>JABTTQ020001908.1:0-600000 GCA_016081115.2 Rehmannia glutinosa
GATGTCGTCTCAAAATGCGTGGATATGAAGTTTGGCAGTTTCAATCAACTGTCAAAGACTAAGCTGATCGTCATGGCTGCGATCATGCAAGGGAAGAAAGTTAATTGGGCTGAGTTCGTATACAGCAGACTCTGGCAGAACGTTGCGAACAAGTTTTTCAAGGAAGATGGATCCTTTGGAGGATCACTCGGCTATGGCCTAGTTATTGGCCGCTTAATGGAAGTGAAGGGCATTCCCCTTCAGCATGGAAAGTCCTTCCATGCAAACAAGAAGATGTTTAGGGCTAACCTTTCAGGAGCCCAGAAGAGAGCCCATGCAAATAGGGTGGACACCAGTGAGGGGGAATCAGCTGACCCCGTGGAAACAGCTGTTTCCTCCCCTCCGAAGAATAAAGCTGCCCATGCAGCTGCAAAAAACGCACCTGCCCCTGCAGTCGATTCGCTTGCCCCTGCAGCCGTGTCTCCTGCCCACGCAGCCGAGATGGAGAAGGAACCCCAAATACCTTCTCCGACCATCAAAAAGAAGAGGACTGCCAAGCCAAGAAAGGCAGCTCTCTCAAAAAGATGCACTGCCCGCGCCAGAAACTGAGGAAGACGATCCGAACGTAACTTCCTCTGGTAAGGACAAAAAGAATAAGAAGACTCACCAAGCGCTCGAAGATTGAGAAGACGGCAGAGTCTGCCACTCAGCTGGAGAAAATCTCTGAGACTGCTGAAGCAGGGCAGTCTCCGAAGTTGTTGATGAAACAACCAAGTCTGCTGAGGCCGATCAGTAGAGGCAAATTAAAGACCCAGCTGTGGATAGAACAACTGAGGAAGAAGAGGCAGCAGAGACAACAAAATCTCCTGATGAAAGAATTGTGTCTCCACCTACTCTCGATGCTGCTGGAGGTGAAGAGGAGCAGAGTATGTTGCCTTCCATTCCTGAAAAGGAATGGCAACAAGGAGAGGATGAAGATGATGATATAATCATGTATTCCCCATTATACCCAGACATCCAAAATCGTCTGAGAGCATGGAGGAAATGGAAGCTGAGTCACTCAAGGGTGCAGTCTGAACACCCTGAGTATATTGAGGAAGAGGATGAGCTTTTCAAGATTCTTGAGATTGCCACTATACTGCAGGCCCTGTATGAGGATAACTGCATAAATATGCTGCAAATTTGCAAGGAGTAAGAAAAAGCCAGAGCAGATGAGGAAGCAGAAGTTCGTGAGAAAGCCAGCATTTGTCCTCTCACTGGGACCAGCGACTATACTCATCCTCACATTGATATGCTTTCGGGAAGCGATGAAGACTTGGATCCCATGGATGCAACAGAAAAGTTGGACATGCAGCAAGCCATGCTGGAATCCAGAATAATGCATGAGCAACAGCTGAGGGAAGGACCAGGAGAGTCTTCTAAATCTCAGCTGGAGATTGATCCGTTGGGAGTGGTACATCAGATTGCCACAGTTATTGATGCAACCACTTTCCCAATTCACTCAGAGAACGGATCTAAGGGACTTGGCGATGACACTAGGAACATGGGCACCCAAGTTGAGCCAACCCCTGTTGAAGGTGTCTTACCACCTTCCCCACGGCTAAACACTCAATGGAAACAGCCGGGAGTCTGGAGCAGAGTGACCCCACCATCAGTCCCTCAGCTGGTGCGCCAGCTGAGGGGGAAACTCACTCCACTGCAGCAAGGTCGGAGGATGCTGCAGATGACTTCACAATGAAGGAAGGAGGCGAAGTGGAGAAAGAAAAAGAAAAAGAACAACATCAAGTTGTCACTGACAAAGCTCGGACAGTTGAGTCTGTCATAGCTGAAGTGCCAACCGCTTTGCAGGCTGAGGACACTGTTGATGCAGTCGAGGCACAGGATGGATCTGCCCCAGGAGTTAACATTTTGGGCAATGAAAGTGCAATCCAGAGTTGAGACTCCTGTGGATGCCACTGCAGAAGACCCTAAGACAGCTGCGTCTGTCGAAGGGATGTCCAGGGCCTTGCTGCAGTTGAGACTGCAAGAGGTAATGAAGGCCCAAGGGAGGTTGAGACTTCCCTGGGTAAAGAGACAGAAATGCAGAACATCCCTCCTGTTCATATTGAAGAATCTGAGAAGGAGATTAGTGCTCTTCATGATTCCCAAGACAACCCTGATATATCATTTCTGGGATCTGAAGATGAAGCTGAGTCCACCCATGCTGCACATCAAAAAGACTCAGCTGAGGATGTTCTTCCAAGAACGAGTAAGCCAAATTTCAAAGTTGCTCGTCAAATGTTCAATTTTGATGATGAGCCAAGCCCTCAAGTCTCATCATCTTCCGATGACGCTACCGATATGGCCGAGGAACATCAAACTCAAAGGACAAACCACCGAGACCGGAAAGCTGTTAAGACACTGAGGCTCGGCCACCGGGTCAAAACCATCAAAGGCCCGGCTGAATCATACCAATCGCACAGCTTCCAAAGTCATGCGCGAAATAATCTCTCGTACGATTTCACATGTATTTGAATAGACCTTCCCATTTTCAATCGAGCTACCTGCACTAGAAGAAGAAACTGCAAAAGAACAGAAGAAGTACTCCGCACGCGAAGAATCTATCATCTCTACTGACTCCATTGTGCTAACAGAATCCGATTTCGACGTTGAATGGCCGCCACTAAATCGGAAGTGACGGTTAAATCCATGAAGTCTTCAAGAAAATCATGGAGAGATTGAGAGGATCGAACGGCATCGCCTCATTGGACATGCGGCCGACAATCGAGATGCTACCTCACACGGCCGACTTGAGAGGGATAGTGATAAGAATCAGGGAGTGGTGTCAGCAGCAATCTGCAATGTGTCTCGAACAAGTTCGTTACTTCAAGGCACTCTATAACAGGATGCTTGTTTGGAGCGCAGACAATGCTGACATGAAGCAGAGAATGCAGGAGTACATTGAGAGATTGCATGCCTCTCACAAAACCGAAATGGAGCTTCTGCAGGAGTTTCAAAAGAAAGAAATTTTGCGACTTGAGAAAACTATGAATGCCAAGTTCAGCCTCCTCATGGTTGAAATGAAACGGTTACTGCCTTAGTCGAAGGCCACCCGTTCAATTTCAGACAACCTATGCCGCACCGACTCAGCAGACCAAGTCGACCATCACCGATTTGGACTTCATGCTTGGCGGGATGTTTCCGGGGGTTCCTCTCTCCTTTGATGATGCCAAAAGGGGTGTAGGTCCCAAGGGTGTAAGTGTAAGGTTTAGAAGGGGGGGTTGAATAAACCTTACCAAATTTTCGATTTAGTCCTTTTAAATCTACTGAGAGTTGATTCTACACATTGTGTCCTTGATGGACAATCGAATTAGTCACTCAAGTAGAGTTAATCTCTCACAGACTCAAACCGAGCCGTTGATGGAGTAACTCATTGCTGGCTACAATTTAACTCATTTGTGGTTTTATTTTCGGGAAGACTTAACACCCTTAAGTTTGATTAAGCAAGATTTTAGAGCTTGATTTAGTACTTATAAATTATCAAATGGATAGCAAATTTATCGCCAGATATAAGCAAGTTAAAAGTGTAGGAATTTAAATGCCGAAATGTAAATGACACAATAAAATTTTTATAGAGGTTCGAAGATGGGGTAATTCTTCTACTCCTCTCTTCTCCAACTCTGGAGGAATCCACTAAGTAATGATCGTTTACAAAGTGGTAAGTCCAGATACAAGTCTTGATCACAACAGCCGACTTGATCCTTAGGGATTGATGAGACGCCTTGATCACTCACTGGCTTCTCGACGACTCAGCCTTCTTCGCAGGCACCGCCTTGCTACTACATGACTCACTTGCTCAAGCTCTTTGGATTTGATCACGAAGCCCTCCAAAAGCTTAAGACTTGGTTCAAACTTGAACCTTTCTACAAGCCTTCCTGGAATGTAGACCCCTTGTTTTCAAAAGTTTCCTCTTCAACTGATTGAAGTTCTCTTTCCTTCACAGGTGAGTGTTGGATTGAAGTACTTCGAAATGTAGGCTTGAGGATTGAGAATGTTTCAGTTTTTCTAATGTGCTTGTATATCTCACGTGTGTGTCATCTTTTTTTTCAAACAAACTCCTCAGCCTTTTATAGTGAACTTTCAAAAATTTGCCCGTTGAAGAGATAGGCTTATTTTTGAAAGTCACTTCGCAGTCGTTGGCTTGCAGTTCTTGGAATTGCCATTTCCTCGTATGAATTGTTCTTTCACCTTTTCAGAGTTCTGACACGGTGTAGTTCTTCCCATTGGTTTATTCCTTTTGCACGCTTCTGGACTGAGCACTCGAGAAAGGTGGTATGGAGATATTACTTGTTTAAGTAAATCTCTTGATTTACGGCAACGGTTCTTTTACGATTATCTCGACTTGATCGCATTTCCTTGCTTTCCCAGGTGACTTAGAGTCGCCTTCCAATCATTGGATGACTCTTCTGTCACTTCAACTTGAGACTTGGCTTCTCTTGAGTTGACTTGATCGATGCTCCACTCACTGCATCTCACCGTTTCTTCAATCGAGTTCTCGTCATGCTTTCTTTTTGCCATACTCATTGTCTCTCGCAGAGTTTTCCTTCAAGTCTTGATTTGTCTTCTTGCATGTTAAGGCATAGCTGACTTAACTCGGCTTGGCCACTCTAATTGTTACAATACATTTACAGCCAAGAATTGGGGTGCCAACTTTCTATTCTAAGTTTTACATGGCATTCATCAAAATCTAAACAATGAAATTCCTAACAATTTCCCCTTTTTGATGATGCCAAAACTTAAATCATTCAAAGATGCAAACAAAGAAAGATACATACAGATAGTGTATTGACATAGAATGTATGCGCGTGAGAATAGATCATTTTATTGATCATATCATTCTGTTCTTTTACACAATCATTTTACAAGGTGTATCGAGCACATATTTGTCTACACCGAAAATAAAGAATTTATAACTTTATTACGTGAGAGACTTACATTGTATTTGTTTACATGATAAAATACACGAAGGGTTGACAAAGAACACTTCATCTTCTTCGTTGTCTCCTTCTTTCGTCTTGATCAAGATCTTATTCTCTTCTTCTCTTCTTCTTCTCGTCACCGCTTTATTTTTCTTCTCATATGCTTTCCTTGCAGCCTTCATCTTTTCTTATTCTTTCCCGTCTCTCCCGCCATAGCTGAGTTTGTCTCTTGTTTTCTTCTTCTATTCTTTTTGCATACTCAGCGTTAGTTTTAGCCACTCGCAAATTTGCCACTTGGTCAAGCCTCCAGCCCAAAGAGATCCCTCTTTTCTTCCTCGGATCTACGTATTCAATATTCTTGGCGAGGCCAGGAAGTCCGCTTCTTCCTCCATCGCCAGGTTCTTCCTCTACCTCTGGGCGTATTTGTATTGGGGTCTTCTTCTTTCGGTGAGTGCCAGCGGAGTGACCAGCAGAGTGATTGCCGGTTGTCTCTGCTGTCGCCTTCTTCACATAATGTGAGACCCTTTTCCCAAGATGAGTCCCAAGCTTGAGCCATAGACATGTTTGCAAAGTATCCCCGATTCGAGCGTTTTAAATTCATCGACCGATCGTGGCTCTGTCTCCGACATCCGAGATGGCATAGGTGTCTCTGTCACCTTTGGAATGCCTCTGTGTTCTTTCAAGATGTTCATCACCATCGCATCCATTCTTCCTTCCACTTCCTTCATCCCTCGCTTCAATTGATTTTTCTTTTCGGCCCATAGATACATAGAGTGTTGGAGTGGCAAGAGTCACGGGAGTTTGCCGCTTATAATGTCAATGTGACAGGACCTTGTTGGGGGTTTGTGCAATCATCAATGTCACATCTGTTGATCCTTCCCCTCAACAAGCTTTCCTTTCTTCTCGTTTCAAGACTTCCTCAGTGATTTTCCCTTCTCACCGCTTCTTTCTTTTTCGGCTTTCAGATTTTTGCTTTTAAGGTATTCCTCTTCCCCTTTTTGGCATCATCAAAGGATAGAGGAACCCCAAAGAACATATCTTGGCAAGCATGAAGTCAAGTCTTCGATGGTTGAGTTCTCGCTTCAAGTCTGCGTTGTATGCAAAGACGGAATTCAGATCGGGTAGCGTTGGATTCTCTTTGGGAAATCACTTCATCTCGGCCATGAGGAGGCTGAATTTTCTTGTCATGTGTTCTTCCAAACGTTGTAGATTATTTGTATTTTGCTCACGCAGAGTTTGATCTCGGCGTGTGAGCTTCATGCATATGCTCAATGTGTTCTCTCGGCTTCGTTTTTGCATCAACACATTTTTCACTCTCCACACCCCAGACTTGTTGAACAATTGTCCAAAGTAATTCCACACGCATTGTTTGTCTTTGTTGCCACCATTCCCTTATTCAATCAACTGTTATGCCTCTTAGATCACCGTGTAAGGGTGGCATCTCTCGTTGTCGATCTCATGTCCAAAGAGGCTCGATGCCTCTCCATCCTTTCAACTCGGCCAAGAGTGCCTTGAACACTTCTCGAACTTTAGCCGATTCTTCTCGTCGCAGCGGTGATGGCCATACAAAGATCAAGTCATAATCACCGGAACAATGGTGTCGATGGAAGAACAGAGCTGTCCGTGATAGCGTGCCGCTCGCTTTTTCGATTCTTCGTGGAGTTCTCGTATCTCCGGTGAAAAAGGGAAAGATTCTACAAAAAGATTCATCACCGCCAACCGGGATTTGTTCGATGATGAGCGGTGCGCGTGAAGTTCTTTTGGGAATCGATCCTGCCTGACTTGAGGAGCCTCGTGCGGTGGTCTCTTGTTGGTGAGTTACATTTGTGGAGTAGACCGCTTGCTTTGAGCCTCACTGTCTTAACAGCCTTCGTTGGTCTCGGTGATTTTTCCATTTCGAGAATCGGTCCTCGGCCTTATCGGAAAGAAGTGTCATCGAACGATGATGAGATTTCCATTGGTGGCTCATCATCAAAATTAAAGGTTTGACGAGTAGTCTTGGGATCGACTTGCTCGTGCTTGGAACATCCGCATGGTGAGTCTTTTGGATTTGTCATGGGGATGACTCGCCTTCTTCCTCGCCTTTCCGATCCCGGAAAAGTGACATCAAGGTTGTCCCGGGAATCATGAAGTGCGCCGATCTCCTTCTCGGATGGGTCGATGATAGCAGGAGGGATGTTCTCTACTTGACTTCTTTACCCCGGAAGTCTCAACCTCCCGTGGGCCTTCATTACCTCCAGCAGTTTCTCTGGCTGCGAGGTCTGGTCCACCCTTTCGACAAAGTGTCACTATCTTAGGGTCTTCTACGGTGGCATCCATTGAGTCTCAACCCCATGGATTGCACTTTCATCGCCCGTAGTGTTAACTCCCGGGCGGTTCCTTCCTCGTGCCTCGACCGCATCAACGGTGTCATTAGCCTTCAAAGCGGTTGGCACCTCGGTGAGACAGATCTCAACTGTCGAGCTTCGTTGATGGCAACTTGTTGTTCCTCTTGTGTTTGTAATTTCTCTTCTTCGCCTCCTGCTTCTTTGTAGAGTCACCGCAGATCCTCCGACCTTGCTTTGCAGGTGGAGGAGCTTCCCTCTCGGTGGCGCTCCAGTGAGTGACTTGGAATGGGGTCACTCGTCTCCAAACTCCCATTTGTTTCGATTGATTGTTGTTTGTTGGGCGGTGGTAACACACCTTCAATAGGGGTTGGCTCTCACCGGGGTCCCCATTATCCCGATTTCATCGCCATGTCCCTTATTGCTTTCTTCCGAGTGAGTGGGGAAGTGGTAGCAAGAATAACAAACAATGGCTATTTGTCGAACCACTCCCATTGGATCGATTTCATTTGTGTTCGAGGACTCTCTGGTCCCTCCACTAGTCTTTGCTCGTGAAGGATTCTCGGATTCGTGCAATGCTTCTTTGATTTGCAATTCTTCCGTGGCAGCGGGCAAAGATTCTCCTGGTTCCTCGCCACCGTGAGAAGACATCAAGGAGAGGATGTGTGTGTTACGTAGTGGTGCCGAGATAGGCGATGCTTGCCTTTCTCTCGTTTCGGCTTCTTCGACTTGCTTTTTCTCTCCTTGTCCTTGTAGATCTGCAGATGTCCGTGCGCTTGTCTTCATCCAGAGCCGAGCACAAGAGTTAATCCAAGGAAATTTAGCGATTCTCCTCTTCTTCTATGAACTCAGGCCGTTGGAACTGTTCCTTCGACTTGCTCAACTTCCATTTCCTCCACTCACGCAGACGATTTTGGATGTCCGGGTAAGGTGGAGATAGGATCATCACATCACTATCCGCTCCGGCAGGTTCTTGTGTTTCATTGTGTGAACTACAGTGTGTCTTCAGTTGCCTCTGGCGACGCCTTCAAAGCAGACTTGGTGTTTCATCAATTACATCCGGAGACTCTACTTCTCCAAATGTCTCCGATTCTTTCTAGCCGAGTAGGTGACTCGGTGGTTTCTCCACTCGGAGCGCTTGATGATTCTTTTTCTTCGTCTCCCGGTTTGTACCGGGAATTTCCGGTTCGAGAGATGGTGGCCTCTCGAGTCTGTGCGCGGGCGGGGGGCAGTCTTTGGTGTTTGTTTTCGAGGAGCGGCCGTCTTGGCTTGTCGGTTCTCCTCTTTTTAATGATCGGAGAAGGTATTTGTGAATCCTTCTCGACCGCCGCCGCAGGGCGGGGACATGGGCTGGGCGGGTGACTCTGGGCAGCGGGGTGACTCTTCTGCAGGGCGGAGCATGTTTGGTTTTCTTTTTGTAGGGGCATTGATCTTCTTAGCAAACCGCAGGGGCATTTTCTTCTTGGGTGGAGAGGAGACAATCAGATCTTGGGTCGGTGATTCCCCTTTCGGTGTCGCTCTCTTGGCGTAGGCTCTCCTCGAGCGCCAGAGGTTTGCTCGAACATCCTCTTGTTACCATGGAATGCCTTCCCATGTCTAAGAGGGACTCCTTTCACCTCCAATAGCCGGCCAATCACTAGGCTATATCCTAGGGATCCTCCAAATGACCCATCTTCTTTGAAGGACTTGTTCCCCACGTTCGCGAGTCAGTCAGTAGATAAACTCAGCCCAGTTTATCTTCTTTTCTTCGATGATTGCAGCCATTACAATCAGCTTTGCCTTTTTGATTGGTCAAAAACCGCCAAATTTGATGTCGATACATTTGGCAACTATGTCCAATAACTTGTGATAATCCTCCTTGCCAGTCTCTTGTTTTTGTGTATATTATTTTATCAAAGCAAAGTCGGACTTGGCTATTTCTTTCCATGCGTCACCAAGTTTACATCAACTTCTTTAATCTCGGATGCTCCTTCGCCGGGTAGTGAGCAATGTTCAGCCAAATCCTTGGCGAGAGATAGTCACCGCTTTCCGTGAACAGATGACTTGATTCCTTCATCGTGAATCTCAAAGATTCACGAGAATTGTGCGACCTCCTCCACATAGGTCATCGGATATTCTAATGTTAGAAACGGTTTTAGCCAGGACGTTTCCAACTTCTCCGATTTTCTTCACTAGGGTGTCGTCGGACCCTGTTTCATCATTCCGTCAAAATCCACCGTCGAACCGGGTGTGGATTTGCTTTCCTAACTTGGTAAAGTCATAAGTTGGTGCCATTTCTAATTATTTCAAGAAAAAAAAACTCTTAAAATGATTTGAAGATCGATAGGGTTTCGAGAGTATTTTGCCTTTGCTTTTGAGAGAAAGAGATGAATAGTTTTTAGAAGTGTGAGAAAGAAACGGACGAAAATGGTTTAAATATGGTTTATGAAAGGACGCAGCGGTTTTTGAATTGTGATCGAAATCAACGGCTTGGATTTCGTGACGCCTATTGAGCTTGATTCATGTCTCGTATTTAATGCGGCAAAGATTTATATCCAATCATAGGCTTGGTGTGCGGCTTTATGTCTGTACACATCATCATTATCCGACGTGTTCCTTAAAACATTCTCGCTTAGTCAAAACGATGCGTTTTTGTCACATTGCTCATAAGTTATTCACCTTATCTCTTAGCCGATTTAACTCTACTTCTCACAGATTCTCTTAGTGACTCAACCTATCACCGGTGACTCGGTAGTCAGTTTCTTCCGACATCTGGTGATTTCTTGGTGATTTGTTTTTCACTCTTTTTCACACCTTTCCGTTCCATTTCTCTTCTTTGATTAAATCCTGAGTGTCACTCACCAATTAGCCCCAACTCATGTTTGAGTTCTTCAAATCTTGACTCACATAATGGTTTTGTGAAGATGTCACTAGTTGTTTATCGGTTGAGATATATTCCGAATGATGTCCTTCTTTTCAACATGATCTCTTATGAAGTGATATCTCGACATCAATATGTTTTGTTCTTGAGTGCAACACAGATTTTGAGTGATTGCAATTGCACTTGTGTTATCACACATGATCGGAATTTCTTTTTCTTCAACTTCATAGTCTCTCATTCTTTGTCTCATCCATAGGACTTGGGCACAACAATTTTGCGCAGCCTATGTATTCTCGCCTCACCTGTAGAGGTGGCTATTGAGTTTTGCTTCTTGCTAAACCAGAAATCACTGTTTCCTAAAGATTTGACATGTGCCGAAGTGCTCTTCCTGCCCACTCGCATCCAAAGATAGTCGAATCAATAGCCAATTAGTTTGAATCCACCTTCCTTTGGATACCATAGGCCTACTTTCGCTTCCTTTTAAGTATCTCAATATTCTCTTAGTCTTTGTCATATAGCTCTCTTTTGGAGCAGATTGAAATCTTGCACATACACCTACAAAGCAAAGGTGATGTGATGTCCGCCCGCTTTTGTGAGATAGAGCAATGATCCAATAAGTGCTCAGATCTTGTTTGATCTGTGCTTGCCATCCGCATCCATGTCCATTTTGATGATGTGTTCATTGGTATTTTTACGTAAGACTTCTCCTCCATACCAAACTTCTTCATTAAGTCTCTGGTGTATTTTGTTTGACTTATGAAGGTTCCATCCTTCATTTGCTTCACTAGGAGTCCAAGGAAGAATGTCGGCTCTCCCATCATGCTCATTTCAAATTTACTTTGCATGAGGTTTGAAAATTTTTCACACTCTTTGTTAGTGGATCCAAAGATGATGTCATCAACATATATTTGAACAAGCAAGATACTCTTTCTTCTTGTCTTGAATTCTCAAAAGTGTTCTATCTACTTTTCCTTTTGTGAATCCATTTTCGATTTAGGAATTGTGACAGGTATCATACCATGCTGGGTGCCTGTTTCAATCCATACAGGGCTTTCTTGAGTTTGTATACCTTATCTCCAAGAGTCTTCTCGCTCAAATCCTCGGAGGTTGTTCAACATACACTTCTTCTTCCAATAAGCCATTTAGGAATGCACTCTTTACATCCATCCGATATACAATGAAATTCTTGTGAGCTGCATAAGCAAGAAACATCCTTATAGCTTCCAATCTTGCTACAGGGGCAAATGTTTCATCAAAATCTACCCCTTCTTCTTGGCAATATCCTTTGGCCACTAGTCTTGCTTTGTTTCTTACCACGTAACCTTCCTCGCTCATCTTATTTCGAACACCCATTTGGTTCCAATAACATTTTGATGTATGGGTCTTTGCACTAATTCCCATACTTTATTTCTCTCAAACTGATTCAGCTCTTCTTGCATAGCTTGAATCCAATGTGTGTCGTCCAATGCTTGTGACACATATTTGGGCTCAATTTGTGAGATGAAGCACATGAACATTGCTTCTTGTTGAGTTCTGGATCTTGTCTTGACACCTTCTCTTATATCTCCAATGACAAGTTCGTGGATGGTCTCTCGCCCATCTTACATCAAAGTTGGAGTAAGTTAGCCGGATTGGCCGACTTGCAGATGTGTTCCGTGGTCGCTCTCTCGTAGTCACTTAGCCGCAAATTTTCCAATTTGTTTTTGAGATTCACTATCTCATCTTCTTCTCAATTGATAATTCCAGCCTTCCTTCAAAGGGACTCTTCGTATGGTTGGATGATTCACTTTATCGCCTACCATTTATATTCGCTCATCAAATACCACATGAATGGATTATTTCGCAACCATATTCCTTTTGTTGAGTATTCTCAGAAGCTTTGCTTTGGTGAGTATCCTAAGAAGATACCTTCATCGCCTTTAGCATCAAAAGCCTTTAGATTGTCTTTGCCATTGTTGTGGATGAAGCATTTACATCCAAATATTCTCAAATATGCAACACTTGGTTTTCTTCGATCTCGGATCTCATAGGGAGTCTTTGTCATTTGTCTATTTATCATACATCCTGCTTTGCGTGTAGCAAGTCGTGTTGATTGCTTCACCCAAAATCTTTTTGGTAACTCTACTTCACCTAACATGGTCCTTGCCGCTTTTTGAGGGTTCTATTTCTTCTTTCTCGCAACTCCATTCTCTTTGTGGAGTCCTTGTGCCGATAGTTCATGACCAATACCATTCTCAATACAATCTCGAGTTATTATTCCATTGACAAACTCGGTTCCTCCTCGTCGATCTTATTTTGATAATGGTTTGACTCTTCTCGTTTTGAATCCTCTTCATCACCGTGGTAGTTTTTGTAGAGTTTCTTTCTTCTTACACATGAAAATTGTCCATGTATATCTTGAGTAGTCATCTACTACCACCAAGGTGTATTTCTTTCCACTTATGTCCGGCCGGTTCCTTGGGCCAAATAGATCCATATGAAGCGTATGCAATATTCTTGTTGAGGATGGGCATGTCTTTTCTTTGAATGACGACTTGATTTGTTTTCCCTTCGACGCGTCACATATACTCTCCTTCTTGTATCGAGTCCTGGGAAGTCCTTCCACAAGATGACTTCTTGCAAGTTTGTTGATCGTTTTGAAATTCAGGTGACTCAGCTTTTGTGCCACAACCAACTTGATTCACCAGGTTTGCTCTTTGCTAGTAGACATGTCGGGTGTTGCAATTGACCAATCCACTACATACATATTTTTCTGTCTACATCCTTGCAAAGACCACTTCATTTGATTCAATATCTTTGATTTGGCATGTGCCCATGTTGAATCCAACATTGTAGCCTTTGTCACAAAGTTGACTGATGCTTAGTAAATTGAAGTTAAGTCCTTCAACATATGCAACATCTGTGATCTCTAATCCATTCCTCTTGATGGATCCAATGCCTCTTATTTCACCCGAGCTTCATTTCCTCCAAATATGACTTTTGCTCCTTTAACTTCCTTGAATTTTGACAGGTTTTTCTTATTTCCTGTCATGTGTCCTGGGAATGCCACTATCCATGTACCAGTTCCTTCGCACTGTTGCTTCCTTGAACCCGCAATCAAGGAAATTAAGTTTTAGGTACCCATACTTGTCTGCGGGTCCGAGGGGTTAGAATTATAAGATGATCCAACCAACCTATAGCCAAAGGATTTGACTCTAAGAGGTTGCCATCTATCAGTGCCATAATCATAATTAATCCTGGCAAATTGCTTGGGGATTCTAGGTTCATACAAATTGCCCTTTTGTCAGATGCCTGCATATGTGTTTTAGCAATTGCCTTCCTTGGGTAGTTGTTGTGTTTTTGAGTGTAATGCCTAGGTGCATATGTGTGCCGATGAAAGCTCTTATACTTTTGGAATGGCCTTTCTCGAGTTCTCGGCCTTTGCCATCCGGGCTTATATTCCATAAGTTCGTGGCCGATAGTTCACATTATTCCAATCACTTGGCTTGGATATTTTCTACCATTCCCATCATATGTATTTCTTTTATGGGTTTTCCGGGATTTTTGGTAGCTCTGTTTCTTCTTTACAGAGTAGTATTTTCTGTTTTGGAGTTTCTTTGAGGACTCGGTGAATCTCTTCTCAGATGTCCTTTCAAAGACACTCAACCGGGTCGTTTTTTCCTTTTCCTTTGTAACCAAGGCCAGTTTGCTTAGTATTGTGCTTTGGAGTGAATGTGTGTGCAACATTTAGAGTTTTGGATTTTTCAGACTCTTCATGACTTGAAGATCCTTTTTCCAAAATTACTCTTGAGGTTTGACATGGCACAGAGGAATTAAATCCTAAGCCTGTCTTGTCTCCACATTCTCTTTGACTCATAATAAGATCATCCAATGATTTAGATGCCTTAGTGAATGAGGCAATGACATTTTTGAGGTCATTCTCCTCTTTTCTATAGCAGCAATTTCTCGCTATTAATTTAGCATTTTCAGCCTTTAAACTTTTATTCTCATCAGCTATTTGACTTAGAGTACTCAGCTCCTTAGTCAGCTTTGAGTTTTGACTTTTGAGTAGGTTGTTTTCCTCATTCAATAGTGTGTGTGAGGATTTAATGTGTTCAAAATCTTTCATCATTTTGCCTAATGAATCATAAAGATCAGTGGGTGATGAAGTGTGTGTGTCACAGTCACTATCACTAGTGTCCGAGTTTGTTGAGTTAGATTGTACCTCATCTTCTTGATCTTGTTCTTTGGCCATCAAGCAGATCGGGCTTCTTCTTCGTAGTCACTTGAGTAGTCAGCTTCACCGCTCTCGACTCAACTGTCTCTCTTGACTTGGCTGTCTCAAGCATTCTCTACAGCCATCATTGCCTTTTTCTTTTCTTGTCTTCTTTCTCTCAAGACCTTCCTTTCTTCTCCATCCTCGTACTTGTTGACTACAGGATATGAGCAATCAATGGCATAGTGACCTGGTTGTCTACAAGCCCAACATAGATATTCAAACTTTTGATCGCTCTTTCCATTCTTGAGTTGTCATCCTTTGATACTCAACTTTTTGATGATCTGTTCTCTTGGTTGGCCTGTCTTCCTTGATTTGGGATGAGCCGAGTGACTTCGGAAGATTCACCCTTTTCTCTCTTGTAGTTCTTATTAAAGAACTTGTTGAATCGTTTAACCATTAGGGCTATTTCTTCCGGGTCAATGACTTCTTTGACCTCAGCCTCTCTTCCCATCTTTAACAATTAGAGCAAATTGTTTTGGGTACAACTGTCTCTTCCTGGTCTTTTCTTCTCACCAAACTCATAGGCTTTGAGGTCCGAGAATAACTCATGGTTGGATGTCTTTGATAGGTCCATGGAATGTCTCAAAGGCATGACCTTCATTTCCCATTCAGCTGGAAGACTTTTTAGGATTTTCATACACATTTCCTTCTCGTATATTCCTTTCCAAGTGCGAGATAGCTCATTTGTGATTTCGTGAACCGAGCATCCAGTTGATCCAGGTTCTCTCCCGAGATCATTTTGAAGTTTTCAAATTTCAGACCACCGATAATTTGTTTTCTTTGATTTGCTCGAGCCTTCACAAATCAATGTCAACTTGTCCTGCATTTCTTTAGCCGTTTTGCATGATTTGACTTTATTGAACATGGCTTTGTCCAAGGTTTTGTAAAGGATGTCCTTGGCTACATTGTCCAGGTTGTATCTTTTTCTGTCATCATTTGTCCACTCGGTTCTTGGTTTTTCAACCATGACCGGTCCGGGGCAAGATCTTCTTCTCCTTCACCGCAATTCTTCGCATAATTGTGTTCACCTTTAATATTTGCAGAGGCCCATCTTCTATCACTATCCACATCTCATCATGTAATCTTTGATAGATGAGCCTCGATACGAATTTTCCAATCATCAAATTCTTCAATAGGAATGCGTGTTAGATTTGCTTCCATGATAATAACTTTTAATGATAGAAAAGAGTTTTGAAAGTTTAAGTACTAAAGCAGACTTTGAAAAGTTTGGAGATCTAGTTCAAGAAGAACTGCCATGCGGAGGGTTCAATGAACCAACCGCTCCGATACCACTTGTAGGTCCCAAGGGGTGTAAGTGTAAGGTTTAGAAGGGGGGTTGAATAAACCTTACCAAATTTTCGATTTAGTCCTTTTAAATCTGAGAGTTGATTCTACATGTTTGTGTCCTTGATGGACATCCGAATTAGTCACTCAAGAGAGTTAATCTCTCAACGCATCATTGAGCTGCATTCATGGAGTAACTCATTTGTTGGCTACAATTTAACTCAATCGTGGTTTTATTTTTTAGGAAGACTTAACACCCTTAAGTTTGATTAAGCAAGATTTTAGAGCTTGATTTAGTACTTATAAATTATCAAATGGATAGCAAATTTATCACAGATATAAGCGATTAAAAGTGCAGAATTTAAATGCCGAAATGTAAATGACACAATAAAATTTTTATAGAGGTTCAAGATGGGGTAATTCTTCTACTCCTCTCTTCTCCAACTCCCAGAGGAATCCACTAAGTAATGATCGGTTTACAAAGTGGTAAGCAACCCGACATACAAGTCTTGATCACAACGGCCGACTTGATCCTTAGGGGACTCACCTGAGACGCCTTGATCACTCACCGGCTTCTCGACGACTCGCCTTTTTTTTCGCAGGGTTAAAATGCGCTTTACATTACTAAACTCACTTGCTCAAGCTCTTTAGATTTGATCACGAAGCCCTCCAAAAGCTTAAGACTTGGTTCAAACTTGAACCTTTCTACAATCCTTCCCGGAATGTAGACCCCTTGTTTTCAAAAGTTTCCTCTTCAACGATTGAAGTTCTCTTTCCTTCACAGTGAGTGTTGGATTGAAGTACTTCAAATGTAGGCTTGAGGATTGAGAATGTTTGATTTTTCTAATGTGCTTGTATATCTCACGTGTGTGTCATCTTTTTTCAAACAAACTCCTCAGCTTTTTATAGTGAACTTTCAAAAATTTGCCCGTTGAAAAGATAGCTTATTTTTGAAAGTCACTTTGCAATCGTTGGCTTGCGCTTCTTGGAATTGCCATTTCTCGTATGAATTGTTCTTTCACCTTTTCGAGTTCGACACGGTGTAGTGCTTCCCATTGGTTTATTCCTTTTGCACGCTTCTCGACCGAGCACTCGAGAAAGGTGGTATGGAGATATTACTTGTTTAAGTAAATCTCTTGATTTTTGCAAACGGTTCTTTTACGCTTATCTCGACTTGACCGCATTTCATTGCTTTCCCCAGGTGACTTGTAGTCGCCTTCCAATCATGGATGACTCTTCCGTCACTTCAACTTGAGACTTGGCTTCTCTTGAGTTGACTTGACCGATGCTCCACTCACCGCATCTCCGCTTCTTGATCGAGTTCTGTCTCGTCGCTTCTTCTTTGCCATACTCGATTGTCTCTCGGCAGAGTTTTCCTTCAAGTCTTGATTTGTCTTCTTGCATGTTAAGGCGTAGCCGACTTAACTCACTTTGGCCACTCTAATTGTTACAATACATTTTATGCAAGAATTGGGGTGCCAACTTTCTATTCTAAGTTTTACATGGCATTCATCAAAATCTAAACAATGAAATTCCTAACAAGGGGAAGAGGAATACCAAAAGATGTTAAAGGAGAAGATGTTAAAGGAGACAGCTGTTGCAGAGAAGAAAGATGCAGCTGTTGAGAAGATGAAAGAAAAGAGAAAAGCTGTTGAGGGGGAAAGGTCAAAGGATGTGACCTTAATGCTTGCTGAAACCCCTCGGCAAGGTGTGTCACCTACTAGCATAATCGGCAAACTTCCCCGTGACTTTGCTCTATCACTCAGAGTGCCTATGTCTCATAAGAAGAAACTTGTAGAAGCAGAGATGGAGGATTTCGACAAAAGAATGGATGCCCGTGTTGAAAAAATGTTGAAACAATTCAGAGGCATTCCGGCAGGAAAAGATACAGATGTCACTCCAGATGACAGACAAGAGCCAAGATCTGTTGAAGAATTCAAAACGCTCGAGTCCAAAGGATATTTCAAAAACATGTCCATAGCCCAAGCTCGAGACTTGTATGCGAGAAACGTCCGAAGTCAGTGCGAAGAAAGCCGACAGCAGCAGACTACTAGCGATCACTATGTGGTAAAGAAGAACACTCGGTACAATATACGCCTGAAGAGAAGGAAGAAGTGGTGGAGGTGGAGGTTTTAAACCTAGACCTCTACCCAAAAATATTGAATATGTAGATCCGCACAAGAAAGGAATGATCTACTGGGCTCGATGTGATGATATAGCCAATCTGGAAGTGGAGAGGAAAAATACCGAGTATGTCAAAAGAATCAAAGAAGAAAATAAGAGGCAAACTCAGCTATGGCAAGAAAGACAGAAATGAAAAGAAAAGATGAAGTCACAAGAGAGCTTACTTAAAAGAAGAAAGCGAGTTGAAGATGAAAAGAAGAGGAAGAGAGCTGACGAAGACAGAGCTGAAGAAGAAAGAATGAGGTAGCGAAGGCGATGAAGTGTTTTCGCTAACCCTTCATGTATTTTACTTTTGTAAATACATATGTATGTAAGTCTTTTATACATTTAATGAAAAATCAGATTTTGCGTAGATATAGTATATGCTCGATTGCTCGATACGCATTCAAACGATTGTGTAAAGAACAAGAATCATATGATCAATAAATCGATCAATTCAACACATACATTCTTTGTTTCTGCATTGTCTGTATGTATCTGTGTTGGGATAACGTTTTTAATCAACCCAAACTATACGGGTTTTTACACTTTCCAACCCGAACTTTGAAAAGTTACTGATTGCAACCTAAACTCTACAAAATTTTACACTTTGCATAAAATTCAGGTTTTACCCCTGGTTTCAGGAAAGTTGGTTTGTAGTTTACACTCTAAACTTTAAAGTTGTTACACTTTGCAACCTGGACGATAAATTTCATTGCATTTTCTTTGATTACTCCCAAAAGGTCTTGCGATCCTCGAAAATGGTATCAGAGCCAAGTTTATTAAGAACTTTTAGTTAAATTTATTGTATTTATGTAATTAACAATTGGTGAGGAGAAATTACTCCGAGATTATGGATCCGGACCGATGTCCGAGATGTACCACTTTACAGACATATCGTCAAATATTGACGATGCATGCACAAGAACACTTGACTTGACCGTGTTTCATATCGGGAATACCAACATGAAGAAAAGGAACAGCAGGAGCCGACTTGGGAAACCTTAAGGCAATGCAAAATGCGAGCGAGAATATTAAGCGATTCGATGCTTAACTGCACTTATATGTTCACTTGATGAACCTTCAAGAAACGGTTCATGAAAATTCCCATCGAACAATGATTCCCGATGGAGTACCCGAGTGGAACGAGATACTTCCAGACAAATCTAAGATCTCCAAGATCTTAGAGAGATCCGAGGAGGACGGTGCGGTAATTATGGCAACCGCCATATTCATCTACCAAAGATAAGTTCATCGATCCAAAACCGATGGAGACGATGGTGAAATATCAAGGAAACTCTTGAAATCCTTCATGATATTGAAAAACGAGTCAAGAACCTGGAGGACAAGGCAAGTTCATCCGGGAGGAAGGAAACGATTGATTTTGGGACTCGTACCTATTTACACCAAAAAGGAAACCAACCGAAGTTATACGAAAGATGACAGATGAGGAAAAGCTCATTGCCCTAATCAAAGGAAAATCCATCAAAAATTAAAAAGATGGATCTTGAAAAGATGAATCTTAAAGATCTACACGACTGGCGTAATCCTTCGCGGGATTAGGTATTGTAGATTTAAAGATGAACGCAGTGAGGAATCGCCTTTGGTTACCTATGACCACAAGGTAGACCAATTCCTCCACCACCGCCACCAGATTAATCCTAACGTCGAAGAAAGCACGGGTTCGCATCATGGAGCTCGGGACGAGAGGATGCCACATGTTGGGATTTCACGACGGAGAGTGATCCACTTTTCAGAACAGGAGGTCGAAACCTCTAGCAGAACTGCATAACCTAGGAAGGCCGAATGTTTATCGACGCCTTATGGAAGATCGCACCTGACCCAATACATCCGTATGGGTTGATGTTAAATTTGGACATCCCGATTTTAAAAACAGAGAAGTTCTCATTGATGAATGGGCTTGACTATGAGAATTTCAAGCAGCAGAACCCTCGATCTTACCAAGGATTCATTCATTTTACTCCTGGAAATGAGTCTTGAAGGATCGGTGAAGATTGTCTGGGATATGACCGATGCTAGTACGAAAAGTTCGGTCACATCGGGGAATCACTTAAAGGAATTGTCGATGGTATGGCAAAACTATTCAAAATCCAATTCATCAAGCACGTGTTATTTTGAGGGATTAGAGGATGAAAAAGAAAGAAATATAAACAAGCCCTCTAGCTTGAGTTACTAGATATTTGTCATATTGACGAATATATCAAGTTGTTCACAGAATACAGGTGGAAATCCAAGATTGAGGAAAAGAAGTCGCATGTGCCTATTCTTTGCCAAGATTCCGAGTCCCCGGAGAGAAATGCTTATCGGGGAATACAAGGGTGGAGTCAAGTAGAAAGCGGGCCAGAAAAATGTCTTTCCTAAAGGCCAAGTTATCCGAATGGTGCTATCAAGCAGCTCCGCACAGAATTACAAGAGATTAAGAGGAATTAACAAAGCAGTTCCTCTATGTTGCGTGGATAATGATATCCCAACAGATTGTGGGGAGGTCAACCAAGGCGGCACAAGAAGAAGAAGGAGAGAAACCATCCATACCGCCGAGGAAGTAAAAAGAAAAGAAGTAGGTCTTCATGGAGACCTAGAAGGTTGGTCAAAACAAAAGGCCCGAAGTTATAAATCGTGACAAAGACCAGATTACCAGGAGTAGAACCTCATCATCAGGTTCTAATCAAGCAAGTACCAGCAGAAATCCAGGGAGAAGAACTTTCAGCGTGCTCACACCAGAGCTAATGAAAGTTTCAAAGATTGTAATTGCTTGGACATGCGGAGCAAGAGGGCATATCTCAACGGATTGCCTGCATAATCAAAAACGGGAGTCGAGTTTCGAGGCCACACCGAGTAAATCGAAGAAGTCAGTTTATTATCGTGGATTTAATACAGGTGTGTCAATTTGAGGATATTCCCTCGGATGAAAGCATCTATGAAGAAGAGATCTATTCTGATGATGGAAGTGAATCCATTTAATCGAGTGAAGAAGAAATTCTTCAACAAACGGTCGGGGAGGATATGTCGATTCCTCTCTCACACTACGGTGTCTCATAAGACTCTTATGAGAATTATGAAGGAAGATCCAAAGCTTCAAATCTATGATGGATTTACAATTGAGCGATGGAAAAGCTTTGGATAAGATTGGTTTTCGTAATAGAAAACACCAAATTATCCACAGGTAACAACCGGAGAATTGGCCATTCCGATGGAGTTTACGGTAACTGATCGATCGAGATGCGGTTGGTCCCTATTAGAGAAATACAAGAGATCAAAAGCAAAGTTAAAAGAGAAATTGCAAATACACTCTCATGGATTCATATCGGAGCCATAAGAGTAATTATTAAAGCAACATTTAAAGAAGGAATAGATTCGCCTCTCAATCTTGCTATCTTTGACAAGCGAATCTCGCATCTCAAGGATTCATGCCTTGGAGCGGTTACAGGAAATTTGTATGCAGGGAAATTGGCATTTAATGTCTATCCTAGAATTGCATTCAATTTGGGAGATCGAGACTTCAGTAGAGTCCTAACCCTTCATCAAGATTTCAAAAGAGTCGATTTGATGAAAGAAGGAAACAGGCCTTACTCGATCACATACAAGTTTTCCTATGCTCTCTCGAATACCCATCATTCCGAAGTATTCTTGAGAAAGGAATTTATTGAAGTCCCAAGAATCTTTGAGGACTTTGCCAGGGTGGTGTTACTGTGAAATCATTGAATCTCCAACTATTAAGGAGATTGATATGATAATTCAAGATCAACCAGATCTTCAACAAAAGTCGGAGTCTCGAGTTGAGCCTAGAAGGATGTCTTTCCAAAGCAAGAGAATGGTGAGTAGCGATCGTTGGGAAGAAAGGAGACAAGTACGATTCAGCGCATCCCGATGTTTTTAAAACAAAGAGAGAGCTGAAATGTCCGTAAGATGGCGAGAGGTTGAAGTAATATTCGACATCACTCAAAAGGATAACATTTTTCCTTGTGATGTTCTATATTATCTCCAACAACCAATCGTGGAAGGTATCAAGGAAGCCTCAAGATAGGATAAATTGAGCATACTATCACAGAGTTGCAGGAAAGATCCTAACAATTAATACGGGAATTGAATTTCTTGAGGAGCATATACCTTGGGAAAGATTACAAGACGGAATGGAGTTCACATGGCTAATAAAAGATACTGAGAATCGATGACCACTAGTCCATTCTCCATATACATTTCTATTGGAATGTTATATGTCGAATACAAGCCGAGTATTTCGCCGCCTATATTGATTCAGTGCCGGAATATGTACCGCAGTTCGGATGTTTTTCCTAAAGAAATTGGAGAAGATTTACCAACCTATTGCAGAAGAGATTTCTCTAAAAGGATTCTTATCCTTAACAGGGAATTAAACAAGCGTAAATAATGATCGGAGGAGCGGGCAAGACTCATGGTACAAAGTAAAAACGCCACCAATCTATTTCCATGATACATGTGCAGATATTTTGCTAGGAAACAATTTCCTACAAACATTCAAAGTGTTCGCACAAGAGAACGAGACGAGAAGACTTATTTTCACAACCTTATGTGATCATAAGATTATTGTCCAGATGAGATCGGGAAGCATTTTACGTAAAAATGCCCATTAATTTTCGCAGCAAGCGTGGTGATGAAGCCAAACTTCGCAATCCAAAAATGGCGGATCGAAGGAAATTTGGTGAAGCTTTATTATCCTATAGACAATTTGGTTCAATCCAAAAGGATCAAGATATGGGATAATAACTTGTATTCATTCGCAGTACAAGGAGAAGAACGAGTCACTCCAGGAAGCCATTGCGTAATTATGGATGAGTCTAATGGAGAATCCACAGAGTGATGTAACCATAGAGGAACAAATATCACTCGAGGATATCAAGAAGAAGATCCAAAGGAATTATAATGAAGATCCTTTGGCTTGGTGGGATAAGAACGAGCTTAAAGCTTCCTTAAGGGTTAAACTGGAAAGGAGTACGAGTTCGTAAGATTCAAACCAATCCTTATGAACCAGGAGGATCGTGAGGATATGCGAAGATACTTAAGGAACATCTTGACCTTAAGTTAATTTCACCAGGAGTTTCTCCATACAAACGATCCGGGGTTCTTAGTCGAAACCATGGAGAAATCAAAAGAGGAAAGCCAAGACTTGTTATTAATTACAAAGGGATTAATAACATTTTAGAGTTCGACGGATACTATATCCCAAGTAGAGAACATTTGGTTAACTGTATCAAAGGTGCCAAGATATTCTCAAAGTTCGATTGCAAGTCTGGATTCTACCAGATTAAGATGGAGGAAGAAAGTAAGAAGTTTACAGCTTTCTCTACACCACAGGGACACTATATTTGGAACATGATGCCTATGGGATTGGCTAACGCACCCCAGATATATCAGAGAAAGATGGATAATCTTTTCAAAGATTATTTCAGTTTCATGTTCGTATATATCGACGATATTCTAATCGCATCAAAGAACATGAAGGAGCATCTCAAACATTTGGAAATATTTTCAGATGTTTGTCACAAAGAAGGATTAGTGCTTTCGGAAAAGAAGCGTGTAATCGCAACAAGACAGATTGAATTCCTCGGAATTGAAATCGATGAATCGGGAATTATTCTTAATCATATTGTGGAAAAGATACAGGATTTCCAGATACATCAAAGACAAGAAGCGACTTTTCAGAGTTTTCTTGGAGTTGTTAATTTTGTTGGAATGTTTATTAACAATCTAGCATACTACAAGGAAGGTGTTTAGCCCATTACTTAAAAAAAGATGCAAGATTCAAATGGGAAGATGAACATCAAGAAGGAATTAAGCAACTTAAAGAAGTTTGTAAAAAGCTTCCAAAACTTGCGATTCCCCAAGACGAGGATGAACTGTTCTTACATGATGCTGATGATTGGTGGGCAAGCAGATTCTACGAAAGTCACACCAAATGAAGAAGTGCCATGCAGATATTGTAGTGGTTTATTCACACCCGGTGAAGCAAACAGATGGCATATCAACGAGAAAGAATTCTTTGCAATGTAAAGACTTTTAAAAAATGGCCTCTATTTTGACTGGCTAAAAAAGTTTACCTTTAAAATTGATAATTCAAGTGTCAAGGCTTTTTCGAAAAACAAAATTGAATCAAAACTAGAAAAGGCTCGATTACTTAGATGGCAAGTGAATGTCAATATTATGATTATGATATTGTCATTATAAAATCTCATGAAAATATTCTTGCATTTCTTGACACGAGATGGAAGGACGCGTTGTCGATTTGAGGTCCTTAAACGAGTAAGACATCTCAGTGAAAACCTGGAGAGTCTAGAACGAGATTTTGGGACGTTATGTCTCAATGCGAAGTTGTTGGACGACTTCAACAGTCGACTGTAAACCGTTTCTAGTTAAATACGAGCATGTCGGGCCGCTTCAAGGACAATTGTTCTTAGCGCCGCAAGGGCCTCTCTTCCAGCCGCATCTTCTACGGTGCAAAAAGGGGCCGAGAGAGTACGGGGCTCTAACCGGAGGTTATGGATTCAAGTACCATAATCACAAGTGTTGCAGTGATGCATCCTTGAGGGTGTACAAACCAGAACTAATGTTGAAGCTCCGGTGTCACAACCCGAGTCTTCAAGTCAACCTAGCACCTCCTGGGGTAAAAGAGGGAGAGTTGAATCTTAGGCCACGCATGTGCAAATCTAAGGTTCAAACTGACGAGATTAAGATTTATCCTATGCGGGTATATCAAGCAATGGGAGAAATTAGTTACAAGACAAGGTATTAACCTTAAAAAAACAATGGTTGATATCTCAGGCAAGTATCCAAGAGTTTGGATGAAACCCTAAGTCATCCAAATGAAATACAGAATGATATACTTTTGGAGCTTTAGCTTCAATCTATACCGTGTCACCAGGATTCCCTTAAATTTCAAAATTACCAAATGGATTGGGGAAGCGGTTTACGAGACCTGGGCAAATAATCCACACTTGGCCGGAGGGGATATTTTGAATCGTATTTTATCGGTGCGGCTCCCCGAACCAAAGAAAGAAAGGCTTTAATGAAGCTTTTCATTTCATCAAGCTAAGAAGACCGGATGGAAACGCTTTAAAATACATTAAAGCAGCTTCACCGGAAGAAGGACCAGTGTTAGTAGGAGCATTTTCTGAAGATGAAGCTTCTACCAGACGAGCATGGGGTCTTTGGGTTTGTCTAACGGAAATGGACAAAGTTAAATACCCATTCAAGTTCTTCCAGAATTCGGCGAATGGATCTTTCCTTTTGAATTCGATGACTGGGTCAACCACAGGATTTGCAGAGGAACTCTTCGAGACCAAAAGAAGAATTCTCTGGGAAAACAAGATTCCGGCAAGCAAAGAAACTTACCGGAAATTCTGCAATATGGCGCATGTTGGTCGTTGGATCGACCGGATTTGTCAAGCATGCCCCGAACAGAAGGAACCCGAGTTTGGGAAAGTTTTCCGACCTAAACCCGACCGACAAGACCATACAGCTGGAAAAGATAAGGGCCCAGCTCACAAGACGCGTTTTCCTCGGGGACCACGCAGATCGACTTTTTAAAAGATTCCCCGACAACCATCACATGGGTGAGTCACGCGGAAAGAAAAGAAAAACAAAAGGCGAGGCAATAACGCGAGATATGACGTAAGTAAAGGACGCCATTAATTTCAACAAGATTTGAAGTCCGCCTTTCAAGTCCGGACTTACCTCTATAAATTGAAGGATTTGAAGGAAGCTGAGGACATCGAACATTTTCCTTAGTTTTCTTACAATAAAATCTGAGTGAAAAATTTGTAATATTTGAGTGTTTTAGTTTTCAAGTTTTATGTATTTTCGAGTGCCAGCCTCATATATGAGAGGCTAAACAAGTATTCTCCTCCCAAAAGGAGATTACTAATTTAATAAATTTTTCTTTAAGTTCTTAATAAAATAAAGGCCGTTTTGTTCAACATGTGTTCATGATGTACTATTGATCAATCCCCTTTGAAGAATTACTTTTACGCCTTGGAGTAGGAAACGAACCAAGGCCGTGTTGAGAAATTCAAGAAGAAGTCGGATAACTTGCGATCATCTTCCCGAGGGTGAGGTTGAACAAGTGAGGAGCCGTTTTGTCAAACGATCCGGGGGCGAATTTTCCGATGGTGGTGTTGCGAACCACTTAACCCGGTGGCTGCTTTCGGTCAAAAGAGGTATGAATTTTAAGGGATTTATTAATTTTACTAAGCATGTTGGGCCCGATATGGTCGAATGGACTATTTTCATTTTCGTCTAAAGACCCAATAAGTATATACGGATAAAAACTTGAAATAAGATCTTGATATAAGATGTCTTGTTGAGTTTATAGGTCGAAACCCGACATGATCCATCTAAAACCTCCGAATAGAGACGGATCTAAGTAGGTGTAACAATGCCACGAACAAAACAAGTTAGAAAAATCGGGTTCTTATTTCTAAAAATCCGAAAAACAAATTGATTAGGGAGTGAAAACTTTTTGATTATTGTATAATGCAATATATTTATCCTTATGGAGCAATCTGCAACGAATTAGAGTTTAAAGGGATAACTAGAACTATTGTTATTAAAAAATAAAATCCTAGGGGCAAAATGGTCCAAAAGTTGCAAAGAGTAATTATTTGCGTAGTTTAGGATGCAAAAGGTTAAAAATAAAAGTCTAGGTTGCGAAGTGTAAAAAGGGGTAAAGTTGGGGTGGTTAAAAATAATTATCTCTATCTCGTGTTGTTTACATTTTACTTAACATTGTTAAGTTTTGGCATCATCAAAAAGGGGGAAATTGTTGGGAAATTTATTGTTTAGATTTTGATGAATGCCATTTAAAACTTAGACTAGAAAGTTGGCACCCCATTTTCCTTGTAATTTGTATTGTAATAGATAGGGTTGTATGAGCTGAGTCAAGTCAGTTATGCCTGGGAATACAAGAAGTCAACTGAAGACTAGAATGAAGACTACTTGTGAAGCAAATTGAGTGTGGCAAGGAAGAGATGTCAAGAACTCGATCAAGGAGGAGTACCGTGATACGATTGTATGAAGAGTCATCAAGTCAACTCAAGAAGCCAAGTCAAGTTGAAGTGACGAGATGAGTCTTTCAATCATTGGAATGCACTCAAGTCACCTAGGGAAAAGGCAAAAGAAAGAGGAATTAACGATCCGTTGCACAAAAGTCAAGAACATTACCTAAATAAGTAATACTTCCATGATGCCATGTCTTAAAGTGCTCACCCCCAGGAAGCGCAAAAAGATTAAACCAATGGGAAGCACTGAACCTCGTGTCAGAGCCTGAAAAGCTGGACATTCATTTAAAACGAGGAAAGGTATACATCTCAAGATTGAAGACCAAGAAAAGACAAGCCAACGAACACATGTGACTTTTGAAAATCAGCATATCTCTTCAACGGGCAGATTTTTGAAAAGTTCACTATAAAAGGCTGAGGAATCACTTTGAGAAAAGATTACATTGGTTGCCTTGCATACCTGAGATAACAAGCAATATCCATATTGTAACCTGAAAAATATTCCCAAGTTATTCAAGCAAAATCCTCAAGCCTAAATCTCGAAGGAAATCGATCCATCACTAAGCTGTGAAGGAAAGACAACTTCAAACTGTTGAAGAGGAAACTTTTGAAGAAGCAAAAGGGGTCTACTTTCCAAGTATAATAGTAGAAAGGTTCAAGGTCGAACCAATCTCAAGTTATTGGAGAGCTTCGTGAATCCAAGAAGCATGAGAAAGTGAGCTGAAGTAGCAAGGCAGCCGCCCTGTGAAGTAGCTGAGTCGGATGAGAAGCCAGCTGTGTGACCAAGGCATCTCGCATCGAGTCCCAAAGGGAGCAAGTCAGCTGTGTGATCAAGACTTGTATCTGGACTGGTAACCACTTTGTACTCTGATCATTACCTAGTGGATTCCTCCAAGAGTTGGAGAAGAGAGGAGTAGAAGAATTACCCCATCTTCGAACCACTATAAAAATTATTGTGTCATTTACATTTCAAAGATTTTATTTTCGCATATCACTTTATATCTCGATAATTTGCTATCCAACCGAAAAATTAACAAAGTGCTAAAATCAAGTGTTAAAACAAACTTAAATCAAATTCAAGGGTGTTAAGTCTTCCATTGAAAATCTCATCACAAAAACCAAGTTAAAGTTTAGACTAAACAACTGAGTTATTCACAACACTCAATCGAGTCTCCCATTGAGTGGCTAACTCATTTGGTTAACTAACTTAACTGTCCCCCAAGGACTTAGTGTGTATTTAACTCTGTAATATTTTAAAAGGACTAAAATCGAAAAGTTGGTAAGGTTTATTCAACCCCCTTCTAAACCTTACTCACACCCTTGGGACCTACATGGATGTATTGTCACAAAAATAGGATATAATCCGCTAATGTTTGTTTCATCTAAAGAAGTTGAGTACAACAAAAAGCCGCGGAAATATATTCGCTTCGCCATTGACAATGAAACACAATTTTGTTTTTTAGAAACCAAGATAATAGGCAATTGCCTAAAAATTGACATGATCCGAAAGTACTTTTACAATCATCAATATTTCACGATAATCCGAATCACTATATCCTTTTAAAGAAAAATTTTCATTCTTTCGATAAAACAAGGCATAAGAAATAGTACATTTTAAATATCAAAAAATTCTTTTAACGGCACTTAAATGAGATTTTTTGGGATTACTATGAAATCGAGCGCATCGGCATACGTCGTGAAGAATATCGGGTCTACTTACGGTTAAATAAAGTAAATTACCAATCATACCTCGATATTTTATTTTATTTTATTCGAATTGTCACCTTTATCTTCTTGTGGAACATTTGAAGTAGAAGGTTGATCATTTGATATGGAAGGTTGATCACTTTGAACATCATTTGGAATAATTGGCTCAATATCATCTTCCTCATCAGTTTCATCATTGCGTATTCTTTCAACACCCGAGGCTTCATTGAATTTGACGTGAATGGACTCCTCGACCACATTGCTTGTTTTATTATAAACCCGATATGCCTTACTCTTAGTTGAGTATCCCATAAAAATTTCTTCATCGGCTTTGGGATCAAGTTTGTCTAATTGATCCTTGGTATTCAAAATAAAGCACTTGTAACCAAATTTTTTGAAATAACTAATATTTGGAGTTCTTTCTTTCCAAAGCTCATAAGGAGTTTTATTTAACTTAGGACGAAGATATACCTGATTTATGACAAAGCAAGCGGTGTTGATGGCTTCGGCCCAAAAATATTTTGGAAGTAAAAATTCATTGAGCATGGACTGACTCATTTCTGAAGTGTCTGATTTTTCTTTTTGCCAACTCCATTTTGTTGTGGTGTTCTTGGAACCAAGAAATTGTGAGCATATCCTTTAGTTTTACATAAGACTCTAAATTCACCATCAAATTCACCACATCGATCACTTAGTATAGACTTAATAGTATCTTCCTTTTCTTTTCAATAAGTCTACACAACTTAGCAAACTCATTAGAGGCATCACTTTTATGGCAAGAAAAATAATCCATTTATATCTAGAAAAATCATCAACTATAACAAAATGTGTATGTTTTCCACTTTAACTTCTCGGTACCAATATCCCCATAAAAATCAAGATGAAGTAATTGTAGAGGCTTGGTTGTGAAAATTTCATTTTGGGCTTAAAACTACTTCTAAGTAATTTGTTCTTTTGACAAGTGTCACATAATCCAAGATTTTCAAAATTTAATTTGGGTAGTCCTTTGGCATGTTGGTTTTTGTAAATCTCTTGCAAATTTTTGTATCCAACATGTCCAAGTTGCCTATGCCATAAACTTATTTTGTAAATATTATTTTTAATTTATTTTAATTTAATGGAGAAAATTTTATATTATTTTTAATTTATTTTTTAAATATTAAATTGACAAAGAGAAAAATACGAAATGGCATGTAAATATCATAAAGTGCCATTGTCAGCCACCAGGTGTGCATGTTTTGACAAGTCAGTGGCCAAGTCATCAAGTTCAGCTGGAAAATAAAAAAATCCTAATTTGGGGTGCCACATGGCAGACACATC
Source organism: Rehmannia glutinosa (assembly GCA_016081115.2). NCBI lineage: Eukaryota > Viridiplantae > Streptophyta > Magnoliopsida > Lamiales > Orobanchaceae > Rehmannia > Rehmannia glutinosa. The sequence continues at coordinate 29,904 of JABTTQ020001908.1, forward strand.
GGCAAATCCGGTCAATTTGGAAATTTTCGGTGATTTTTGTCATCAATGTGCCAAAATTATTTAAATTAAAGTCCTAAATTGCAACCAAAATATAAAAGTCCTAAAATGCAACACACCCAAAGTTACAGGAAACTTTTTGCAATTAAGTCTAGATACATGTCTAATCCTGGTATGGTCCATTGAAATGCTCTTAAATGGTTATTGAGATATCTGAGGCATTCAATTGATTATAGCTTATGTTTTTCAAAATGTGATAATGCCATAACTTTGAAAGGATATGTTGATTCAAATTATCCTAATAATAAGATAACAAAAATCAACAACTTCCTTTGTTTTTACACTTTGTGGTTCTTGTATAAGTTGGAAACCTCAGTTGCAACATATTGTGGCCCTGTCTATAATAGAATCAGAATATGTTTTGTGACTGAATCTTTGAAAGAATCCTTATGGCTTAATGGTCTTGTTTGTAAATAGTTTTCTCAAACAAAAAGTTGTTGTATTTTTTCGACTCTCAACTGTATTCACTTTTGCAAAAATCCAGCTTTTTCATGATGTAACCAAACATATTGATGTAAGGTTTCATTTTATAAGAGATATTATTTCTAAAGGACTGGTATGTCTTGAAAAAGTGGCTCGTGATACAACCCTATTGATATGGGTACTAAGTGCTTACCCTTATCAAAGTTCAAAACTTGTTTAAAAATACTCAATTTTGACACCGGTGACTAGCCGTCTCTAGTGACTACACTAAAGCCGTGCTTACTTTGTGTTTGCTTGTAAGTCCAAAACCTGTTGGACTAATACTTGATTTGTGCTTATGTATGTCTGAGAGTGAAATCCAGCCAACTTTAGTGTGTGCTGGTACCATAATCTACTTTGTATTGAGTATGGTGAAGTCCTACTTAGCTATGTATGGGTAGGCACTAAGGCAATAATGATGTCCAGTTTGTTTTTTGCCTGAGTTTGTCTAATGAATTACAATGAGCCAAAGGTGGAGATTGTTGTGATATTTGCTCATTGCTTTATGCTTGGCCCACTTTCACTGATCCAAGTGAGCCCACTAATCACGACCCCCATAAGCAACCAACGCCCAAGCCCTATATTTCTATGGTTCTATTCGAGGTTATTTATTCGGGTCTTAGATCCAATATAAGGATCGCGGATCCTCTGGTTTAATCTTGTCCGTCCATTCCTAAGGATTAACTCGAGCATTTGCTTAACCCTTTAAAACCCTATCCCATCGAAACCATATTTGATTCTCTCGTGATATTTTTCTCTCATCTCTCGAACTCTCTCGTGTTTTCTCTCTCTAAAACAACTCCCCATCTCTCTCTAAGAAATCCAACATCTAGTTGGTGTTCTTGTGTGAATCGACTGCGTTTGTGAGATAGATCGTGTGATACTTGTGTTAGTCCACAGTTTCGGTGTATTATCCTTGTTCTTCGTGAGGTTAGGGTTTGGTGGGATTTGGGGTTTTATAGGGTTTCTTTGTGAAATACGGAGAGGGCTTTCTTGGGGTTTTTTGTGAGGCGAGGCTTCTTAGTGTGGCTCGGCTAATTGGCTTATCTTATGATTCTCTCGGTGATCGACTTTGTGGTTTTGGGGAAAACTCGGTCCCGAGCCGAATCCTTTCTATATTCGATTTAGGGTTTTATCCCTCATACATTTTACTGTTATTATTTCTTTTCTTGTACTTTACTTAAGCAATATTGAGTCTAGAGTAAATATGTAATTAATAGGCCTTTGAGTCTGTAATTTGTTTTTGGTACTTTGTGTATCGATCTATTTGGAGGCGTATAGATACCCAACATCTATAAACATGCAATCTTCTCATATTGATCATTAAAAAAATGAGTTGAGATTTGATGCATCATGTCGAGACAATTATTGACTTACGGCTGTGATAAGCAAAACATACCAAAAAACCCACAAGTTAAAACTAGTATGTTATGGCAATGAAGGTGATCTGTTTTTTGTTGCGGCAATCCTGCCCTTCCAAGTCAAGTTGAAGTGACAGATGAGTCTTTCAATCATTGGAACAGACTCAAGTCACCTAGGGAAAAGGCAGCTGCAAAGAGGAATTAACTGATCTGTTGCACAAAAGTCAAGAACATTACCTAAATAAGTAATACTTCCATGATGCCATGTCTTAAAGTGCTCAGTCCCAGAAGCGTGTAAAAAGATTAAACCAATGGGAAGCACTGAACCTCGTGTCAGAGCCTGAAAAGCTGGACATTCATTTAAAACGAGGAAAGGTATACATCTCAAGATTGAAGACCAAGAAAAGACAAGCCAACGAACACATGTGACTTTTGAAAATCAGCATATCTCTTCAACGGGCAGATTTTTGAAAAGTTCACTATAAAAGGCTGAGGAATCACTTTGAGAAAAGATTACATTGGTTGCCTTGCATACCTGAGATAACAAGCAATATCCATATTGTAACCTGAAAAATATTCCCAAGTTATTCAAGCAAAATCCTCAAGCCTAAATCTCAAGGAAATCGATCCATCACTAAGTCATGTGAAGGAAAGACAACTTCAAATGTTGAAGAGGAAACTTTGAAGAAGCAAAGGGGTCTACTTTCCAAGTAGAATAGTAGAAAGGTTCAAGGTCGAACCAATCTCAAGTTATTGGAGAGCTTCGTGAATCCAAGAAGCATGAGAAAGTGAGTCAAAGAGGCAAAAGCCGCCGTGAAGTAGCCGAGTCGGATGAGAAGCCGGTTTGTGTGACCAAGGCATCTCAGATCGAGTCCCAAAGGAGCAAGTCACCGTGGTGATCAAGACAGATCCGGACGGTAACCACTTTGTACTCTGATCATTACCTAGTGGATTCCTCCAAGAGTTGGAGAAGAGAGGAGTAGAAGAATTACCCCATCTTCGAACCACTATAAAAATTATTGTGTCATTTACATTTCAGCATTTTATTTCTCGCATATCACTTTATATCTCGATAATTTGCTATCCAACCGAAAAATTAACAAAGTGCTAAAATCAAGTGTTAAAACAAACTTAAATCAAATTCAAGGGTGTTAAGTCTTCCACTGAAAATCTCATCACAAACCCAAGTTAAAGTTTAGACTAAACAATCGAGTTATTTCACAACAAACTCAATCGAGTCTATTGAGTGGCTAACTCATTTGGTTAACTAACTTAATGCCCCCAAGGACTTAGCTTGTGTATTTAACTCGTAATATTTTAAAAGGACTAAAATCGAAAAGTTGGTAAGGTTTATTCAACCCCCCCTTCTAAACCTTACTCACACCCCTTGGGACCTACATGGATGTATTGTCACAAAAAATAGGATATAATCCGCTAATGTTTGTTTCATCTAAAGAAGTTGAGTACAACAAAAAGCCGCGGAAATATATTCGCTTCGCCATTGACAATGAAACACAATTTTGTTTTTTAGAAACCAAGATAATAGGCAATTGCCTAAAAATTGACATGATCCGAAAGTACTTTTACAATCATCAATATTTCACGCATAATCCGAATCACTATATCCTTTTAAAGAAAAATTTTCATTCTTTGGATAAAACAAGGCATAAGAAATAGTACATTTTAAATATCAAAAAATTCTTTTAACGGCACTTAAATGAGATTTTTTGGGATTACTATGAAATCGAGCGCATCGGCATACGTCGTGAAGAATATCGGGTCTACTTACGGTTAAATAAAGTAAATTACCAATCATACCTCGATATTTTATTTTATTTTATTCGAATCGTCACCTTTATCTTCTTGTGGAACATTTGAAGTAGAAGGTTGATCATTTGATATGGAAGGTTGATCACTTTGAACATCATTTGGAATAATTGGCTCAATATCATCTTCCTCATCAGTTTCATCATTGCGTATTCTTTCAACACCCGAGGCTTCATTGAATTTGACGTGAATGGACTCCTCGACCACATTGCTTGTTTTATTATAAACCCGATATGCCTTACTCTTAGTTGAGTATCCCATAAAAATTTATTCATCGGCTTTGGGATCAAGTTTGTCTAATTGATCCTTGGTATTCAAAATAAAGCACTTGTAACCAAATTTTTTGAAATAACTAATATTTGGAGTTCTTTCTTTCCAAAGCTCATAAGGAGTTTTATTTAACTTAGGACGAAGATATACCTGATTTATGACAAAGCAAGCGGTGTTGATGGCTTCGGCCCAAAAATATTTTGGAAGTAAAAATTCATTGAGCATGGACTGACTCATTTCTGAAGTGTCTGATTTTTCTTTTTGCCAACTCCATTTTGTTGTGGTGTTCTTGGAACCAAGAAATTGTGAGCATATCCTTTAGTTTTACATAAGACTCTAAATTCACCATCAAATTCACCACATCGATCACTTAGTATAGACTTAATAGTATCTTCCTTTTCTTTTCAATAAGTCTACACAACTTAGCAAACTCATTAGAGGCATCACTTTTATTGGCAAGAAAAATAATCCATTTATATCTAGAAAAATCATCAACTATAACAAAATGTGTATGTTTTCCACTTTAACTTCCGGTACCAATATCCCCATAAAAATCAAGATGAAGTAATTGTAGAGGCTTGGTTGTGAAAATTTCATTTTTGGGCTTAAAACTACTTCTAAGTAATTTGTTCTTTTGACAAGTGTCACATAATCCAAGATTTTCAAAATTTAATTTGGGTAGTCCTTTGGCATGTTGTTTTTGTAAATCTCTTGCAAATTTTTGTATCCAACATGTCCAAGTTGCCTATGCCATAAACTTATTTTGTAATATTATTTTTAATTTATTTTAATTTAATGGAGAAAATTTTATATTATTTTTAATTTATTTTTTAAATATTAAATTGACAAAGAGAAAAATACGAAATGGCATGTAAATATCATAAAGTGCCATTGTCAGCCACCAAGTGTGCATGTTTTGACAAGTCAGTGGCCAAGTCATCAAGTTCAGCTGGAAAATAAAAAAAAATTCTAATTTGGGGTGCCACATGGCAGACACATCGGCAAATCCGGTCAATTTGGAAATTTCCGGTGATTTTTGTCATCAATGTGCCAAAATTATTTAAATTAAAGTCCTAAATTGCAAACCAAAATATAAAAGTCCTAAAATGCAACACACCCAAAGTTACAGGAAACTTTTTGCAATTAAGTCTAGATACATGTCTAATTCTGGTATGGTCCATTGAAATGCTCTTAAATGGTTATTGAGATATCTGAGGCATTCAATTGATTATAGCTTATGTTTTTCAAAATGTGATAATGCCATAACTTTGAAAGGATATGTTGATTCAAATTATCCTAATAATAAGATAACAAAAAATCAACAACTTCCTTTGTTTTTACACTTTGTGGTTCTTGTATAAGTTGAAACCTCGTTGCAACATATTGTGGCCCCGTCATAATAGAATCGAATATGTTTTGTGACTGAATCTTTGAAAGAATCCTTATGGCTTAATGGTCTTGTTTTGAGAAATAGGTTTTCTCAAACAAAAAGTTGTTGTATTTTTCGACTCTCAACGGTATTGAGCTTTGCAAAAATCCAGCTTTTTCATGACGTAACCAAACATATTGATGTAAGGTTTCATTTTATAAGAGATATTATTTCTAAAGGACTGGTATGTCTTGAAAAAAGTGGCCTCTGCATACAACCCTATTGATATGGGTACTAAGTGCTTACCCTTATCAAAGTTCAAAACTTGTTTAAAAATACTCAATTTTGACACCGGTGACTAGCCGTCTCTAGTGACTACACTAAAGCTTTAGGGCTTACTTTGTGTTTGCTTGTAAGTCCAAAACCTGTTGGACTAATACTTGATTTGTGCTTATGTATGTCTGAGAGTGAAATCCAGCCAACTTTAGTGTGTGCTGGTACCATAATCTACTTTGTATTGAGTATGGTGAAGTCCTACTTAGCTATGTATTGGGTAGGCACTAAGGCAATAATGATGTCCGATTTGTTTTTTCTGAGTTTGTCTAATGAATTACAATGAGCCAAAGGTGGAGATTGTTGTGATATTTGCTCATTGCTTTATGCTTGGCCCACTTTCACTGATCCAAGTGAGCCCACTAATCACAGCCCATAAGCAACCAACGCCCAAGCCCTATATTTCTATTGGTTCTATCTGAGGGTTATTTATTCGGGTCTTAGGATCCGAATATAAGGATCGCGGATCCTCTTGGTTTAATCTTGTCCGTCCATTCCTAAGGATTAACTGAGCATTTGCTTAACCCTTTAAAACCCTATCCCATTTCGAAACCATATTTGATTCTCTCTGTGATATTTTCTCTCTCATCTCTCGAACTCTCTCGTGTTTTTCCTCTCTCTAAAACAACTCCCATCTCTCTCTAAGAAATCCAACATCTAGTTGGTGTTCTTGTGTGAATCGACTGTTTGTGAGATAGATCTGTGTGATACTTGTGTTAGTCCACCAGTTCTCGGTGTATTATCCTTGTTCTTCGTGAGGTTAGGGTTTGGTGGGATTTCTGGGTTTTATAGGGTTTCTTTGTGAAATACGGAGAGGGCTTTCTTGGGGTTTTGTGAGGCGAGGCTTCTTAGTGTGGCTCTGGCTAATTGGCTTATCTTATGATTCTCTGGTGACTGACTTTGTGGTTTTGGGGAAAACCTGGTCCTGAGCCGAATCCTTTCTATATTCGATTTAGGGTTTTATCCTCATACATTTTTATCGTTATTATTTCTTTTCTTGTACTTTACTTAAGCAATATTGAGTCAGAGTAAATATGTAATTAATAGGCCTTTGAGTCTGTAATTTGTTTTTGGTACTTTGTGTATCGATCTATTTGGAGGCGTATAGATACCCAACATCTATAAACATGCAATCTTCTCATATTGATCATTAAAAAAATGAGTTGAGATTTGATGCATCATGTCGAGACAATTATTGACTTACGGCTGTGATAAGCAAAACATACCAAAAAACCCACAAGTTAAAACTAGTATGTTATGGCAATGAAGGTGATCTGTTTCTTGTTGCGGCAATCCTGCCCTTCCAAGTCAAGTTGAAGTGACAGATGAGTCTTTCAATCATTGGAACAGACTCAAGTCACCTAGGGAAAAGGCAGCTGCAAAGAGGAATTAACTGATCTGTTGCACAAAAGTCAAGAACATTACCTAAATAAGTAATACTTCCATGATGCCATGTCTTAAAGTGCTCAGTCCCATAAGCGTGTAAAAAGATTAAACCAATGGGAAGCACTGAACCTCGTGTCAGAGCCTGAAAAGCTGGACATTCATTTAAAACGAGGAAAGGTATACATCTCAAGATTGAAGACCAAGAAAAGACAAGCCAACGAACACATGTGACTTTTGAAAATCAGCATATCTCTTCAACGGACAGATTTTTGAAAAGTTCACTATAAAAGGCTGAGGAATCACTTTGAGAAAAGATTACATTGGTTGCCTTGCATACCTGAGATAACAAGCAATATCCATATTGTAACCTGAAAAATATTCCCAAGTTATTCAAGCAAAATCCTCAAGCCTAAATCTCGAAGGAAATCGATCCATCACTAAGCTGTGAAGGAAAGACAACTTCAAACTGTTGAAGAGGAAACTTTTGAAGAAGCAAAAGGGGTCTACTTTCCAAGTAGAATAGTAGAAAGGTTCAAGGTCGAACCAATCTCAAGTTATTGGAGAGCTTCGTGAATCCAAGAAGCATGAGAAAGTGAGCTGAAGTAGCAAGGCAGCCGCCCTGTGAAGTAGCTGAGTCGGATGAGAAGCCATTGTGTGACCAAGGCATCTCAGATCGAGTCCCAAAGGAGCAAGTCGGTTTGTGTGATCAAGACTTGTATCCTGGGGCAACCACTTTGTACTCGATCATTACCTAGTGGATTCCTCCAAGAGTTGGAGAAGAGAGGAGTAGAAGAATTACCCCATCTTGAACCACTATAAAAATTATTGTGTCATTTACATTTCAAAGATTTTATTTCGCATATCACTTTATATCTCACGATAATTTGCTATCCAACTGAAAATTAACAAAGTGCTAAAATCAAGTGTTAAAACAAACTTAAATCAAATTCAAGGGTGTTAAGTCTTCCGCTGAAAATCTCATCACAGCCAAGTTAAAGTTTAGACTAAACAACTGAGTTATTCTGTCAACAGCTCAATCGAGTCTATTGAGTGGCTAACTCTGCTGGTTAACTAACTTAACTGTCCCCCAAGGACTTAGCTGTGTATTTAACTCTGTAATATTTTAAAAGGACTAAAATCGAAAAGTTGGTAAGGTTTATTCAACCCCCCCTTCTAAACCTTACTCACACCCCTTGGGACCTACATGGATGTATTGTCACAAAAAATAGGATATAATCCGCTAATGTTTGTTTCATCTAAAGAAGTTGAGTACAACAAAAAGCCGCGGAAATATATTCGGCTTCGGCCATTGACAATGAAACACAATTTTGTTTTTTAGAAACCAAGATAATAGGCAATTGCCTAAAAATTGACATGATCCGAAAGTACTTTTACAATCATCAATATTTCACGCATAATCCGAATCACTATATCCTTTTAAAGAAAAATTTTCATTCTTTGGATAAAACAAGGCATAAGAAATAGTACATTTTAAATATCAAAAAATTCTTTTAACGGCACTTAAATGAGATTTTTTGGGATTACTATGAAATCGAGCGCATCGGCATACGTCGTGAAGAATATCGGGTCTACTTACGGTTAAATAAAGTAAATTACCAATCATACCTCGATATTTTATTTTATTTTATTCGAATCGTCACCTTTATCTTCTTGTGGAACATTTGAAGTAGAAGGTTGATCATTTGATATGGAAGGTTGATCACTTTGAACATCATTTGGAATAATTGGCTCAATATCATCTTCCTCATCAGTTTCATCATTGCGTATTCTTTCAACACCCGAGGCTTCATTGAATTTGACGTGAATGGACTCCTCGACCACATTGCTTGTTTTATTATAAACCCGATATGCCTTACTCTTAGTTGAGTATCCCATAAAAATTTCTTCATCGGCTTTGGGATCAAGTTTGTCTAATTGATCCTTGGTATTCAAAATAAAGCACTTGTAACCAAATTTTTTGAAATAACTAATATTTGGAGTTCTTTCTTTCCAAAGCTCATAAGGAGTTTTATTTAACTTAGGACGAAGATATACCTGATTTATGACAAAGCAAGCGGTGTTGATGGCTTCGGCCCAAAAATATTTTGGAAGTAAAAATTCATTGAGCATGGACTGACTCATTTCTGAAGTGTCTGATTTTTCTTTTTGCCAACTCCATTTTGTTGTGGTGTTCTTGGAACCAAGAAATTGTGAGCATATCCTTTAGTTTTACATAAGACTCTAAATTCACCATCAAATTCACCACATCGATCACTTAGTATAGACTTAATAGTATCTTCCTTTTCTTTTCAATAAGTCTACACAACTTAGCAAACTCATTAGAGGCATCACTTTTATTGGCAAGAAAAATAATCCATTTATATCTAGAAAAATCATCAACTATAACAAAATGTGTATGTTTTCCACTTTAACTTCTGGTACCAATATCCCCATAAAAATCAAGATGAAGTAATTGTAGAGGCTTGGTTGTGAAAATTTCATTTTTGGGCTTAAAACTACTTCTAAGTAATTTGTTCTTTTGACAAGTGTCACATAATCCAAGATTTTCAAAATTTAATTTGGGTAGTCCTTTGGCATGTTGGTTTTTGTAAATCTCTTGCAAATTTTTGTATCCAACATGTCCAAGTTGCCTATGCCATAAACTTATTTTGTAAATATTATTTTTAATTTATTTTAATTTAATGGAGAAAATTTTATATTATTTTTAATTTATTTTTTAAATATTAAATTGACAAAGAGAAAAATACGAAATGGCATGTAAATATCATAAAGTGCCATTGTCAGCCACCAGGTGTGCATGTTTTGACAAGTCAGTGGCCAAGTCATCAAGTTCAGCTGGAAAATAAAAAAAAATCCTAATTTGGGGTGCCACATGGCAGACACATCGGCAAATCCGGTCAATTTGGAAATTTTCGGTGATTTTTGTCATCAATGTGCCAAAATTATTTAAATTAAAGTCCTAAATTGCAACCAAAATATAAAAGTCCTAAAATGCAACACACCCAAAGTTACAGGAAACTTTTTGCAATTAAGTCTAGATACATGTCTAATCCTGGTATGGTCCATTGAAATGCTCTTAAATGGTTATTGAGATATCTGAGGCATTCAATTGATTATAGCTTATGTTTTTCAAAATGTGATAATGCCATAACTTTGAAAGGATATGTTGATTCAAATTATCCTAATAATAAGATAACAAAAAATCAACAACTTCCTTTGTTTTTACACTTTGTGGTTCTTGTATAAGTTGGAAACCTCAGTTGCAACATATTGTGGCCCTGTCTATAATAGAATCAGAATATGTTTTGTGACTGAATCTTTGAAAGAATCCTTATGGCTTAATGGTCTTGTTTCAGAAATAGGTTTTCTCAAACAAAAAGTTGTTGTATTTTCTGACTCTCAATCTGGTATTCAGCTTTGCAAAAATCCAGTTTTTCATGACAGAACCAAACATATTGATGTAAGGTTTCATTTTATAAGAGATATTATTTCTAAAGGACTGGTATGTCTTGAAAAAAGTGGCCTCTGCATACAACCCTATTGATATGGGTACTAAGTGCTTACCCTTATCAAAGTTCAAAACTTGTTTAAAAATACTCAATTTTGACACTGGTGACTAGGCTGTCTCTAGTGACTACACTAGGCTTTCAGGCTTACTTTGTGTTTGCTTGTAAGTCCAAAACCTGTTGGACTAATACTTGATTTGTGCTTATGTATGTCTGAGAGTGAAATCCAGCCAACTTTAGTGTGTGCTGGTACCATAATCTACTTTGTATTGAGTATGGTGAAGTCCTACTTAGCTATGTATTGGGTAGGCACTAAGGCAATAATGATGTCCAGTTTGTTTTTTCTCGGAGTTTGTCTAATGAATTACAATGAGCCAAAGGTGGAGATTGTTGTGATATTTGCTCATTGCTTTATGCTTGGCCCACTTTCACTGATCCAAGTGAGCCCACTAATCACAGCCCATAAGCAACCAACGCCCAAGCCCTATATTTCTATTGGTTCTATCTGAGGGTTATTTATTCGGGTCTTAGGATCCGAATATAAGGATCGCGGATCCTCTTGGTTTAATCTTGTCCGTCCATTCCTAAGGATTAATCTGAGCATTTGCTTAACCCTTTAAAACCCTATCCCACTGAAACCATATTTGATTCTCTCTGTGATATTTTCTCTCTCATCTCTCGAACTCTCTGTGTTTTTCCTCTCTCTAAAACAACTCCCATCTCTCTCTCTAAGAAATCCAACATCTAGTTGGTGTTCTTGTGTGAATCGACTGTTTGTGAGATAGATCTGTGTGATACTTGTGTTAGTCCACCAGTTCTCGGTGTATTATCCTTCTTCTTCGTGAGGTTAGGGTTTGGTGGGATTTCTGGGTTTTATAGGGTTTCTTTGTGAAATACGGAGAGGGCTTTCTTGGGGTTTTGTGAGGCGAGGCTTCTTAGTGTGGCTCTGGCTAATTGGCTTATCTTATGATTCTCTGGTGACTGACTTTGTGGTTTTGGGGAAAACCTGGTCCTGAGCCGAATCCTTTCTATATTCGATTTAGGGTTTTATCCCTCATACATTTTACTGTTATTATTTCTTTTCTTGTACTTTACTTAAGCAATATTGAGTCTAGAGTAAATATGTAATTAATAGGCCTTTGAGTCTGTAATTTGTTTTTGGTACTTTGTGTATCGATCTATTTGGAGGCGTATAGATACCCAACATCTATAAACATGCAATCTTCTCATATTGATCATTAAAAAAATGAGTTGAGATTTGATGCATCATGTCGAGACAATTATTGACTTACGGCTGTGATAAGCAAAACATACCAAAAAACCCACAAGTTAAAACTAGTATGTTATGGCAATGAAGGTGATCTGTTTCTTGTTGCGGCAATCCTGCCCTTCCAGATAATTGCATGCAGTGGAAGATAATTGAATTATTATTAGGTATTTAAACCATGTTAATTACCATTTTTCAAGTTCAGATCCAAGATTAGTATTAAAAAAAATAGCAGTCGTTTTGGATGTCAAATACTAATTAAAATATGTTCGAATGTTTGATGGTCGTAGTTACGTATATAAAGAACTGTTTGCATGACAAACATTAGAAATATAATATGAGAAAAATTCACTTTTCGTCCTATAAGATTATTCTTGTCACATAAATGGTCCCGTTGTTAGTAAATTAACGGTCAAATCTGTCAAATTGAAAGTCAAATCTGCAATTTGGGACTAAAAGTCAGGGCCGGGCCTGTGATTTATAGGACCCTAGGCGAAATTTTAAAAATGGGCCCTTTGACCGTCGGCAAGAATCAAACTGAGTGACCGTGTGAAGATGATGAAATCACGATTGAGGATTGGTGATTGGCGATTGGAGAAGAAGAAGAACAGATGGCTTGAGATTTGTTCTATTGGTTGCTTCCTGTTGTTCTCTAAAAAATTTAAAATAATTTCTATATTTAAAAGTTATGAATTTATTTAATATTGTAAACTTTTTTATTTTATTGATAGTTGAACTACATATATTTTTCAATACGTAAATGTGATTTTTGTAATTATTTTTATTTTTAAAATCAAGAAGTGATTTAAACTAAAAAAATATAGGAAAATTATTTGTTTTTCTAAATATTTTAAGTAAGAGAATTTATTTTAGTGAAATAAAACGCACTGTAAAAAGATATTATCATCAATAATATTAAATCTAACCAAAAAAAAAAGAATAATGAGACCGTTTTTTTTAAAAATTTAACTTTGGTGTCCTATGAGACCATTTTTGTCGTTAAAATTTAACTTTGGTGTCCATGGTACCATTTTTGTCATCAGTAACGGTTCCGTTAATTGTTTAACGGAACAACACCAGATTTTCAGGTTTTGAGTCCTATGGGACTACTTTTGGTGAAAAATATTGATTTCGGACTAAAAATGAGTCGAATGGAACTAAAATCATGAGGGAGTAAGTCTAATGGGACCAAAAATGAGTTTTTCTCAATATAATATCGATCATTAATCAATTCTACTGCAAACTATTTTTCTGTTCTTTGCGGAATTTTGTTTTTCCATCTGCATGCTTTTAAATGTTACTTTATCAAATGGAAAATAATAATATAATTTTATTTATAAGCTATTAATTTATGATTTATATCATTTATTTAAATTTATATTAATAAAAATTACTTTCTTTTTTTGATTCTCTTTTTTTTACCAGACAAATAAAGTTATAGGACATATTTTGCACGGATTTTAACCAAATACATTGACTGATAATGAAATGGGTCCAACTCAACATCATATATGGGTCATGTGCCCTTCACGTGCAAGAAGATCGCCGGATTTTCAAATTCCAGCGACAAAAGGACCAAAATCACGATAAAATATTAAGTTATATGACTTAATTGGTAAATTACAAAACGAACAGGACTAAAATTACTTAGCACCTAAAGTTACAGGACCATTTTTTTATTTCCTGAATAATGTTCCCAGTCCAGCTAATTACTAAGCTAGCTAACTACACCATGAGAGCCCGTCCATACCTTTTGGGGCTCATGGCGAAAGAAAAAATATGACACCTAAAAAAACACAAGTAAATATTTTATATGCATACTACATATAATTTAATAAAAACTTGAAGATAAACATATTTTATTTAAATAATATAATAAACGGTCATATAAATATATTCAAACCAGTTATGGAATAATAATAAACTTCAACGTCGCCAATCTTTAAATTAAATTGGGCCCCCTCAAAATCAGAGACCTTAAGCCATGGTTTTCGGCGACTGCCCATAGAGTTGGCCCTGTACTCCATGTTGGCACAATGGATCCTCCAGCGGAGACGTTGATAGCTAAGGACGTGGCTGATACGCTGTGGATTTCTGGCAGCCGTCGAGACATGCACAAACAGTTCCGTACGGCCCACAACATTCATAATCCTCGTGCCTACCATTTTTGCAAATCCTAGCACATTCATGGGGATTCCACTTCTTCAGGGGCCAACGCTTATATCTGATCTCCAACCAGTACTTGCAGTTTTTCTTGTACTCAGCAGAGCCCATCACAACAAGTACTCCTATTTTTAGTCATGGAAACACAAATTAAGGCATATATATACATATATATATTACTGAAAAATTGGTTCTGGGTCTTATAATTTGGACTACTTGAGATTTAGTCCTTTAAGTATTCATTTTTATATCTTGATCTAATATCTTTTAAACATTCAGGCATTTAGACCGATTTTAACAAAAATTGTGTAATGTTATCGGAATTCATGACTAGAGTCAGTGGCCGCTTAGGTATATAAGAATTTTAGTGATTTGGTAGAAATTAAAAATAGGAAAAATGCAAAATTAGTCCCGTATTTATAAGGGTATTGCAATATTAGTCCCGTAATTTTTAAAGTTGCGATTTTAGTCCTTTATGTTTTGTCTTTTTTTGCAATTTTGGTCCCATTAATTTTAGATTTGTGCATTTCTAGTCCTATAAGTTTTAAGTTGATGCAAATTTGGTCCTAAGGGCTATTTCAATATTTTAATTATTCCCAAAATGCCCATGATAGCCAAAAATCAATATATCTAAGATCAAGTTTAAAATAGCATCAGAACTTATATTTTATTTACTTGAGTAGAATTTATTTATTACTATAGATTGCCTATATAGTGATGAAAGAATTTTAAATTTATGAATCCAGATCAAAATCTGAGATACGAGTTCTGCATGTATTTCCTAATTATGAAAATAAAAAAACACGTAAAATATGTCAAAATTGGTCATTTTCAATAATACGACCGAAACTACCATAACTAAAAAATAAAATACTAAAATTATCAAACTCTAAAAATTACATAATCAAAATTGTTATTTTTGCTAGGGGCAATCATATGACTAAATTTGCAACTTTAAAAGTTACAGGACTAATTTTGAACCACCCCTATAGATACAGGACAAATTTTGCAATTTTTCCAATTAAAAATTGACTTGTCAAATCACCGAAATTGACACATAAAATTTGAGGATTCCAATATTTAGGTGTCAGTTTTTCCAAATTTTTAACATGTTTATACCTCACCGATCATAGGCAACAATTTCAAATAAAATTGTACAATTTCGGTCAAATCAGACTAAATATTTAAAATTTTAAAAGATATTGAACCAGCTTTTAGATGTGACTACTTAGAGAAAATATGACCAAATCTCCAAGTAGTCCAAGTTACAGAAATATAAAATTTATTTCCCCGCTAAATTATATGAGTTATCCCATGTTTTTCGAAGGACCAATTATTATTGATTCAACAAGATGGGACACATGTCACAATTGGGTGCTACCACTTGGGTAACATTTAATTAGTCATCGAACCAATCAAAAAAATTCTTTTTCTCTATGAAAATTAATTGTGTATGTGTGTGTGCTTTTGTTGGAAGCAGAGAGAGATAAAGTTGGGCAACTGGTAAGTACCCCAAAGCAAGAATGCAAACACTAGGGTAATCAACAGGTTCTTCTCCATTTTTCTTAACTTTTTTTTTTTTATTATTTTTGAGAGGTTGGGGATGGTTTGCTAATGTTGGCTTACCGATGTTTTATAATGGGATGGAAACACAACTACATTAATTGTGTACCAATTAATGTTCCTGATTCCCGATAAACTAGGATCAATGAATAAGGAAAAAAAGGGTAACTTTTTCTTCTAATCCAATTTAATGTTTCTGTTCGCCAAAAATTGTTCGGCAAATAATGTACTCTTGTAATAATCTCAACATTGATTGAACTTTGCATGGACTTATACGCATTATTTATAAGTTCTCCTTGCCAAATTGTATACACGTGGCATTCTCTAACATACCACATTAGTGTGAGCTATTACATACTTCATTAATACTTAGAATTATTTAAATCATTTCAGACATAACCTAACGAAAACAATTTGGAATATTAAATTAAACTGATGATCATATTATTTTTTATGAATAGCATAAGACAAGTTTCGATCTAACATAAAAACTTCATATCCGTCAATGTATTGAAATTCTGAAGAGTTCTTATAAAGTTTCAAATTTCAAATTTTATGAATAAGCTAAAACATGAAATACTCCAATTTACTTAAACATAATACTTGCGAAAACTAATTACGAAATTCCAGCAACTAGCTATATCACCTTGCACCAGCCCAACTATCAATCCAAAGGCCTAAAGAAAAATCCAATGGTTATTGGATTCAAGTACGCTTTCAAACACTAATCGACATTAATTTTTATATTCTTGATAATTCAATATGAAAGTTGGTGGATTAATAAAGTGATTTTTTCATTAAAGTTATTGAAATGAAAAGAACATGGATTGGAACAAACATAATTGAACTTCTAAAAGGTTCTTTCCGGCATTTTTAATCACTTAATTCCACGGCAAGCCAATGGTTACTTTTTAATTCATGCATCTTTTAAGTAGAGATATACCTTTTTTAGTAAATACAGAAATGGTAGGGAAACGTACGTGTACTTAATTATGAAAATAAAGGCACAACAAATATTACAAAATCCACAAAGAATCGTTTTATTTGTTATGACAAAGGTCAGGTTTCTTGTTGTGGCAATGACCCTTCCAGATTACAGACGAAAATAAGTATGCTCGTCTGTGATTGCACTATTTTTAGTTATTAATATACCATATTAATTACCATTTTTCATGTTCAGATCCAAGTCTTCGAGTCAGGGATGGAGCCAAGGTGGGGCTGGCAGCGCCAGGCACCCCCTCAACTTCAATTTTTTTCATAATTATTAGAAATTTTGTATAAAAGTATGTTAAATATTATAATTTTGCCCCTCTCAAAAAATAAAAAAATATCTATGAGTTTTAAGAAAAAAATAAATATCACACCCTTCATCTTCATTTTATGGTTTCGTCCCTGCTTAGAGTGTTTATACTTTTGTGCGTAGAGTCTTTTGAGAAAGTGAAGTAAGGCTATCTCCAATAGTTTGCACATTTTAGTGTATATTTTGACATATTTAAATGCAAAATGATCTGCACTCTGTCTCTAGCACTTTGCAGTAAATTATGCACCGAACATGAATATTTCATAATATTCCATTTTAGTTCATATTTTCAGACACTAAAATTAGTAATTTAAAACAAAAGAAAATGAAAAGTTTAGCTAGATTTATGGTAATGTATTCACATCATCAAAAATGGTAAAGGCTTTGGTGCTGTCTTTGGAACAAGTTTTTGCTCTAAATTGAAGATAGAACACTCCCCTTTAAAGATGCTTTAACGGATGTCAAATAATGTATATGTTTGAATGAATTTGATAGTCATAGCTGAGGAAATTACTATATTGGTCCCATTCGATTAGGGTTGGCATGGTTTAATTTTAATCTCATGATCTCAAAGTAGTCCACCATAATAATTTTGTTGCGAATTAGTTTTAATTTCGTGCAATTTTGGTCCCCCCATTTATTTAGTTTTTGTAGTTGGGCTTAAAACCACAATGACCCCTATATTATGGACCAAAAGTGCAATTACCTGCATTGTTTTTCTCCCAATTGAAATATCAAAACAAAAAACATAAACGAATTTCTCTCGTTTGCTGTTAATTTTATTCAGTATTTAACTTCAAAATTATTAATAAGAAACTTAAGAAATAAAATGAAAATCGTACTATCGATATATTTTGTTGAAGTTCCATATTATTTTACAATTCTAAACTGATGAGCGGTTCTTTTTATTTTAAAATGTATAAATTGACCTTTATGTTGTTTTTAATGGTATAATGTCATTTTTCTTTACTATATTGATTGTGAAAGTCTTCTTAAATATTGAAATGTAAACATTTTCATCTTAGGCTTGCAAATCAAGCAGTGATACTGAATTTTTATCTCTCAAAGTAAGTATGCACGAAATTTGGTGAAGAAATTCAACCTAGATAGTGCATCTCACTTTAAACTCCTATGGGATCGAGTCAAAAACTGAGTCGTGAAGATGTTGCTGAAAGTATCAATCACACCTTGTATAGGAGCATGATAGGAAGTCTGTTATATGTAACTGCCAGTTGTCCTGATATTATGTACAGTGTGTGTTTATATGCTAAATATCAAGCCAATCCCAAAATTACCCACCTAAAAGCTTTAAAAAAATTATTCGTTATGTTGGTGGCACTATTGATTTAGGGATTTGGTACACAAAAGATACAAACACGAATCTTGTTGGATTCAGTAATTCTGACTAGGCAGGTGATGTAGATGATAGAAAGAGTACCAATGGTGGTTGCTTCTATCTTAGAAACAATTAAGTATCTTGGTATATTCGTAAGCAAAATTGTGTCTCATTCAACTGTTGAATCTGAATATGTGGCAGTTGAAAGTTGTTGCTCTCAAATGCTATAGATGAATCAAATGATAGAGGATTATGGTCTACACAGTGACATCTTAACTATTTATTGTGATAACTCTGATGCGATATGATATATCAAAAATTATGTTCAAGATTCCCGCACAAAACACATTGACATTAGGCACCATTTTATTCGAGATCTAGATTTGGTTGAGAAAAATATTATTCGCATTGAATATATTAGTACTGAAAATCAGTTGGCAGACATATTCACCAAAGCTTTAGATTTTGAGAGGTTTTCCAATCCGCGAAAATCTCTTGGTCTGTGTGTTCTCTAAACTGTTATATGAAATGTTAAAGCATGGCACATAACACATGTTGTACCATTTGCACACACTGCATATTCTCTCCTCTCCTCTTATTCTTTTATTCCGTTTAGAGATTCTATATTATAGGAGCATATTGCATGTTTAGAACCATCTGTTGTTTCAAACTAGTGGCGATTGGATTTCACTTGGAAAGCCGGTGTGAGTTGATATTTCCAAGTGCGTGACTAATTCTTGTACTTTCCCAGTTGATGAGTAAAAAATATACAGATCATAGTTAGAGATCTTTGAGGGAAACAACTACCTACCCTCTATGTGAATGCTATTCATTGTGATCAATTTTCACGATTGTTTAAAAGTGTTTAAAGAGCCATGATTATGTGAAAAAAAGCTATCTTTGGACTAGTGTGAAAGCTACCCACTGGCTAAATCTGTCATGTTACTCTCATTGAAAAACTCGAAAATTCCTTATGTTGGGTACTCGGATTGCAATTCATTGAATCTGGTAGTACATGTGTCCTTCAAGATGTTACAACATTTGGAACAACAACAGATGTGACAGTCCATTTACACTTTGTGTGTGATTTTTTTATTTTATTTTAGGCATAAATTAAGATCGCATATCTTGATGTTTTTGTAAAACTGGTAGATTTTTGGTAATAATATGGGATTTGTGATATTATTTTCCTCTCTCCAATAGTTCGAAGTTTTTGGTTTCCTATGGAAAGTGGAGTTGTGTGCATTATGAAAACTTGGATGATTAGTTGAAATCTTGCCATAGTTATCTATATCTTTGGTTAATTGTATCCCAAGTTTGTAGGATTATATTTCTTTAATTATTAGGATTTATCTTCAAAACATTTAAAATCCTTTATTTTTCTCTCACCATCTTCTCTAGAGCACTTATCTCTCTCTCTTTCAGCCATGGACAAAATTGTTTCAGGTCTTCAAAAGATTTTCGAAAACTTAAACAAGTCCTCTTCATCGTCCTCTTCGAAATCGAGCACTCCTAATCCATCGCCTGACAAGAAAGCTTCATGTCCTGAGAAACGTCTCCCTCACAGGCTTCTGATAGTCCACAAAAAGAAACTCCCATGGCTCCACTGAGGAAACTTCTCCAAATATTCATCTATGTGATTTAAATGTCGAGGAACATGTCCCTCATAAAGTTCCTACATCTTCGACAACACCAACTCCAACACCTGATACAGAACAGGGGAAATCCGATTAAACCCCAACTGATATGGTGGTTTTTGGAAAACCTCCCTCTCCTGTACATGCAATTACACCTGGGGAAGAAGGTAATGCAATTAATGTCGATAGAGCACCCATTCCTCGTCATGCAAAATGCCAACATGGCTATTATCCTAGTGTTTTTGAAGAAGATTCTCCTACGGAGAAGGTTGTAAAGAAAAAAAAAAGTCAGATAATGAAGAAGGGTCACATTCAGGGAGAGACGATATGGATGAACTTACTCCAACTATGCCAATTGCAAGTGACTCAGAGGGGGATGCTGGTTCTCAATTTGTGGTGTCCCACAGCGTACACAACCATAATGTAATATTGTTTTATCTGAAGAAGATGAACATGTTGGTTCTGAGAAGCATTGCAATGTGGAAATCGAATCAGAAAATGAATAAACTCCATTTCATGATGATGTTCCCTTAGCTGAGGTATTGATGGACATTATGACTCATATGGTTGTGTAAGTTGATGCAGCTACCTCCAAGACCCACTGCAGGTGAGGCTATGGAGGTGGAACAACCTGAAGGTGGTCCAAATGTCCAGAAAATGTTGGTGACAATGTTGAAGAAAATGTTGCAATACCTGAAACAACATCTGACTCTGAGTATGATCTATCTGACTGTCACTCTGAATTTTTCTATACCGCTGATGCTGCTGATAGATATCAAATGCTCAAGGGTCGTAAGTTTATAGAGGAAAAGGTCTGTGATTACACATCTTTTGAAAGGTACAATTTGAATAAGTTTTTCATTTGACAGTCTCTTGTAAGCAACATTGATACTGCCATGCCTTTCATTGAAAAAGTTGTTCATGAGTTTTATGCTAATTTGACTTATGATGTGGGGTCAAACCATCTGCAAAGTTCGGGAAAGTGTTTGTTTGAAACAATATTTATGAATTTAGTCCAACGTGATTAATGACTTCTTTAGGAATCCGGATTGTGAGGAAGGTTGTCGTCGATTATGGATCGCAATTTGGTTCTTAGGGTTTTGATTGACGGGAATAGGATGACTCAATGGCCAAGACCCTAAGAAGGTTTCCTCATCTCGCTTTAACTTTGCTTTATGGGATATTGTACAAAATTGATGTGTCCAACTGGGTTCCCTATTCACATAGTTCTAGTATCACAAGAAAACATGCTAGGGTGATTTATTTGATTGGGAAAGGGCTGTCTTTCAATTTTGGCCAACTGGTATTTGATCAAGTTTTGAGACATGATGAATCTTCTTCTACAGTTGGTGCCATGCCATTCCCAAGTACTATATACCTGATTCTGTGTTCTCAAGGTTTTGACAAATTGTCCAATGAATCCTTCTTTTTACTCCCTGAAATGAACTCTATATACCATAAACTTATAGATAAAAAGAAAAGGGAAGTTGACCTACTTCTGCATTTTTCAGATGATGAAGCAGCAGTTGAGGAAGATGTTCCTACAGATGTTCTGCCAAATGTTCCAAACATTTTTTTTGACACTGTTGCTAACCATTCTTCTGCAGGCTCTATTATGTTTTCTCTTGATTTTGTGCAGGGCAAGATCACTTTTGCTGAGCATTTCCACTGCTTAAACCAACATTCTCAATGCCCAGAAGCAGTTACATTACTATGTGGCTTAGAATGCAGTTCAAGAACTTCTCACCAAGCTTTCTGGACAAAAAAGGGGAGAAGGAAGTGCAAGTGTGCCTATGCCTGAAAATGTGGTTCCGAACCCACTTGCAGGGGGAGCTAATTCGAATATTATTGGAGATCCCAGTGCAAGCACGAGTGGTGCTTACGAAGGAGATCAATCTACTATTGAGGGGGAGATGGTTGATGATTGAAATTTGTACTTGGGTAATTTTTCTATTTTTTTGACTATTTCCTAGATATTAGTTCGTAGTGTTCTAAACTGATATTTCTATTTCTGATGGCTTTTGATTTTGATCTCAGTTAGGATGGTTATTTCCTTTGAAACATGCACATGTTTATGTTATATTATTTTGTGCTACTAACTTGCAGGTATAGGAAATATTTTAACATTTGCATTAACATTTTGACTAACATTTGAAATAGAGGATTTTTAACTTAGGGGGAGTTTTTGTTGTGATTTATATTCTTGGATAAGCTTTATTGGTTTTGTCCAAAAAGGCAAAAAGGGGGAGATTGTTAGGAATTTTAATTCCTAATAATTTTTTGTTTTTGTAAAAAAAATTATTAAGTTTTGTCTTTCTAGACTTGTTTCCATAAATAGAGTTTGAATGAATATGGGAAGATTTATTTTGTATTATCTAGATTGGAATATGGTGTAAATTGATAAAGTTTTGGATTCCTACTCATAATACGATTCGAACATGTTGATATGTTACGACTTCTTATAGATATTATCTTCCTTCCTAACTTATAGAATCTTATTCCTTCTATGTTTGTGTTTTTTTCTTCCATATTCTTGTAGGATTCTTGGGACTCAAGATATCAACCCCTATATAAAGAGGATCGGTCATTCCATTTTTCTACAGCAAGAACCACGAATTTTGAGAGAGCAATACACGAGAGAATCAGTCGAGAGAAAAGAAACAAAACATTGAGTACAAGAGAGTTACACAGTCTAAAGTGTTGTTCGAAGTGTCTACAACATATAGAATAACACTTTGTCCAGTTTTGTGTCTTGATGATTTGTTTTCATACATACAGTTTTTCATTATGTGTGACCAAATATTTCTCATAGTATTTTAGATGAATTAGTTTACTTAGATTATATCTACTTAGTTGGAGTTTGTTTTTCTAGACTAGTTGATTCTTTCACAAGCTAGTTGTACTACAAATACATTCAACTAGTGATTTTGTCATAATTGATACTTCTATAAGTTATTTATAACTTGTAGATAAATTTTGCTTCTCGCGTTCCTTTTTCTGCTGCATGTTCTAAAAAGTGTTATAACATCTGGTGTAACACTTTCTTTGACATTTACTAAACCGAATATTTTTGGACCTCAAAAACTTTCATCGTTCGGAGATAAGGCTAGCCTAATGTTTCGCAAGCAAGATGACGACCCCATGATCAGCAGCGTTGCCCGTTTGAAGCCGGATGAAGCGATCTTTGAGTGGATGCCAAAAGAACGACTATTCCTACGATCTCACACACGATGTTGTTAAGCCATGTGGAGCATTAAGCAATGCCATCCAAATAGTCTTTGAAACACAACTCCCGACTCCCTATGACGAACCGCGAAATCATAATGCATGCTAGAGACTTTCTGAAAATGCACAAGATTGATCACTAGCATCCTTGCCTCTACTCCAGTGACCGCAATGCTAATGTTCTATTCTTAGGCCCTCCAGCACCACATGCTAATTGATATCACAATCCTACTCTACTCTAATTATATATACCAACACCTTATTTATATATAATAGTAATACGCACGTAAGTTGCACGTGATTCATATAACTTTACAAAAATTATTTACTAATCTTATTGACATATTGATGTATATTAAAGGTGTATTATAAATAAATAATAAAACTCAAACAAATACCTAATTAAAACAAAAATTTCAAGCTACTTTAAAATATTTTATTACATAGATAATTTGATGATTAAATTATTTTTATAAGAACTACCTTCCAGATATTTGTAAACTGAATAGTAATATAACTAAATAATTTATAGTTATAATTATAATCATTTTCTTGTCTGATTTTGATGGTTAGAAAAGTTTTTTCGTATTTGATTTTTTCAGTTTTCATGATGTTGGACTTGTACATAGTCAAATAGAGTAATTTTATTTTCTAAAAATTGATAAAAATATTATGTTAATTGAACACATTAAATGAACTAAATTAATTTTTTCTTTTTTTTTTGTACCAAAATTAAGCACAACAATGTGATACTTTTAGTGTATATTTGAGAACCATTTCAGATGGACTTTTAGGTATAGAATTCCATATAGAAAAAACAAAATATTTGGTGGTTATTTATAAATGGACTTATAAAATAAGATATTTTTCCATGAGTCATTTGAGAGAATTGCAAGTTTATTACTTTTGAATTTCATTTACTACACTTCTGCTAGATGGACAACAAAAATGCATTTCCACCAGACGTCTAACAAAACTCAAGCGCACTTTTTAAAAAAAGTCCATATTGAACTCAATTTCATAGACGGACTTCTATTCCGAAAGTACTCCAAACATGCACTTAATAATTATCGGTTAAATTCAAAGAACATATAAAATTTAATCTTATACATTTACTTGCTTATGTTGCTCATTATTCCCTTATTCCTCTCTCACTTTTCCCAATAAAGAAATATATCTGTAAAATTTATCTACAAGTTATAAATAACTTGTAGAAGTAAATTTTACTTCGCGCGTTCCTTTTTCTGTTGCATGTTTTATAAAGTGTTATAACATCTGGTGTAACACTTTCTCTGACATTTACTAAACCGAATGTTTTGGGACCTCAAAAACTTTCATCGTTCGTAGATGAGGCTAGCCTAATGTTTTGCAAGCAAGAAGACGACCCCATGATCAGCAGCGTTGCCCATTTGAAGCCGGATGAAGCGATCTTTGAGTGGATGCCAAAACTACGAGTATTCCTACGATCTCACACACGATGTTGTTAAGCCATGTGGAGCATTCATCAATGCCATCCAAATAGTCTTTAAACATAACTCTCGGCTCCCTATGACGAAAAAATGCACAAGATTGATCGTCAGCATCCTTGCCTCTACTCCAGTGACCAAAATGCTAATGTTCTATTCTTAGGCCCTCCAACACCACATGCTAATTGATATCACAATCCTACATTACTCTTGTTATATATACCAAAACCTTATTTATATATAATTGTAATATGCACGTAAGTTCCACGTGATTCATATAACTTTACAAAAATTATTTACTAATCTTATTGACATATTAATGTATATTAAAGGTGTATTATAAATAAATAATAAAACTCAAACAAATAACTAATTAAAACAAAAATTTCAAGCTACTTTAAAATATTTTATTGCATAGATAATTTTGATGATTAAATTATTTTTAAAGAACTACCTTCAGATATTTGTAAACTGAATAGTAATATAACTAAATTATTTATAGTTATAATTATAATCATTTTCTTGTCTGATTTTGATTGTTAGAAAAGGTTTTTCGTATTTGATTTTGTCAGTTTTCTTGATGTTGGACTTGTACATAGTCAAATCGAGTAATTTTATTTTCAAAAAATTGATAAAAATATTATGTTAATTGAACACATTAAATAAACTAAATTATTTTTTTCTTTTTTTTGTACCAAAATTAAGCACAATAATGTGATACATTTAGTATATATTTGAGAACCATTTCAAATGGACTTTTAGGTATAGAATTCCATATAGAAAAAACAAAATATTTGGTGGTTATTTATAAATGGACTTATAAAATAAGGCATTTTTCCATGAGTCATTTGAGAGAATTGCAAGTTTATTACTTTTGAATTTCATTTACTACACTTCTGCTAGATGGACAACAAAAATGCATTTCCACCAGACGTCTAACAAAACTCAAGTGCACTTTTTAAAAAAAGTCCATATTGAACTCAATTTCATAGACGGACTTCTATTCCGAAAGTACTCCAAACATGCACTTAATAATTATCGGTTAAATTCAAAGAACATATAAAAGTTAATCTTATACATTTACTTGCTTCTGTTGCTCATTTTTCCCTTATTCCTCTCTCACTTTTCCCAATATAGAAATATAACTGCAAATAGATGTTGCAATATATAGTGCATATTTGGGTGCACTATTGAAATGAAAGTGCATTTATGAAATGTATTTTTCTAATATGGATTTTTCAAAAAAGTGCTTATGTGCAATGTAAAGTGTTTTGATAAAAGTTCATTTTAAAACCAATTTTGTGTAGGTAATAGAAAAAATAAATCAGACGTCACATATTTTAACTTCTCCAAACTGGACTTCTAGAACAATTTACTTTTCTAAAAGTTCATTTTAAAATAACTACCAACATACAATTTCCTTTTTTTGTCTCATTCTAATAAAAAAGAGATAAAAGTTTTATCATAACAAATGGACTTGAGGTTATAAGAGTTCATCTCTTTTGAGTTTTGTATGTAAAACTAAAACACTCTAACTTAATATAATAAAATAATGTGAAATTTCATTCAAGTGTGATGTTTTAAAATAAGAATATCAAAGAATGATTAAAGTTTAGTGTAAGACCCCACTTTCGAACAGCAATGTAATTGCAACCCCGTATATGTACTATATTGTAATTAGCAATATAATAAAGATTTGAGTTTTATTATTTCTTATTACTTAACTTTTGTGCTATCTTATTCTCTTTCTCATTTGCTTGTTGACTTAAATAAATACGTGATTCATTTTAGTTTTTTTGAGTTTAACTAGTCAAATTCTTGAGTAATTATCTTTCAGACTTAGAAGTAGTAAATTAGTTCTTTTAGTAATATTGGCTTGTTTGATTTAAGTTTGGATTAGTTCTAAGATATATTAGAATTAGAATTGAGTATTAAGAGTTACATTTGAGATATAAGTGGTGATTATCTCAATTTTGGAAATAAGTATTCGATGGATATCAGTTTCTGATATTTGAGACTATTCAAAACTAGAGTAGCTGAAGATTAGAACCTCTAATTTGTCTTTTATTTGATGCATTTAAATTACTTATTTTATTATTCTAAACCCATTCTTATACAAATTATTCAATTATCATTTTTTAAAGTTCATTATTGAACTTTTAATTGTACAGACTCGTTTTGTTTTTTATAATAAAATATGCAGCCCAATTAACTTAATTAATTCCACTTATTTTATATGTCCAATATTTAACCTTTAAATCATTTCTTAGAAAACAGAAAAAGAAAATTGAAAACTATGCAAAGCCAATTTATCTCACAACTATAAATCCTTATTTTCATTCTTCTCATAAAAACAAAACTTTCCCATTTTTCAAGTTTGCTCGGCAGAGAGCTTCAAAGGGGCTGCCATTCTCTACTTTCTTTCTTTGACAAAACTTCTCTCTCTTATTCTAGCTTTTAAATCTCACCTATAATTCATTTGGCAATTAAAATAAAAAAGAGATATTTGGGGTGGAAATTGCTGGGGACCGAGAGGTTGGAAGAGAATTTTTGAAGGTGAAATTTTGAGTTGATTTCACATGCAACCTTGGATTTAGCCTACCCATCATCTCTTGTTCCAAATTTAGTAAGTTAATCATACTAATTCAATGTTTTATTTAGACATTCAAGGGATTATAGTTACTAAACTATGGTTTGATTTGAGGTTTGTTGTGGGATATTCACTTGGAGACTTGAATTGGAGTTGTTGGTAGAATTTATGATTCATTAAACTTCCGACCAAGGTGGGCAAAAATTTATTCTATCTTTTTTTAAATGGGTTTCTTAATTTATTGAGTTATTATGCATTTATGTGTAATTATGTGCTAATTGTGATGGTATGGCAAATTGATTGTTGGATTATTTATAGTTGGTTATTTAATTCAAATTTTATTAAATTTGGAGACAAATTTTATAGTTACTAAAATTATGGGGCATTTTTTAAAACTTTAAAGAGGTTAGCTTGTGGATCTTTGTTGATTACTTTGAATAGTAGGGGTTAATTTTTAATTTATCAAGAGTTTGGAGGTGAATTTTGTAAAAATCAAGAATTTTGGGGCCAAATTGCAATTTCCAAAAATTGTCCTCCCCATTTTTATGAATTTGAAAACTGACCTGGGTTATTTTATACCTTTAAGGAAGTTGGAATTTTGTAGATTTTAAAAGTTCATTTTGGAGTAGTTTCATGAAAATAGAAATTCTTGGGGTCAATTTGTAAATATTCAAAAATTGTTGTATTATTTTGAAATTTAAAACTATTGAGGGGCTGTCCAGATTACTTCTTCATGTTCGAGTGGTAATTACAAATTTTAAAGGTCATTCTTTAGGTGGATATGTGCAAATAAAGAGTTTAAGGAGTAAAATCTAATTTTCTGAAACCGTGAAGTCATTTGGTAATTTTCAAAAGACCCGAGGGCCTGTTTTGCAAATTATAAGTCTTGTGTCCAGATTTTTATACTTTTAAAGCATTTGGAGTGGAGTTTGTAGATGTTAAAATTTTATTTTGCGGTAATTTTAAGAAAATCAAAATTTTAGGGGTTAAATTGCAAATACCAAAAATATATTTGTACATTGTGGAATTTTTTATAATTTAACTGAGACTACCCATATGGATGTTCAAGGAGTGTTAACGAATTGTTTTGGTTAGTTTTATAAAAACCCGAAACTTTGGGGTAAAATTATTTTGTGCTACTTGTGCAATTTTGAATCTTTTGTAAAAATCTTCTTGTTAGCATAATAAATATTTATTTAATGTTTACTGTTACTGCTGTGAATCCCATTTCCCCTTTGGCTTGTGTGATTTGGGCAATCAATCGAACAAGTCGCATGTTAATGTTTGCTCGACTACACATGTACCTATTCTCATTTTTGTGGTCGGACCGGAGACGGCGGCAGAACTTGGGTCGCAGTATTGGTATATTTCGGAATATGACGAACTCTGGGTATAAACCCACAGCTAAAGAGACGTCGAGCCACTCGGGAGGAATAAGGTGAATATGAGGCTTTGGCCTGGTACGTTGGAGAACGCAATAGGGTTCGGTGTGTGATCAACATCGACCCTGCGTTTATTTTGTGTATCCTGTTGGATTTTAAAATAGGGTATAGAACCTTGTCCGTTTTAAAATCAGGCTTGAATTGGAACGTTAGGGTGCGGTGTTTATTCCACATCGGCCCAACGTTATTTTGTGTATCCCGAACGTTAGGGTGCGGTGTTTGTTCGTTAAAAAATCGTCTTCAATTACCGAAACTAATTTCCCGCGTTTGAACTTGTGTTATATCTGCATAACCGTGATAATAATAAAAATTATTTACTTATAATCATTCTATAAGTTTGTGAGCAAATTTAATGTTTGATTCTCTTGTATCTATTATATATGCATGAAAACTATTTGCACACCAAGTACACTGCTCGGTATTTGATTAAAAAAAATTATATGTTTCTCATTTTCTTAACCACTATGCATTCCCATATCCTGCCCACTGGGCTCGTTTAAGCTCACCCCACGTTTTTTCTAAATTTTTCAGAGATTGGTGAGTCTAACACCGAACCACCTATGCAATAATAGTAGCACGTTGAGACTACTGAATTGAGCTAGTTTTGGGACTTCATTTAAGTATTTTGCTTAGGGGATTGTTGTCATCTTATTTTATATTATTTGTCCTTATTTTATTTTGTATGTTAAGACTTCCGTTGTATTATATGTAATAAACCTAGGCGTATATCCTTCTGGATTTCGTCAAGTTATATATTTCAGTTATTATAGTTTTGGGTAATTATTCCTGTGGACCCTAAGTTGGTATAAATCCAGAGATGTACCTGATAGTTGGTATTTTATGATTAGTTTGTTTATTGAATTTGGGGCGTTACATTTAGTATTGAAATCACACCAATTAAAAATATTTTTTTTTGGCGCATGAATTTCATTGATTTTGTAAAGGTGTAGTTTGAAAGTGAACCCAATTAGTGTTGTTATAATAATGCACATTAAATAGAAATTATTATATTTTATTTTTAAATCCTTACAATAATTACAACATATATAGTTTTTTAAACTCTAATTTCTTTTAAAATTTCTTCTATTTTGTATTATTTTTCATTTTGCATAAATGAATTCTACTATTGTTAACTTAAATTTAGAACATTTCAACAATATACCTTCATATAACCAAGGGCGGAGCCAGGAAAATATATGGGGTGGGTCGATACATGAAATCGGGGTGGGCTGATACACGAAAATCGTATAAATTATAATTTAAATTTGTTTTAAAAAAAATTTATAGGGTAAATTTTTTTTTTTAAAAAAATTGGGGGGGCCGGGGCCCGGAGTGGGCCCCCTATCTCCGCCCTTGCATATAACTATATAATTAAGAATAGATTGAAATTACAATATACACTAAAAAAGGATAATAATATTGAAGTTAACACTTAAGATGTAAAAGTGATTTTATCTCCTTTTAGATTTTAAAATATTTTGTAGACTTGCATTGTAATTCTTCTTAATAAAAAGAATGGCTCTTAACCTATAGATCGGACTTAATTAAACAAAAGACAATAAATACATTGAGAATAAATAAAATAATATATTGTTCTCCTTACTTACTATCTTAAAACTCCAAACTAAAAATTATTTTAAAGGTTCGTCTCATTAATTTCAAGTATATGCATTTTGTTGTTAAATTTTACGTCTATATTATCATAATTATAAAAGTTATTTAATCAAAAGAATATATCATGAGAAAATAAGTAAAACTCAATCTAAAGAATTATTTAAGGTAAATGGTATATCCATCATTGTAAAATAAATTATACTAAACTAATGGAATAACTTTAGGTACCAATTTCTTTTACTCCAGTGTTTAGTAGTATCTTATATTTATATACACTCATAATTTATAAAAATATAATTTTTTTTGTTTCTACTTATCAGAAAATTAGAGACAATAATCCCAATATAAATTCTTATTAAAAATTACACTTGCATTTATACTTGATATTGCGTTTTATTCACTTTTCTGAAACCTCGCCTAGGCCCGATTAGTCCTTGTCTACATGTTAGTTTCCTCTTGTCCGCTTATGTATTTCTTCTGATTAATCCCCATCTAGGAACCACCTAACTTTTGCCTAGGCCCCGCCTAGGCGCTAGTCCCCAGTATGTTGTCTACATAGCGTCTAGCGCTTTTTAGAACATTGGTTTTAGAAATATAAAAATTTAAAACTGTATATTTATAAATGATGTATAACTCTAAAGTTTATTTTATACAGAGACTACAAGATTTATACTCCTTACATCATTCGTGAAGAGACTTCAAGCTTTTGGCTAGCTTGATATCATTAGTTCATTTAACTACCAATTAGTTTTTAAAAAATTGTGTTTTTTTTTCAAATGTAAACCAATATGGTATCTTTATTATTAAATATTTTTTATAGAATTATTTTTTTCAAGTAAAGGAATATGATTGCCAAAATTCAAAACCTAATATTCAAATAATCTCTAACATACATGAACATAGTAATTAGTAAGTAAACTTTAAAAGTAAAATTTGTGCATTGGTCTTATCATGTATGTTAGATTATAATTTAAATTAACAATTTAAGATATACTCAATTGTCATAAAAATATTGAAATAGTAACACATCACTTGAAGTTCTTTTAATTTATCTTCTTACAATGTGTATATATATATATGCACTTTCCGACTCTATCAAATCTTATATTTTGTTCAAAATTTTCACATTATATTTTTTGTTTGCTAATTTAAATTATTTGGTACTCATATTTATCATAATAATGGTATTGAAAAATTAATAATAATATACTAATATAATTTTAAGTGACATCCGAGTTTACTTAAATTTAAAATTATTACATATATTATTTTAACGTTAATTCTAAGTTTCATATACATATAATCCTTTATTACTCGATATACATTCGGTTTATCTTCGTATTTCTTATTATATTAGATTTTATATAAGATATTCAACAATAGACCTGATTACATAAAAATAATTTTATGATGGAGAGACAAGAACTTCATTACTTTTTAAGGTAATCATATAAAATTATTGAGATCTAAAATAAGTAATATTGTTTAATCGCAACAACTTTCTTTAGTTTTTCTTCATCATCTACTTCTACATTCAACTTTTTTTAGTGCATTTCAAGCCTTATAAAATAAATAATACAAAATAAATAATAAGAATAAAAAAATATCTTTTATGTCCTCTAGTCTTTCATACATCTATGTTAAAGATAAGAGTCGGGTTTTTTTAGCCTTTTTGGCCAATTGAAAATCTTTTTTAGCCATCTTTTTTAAATACATCTTTTTTAGCCATTTTGGGGTGCGAAATGACATGATTACCCTTTAGTAGTTTAAGCCCCCATTTTCGAGTCACACCCCATTTTCGAGTCACAACAAATCCAAACATACCAAACACTCGAAACCAATACAATAAACCCCAAGAAATATGAAACAGGCGACTTGGACAATGGCAACCGAATCAACGACCGAATCATATTTTTTTGTTGATTTGTTTAGTCTATAGTTGTTTTAGGTTATGATTTTTAGGATTATTTGTAGTTTTTGTAGAAATTCTAGAGTTTTATAGTGGATTTTGTATTGGTGGAGAACTTGAGATGTTGTTAATGGCGGAAAGTGAGAGAGGGGAAGAAGACAATGGCTGGCGAGTTACATGTGTAACTCAAAATCGAGTTACTTTTGGTGCAACTCGATATCGAGTTACTGTATCTCGATATCGAGTAATGTAAAGAAATGTGAAGATAATGATATACTACGTATATCGAGTTAAATGTAACTGGATACCCAATAATTGGGATATCCAGTTACGTAACTCGATATCGAGTTACTGTATCTCGATATCGAGTAATGTGAAGAAATGTGAAGATAATGATATAATATGTGTATCGAGTTAAATATAACTGAATATCCAATAATTGGGATATCCAGTTACGTAACTCAACATTGAGTTAATGTATCTCGATATCGTGTAATATAAAGAAATGTGAAGATAATGATATAATATGTGTATCGAGTTAAATATAACTGGATACCCAATAATTGGGATATCCAGTTACATAACTCGATATCGAGTTACTGTTCAATCTTCTCTCACTTATTATAACAAGTTATTTTGTTTTTCTCCAAACAACTTTGAATTCGCATAACTTTTTCGTTTTAAATTCGTTTTGTATATATAATATATCAAATTAATTCTCCTTTTGATATCTATAATTCAACACCCATGTTGCATATTTAAAAACAAAAAATACATGTTTGATTTTTTAAAAAAGTTTGAAAAAAAGAGTAAGAAGATACATAGAGATAAGTGAAAGAGAGAGAAATAATCCAAATATCAAACAAATATGCTAGAAGGGTGTGAATGTCATTTTACACCCCAAAATGGCTACAAAATATGTGTCTATAAAAGATGATTATTTTTCATCTTTACATTTTGTAAACGGCTATTTTGTACTATTACCATTAAATATAAAGCTGCGTTCAATGATTATTTTAAATTTTAAATAACTTTTTATTAGTTTATTTGAGTATAAGTTATTTTATGTTCTTTCCAATATGTTTTCTTCTTGTAATTCAAATTTACTTTTATATTATTGTATTGAATGAAGGTATTCAATCAAAATAATATTTATTTAAAAGAATTTGAATATACAAGCTTTAGGGCTATATCAATTATTATAAAAAAGGTTAATACAAAATATCATCAATCCATAAATAATGTTTATTTTAATTTTAATATCATCTTATATTTTAATTTAAACAATTATTGTTTGGTAAAAATACATATAAATTGCCACTAAATTAGGTATTTGGCACAAAAATTACAAGAACTAACAAATGCACCATATATCCCCTGAATATGCTCGTTTGTAAAGATCACCCATTTATGTAATGAGTTGTGAATATATATATATATATATATATATATATATATATATTTGTATTGCACCCTAAATTCAATTTCATATATGTTTAATTAATAAAATTCCAGTTATAATTCTTTAAATGTAAATGTAACTTAAGAAATTGAAATTTAAAAAAAAATAAATAAATGAGTGTATTAAATATAAAAGAATTACTAAGCAATAAGAAATGTCTTTTAATTATTTGAATATAAAACATGTTAACTTGTTTGACCTAAATAAATTTGGATTATTTTCAATTCAAATAAGTAAGTACATCTCCGTTACAGTAGTGTGCAAGAATATAAATAAATTTATATATACATTGGTAATGTGAAAATATATATCTATATATATATATATTTCAATAAGTTTTGAACACTTTTGACTAAAAATGCATAAATTATTAATATTAATTATACATACATACACACACATATATAATGTATCTTGATTACATTTTCAAAAATATATCAATTCATGTTTGTCAGAAAAGTTCAATTTATTTACATTAAATCAAAAATATTTCTTTTGGACTCAATCAATTTCATGTATAGCAATTTTTAAAAATATACAAACTATACTAAACAATAAGGGTAAATTAAATAAGTATTATTATTTTGGGAGTAAATGAATTATATATGTTATTCAATGGTATGATGTTTGTGACTAAATTAGATAAGTTAGGGGAATTAGTGTTTTGAAAAGTTTTCTTCATATGTAGCATCAAATTTTTTTCTTTTCATGCGCTTGCCTAATAAATTCATCATTTCTTATTCTATTGACTTATCATGTATATTTTAATTATTGAGAAAATATAAAAAATAATCACACATATATAATTTTACATATTACTAAACTTTAAATTGCTACGTGTAATATATCACTAGAAATCATTCCAAATATAGTTTAATATGAAACTAATATTATTTAAAAATTCAAAGTAATACAAAAATTATAATAGAAATAAAACGAACTTTCAATTTTTGAAAGAAAAAAATGGGAATACAAAAAGACTCTTATCTTGTACATTAACAAACAAAATTCTAAATACAAAGTTAAATTACTTGAATGACCTTATAATTATTTATGCTAGAAGGATGATTTTTGTCTAATCAAAAGTTTCAAGTCTTGTACCTTAACAAACAAAACTCTAAATACAAAGTTAAATTACTTGAATGACCTTATAATTATTTAACTAGAAGGATGATTTGTCTAATCAAAAGTTTCAAGAAACCTTCCAAGCTATTCACACTTTTAGATATAGTATAGATACAGATATTTAGAGGAATACACTAAACCCCCTGTAATATTCGCGGTTTTACACTTTACCATATGAATTTTTATTACACTTTACTATATGAACTATGTAAATTTTTACACTTTGCCCTATATGGACATTTTTACCCCTAAGATTTTATTTTCTTAAAATAATAATAGTTCATTACGATCATATCCAACCCATCATGCTTCAGTATGAAAAATCAATAATCTCTTAAATTCATATATTTTTTGACTAGAATATAGAGCTGTCATAATGCCTGGGCTGGGCATCACAAGTTGGCAATGAGATAGAAATAGAGGTCCTCCTAGGAGGACCAATAAGGAGAAAACAAAGTTGTTGTGCAAATATTATAACATGAATGGACATGACATTGGGAAATGCTTTAAACTTAAAGGTTATCCAGAGTGGTATAGAAAACCAATGGATCAAAAATGTAGACCAAGATTGCAAGGTTGTCATTGGTTGTTAAAAGTTTTCCAAAATTTTCATTATTGAGTAAACATTTTGTTGAATGTGTGATTGTTTGTGGAATGAATGAAAAATTTTCAAGAAAATCTCATTTCTCTCCAAAATAACTCATTTTTTTTCTTTCTCACATTTTCCAAACTCACTTATACTATTTATTTCTCTCTCCTCCCACTATTCGTATAAAGAATTTCGATAATTTATTTAATTTATCACTATTTTTATTATTTTTCTCTTAATCTTGATAGCAAAATGTATAAAATGAGATCCATAATGCCTATTTTTGAATCAATTTTTCATTTTCACTCAATTTTATTGCATTATATTTTACATTATTTTTTTCCACAAAATTTCTCACAAACAATCATAATCTCTAAAATTCTCCATCTCATTAACACAATCATTAATTTTTCCTCTATACATCCAACTTTCACTCTAAAAAATATTTCACCACTATTATCTCAGAAAATGAAAGTGGATGAAATGAAAGCACAACCAATCACAACAAGTTTTTGTGTCTTGTGGGACTATTAAATATGGTTTTGTTACTATTTTCTGTTATTTGCAGATTAATTTAAAAAAAAATCAGATGCTCACTTTTCACAAGTAATTAAATTGATACATAAGAAAGACATGATTCACGTTTGAGACAAAGTTTTTGTTCTGTTTCAATTACATAAAGAAACATTCACGTGAATAATATTATTCAATTTGATCAAGAAACTATTCAATAGCCGCCGCACAATTGATCCTCCAGCGGAGACGACGACGGTCTTTACAGTTGAGGCTCAAATTCCTCCATCGATTGATGTAGTCGATGACATGTTCTTCCTTCCACTGACGAGTATTTGTAAGTTCAATCATGCTAACCGTCCTCCGAGTGCTGTAAAATCGATTCAGGAACTCTTGTTCTAATTGCTCCCAACTGTCAATTGAGTTTGTCTCCAAGTCAATATACCAATCGAACATGTTGCCCTACAAGGACCGGACAAACTGCTTTACGAGGCGATCTCCATAAGTCCCAGTATCATTACATGTATGTTTCGACAAAGTGAGCCACATGCAGCTTTGGGTTGCCCTTACCGTTGAAATTGTTGGAATTTCAGAGGCTGGTAACCAGCGGGCATCTTCAAGTTGTCAATTCTTTGTGTGTATGGTTTGGCATAAGTCATAGATAACTTGGAACTTCCATCCAACTTGTCTTTAATAGTCCCCATAATGAACTCCTTAAGTTGATCGATTAGAATCAACCTATCAGACGAGACTTGCAATTCGTTTTCTGGAGACTTATCTTTTTCAACCCTACCGCTCTGATACCACTTATCGGTCCCAAGGGATGTGGTGTAAGGATTAGAAGGGGAGTTGAATAAACCTTTCCAAATTTTCACTTTTTGGTCCTTTTAAAATATTCAACAGAGTTAACTCAAATCAGCTAAATCCTTAGGGGACAGCTAGGTTGGCTTTCTTCAGCAAAAGTTACCCACTCAACAGACTCGGCTGAGCTGTTGATAGTATAACTTAGTTGTGTCACCTAACACTTGACTTTTAGATGATTTGGTTTTAAACAGCGGAAGACTTAACACCCTTTGTTAATTTTAAGCACGTTTTTAATACTTATTTTTAGCACTTGTTATTATCAATAGGATCGCAATTTAACTTATCAGCAGATATAAAAATATGCAAGAAAGTAAGTGCTGAAACTAAATGACACAAGAAAATTATTCGAGGATGGGGTAATTCCTCTAATCCACTCTTCTCCAACTCCTGGAGGAATCCACTAAGTAATAGATCCAGGTTACAAAGTAGTTCTTTAGTCTAGAGACAACCTTGATCACACAGCTGGCTTCTCCATATGACTCAGCTTCTTCACAAGACAGCTGCCTTACTACTTCAGTTTCCTTCAAACCCTTGTAATTGATCAACAACCTTCCAACAAGCTCGAAACTTCTGGTTCGATCTTGAACCTTACTACAACTCCTTCAAACTTGGAGAGTATACCCCTTTTGTTTTTTAAAACTTTTCCTCTTCAACTGGTTGAAGTATTTTTTCTTTCACAACATGTGTTGGATCGAGTTTCTTCGAGTTTTAGGCTTGAGGAATTTCTTGATATGTTTTGAGAATATTTGCAGGTTTTGCTTGCTTGATAATTGCTTGTAAGATCGATTCATTCGTGCAATTCGTAACCTTTTCTCAAATGCTTTCTTAGCCTTTTATAGTGTTCATTTAAAAATTTGCTCATTGAAGAGATAGACTATTTTCAAATGACACTCTTGTTCGTTGGCTTGTCTTTTCTCGACCTACATCATTGTGATGTTGACCCTTTCTCGTATTAAATGACTCTGCAGCTTTTCAGGGCCTGATACAAGCTTCAGTATTTTCCATTGGTTTATTCCATTTGCATATTTCTGGGCCAAACACTTTAAGACAGGGCAGCTTGGACTTATTACTATATTGAGTAATATCCTTGAGTTCCTTCCAATGGATCAATGTCAGTCGTCTTCGTCTTGACTTGGCTTTGTTTATTCCCCTTTGACTTGAGTCTGCTCCAATCATTTAAGAATGACTCAACTGTCAATTCAACTGCTAGACTTGGCTCTTTACTCACTTGACTGACACTTCCACATTTATTACACAATTGTTCCTCAGTTGGATCTCCTTTAGTTGAGTCTTTACCTTCCATCTTGACCACACTCATCTAACACACAGCTGGGTCTTCACTCTTGTCTTTAGTTGACTTCTTGCATTCTTCGACATAACTGACTTCACTCAGCTCATGCAGTCCTATTTATTACAAAGTAGGACTAAAAGGAAAATGGGATGTCAACTTCCTATTCTAAGTTTTACATGGTATCATCAAAATCTAATAAATAAATTTTCTAACACCATGTTTGAGCAACTTGATGTCGAGAGGGAGGTTGGGGATGAAGCATTATCTCTTAAGTCTCCATCATCTTCGAGATGAGTTAGATTTTCTTTAGCTCGCATCGGAGTCTTCTCAAAGGATGCACTCAACTTCTTGGACATACTCCTTGTAGTGATACCAACACTTCTACTTGTGTCACTTGAGGAGTTTAAAGAAACAACTTTCATTGATGTGGTCTTGCGAGTAGCCATCGTGATACTTCAAGATTTGTTGAGGAAAAGAGATGAGAGGTAGAGATTGTCC
Source organism: Rehmannia glutinosa (assembly GCA_016081115.2). Lineage (NCBI taxonomy): Eukaryota > Viridiplantae > Streptophyta > Magnoliopsida > Lamiales > Orobanchaceae > Rehmannia > Rehmannia glutinosa. Next base: position 68,350 of record JABTTQ020001908.1, read on the forward strand.
TATTGGGCGTGCCAAAAATTTGTAACACAAATTTTTATTATCTGCGAATAAACAAACAAGAAGAAACGTAGAAATAATTAAATATATATGAATCAAACTATCAAAAGAGTTACAATCTCTAAACTAAATCCTCTGATTCTTTTCTTCAAGAATAAGATATTCGGTAATTGAGAATTTGGAGTTGAACTCTTCAGTTGATCTTCTCCAAACTTAAACTTGAACTTCAATAGCATTAATTTGAGGGCGTGAAAGCTTGATGTCGAATCAAACATGATATATTTGATGATATTTGATTGGAGTATATGAACTTCTTGGTGAAATTGACCTTTTGATCTTCACCCAAGATGGTTTTGACTTCAATAACATTAACTCTAGGGCTTGAAAGCTTATTCCTGAATCAAACGATGTGATTTGAGTAGACTCCGCGATGAACGCCTTGAATTTCGCCTTGAACACCATGGATCGCCTTGAATATATTCTTTTTGCCTTGAGTGAATTTCCTCCACCGCCTTCTTGCTTGGATTTCTTCTCTTTGAATTGTGATTTAATTCCTTGAGAATGACCCCTATTTATACTTGCAGGAGAGGAGTCTTTGGATAACTCATATGGTGAAGACTCTAATTTGATTGATCCTTCAAAATTTAATAGTATTTCTTTAATCACAAATTGTGATAATTATCAAAAGAAATAATAATTTATCAAGATAAATCTTGATTTATAAGAATTTGACATTTGTCAATCTTTAATTGGCCAATAAAATATATATTAAAATATTAATTAATTAACTATTTAAATTAAGAATTAAATTTAATTAAATTATAAAATATAAATAGAAATTACAAAATTAATATTTAATATAGAATTTCACATGTGTCACCATTGAATTGGTACAAATTTAATTTGTCTACAATAAGTTAGGGGAATTAGTGTTTTGAATAGCTTTAGCATCAATTTTTTTTCTTTTCTTGCACTTGCCTAATAAATTCACCATTTCTTATTCTATTGACTTATTATGTATATTTTAATATTGAGAAAATAAAAAAATAATCATACATATATAATTTTACATATTACTAAACTTTAAATTGCTAGTATCCTCTCATACAAATTTTCCTATATATGCGTGTAATATATCGTTAGAGATCTTTCAAAGTCTAGTTTAATATGAAACTAATATTATCTGAAAATTCAAAGTAATACGAAAAATAATAATAGAAATAAAACAAACATTCAATTTTTGAAAAGAAAAAATGGAAATACAGAAAGACTCTTATCTCGTACCTTAACAAATAAACTTCTAAATACAAAGTTGAACTACTTGAATGACCTTATAATTATTTATGCTAGAAGAATGATTTTGTCTAATCAAAAGTTTCAAGAAACCTTCCAAGCCATTCACACTTTTAGATATAGTATATATATAGATATAGATATTTAGAGAAATACACTAAACCCCCTGTAATATTCTCGTTTTTACACTTTACCATATGAGTTTTTATTACACTTTACCATATGAAATATGTAAATTTTTGTACTTTGCTCTATATGGACATTTTTACCCCTAAAATTTTATTATATTTTTTAAATAATAAAAAAATTCATTATGATCATATCCAACCCATCATGCTTCCGTATAAAAAATCAATAATTTCTTAAATTCATATATTGTTTGACTAGAAGGTAGAGCTGTCAAAATGCATGGACTGGGCAGCACAGGTTGGCAATGAGATAGAAATAGAGGTCCGCCTAGGAGGACCAATGAGGAAAAAACAAAGTTGTTGTGCAAACACTACAACATGAATGGACATGGCATTGGGAAATGCTATAAACTTAAAGGTTATCCAGAGTGGTATAGGAGAGTGGTATAAGAAATCAAGGGATCAAATATGTAGACCAAGATTGCAAGGTTGTGATTGGTTGTTAAAAATTTTCCAAAATTTTCATTATTGAGAAATAAGATGGCTCAATTCATAAGCACAAAGCCCGATAATTAGTTGCAAAAGGGTATACTCAGCAACTAGGAGTTGATTTCAATGAGACATTTACACCAGTTGCTCGAATGGAGACAATACGAATTTTACTAGCCATTGCAGCACAATTTGAGCTACTAGTCTACCAAATGGATGTTAAATCAGCATTCCTCAATGGTGACTTGGAAGAAGAAATGTACGTGGAACAACCAGAAGGCTACATTGCCCACGGTGAAGAAGATAAAAACTATCGACTCAGAAAAGCATTATATGGACTAAAACAAGCACCAAGAGCCTGGAACAGCAAGATTGACAAGTACTTTCAACAAAATGGTTTTCAAAAATGTCAGAATGAGCCATCATTATACGTGAAGAAATAAGGTGTGCAAGATTTTCTAATTGTTTGTCTTTACGTACACTACAAAAAACAATGTTTAGTGACATTTTTTATTCGTTTAGAGACGCTTATTAGCATCACGAAGTACATTACCTACACTTGTAAAAGTGTCACTAGTTGCGTTGTTAAATTTGATGTCACGAAAATATTAGTGACACAAGCTCTATGTGTAGGTAAATTTCAAAATGTGACGGTTTTATTTAGTGCGTCATTAACATTAATTTGGTGACGCTATTTTCTGTCACGATTACAATAGACCTACAATATTTAAGGTATAATTTTCCCGACACTAATCAATTATTGTGTCACTAAATTAGCAATGCTTTTAATGAAATAGATCCGAGACGTTTTTAAGGATGAGCGTCGCTAAATTTATGACGCTTTTGAGAAATAATGCCATTAAACTGGAGACACATCTGATAATTAGTGTCGTCAACTTACTTACATTTTTTTATGATTTGTGTCTTTAAATTAGCAACATGCAATAAATAGCGTCCCCAAAATTGGAGATAATTTTTCAAATTTCAGTCAATAAATTGGCTACGCTTTTAGAATTTGAGTCATTAAATCTAGCAACATTTTTTATAATTTATGTCATTAAATTGGTTACACTATTCATATTTTGTGTCCTAAATTTGTAATGCTTTTTAATTAGAGGTTACCAAATTGACGATTGTCCCTACATATAGTGTCGCCAGTTCTACGGTGTTAATTATAATAAATCCAACATTATTAATAGTATCCAAATAGGAGAATAATAACAAAAATTAAACTAAAAACAAGAATAAATAATAGCCAAAATTTAATAACCAAAGTCATTAACAAACTCGAAATCAAATTACATCATTGTCTAAAAAATGGTAAATTCAACATTGTTTAAAGATATGGAGAATAATCTAAAGGATGATAATCGATATGCTTCTAATGCTCTTCGTCGACTGTTAAATCCATGTTTCAAACTAACAAGAAATTTGATTAGTTAATGTTTTTTGTCAAACATTTGAAGAATAAATGTGAAAAATACTTATATGTATAATACCAACAATTTATCCCGACAAAAGCTTCACATGATTCAAATACTGTCGAATTCTGAAGAATCACACATATTCTGCAAAAGATAATACGACAAAATAATATCATTACTTAAATACGCTTTTTTTAAAGCGTCTCAGTTTAATTACACTTTTTAGAAGAGTCACTAAATATGTGTTGCCACTTTTATGAAAAGGTGACAATTTGTGAAAATGCCATTATTTATATACTCATTTTAAAAAGTATCGTCATATTGGTAAAAAAAACTGACACATTTGAGAAAGTATCATAATTTAAAATCGCTTTTTAAAAAGCGTCTTTATATCGGTAAATAAAATAACACTTTTGTGAAAGCGTCGTTACTTAAAAATGCTTTTTAAAAAGCATCGTTATAGCCTTAATTTTAACGACACTTTCCAAAAGAGTCATTAATTTCCTGTTGTTATAGATCTTTTTTTTTGTAGTGGTAGATGACTTGATCTATACAGGGACAAATGTAACATTGATGCAAGATTTTAAAAAGGCAATGATGAACGAATACGAGATGACTAACTTGGGTCTCATGAATATTTTCTTGGGATTCAAGTTCGGCAATAAAAAAGATAAATGTTTATTTCTCAAGAAAAATATATTGAAACATTGTTGAAGAAATTCCAGATGAACAATTGCAAGCCAATCTCAACTCCACTCGTAGTTAATGAAAAACTGCAATTAAATGATGGTGCAACTAAAGCTGATCCAAAGATGTACCGCAGCTTAGTCGGATCATTGATCTACTTGACAAATACAAGGTCTGATATTGTCTATCCAATCAGCCTAATTTCAAGATTCATGCACGATACAAGCAGGCTACATTATGCAGCAGCAAAAAGGATTCTTCGATACCTTCAAGGTACGAGAAAACTCGGCATCAAGTATATCAAAAAAAAAAAGAAAATAAGCTCATTGGATATACAGATAGTGATTACGCTAGGTCACTTGATGATCACAAAAGTACATCTGGGTATGTATTTTGCTTTGGCTCAAATATAATATATTGGTCATAAAAGAAGCAAAAGACAGTGTCACTTTCTTCAGCATAAGTAGAATACATCGCCGCCACTGATGTAGCTTGTGAAGCAGTATGGCTAAGAAGGATTTTAGCTGATATTCAGCAAAGCCAAGACACTCCCACATTAATTTTCTGTGATAACATGTCAACTATTGCAATGACGAAAAATCATGTTTTCCATGTAAGGTCGAAGCACACTGAACTTCGACACTATTTTATCAGAAGTCTTGTGAATGATCAAGAAATTCAATTGGAGCTTGTAAACACAAATGAGTAATTAGCATATAGTTTCACTAAAGCAGCGAGCCTTGAAAAAATGGAGCAACTTCAAAAGAGTGTTAGAATTACAAATTAAGAGGGGGTGTTAAAAGTTTAATTTATAATTATGAGTTGGAGCACTACACATCACAAACATCAATCATGAAGCACTCACAGACAAGTCATGGAGCAACATACAAAAGGAGCAATAATGTATCTAGTGGATAATTACTTAGTGGAGCATTAATTTCTAGTGGAGAATTATTGTGTAAACTAATACAAATTGTATCAACTACTACTTGATGGTGCAGACTATAAAATAGACTTGCATTCTTCACTTGAATGATCAGAACTCAAAGCAAAATTCTATGAAAGCATTCTAAGTGTGAGCAGTAAAATGAGCAATATACGAGAGCTTCTATAGAAAAAATTTGTGAGCAAGATTGAGAGTTTATTGTTTTCTCTAAATTTATGATATAGTAATTCAAATATTTTAGTTTTCATTTATTTTTTACCTCTTACATTTTTGCATATTTATACCCGTGTTACCCAACAAATAGAGGTCCTCTTAGGAGGACGAATGAGGAGAAAACAAAGTTGTTGTGCAAACACTGCAACATGAATGGACATGACATTGGGAAATGCTTTAAACTTAAAGGTTATCCAGGGTGACATAGGAAAAAAAGAATCAAAGATGTAGACCAAGATTGCAAGTTTTCATGTCTTGTGGGACTATAAATATTTTTAAATATGGTTGTCACGCCCCAAACGTGACGCGACAACGATCAATCACTTAAACAGAAATAAATCAACAGTCTAAACCAAAGATACAAAACTCCAAGTAAAATAGAGTCTAATGCAGCGGAATAAAATACACACAAGTACAAATTACATCTTAAGGTCCGACGGAATCCGTATACAACCCAATAGATTATCTGAATTAACTTACAGTCCAACAGAAATAAAATGAAGGAGTCCAACAACAAATAAATGTAAAAGGAAATGTCGCTCCTCATTCGATAGGGATTCAATCTGCAGAGGTTCGATGTCTTGGCCGAACTCTTCATCTAAAGGTTAGAAAACATGAGGGAATGAGACAGAAATCTCGGTGGATGGGGTGATCGTGTGCAAGTGTGGCGATATAAATAGTTAATGAGAGAAAATGGTTGTATGAAAACGCGTGAGGTATGATGCATGTGTTCACACATAGTGCACAAGCGTCGTGATAAATATATTAAGTAATATACTTATACGAGTTTAAGAAAACTTGATTCGTGGTCACGCGGGCATTATGGTTCAAGCAAGACATGGGGATTGCGTCGATCGATGTGTAAAGTGCAATCCTATACAAGACAATTAGTGGTTGCGTGCATCGATATGTAGCGCCAACCCGTTCCTTTCCACTCCGGAATCGTGTGGATCGCAGCGATTCCTTTGTTCTTCCTTGTAACTCCCGTTCATGATGGTCAAAGACTCACCTTATCGCTCGTAGGCAAAGACAAAATCCACGTTGGAGCTAGCAAGGCTCGGATTCGTCATAATCATGATTATACCTCAAGTACTACGACCGCTTCCTTGGACAAACTCCGTCCCTCGGTTGCGGGATTAGGGACGATGGGGCCGGAGAGTGGAATAGCGGCCGAGCTGCCGGTTCCATCCCCGACGTATCCATTTCGATTGTGAGCTCGACACACCAAGTTGACTCGGGCAGAAATTAAGTACACGTTCAAGTAGTCAACCAGCAATGAGTATTATTGATTGGGAAGCGATTCAAGAAAAGTTCTCAAATTTTGCACAAAATAGTTTTGGCATTGGTGGAGTTATTGGGATGAAGATAATTATCGGGAGGATAAGTAGTCTTCGATATCTTAAGGATTAGGAGGAACATAGGTCCCGTTATAGATTCGAAATCGCGAGACGAGGAAGTCGCCCCGCGATCGGTTATTAATCGGTCAAGACGATCCGATAAGTCAAGGGATTTTTTTTAAGAAAATAAAATATTTTAATTAAATATTAAAGTAAGAGGGTCCAGGGCTGTTTCTTTAAAAGAAAATAATTTGAGTTAGGTCCTTATTAAAATAAAATTTACAATTAGCTCCGCTTTGTAAAAACCAATACTTTTGGGTTAAAAGTTAAATAAATAAATGTCCCGACCTTGAAAAAATTATGAGGTCAGTTCCTAAATTCTCTAAATTTTTCAGAGATTCATGTTTTTAAAGGTTTGAGGTCGAATTTTCATAAAATTCTCACATTGGCCCCAAATTTGTTAAAATTGTCATTTCGGGCCCTAAGTTTAAAATAATCGGAACTCACAAACCGGAAGGGCTTTTAATGTGATTACAGTTGGAAAATGTCACTAAGGTTAGTGGGATATTGTCACAAAAACAGTTTTAAAACGTCATAAGTATAGGTCCCTTAACTTTTGAAAATCTCATTTTTGTCCCATTTTGAAATAATTGCCTTTAAGGCTTTTAGGGGTCCAATTGTTATGAAATTTGAACCTTGGGTCCAAAATATAATTATGTTATAGGTAAATTAGTATTTCCAGGTGCATGGGCTGCATAAGTCCTGGAAATTTCATTTGGGTCCTCAAGTTAAATCTTTTACAATTTGGTCCCTCAAGTTTTATAAAATTACTTTCCAAGCTCTAAACACTTGGATTTTTGGAATACACTTAAAATATGTTATTTCCAGTCCCTTAAGAGTTAAAATTTCAAGTTTTAAATTAGGGTCTGGTACAGTTTCGAAATTTGCAAATTAGCCCTTAAACTTCTCAAATTTTACAATCTAGTCCTTGGGCTTTTAAGGGTTGATTTTATTTATCTAAAAACTCTTAAAACTTTATTAAAATGTCAAAACATAATTTTTGAACCTGAGTACAGTCCCAAAAATCGAAAATTACAGAGGGGTCCCTTAAGTTTTATTTTCTTGCAATTAAGTCCACCAACTTTCCATTTTTGCATTTTAAGTCGAAAAATCGAAATTTAATCAATTATGCTCGACTTTTCCAGGTTATAAATCATTCAAAACATAGATTACAAGAGTCATAAATATACATATCCATTTCAAGCAAGCATTCATCAAGTACAACAATAAAGCGTACATGTATGTCCTATTTTTCGATAAATCGCATTTTTGAGCAACACTTGAGAATTTTTCCACTAGATACAAGAAAATAGCATGCAATACATAATATATATCTCAAGTGCTCAATAACAAAATACTACATGCATATTTTCAATTTAAAACACCTAGAAGTTGAAAGGATTTTTTTCCACCCACCTCGTAGTAGTTTCTCGGGTTGATCTAAAATGTGGTCTTCTTCCTTGAATCAACTTCTTGACTCAAACTCTTGAAGATCAGTCCCTAAATGGTATCCAAACTATATTTTGGTGTTAAAATTAAAGTCTCAAGTCTAAAGAAAATATACTAGTACCAAATAGTTACTACTCACCTTAATATCTTCAAGTAGTCTCAAAAATGGAAATTTTCCTTCAAGCCTCTAACCTCAACTTGAGATGATGTAGGTCAGCCCCTAAGCTCCAAAAATTCATATTCTTGAGTCAAAAATTAATTCTTCATGTTGTCAAGAGAAAAATACTAAAACCATAATTTTCTCACCTTAATAATGTATAGTCTTGAATTTCCTCTTCAAGCTTGTAGTCAAATCTAGGTCTCTAATTCTTCAAGAAATTTCTCTAGGAGTACCTCAACAAGAAGGATTCAACATTATTAGATGGTGTAGGTATAAGGTTGAGGATTGGAGAAGAAAAATAGAGTTGGGAGAAATGAAGATTTTCTTACCTTATGCTTGAAGAATTTGATCCTTTAGAGAGGAAAATAGAAACAAGTCTTGTGTTTTTATGATAATTATGAAATGAATAATATTGGTAGATAAAGAAAAAAAAAATAACAAAATGATTGATTCCCCTAAGACAAGGAGCCAAAAGTTGGTGGGAATAATACTCATGGTGTTGGTATTTTTATTTATTAGAATTTGGTGGAAAGAAAAATTTGTCTTTCCTTTAGGCATGTGACCAAAAGTTGAGGAAAAATAATATATATATGTAAATATATATATATATATATATAGATATATAATTGTAGGTATTGAAAAGAATATGAAACAACCTCCCCATTTATGGTAATTTTCGAATTTTTTTAAAAATATGAAAAAAATATTTTTTTTTTTTTTTAAAAAAAAAAATCGAAAGAAAAAAAAATTATAAATATCTATAATTAAATATTTAGATTTAAAAATTAAAGATGTGAAATAAGAATTACGTATTATTATTTTTTTTTTAAAAAAAATGATTGGGAAATTGGTTGGGATGAATTATAGAATAAGATGAAATATTAGGATAAGGATTGGAATGCACTCCTAAATTGTTGGAGGTCTAATATTTCTAAAGTTGTAGTCATTCGATCAAGTATTAATACTAGAGGAAGAATATAAAATCGTTAGGCTCGAAAACGAGAAAGGCGTAATTGATGTTGAAAGAAATAAATAAAAGTCGGGTCGCGGTTCATTAATAATGTGTTTGTGATACATAGCCGAATAAATAATCACTACAACATCGTATCCCACGTTTCTAAAATTCGGGGTCTCACATTCACCCCTCCTTAAAAGAATTTGGTCCCCAAATTCTCTTCAGAACAACCCTGGATATTGATTCTTCATGTCTTCTTCTATCTCCCACGTTGCGTCTTTGTATGGGTTGTGGTTTCGCCATACCACTTTAACCATCGAGATCTCTCTATTACGCAACTGACGTATCTGCTGGTCAATGACCCGGATTAGTTTCTCGATGTAGGATAAATTTTCCATAAGAGGAGGAGTATCTTGGGTGATAATATGCTCGGGATCTGGTTGATACTTCTTTAACCTCGATACATGGAATACATCGTGCATTCCCACATACTGTGCTGGTAACTCGAGTCGGTAGGCTAACTTCCCGATCCTCTGCAAAATTTTGTAAGGTCCAACATATCTCGGGCTCAACTTGCCTCTTTTCTTTGGATTGATCAATCCTTTCCGTAGAGAGAGTCTGAGAAATACTTCATCTCCGACTTCAAATTCTAAGTCCTTTCTTCTCTTGTCTGCGTAACTCTTTTGGTGGCTCTGAGCTGTGCGGATCCGTTCCTTGATCAGCTTGACCTTCTCCATGGCCTCCTGAACTAAGTACTTTGGAATCGAGGGCGACTTTTGTTTCTCTTTTGAGTCCATTGGTCATCAATCTCCTAGTGTAGTGGAGATCGACACTTTCGCCCGCAAGGCTTCGTAGGGTGCCATCCCAATTGTGGCCTGATAGATGTTATTATAGGCGAATCCGCTAATGGTACGTGCGAATCCCAACTTCCTTGGAAATCCAACGTGCAGGCTCGCAGCATATCTTCCAGGGTTCGAATCATTCACTCAGACTGGCCATTAGTTTGTGGATGTGTCTTTGTCTTTGAAACTTAGCGAGGTACCCAATTTCTCGTGCAAGCACTTCATGAATCTAGAGACGAACCTCGGGTTTCTGTCTGACACAATGTCAACTGGCACTCCATGCAGTCGAATGATCTCTCGGATATAAATCTGCGCGAGTTCCGCAAGCTGTTGGTTTTCTTCATGGGTAAGAAGTGTGCAGATTTCATGAGTCGGTCTACGACTACCCATATAACATCATGGCCTCCTTTGGTCCTTGGTAAACTTGTTCGCCTTATTTTTAGCTCCACCGCAAGTGTACGGTGTACATTTTAGAATAGGGTAGCAAGGTCGTATCCACGGAGACTAATAAATCAATAGGCTAAGTATTGAGCCAAGATAGTTTTACTTTTATTTAGACGATCGATATTTGATGGTTGTTGTTTTGAGATTAAGACAATTTCAATCACTAAAACACAAGAATAAGATAACACAAATGAAAGAAGTATCAAGATGATGTAATGGATTTCCGAGTTAAGGTTTCAATTAATAATCCTCTTGTTGTCCGGTTTAATCAAGCCACGTTATTATCAATATTCCTATAAGACGATCACAAAGCTATTTTATCCTCCCTCTCGAGTTAATGCATCTTGTGGAAACCTTGCCAACAATGCTCCTCCCGCTGCGGCATCAACAAAGGTCCTCGTTTGCCCCATTAAACCATTGTAAAAGAAACATAGTTGTTGATCCTCCGGAAATCCATGTTGTGGACATCTTCTTAACAAATCCCTAAATCTTTCCCAAGCCTCGTACAAAGGCTCGGAATCAAATTGTCGGAATTGAGTAATCTCACTTTTGAGCTACAAAGTTTTGCTTGGTGGAAAGAATTTAAACAAAAACGTTTGGCTTAAATCGTCCCATGTGCTCACACTTCCTTGCGTCAAAGTACCCAACCAATTCCTCGTCTTATCCCTTAAAGAGAATGGGAATAGCGCGATCTTATGGCGTCATCCGAGACTCCGTTCATTTTGATCGTATTGCATATTTGGATAAAATGCGCAAGGTGAGAGTTAGGATCTTGATTTGCAAACCCCAAATCGATTCTGTTGCACCATATTGATTAGTGCGGTTTGAGTCCGAAGTTGTTGGCATTGATAGGAATATGGGCAATACCACCGTAATTACGATTCGTTTGTGGTCGAAAGTAATCACGAATGGCTTGCTGTTGAACCGGTATCGGTAACTCGTTTCCACCATTATTTGGCGGTATTGATAACTCATTCAAATCCCCCATTATCGGATTGTGTTGTCTTTCGGCTTGTCTAGTGGTAGCAGACCGATTCTCCTCATGAAAGCCTTAACTTCGGTATGAGCGGTATTAAGTCCCCCTTTAGAGCGCGTGTTCATGCACTACCGGACCAAACTAGAAGAAACAAGTCAAATAATGTGGAATTCAAGTCACACTAAAACAAAATAAATAATAAATAAAAAAATGTCTAAATTAAGAATAATTCTATCTATCGCAATATTAGCACCATAAATTGTATTAGTCCCCGGCAACGGCGCCAAAAACTTGTTCGCCTTATTTTTAGCTCCACCGCAAGTGTACGTGTACGTTTTAGAATAGGGTAGCAAGGTCGTATCCACGGAGACTAATAAATCAATAGGCTAAGTATTGAGCCAAGATAGTTTTACTTTTATTTAGACGATCGATATTTGATGGTTGTTGTTTTGAGATTAAGACAATTTCAATCACTAAAACACAAGAATAAGATAACACAAATGAAAGAAGTATCAAGATGATGTAATGGATTTCGAGTTAAAGTTTGAGTTAATAATCCTCTTGTTGTCGGTTTAATCAAGCCACGTTATTATCAATATTCCTATAAGGCGATCACAAAGCTATTTTATCCCGCTCTCGAGATGCATATAAAATGTAGATTGAAATATCTATGCTAAAGCATCTCTACTCAACATAAGATAGACAACTCCCAAATGCACAAAAGATCAAATGTCCTCACAAATATTCACAAACCTCTCGATTCATGCAAATATTCGTGTCAAGTACTCAAGATCTAATATTGAAACTCATCTCTCGAATTATGAATCAATATATCAAACATGTTAAATCATTGGCCAAGTGATAAAACAAGAATAAGCTCAAAGTACTCAAATAGGCTTCAAGATAATAACTTCAACCAAGATTAAAACATCCAACAAGAGTTCATTAATCTACTTCCAAAACCCAGGAAATCTCAAGAGTTTAGCTACACATGATTACACAACTTATAAACAAATTGTTCATAGTCATTACAAATGAAACTAAAAGATTGAAAGCTGAAAGAGAAGCAAGAAAACTTAGGAACGCCGACAATCTCTCGATATATCTCCGTTCTTCAAGCTCCGATGCAACCCGATTGTCTCTTTGATGTCTCCTTCCAAGAGTTGACTCTTGTCTTGTGTTGTAGATCCCAAAATGCCGAATATCCTTGTGTGCGCCCCCAAAAAGCCTTTTTATACTTCCCATCATGTTTAGGGCTTAATCTGCAGACATTATGGGATTCAGTAGCAGACGACGGGTGGTGCGCCCACGCACGCACGGGTTACCCGTGCGCCACCCTTTGGAATACCCCAACTCGTAGGGCGCACGGTTGGTGCGTCGGAGCACGCCTACCCGTGCGCCACTCCGGTGAAATAATCCGACTCTCAGAGGGCGCACGGGTGGTGCGCCCATGCATGGGCTACCCGTGCGCCATCTTTGCGGCTCTAATTATCTTTATACGGGGGTGCACGGGTGGTGTCTTGAGGCACGCCAACCCGTGTGCCCCCCTGTCTTTTCCGTGAACGCTCAACTTTCGCTCTTTTAGGCTTCACTTTTCGTATATCCACTCAATTCTCCGTGTTTCCACTTTGCTTTCCTCGTATTCTTATTCAATTAGCTTCAAATATCATGAAATTCCTACAAAATAAGCAAAGTGTAATATCTTTTCCACAAGGAGTGAATATGTAACATTTAACGCGAGTATATGCATGTTTACTTATCATTATAGCTCGAAATACGCCTCAAAATACATGCAAAACTCACGCCTATCAAAATCCCCAAACTTAAAGCTGTTGACCGTCCGATCAACAATATTTAGAACACGATAAAGCACAATGAGGAGATAAAGATAACAACGCACACCGAGAATCCACAAGAAAATCCAAATTGTTCGTCATGAATCCGAGTACAACTCAATCAAGCCTCAAATATCTAATCAAAGAACACACCTCAAATAAAACAAAGTGAAATGCTCGAATCCAACTCTCAAAGTTAAGTGTATACTCTCATCTCACGAGGTTATAGGGCGTGTTTACGCACAAATCAATTCACTGTCGCAAAATTACCATAGGCTTGCAATTCGTCTCATATCTCCGCCACGAGAGTGTATGCAATTTGTGAATCATAAAGGACTTTCTCATTTGGTTGTAATGAAGGCTCTTTGGTTTAGGTAGGAAATTTTTGGATAAAGTGACTCAAACTCGAGTGTATAGACCGATGAGCATATAAATCATTTTCATTACAATCCCATATGCTACTCCAATCATCCCTCATTTCTATCAACTTCATTTATCTCCATTTCCTTCCTTTCTTTTGAGAATCACTTCAAATTACAATCCTTAGCCCCCAAGTTCATTTAAATAAAACTCATTCATAAAACTGATTTTTTTTTTGTCTCTTTTGTGAGTTTTCAACATTCTTTTCTTCTTCTTTTCTTCCCATTTTGTTCCCATCAACCAATTTATCCAACTTTTCAATTCCAACCCATTCAACCTCGTTCAATCCCTTTACTCAATGCTATACGCTCAAGTATGGGGTAACAAATATATCAAGTTAAGGCTTGAATTGTTGCTATCAAGAAATTAGGCAATAGGCTCAAGTTGGCTAACTAAGGATTTCAATATCATCATTAGGTAAGCAAAAGGCTTGAAGGGCTAACAAAAATGGCCTTTGATCATTTTCACAATTCGCATACAACATGTGACCTTGACAGAGATACCAGAGCAAGTTCTAGAATTCTAACAACATGAATGATACACTCAAATCAATCAACAAGACTGCACAAGATATAAGCAGTAAAGGCTCAAAGCTCACAGGCTTGTCAAAATGTAATTCAAAGCATCACACCAAGTTTTTCTTATTAACATGCTCAAAGTTATCTATTCAAGGCTCAATCAATTCATAACCAACATCCAATCCCAACAATATGAATTCTCAATCAACACACAAACCACAAGTTGCAACATGCTTGGTCAACACACTCTCTAACCACTACTAAAGCAATAGACGTGCTAAAGCTATAAACGTGCTCTAATGCAAAGGCAACCTAGAATGCTCTAATGCAACTATATGAAAACACAAAATGCATGAATTTTTTTTTGTATCCACACTTTTCATGTATTAAAATGCTATCTCTCCCCCCAAACTTGAATGAAATTATAGTGTCCTAAGGGGGAAAATAGAATTTCAATAACAAAAGGTGGGGATATACCTGAATCACTGCGGCGGCGGTGGTGGGAAGTGGCCTTGAGAAATATGCCACATTTGTAGTTGTTGGAGCACTTGCCACGTCTCCTCTGAACGCCGCTCGGATCGCTCGAACGCGAGAAAATCAGCCCTATGTTGCCTCAAATCCTCTCCTTGCCGCCTCAACTCTTCTTCTTGCCGCCTCAAGTTCTCCCCAAACGCATAAAACATGTCTTGAAAATCGGCGTCGCGATGGGGTCCTCCACTGTGAGAAGGACCGGGGCGATCCCCGCTTTGAGAATGTCGGGGGTAATCGCCTCCGTGTGAGGACTCGGGTATATCATACCCGATTTGGGGGTGATGAGGTTCCATCCCCATTTCGCGTCCATGTATGTCATCCTCCTCCGCCACCATATCCTCCTCATCTAAGAAACCTTCCACTCTGCGACGCTTTCTTGCCTCTATAGCCTCGGTAATTCGGTTGTGTGCGTCGGAGTTCATTAGGAAGTTGATGGTGTCCGTCAATGTCTCGACCGTGGTGTATGGCGGGTTAGGCAACGGAAATGAAACACCTTTCTTTTGTAGAAGCACCAATCTATTGTCTTCATTTGCTATGAACTTCATATGGTGCAACGATGCCAAATTAACCCGAGTGCTGCCCGGGATAGGCTCCAAGCCTCGGAAATCAACATTGAAATGCCGGGCAATAGGGGTAATGAGGCCCCCTATAGAAATCATACCCCTTCCCGCCTAGCTAAGCGTTCGATTTGTTCGGCAAAATTGACAGCGGTGTTGTAGGGGGTGTTTGTAACCATACACCGAGGAGAGATAAAGTTCATTAGTCGTCATACCTCCAATGTTTTCTCGGGCGAACACGGAGGATGCGATCACGCGTTGAATATACCGGAAAATCGGATTCGGATCCATGAGGCTTTGGCGGTCCGCGCAAAGATACAACATCGGCCCGTTTGTGGTGTTTCCACAAGCATTCTCGTAAGTCGTATTGATCATAATAAGGCATCGGGCGGTACGAGCGTTTGTTGGGACCTCGAAAATGGTGTTCAATTGAGTCATGCAGGCAGATTGTCTACGGACATTCCCAACCGAAACTTTATCATATACGGTTCAAAGGTCCGCCTTGTTTGAGTACTTCCACGGTACTTAAGAACTCCAATGTATACTTTTTAAATGTCGGCCACTTTCGGCTCATGAAGTTCGTCCATCCTACCTTGGCGAAAAGACGCCACACGTCCTCATGTATCCCCAAAGTTTGGGTACAATCATCGTCGGCGTAGCGAGATGGAGCTATTTGGCGACCGATCAAGCGATTCCATCGCTCAAGATCATCGGCATTTGTCAAGTTGACCCCATATGCCTCAGGACTGTTTTGGTCGACCTCCGACGGTGCCACTTCGCGTTGCGCCGTCCCTCGTGCACATCTCCTTCCACCCTGGGGGTTTCTTCGCTCGGCCATGAAGAGTTTGTACCTGAAACGCATTTCATTAGCATCCCAATATCATCAATGGCAACAACAAAATAGGGGATTAAAGCTAACATATTGGGTGATGCAAATTCACATGCCCACGTTACTTTGATCGATCAACTACCCCAAACAAGCAAAAATTATGGCCATTCTAGACAAATATTAGCTTAAACAATCATTGGCCATGCCTTATTCATCAACAATTCATCCTAAATCTCCTCGATTACACAGCCCACAAGGTGTTTGATAATTTGCTTCAAAGAATAATTCACATAATTCATAGCAACATTATCAAAATAAGCACCTATAATGATCCCTAATACATAATTAACAGCGAATTCACAAGGAGAAACGGTGTTCTTACCGGAATTCTCTAAGTTAAACTCGAAGTAGATGACTTGAACCCTAGGTGCTTTTGTTCACAATTCTTCAAGCAAATTCGAATTCAATGTAAAGTGAAGTGCAATTGTGATGGGGGAGGGATTAAAAGGACGAATATGAGTAGAATTTGCAAGAATTTTCGAAGGCAATGAAGTTGAGGTAGTGGGCGCGCGATTTGTGGGAGTTTTGGGAGAAGAAGACAGTTTAAAAACTGTCATATTTAAGCCTCTTCTGCAGGGCGCACGGGTGGTGCGTCGAAGCACGGGTTACCCGTGCGCCACCCCGGCAAATTCTCTACTCTGGGCAGGCGCACGGGTGGTGTGCCAACGCACGGGCTACCCGTGCGCACTGCACCTTGAACAGTTTAGGTATAATTTAATTTTTTTTATTTTTTTTTTAGATAAAAACACACAAAAATGCAACAAAAACACACAAATCACACTCATTAATAAAAACTCGCATATCAAAGCACTCAAATCACACAAATTTTTGAAACTAAACACACAAAAAAAATGAAATTCACACGAAAAACCGTTGGGTTGCCTCCCAACAAGCGCTATATTTAACGTCTTTAGCTTGACGCCTTTTAATTCCGATTATGATCCTTGCGAAATGAGGCTTGTCACCTCATCGTGCAGTTTTCCATGCCAATCCCGCTCATTTGGATTTACACCTCCCTTGATCATTACTAAAGGAGGTTTTCCATGTTTGTCAACTATCCATGTGTTCTCATCTTCATCGTGCGAATGGTACATGCACGCTCTTGGTTCAACATCAAGCTTTTTGTGCCTTTCCTTCTTCTTCATTGATAATCCCTGCATATTATCTTTAGAATGCACACAATTATTCAAGCTATTAGCTTGAGTACGAGGATTTAGCAATTGTTCTTTGCATTTTACAACCATTAAAATCATCATGTCTTTTCACATTCGAAAAATGGAAAATGAAATACGCTCATCATCAACTTGTAATGTAAGCTCCCTTTCTTCATATCTATTAGTGCTTCCATGATTTGCCAAAAATGGACGCCCAAGTATAAGAGGGTGTCACAATCCTCATTCATATCCAAAGACTAGAAAATCCACGGGGAATATGAATTTATCGACTTTTATGAGCACATCTTCTAGTATCCCCGTTGGATGTACGAGTGATCTATCCGCGAGTTGTAGTGTGACAGTGGATGGTCTCACTTCTACGAGTCCAATCTTTCTGAGAACGGACAGCGGCATCAAATTGATACTAGATCCTAGATCACAAAGTACATTGTCAAAGAAAATATCGCCTATTGTACAAAGAATAGTGAAACTCCCCGGATCTTTCAGCTTTTGCGGTATTTTCCTTTGTATGAGTGCGCTACATTCTTCCGTCAGGTTGACAATCCCCTTCTCTGCCCATTTGTTCTTGTTGGACATCGCTTCCCCTAAAAACTTTGCATAATTTGGCATATGTTTCATTGCTTCTACAAAAGGAACATTAAAGTGTAATTTTTTAAAAATGCCCACAAATTTAGCAAATTGATTATTCAGATTAGTCTTGTGAAACAATCGGGGAAAGGGAAGAGGAATATTATATTTCAGCAAATTAGAGTTAGGATACGATTCGCGTTTCTTGGCTCTTTTTTGTTTATCTATTTGTTGCTCGGTTCCTCCTTTAACTTTCATATTGCCTTGAGCGTCGTTTCTGTCATTTCCCTGAATTTGAATGGTAGGCTCGGCAACACACACGACCTAGTCGTGCATTGATACACGAGTCGTGCATGATTCTGACGTCACACCAATATCAGCATTTTCAGACTCTTCATTCTCTTTTCCACCCCACACATGGATAGCATTGCAATGTTCCCTCGGGTTGACCTCTGTGTTGCTTGGAAATTGACCCTTTTGATGTTGACTCCCCACAATTGCAGCTAATTGACCCATCTGAGTTTCCAAATTCTATATTGAGCTTGTCACTTGTTGTTCTAACTTATCCATCCTAAGGTCTTGTTTGTCGAGGCGGCTCCTCGTGTCATTCATGAAAGCATTAGATTGATTTATAAAGGAGGTGAGTGTTTCTTCCAACGACGATTTGCCTTCCCTATTTCTGCCTCCACTTGAAGCATTGAATCCCGGTGGAGGTTGTAACACATTCTTTGTATTTGCATAGGAAAAATTTTCATGATTTCTCAACCCTGGATGGTAGTGCGTTGGGTTTGAATTATTCCTAAATTATGCGAAATTCCGGTTATTCACATAATTTACCTCTTCCATCGGATATAGAAGAGCTTCACTACCCGTGCTCGTGACCGCTTTGGCCCCTTCGTAAATACACTCAATTGAGTTGTCAAAGCCGCTACTTGTGCCGACAATGTTTTGATAGGGTCTGAATCTGAGATTTCGGCTACTCGTTGTACATTGGATCTTTCAGATGGCCATTGGTAACTGTTCATGGCCATTTCCTCAAGAAGATTTAAGGCATCTTGTGGAAACCTTGCCAACAATGCTCCTCCCTCATTGCGGCATCAACAAAGGCCCTCGTTTGCCCCATTAAACCATTATAAAAGAAATCATTAGGAATTTTATTGTTTAGATTTTGATGAATGCCATGTAAAACTTAGAATAGAAAGTTGGCACCCCAATTCTTCTGTCAGTAAAATGTATTGTAACAATTAGAGTGGCCAAGCCGAGTTAAGTCACTACGCCCTAACATGCAAGAAGACAATGAAGGCTTGAAGGAAAATCTCTGAGAGACATTTGAGTCTGACAAGAAAGAAGCGACAGAACTCGATCAAGAAGCGGTGAGATGCGGTGAGTGGAACATCAGTCAAGTCAACTCAAGAGAAGCCAAGTCTCTCAAGTGATGAAGAGTCATCCAATGATTGGAAGTCGACTCTAAGTCACCTGGGGAAAGCAAGGAAAAGCGATCAAGTCGAGATAATCAGTAAAAGAACATTGCAGATTAAATCAAGAGATTTACTTAAACAAGTAATATCTCCATACTACCTTTCTTGGAGTGCTCAGTCCTCAAGCGTGCAAAAGGAATGAACAATGGGGAAGCACTACACCGTGTCGAGTCAAAAGGTGATAAAACAATTCATACGAGGAAATGGCAATTCCAAGAAGCGCAAGCCAACGACGCAAAGTGACTTTCAAAAATGAGCCTATCTCTTCAACGGGCAAATTTTTGAAAGTTCACTATAAAAGGCCGAGGAGTTTGTTTGAGAAACGGTAGAATAAATGACACATACGTGAGATATACAAGCACATCGAAAAACTTAAACAATCTCAATCCTCAAGCCTACATTTCAAGTACATCAATCCAACACTTTTCGTGAAGGAAGAGAACTTCAACCGATTGAAGAGGAAACCTTTGAAAACAAGGGGTCTACATTCCGGGAAGGATTGTAGAAAGGTTCAAGGCGTGAACCAAGTCTTAAGCTCTTGGAGGGCTTCGTGATCAAATCCAAAGTGCTTAAGCAAGTGAGTGTAGTAGCAAGGCGCACGCCCTGTGAAGAAGCCGAGTCGCACGAGAAGCCAACCGAGTGATCAAGGCGTCTCAGATCGAGTCCCAAATGATCAAGTCGGCTGTTGTGATCAAGACTTGTATCCGGACTGTTACCACTTTGTAAACCGATCATTACTTAGTGGATTCCTCCGGAGTTGGAGAAGAGAGGAGTAGAAGAATTACCCCATCTTCGAACCTCTATAAAAACTTTTTTGTGTCATTTACATTTCAAACATTTAAATTTCGCACTTTTAAATTGCTTATATCTCACGATAAATTTGCTATCCATTTGATAATTTATAAAGTACTAAATCAAGTCAGTAAAAACTTGCTTAATCAAACTTAAGGGTATTAAGTCTTCCATGAAAACAAAACCACGGTTGAGTCAAATTATAGCCAACTACCGAGTTACTCTATTAATAAATTTCAAGTGAGTCTTTGAGAGATTAACTCTCTTGAGTGACTAATTCGATTGTCCATGAGGACACAAATTTGTGTAGAACTCAGAGATTTAAAAGGACTAAATCGAAAATTTGGTAAGGTTTATTCAACCCCCTTCTAAACCTTACACTTACACCCCTTGGGACCTACAAGTGGTATCGGAGCGGTTGGTTCATTGAACCCTCCGCACTGTTCTTCGAACTAGATCTCCAAACTTTTCAAAAGTCCGCTTTAGTACTTAAACTTTCAAAACTCTTTTCTATCATTAAAAGTTATTATCATGGAAGCAAATCTAACACGGATTCCTATGTTCACTATTGAAGAATTTGATGATTGGAAAATTCGTATGCGTGCTCATCTATCAAAGATTATATGATGAGATGTGGATAGTGATAGAAGATGGGCCTCTGCAAATATTAAAGGTGAACACAACATGCGAAGAGTTGCGGTGAAGGGGAAAAAGATCGACACCGGACGGTCATGGTTGAAAAACCAAGAATCGAGTGGACAAATGATGAGAAAAAGATAAAACCTGGACAATGTAGCCAAGGACATTCTTTACAAAACCTTGGACAAAGCCATGTTCAATAAAGTGAAATCTTGCAAAACGGCTAAGGAAATGCAGGACAAACCGACATTGATTTGCGAAGGCTCGGAGCAAATCAAAGAAAACAAACTATCAGTGGTGTACAAAAATTTGAGAACTTTCAAATGACCTCGGGAGAAAACCTGGATCAACTGGATGCTCGGTTTACGAAATCACAAATGGTTGTCTACACTTGGAAAGGAATATACACGAGAAGGAAATGTGTATGAAGATCCTAAAAAGTCTTCAATTTGAATGGGAAATGAAGGTCATGGCATTGAGACACTCCATGGACCTATCAAAGACATCCAATCATGAGTTATTCTCGGACCTCAAAGCCTACGAGTTTGGAGAGAAGGAAAGACCGAGGAAGAGAGGCAGTTGTACCCAAAACATTTGCTCTAATTGTCAAAGATGGAAGGAGAGCCGAGGTCAAAGAGGCAATTGACCCAAGAAAAATAGCCCACGATGGTTAAAAGATTTAACAAGTTCTTTAACAAGAACTACAAGAGAGGAAAGGGTGAATCCTCCGAGAAGACTCTCGGCTCCCTCCAAATCAAGGGATGATAGGCCAACCAAGAGAATGGATCATCAACAAGTTGAGTATCAAAGGTCGACAACTCAAGAATAGAAAGAGTCGATCAAAAGGCTGAATATCTATGTTGGAATTGTAGACAACCAGGTCACTATGCCATTGATCGCTCATATCCTGTAGTCAACAAGTACAGAACGAAGAAGAAAGAAAGGTCTTGAGAGAGAGAAAGAAGACAAGAGAAGAAAAAGGCAATGATGGTCAGAGAGAGAGAGAGCGGCCAAGTCAAGAGAGACGGTGACTCGAGAAAGCGGTGAAGTTGACTACTCAAGTGACTCGAAGAAGAAGCCTTGATCCGCTTTAATGGCCAAAGAACAAGATCAAGAAGATGAGGTACAATCTAACTCAACAAGATCGACACTAGTGATAGCGATCGTGACACACACACTTCATCACCCACCGATCTTTATGATTCATTAGGCAAAATGATGAAAGATTTTGAGCACATTAAAACCTCACACACACTATTGAATGAGGAAAACAAACTTTACTCAAAAGTCAAAACTCAAAGTCGACTAAGGAGCCGAGTACTCTAAGTCAAATAGTTGATGAGAATAAAAGTTTAAAGGTGAAAATGCTAAATTAATAGCGAGAAATTGCTCTTTATAGAAAAGAGGGAGAATGACCTCAAAATGTTATTGCCTCATTCACTAAGGCATCTAAATCATTGGATGATCTTATTATGAGTCAAAGAGAATGTGGAGACAAGACGGGCTTAGGATTTAATTCCTTTGTGCCATGTCAAACCTCAAGAGTAATTTTGGAAAAAGGATCTTCAAGTCATGAAGAGTCCGAAAAATCCAAAACTCTAAATGTTGCACACACTTTCAATCCAAAGCACAATACTAAGCAAACTGGCCTTGGTTACAAAGGAAAAGGAAAATGACCAGTTGAGAGTCTTTGAAAGGACAGTGAGAAGAGATTCAAAATTAGGAGTCCTCAACAGAGCTACCAAAAATCCTTAAAACTCATAAAAGAAATACATATGATGGGAATGGTAGAAAATATCCAAGCCGATTTGGAATAATGTGAACTATCGGCTAGACTTATGGAATACAAGCCCAAATGGCAAAGGCCTAGAACTCAACAAAGGCCATTCCAAAAGCATAAGAGCTTTCATCAAAGACACACATATGCACCTAGGCACTACACTCAAAGACACCACAATTACCCAAGAAAGGCAATTGCTAAAACATACACGCAGCATACAGACAAAAGAGACAATTGTATTGTAACCTCAGAATCCCAAGCAATTTGCCAGGATTAATTATGATTATGGCATCGATAGATGGCAACCTCTTGAGTCAAATCATTTGGCTATAGGTTGGTTGGATCATCTTACAATTCTAACCCCTCAGGACCGGACAAGTATGGGTACCTAAAAACTTAATTTCCTTGATTGCAGGTTCAAGGAACAAAGTGAGTGCCAAGGAACCTGGTACATGGATAGTGGTCACATTCGGACATATGACGACAGAAATATGAGAAATGTCAAAATTCAAGGAAGTCAAAGGAGCCAAAGTCATATTTGGAGGAAATGAAGCTCCTGGTGAAATAAGAGGCATTGGATCCATCAAGAGGAATGGATTAGAAATCACGAGATGTTGCATATGTTGAAGGACTAAACTTCAATTTACTAAGCATCACCAACTCTGTGACAAGGGCTACAATGTTGGATTCAACATGGGCATATGCCAAATCAAAGACATTGAATCAAATGAAGTGGTGATGCAAGGATGTAGACAGAAAAATATGTATGTAGTAGATTGGTCAATCTACACCCAAAGACTAATCTCTTTGCAAAAGAGCAAATTTGAATCAAGTTGGTACGTGGCACAAAAAGTCGAGTCATCGAATTTCAAAACGATCAACAAACTTGCAAGAAGTCATCTTGTGGAAGGACTTCGGACTCGAGATACAAGAAGGAGAGTATATGTGACGCATGTCAAAAGGGAAAACAAATCAAGTCGTCGTTCAAAGAAAAGACATGCCCATCCTCAACTAGAATATTGATCCGCTTCATATGGATCTATTTGGCCCAGTGGAACCGGCCAAACATAAGTGGAAAGAAATACACCTTGGTGGTAGTAGATGACTACTCAAGATATACATGGACAATATTCATGTGCAAGAAGAAAAACTCTACAAAAACTACCACGGTGATGAAGAGGATTCAAAATGAGAAGAGTCAAACCATTATCAAAATAAGATCGGATAAAGGAACCGAGTTTGTCAATGGAATAATAACTCGATATTGTATTGAGAATGGTATTGGTCATGAACGTCACAAGGACTCCACAAATGAGAATGGAGTTGCGAGAAAGAAGAAATAGAACCTCAAAGAAGCGGCAAGGACCATGTTAGACGGGGGTTACCAAAAAGATTTTGGGTGAAGTAATCAACACGACTTGCTACACCCAAAACAGATGTATGATAAATAGCGGTGACAAAGACTCCTATGAGATCCGGATCTGGAAGAAAACCAAATGTTGCATATTTCAGGATATTTGGATGTAAATGCTTCATCCACAACAATGGCAAAGACAACCTAAAGGCTTTTGATGCTAAAGTCGATGAGGTATCTTCTTAGATACTCGGTGAAAGCAAAGCCTGAGAATACTCAACAAAAGAACTATGGTTACTGAAGAATCCATTCATGTAGTATTCGATGAGCCAAATGTAAATGGGGAAGACATTGAAGAGTCGGTGATAAAGTTGAATCATCCAACCTTCTGAAGAGTCCCTATCTTTGTCAAGTCAAGCGGGGATTATCAATTGAGAAAGAAGATGAGATAGCCGAATCTCAAAAGCGGTGGAAAATCTGTAAAATTTGAGTGATCACGAGAGAGGCGACCACGAATAATACCGCAAGTCGATTGAATCCAGCTAACTTACTTCAACCTGACGTAAGATGGCTGAGAGACCATCCACCAGAACTTGTCATTGGAGATATAAGAGAAGGTGTCAAAGACAAGATCAGAACCCAACAAGAAGCAATGTTCACATGCTTCATCTCGCAAATAGAGCCCAAAGATGTGTCACAAGCATTGGACGACACACATTGGATTCAAGCTATGCAAGAAGAGCTGAATCAGTTTGAGAGAAATAAAGTATGGGAATTAGTACAAAGACCCATACATCAAAATGTTATTGGAACCAAATGGGTATTCGTAAAATAAGATGAACGAGGAAGGTTGCTCCGTGGTAAAAACAAAGCAAGATTGGTAGCCAAAGGATATTGCCAAGAAGAAGGAATAGATTTTGATGAAACATTTGCTCCGTAGCAAGATTGGAAGCTATAAGGATGTTTGCCTATGCGACTCACAAGAATTTCATTGTATATCAAATGGATGTAAAGAGTGCATTCTGAATGGTTTATTGGAAGAAGAAGTGTATGTTGAACAACCTCCAGGATTTGAGCGAGAAGACTCTTGGAGACAAGGTATACAAACTCAAGAAAGCCTGTGTACGGTTGAAACAGGCACCCAGAGCATGGTATGATACCTGTCACAATTCCTAATCGAAAATGGATTCACAAAAGGAAAGGTAGATAGAACACTTTTCGAGAATTCAAGACAAGAAGAGTATCTTGCTTGTTCAAATATATGTTGATGACATCATCTTTGGATCCACTAACAAAGAGTTGTGTGAAAAAATCTCAAACCTCATGCAAAGTAAATTTGAAATGAGCATGATGGGAGAGTGACATTCTTCCTTGGACTTCAAGTGAAACAAAGTGAGGATGGAACCTTCATAAGTCAAACAAAATACACCGAGAGATTTAATGAAGAAATTTGGTATGGAGGAGAAGTCTTCCAGTAAAAATACCAATGAACACATCACCAAAATGGACATGGATGCGGATGGCAAGCACGTAGATCAAACAAGATCAGAGCACTTATTGGATCATTGCTCTATCTCACGGCTAGCGGGCCGGACATCACCTTTTTGTAGGTGTATGTGCAAGATTTCAATCTGCTCCAAAAGAGAGCCATATGACAAAGAACTAAGAGAATATTGAGATACTTGAAAGGAAGCGAGAAGTAGGCCTATGGTATCCAAAGGAAGGTGGATTCAAGCTAATTGGCTACTCGGACTCGACTATCTTTGGATGCGAGTGGACGGGAAGAGCACTTGGCACATGTCAAATGCTTTGAAACAGACTAATTTCTGGTTTAGCAAGAAGCAAAACTCAATAGCCACCTCTGGTGTGGCGAGAATACATAGGCTGGGGCAATTTGTTGTGCCCAAGTCCTATGGATGAGACAAAGGTGAGAGACTATGAAGTTGAAGAAAAAGAAATTCCAATCATG
This sequence comes from Rehmannia glutinosa, assembly GCA_016081115.2. Taxonomy (NCBI): domain Eukaryota; kingdom Viridiplantae; phylum Streptophyta; class Magnoliopsida; order Lamiales; family Orobanchaceae; genus Rehmannia; species Rehmannia glutinosa. The sequence goes on from JABTTQ020001908.1 coordinate 94,254, forward strand.
TGTGATAACACAAGTGCAATTGCAATCACTCAAAATCCTGTGTTGCACTCAAGAACAAAACATATAGATGTCATATATCATTTCATAAGAGATCATGTTGAAAAGAAGGACATTATCTTGGAATATATCTCAACCGACAAACAACTAGCCGACATCTTCACAAAACCATTATGTGAGTCAAGATTTGAAGAACTCAAACATGAGTTGGGGCTAATTGAGCTAAGTTTGAGACATAGAAGAATCAAAGAAAAGAAATGGAAAGAAAAGAAGGTGAAAAAGAGTGAAAACAAAAATCATTTCGAAGAATCACCAGTCGGAAAGTCGGCTATACCAAGTCGGTGATAAATTTGAATCACTAAGAGAAATGTGAAAAGCGAGTTTAATCGGCTAAGAGATAAGTTGAATAACTTATGAGCAAAGTGACAAAAACGCGATCGTTTTGACTTAGCGGGAATGTTTTAAGAGACACGTCAAAGATAATGATGATGTGTACGGACATAAAGCCGCACACCAAGCCTATGATTGGATATAAATGTTGCCGCATTAAATACGAGACATGAATGCTCAATATGCGTGCGAAATCCAAGCCGTTGATTTCGATCACGATTCAAAACCGTCGCACGTCCTTTCATAAACCATATTTAAACCATTTTTCGTCCGTTTCTCTCTCACACTTCTAAAAACTTTTCAATCTCTCTCTCTCAAAAGGCAAAGGCAAATACTCTCGAAACCCTATCAACCTTCAAATCAATTTCGAATTTTTCTTGAAATTATTCGAGAAATGGCACCAACTTATGACTTTACCAAGTTGGGAAAACAAATCCACACCGGTTCGACCGTGGATTTCGGCGAATAGTGAAGCGAGGTCCGACGACACCCTGGTGAAGAAAATCGCGGAGAAGTTAGTTGAAAACGGGGATCGAAACCGCTTTCTAACGCTATGTTTGGAATATCCTATGACCTATGTGGAGGAGGTCGCACAATTCTACGTGAATGCCGAGATTCACGACGAAGGAATCAAGTCATCTGTTCATGGGAAGCGGTGACTATCACCGCCAAGGATTTGGTGAATATTGCTCACTACCAAAGCAGGAGGAGCAAGCGAGATTAAGGAAGCGATGTAAACTTAGACGTGGCGTGGAAAAAATAGCCAAGTCCGACCTTGTTGATAAAATTATATACACAAAGCAAACAAGAGATCGCTAAAGGAGGATTATCACAAATTGTTGGACATAGTTGCCAAATGTATCGACATCAAATTTGGCGACTTTGACCAATTGTCAAAGGCAAAGTCGATTGTGATGGCTGCAATCATCGAAGAAAAAAGATCAATCAACTGGCTGAGTTTATCTACAGCGGACTCTGCCCGAACGTGGGGAACAAGTCCTTCAAAGAAGATGGGTCATTTGGAGGATCCTGGGATATGGCCTAGTGATTGGCCGACTATTGGAGGTGAAAGGAGTCCCTCCGGACATGGGAAAGCATTCCATGTTAACAAGAGGATGTTTGAGCTAACCTTCTCGGTGCTCGAAGCGAGCTTACGCCAAGAGAGGCGACACGGTGAGGGGAATCGGTGACCCAAGACACAAATGCCTCCTCTCCAACAAGAAGAAAGCGCCCCCTGCGGTGCCAAAGAAGATCGCGCCCATGCAAAGAAAGAAAAACAAACATGCTCCGCCCCTGCAGCGAGAGTCACCGCCCAAGCGGCCATGTCACTCCGCCCTGCTGCGGCGGTCGAGAAGGACTCCCAAATACCTTCTCCGATCGTCAAAAGGAGGAGAAGCGACAAGCCTAGACGGCGGCTCCTCGAGAAACAAACACCAAGACCCCTGCCGCCCAAGACTCGAGAGGACACCGCTCGAACTGTAAATTCCCTGGTACAAACCAGGAGACGAAGAAGACTCGTCAAGCGGTCGAACAGAGAAACCCGGTGAGTCGATTACTCGCCTAGCACAAATACCGGAGACATCGGAGAAGTAGAGTCTCCGGATGTAGTTGATGAAACTTGACCAAGTCTGCTTTGAAGGCAATCGCAGACAGAGGCAACCCGAAGACACGATTGTAGCTCACACAAAGTGAAACTCAAGAAGAACCAGCCCAAGCGGATAGTGATGTAATGATCCTATCTCCACCTTACCCGGACATCCAAAATCGTCTGCGTGAGTGGAGAAAATGGAAGTTGAGCAAGTCGAGGAACAGTTCCAACGGCTTTGAATTCATAGAAGAAGAAGAGGAATCTGCTAAATTTCCTCGACTATCTATTGTGCTCCCAAAGACTTGATGAGGACAATCGCTTAGACATCCCGCAAATCTACAAGGACGGGGAGAGAGCAAAGCAAGTGAAGAAGCGAAGCACGTGAGAAGGCAAGTATCGCCCTATCTCCCGGCACCACGTAACACTTCCATCCTCTCCTTGATGTCCTCTCCGAAAGTGACGAAGAACGAGGAGAATGCCGATGCCACGGAAGAAGAGCCGCAAATGCAAAGCAAGCATTGCACGAATCAAGAATCCTTCACGAGCAAAGATTAATGGAGGGACCAGGAGAGTCCTCGAACACAGTGAAATCGATCCAATGGGAGTGGTTCAAAGCAAATAGCCACTGTTTTTTCTTTGCTACCACTTCCCACTCACTCGGAAGAAAGCGATAAGGGAGATGGCGATGAAATCGGGCTAGTGGGGACCCCGGTCGAGCCAACCCCTATTGAAGGTGTGCTACCACACCGCCCCAACGGGTGAACCATCAATTGCAATAGCCGAGTCCGGAGACAAGTGACCCCACTCCAAGTCACTCGGTGGTGCGCTACGGTGAAACTCCTCCACTCAAAGAAGGTCGAGGATGCCGAGATGACTCCACAAAGAAGCAAGGAGGCGAAGAAGAGAAATTACAATCACAAGAAGAACAACAAGTTGCCATCAACGAAGCTCGCACGATTGAGAGATGTCTCGGTGAGGTGCCAAAACCGCTCGAAAGGCTAATGACGCTGCGCGATGCGATCGAGGCACGAGGAAGGAATGTACAGGAGTTAACACTGCAGGCGATGAAAGTGCAATCTATGGGGTTGAGACTCAATGGATGCCATGTAGAGACGAGGCCCTCGCAGATGAGAGGCTGGCCTTTGGAGGAAATGAAGGCCACGGGAGGTTGAGACTTCCGGGGTAAAAAGAGGTCAAGTAGAGAACATCCCCCGCAATCATCGACCCATCCGAGAAAGAGATCAGCGCACTCCATGATTCCCGTGACAACCCCGATGTCACTTTTCTCGGGGATCGGAAGGCAAAAGAAGAAGCCGAGTCAACCCCCATGACAAATCCAAGAGACTCATTGCGGATGTTCCGGCACGAGCAAGTCGATCCCAAGACTACTCGTCAAACTTTTAACTTTGATGATGAGCCACCACTAGAAATCTCATCATCGTCCGATGACGCCTGATAAGGCCGAGGACAAGTCTCATGAAATGGAAAAATCGGAATTTGAGACCAACGGCCATTAAGACAGTGAGGCTCAATAAGCGGGTCTACTTCACAACCAAAACCAACTTTAAACCACGCTGCCGGCTCCTCACGCTACAAACTGGATCGATTCCCAAAAAGAACTTCACGCGCACCGCTTATCATCGAACAAATCCCGGTTGGCGGTGATGAATCTTTTGTGGAATCTTTCCTTTCTCCTTTGGAGATACGAGAACTCCACGAAGAGTCGAAAATGAGCAAGCACGCTATCACGGACCACCTCCTGTTTTTCACTCGGGCACCATTGTTCCGGCCGATTTTGATTTATTATTTGTATGGCCATCACCGCAATGAAGAATCGGTGAAGTTCGAGAAGTGTTCAAGGCACTCTTTTTGAAGTTGAACGAATGGAGAGGCATCAGCCTCTTTGGACATGCTGGACAACAGAGATGCCAACCTTACGGTGATTTGAGAGGCATCACGGTCGAGGATAAGGGAATGGTGGCAACAAAGCAAAGAATCAATGCGTGTGGAAAGGTGAGATACTTGAGGTAACCTTATTCAACAAGTGGTGTGGAGAGTCGAAAATGTTGATCGAAACGGTTCGAGGGAACACATTGAACATATGCATGAAGCTCACACCGCCGAGATCAAGGCTGGCTGCGTGATCGAATGCAAATGATATACATCGTTTGGAAGAACACATGACAAGAAAATTCAGCCTTCTCATCATTTGAGATGAAGCGATTTGTGGAATCCAACGCTACTCGGTCTAAATTAAATGCGGCAAAGATACAACGCAATGAGACTTGAAGCAAAATTCAACCATCGTAAGACTCGACTTCATGCTTGCCAAAGATGTTCCTGGGGTTCCTCTATCCTTTGATGATGCCAAAAGGGGAAGAGGAATACCTTAAAGCAAAAAATCTGGGGCGAAAAGAAAGGAGCAATCGACAAGGAACAAAGTGAGAAGGGAAAATCGGTGAGGAAATTTTGAAATCTGAAGAAAGGAAAATCACGAGGGGGAAGGATCAAAAGATATGACCTTGATGATTGCACAAACCCCCACAGGGGTCATCACGGTGACATTATAAGCAAGCAAACTCCCAGTGACTCGCCACTCCAACACTCTTTGTACCTATGGCCGAGAAGAGAAAAGCAATTGAAGCGGGGATGAAGGAGGTGGAAGGAAGAATGGATGCCAGGGTGATGAACATCTTGAAAGAACACGGAGGCATTCCGGTTGTGAGAGACACGTATGCCATTTTGGATGTCGGGACAGAGCAAGATCGGTTGCGAATTCAAAACGCTCGAATCGAAGGATATTTTGCAAATATGTCCATGGCTCAAGCTTGGGACAGATCGGGAAAAGGGTCTCACATTATGTGAAGAAGGCGACAGCAATGAGACAACCCGTGATCACTCTGCTGGTCACTCCATTGGCACTCATTTGGAAAAGAAAGGCCCCAAGACAAGATACGCCCAGAGGTAGAGGAATAAGCGGCGGTGGAGGAAGAAGCTTGGACCTCCAGGCCTCCGCCCAAGAATATTGAATACGTAGATCCGGGAAAGAAAGGAGGGATCTCTTGGGTGGGCTTGACCAAGTGGCGAACTTGCGAGTGGCTAAAACCAACGCCGAGTATGTAAAGAGAATAGAAGAAGAAAACAAAAAGACAAACTCGGCTATGGCGGGAGAGACGAGGAAAGAACAAGGAAAGATGAAGGCTGCCGAGGGAAGGCATATGAGAAGAAGAAAAAAAGAAGCGGTGACGCGACGAGAAGAAGAGAAGAAGATCTTGATCAAGATGAAAGAAAGGAGACACGAAGAAGGAGATGAAGTGTTGTTGTCCAACCCTTCGTGTATTTTATATGTAAATACATACAATGTAAGTCTTCCGTAATAAAGCTATAAATTTTCTATTTTTTTGTGAAGACAATTACATACTACGATACACCTTGTAAACTTGATTGTGTTAAGTACAAGAATGATATGATCAATAAAAAGATTGATTCTCACAAGCGCATACATTCTATGTCAATACACTATCTCAGTATGTATCTTTGTTATTTGCATCTTTGTATGATTTAAGTTTTGGCATCATCAAAAGGGGGAAATTGTTAGGAATTTTATTGTTTAGATTTTGATGAATGCCATGTAAAACTTAGAATAGAAAGTTGGCACCCCTGATTCTTCTTTGTAAAATGTATTGTAACAATTAGAGTGGCCAAAGCCGAGTTAAGTCGCCTACGCCCTAACATGCAAGAAGACAACTGAAGGCTTGAAGGAAAACTCTCTTTGAGAGAGAGTCAGTACTGAGAAGAAGAGCGGACGGGAACTCGATCAAGAAGCGGTGAGATGCGGTGAGTGGAACATCGATCAAGTCAACTCAAGAGAAGCCAAGTCTCAGTGAAGTGACGGAAGAGTCATCCAATGATTGGAAGTGACTCTAAGTCACCTGGGAAAGCAAGGAAAAGCGATCAAGTCGAGATAATCGTAAAAGAACCGTTGCCGAAAATCAAGAGATTTACTTAAACAAGTAATATCTCCATACTACCTTTCTTGGAGTGCTCGGTCCCTCAAGCGTGCAAAAGGAATGAACAATGGGAAGCACTACACCGTGTCGAGTGCGAAAAGGTGATAAAACAATTCATACGAGGAAATGGCAATTCCAAGAAGCGCAAGCCAACGACGCAAAGTGACTTTCAAAAATGAGCCTATCTCTTCAACGGGCAAATTTTTGAAAGTTCACTATAAAAATTTGAGGAGTTTGTTTGAGAAAAGGTAGAATAAATGACACATACGTGAGATATACAAGCACATCGAAAAACTTAAACAATCTCAATCCTCAAGCCTACAATTCAAGTACATCAATCCAACACTTACCCGTGAAGGAAAGAGAACTTCAACCAGTTGAAGAGGAAACCTTTGAAAACAAGGGGTCTACATTCCGGGGAAGGATTGTAGAAAGGTTCAAGGTGAACCAAGTCTTAAGCTCTTGGAGGGCTTCGTGATCAAATCCAAAGTGCTTAAGCAAGTGAGTTGTAGTAGCAAAGCGCGCAAACTGCCTGAAGAAGAAGGCGAGTCGCAAACGAGAAGCCGGTGAGTGATCAAGGCGTCTCGGACCGAGTCCCAAAAGATCAAGTTGTTGTGATCAAGACTTGTATCGGGATATTACCACTTTGTAAACGATCATTACTTAGTGGATTCCTCCGGGGAGTTGGAGAAGAGAGGAGTAGAAGAATTACCCCATCTTCGAACCTCTATAAAAACTTTCTTTGTGTCATTTACATTTCAAAGCATTTAAATTTCTCGCACTTTTAAATTGCTTATATCTGTGATAAATTTGCTATCCATTTGATAATTTATAAAGTACTAAATCAAGTCGTAAAAACTTGCTTAATCAAACTTAAGGGTATTAAGTCTTCAGCTGAAAACAAAACCACAGTTAAGTCAAATTATAGCCAACTACCTGAGTTACTCTATTGTGCTTGCTCGGTGAGTCATTTGAGAGATTAACTCTCTTGAGTGACTAATTCGATTGTCCATCAAGGACACAACATTTGTGTAGAACTCAGTAGATTTAAAAGGACTAAATCGAAAATTTGGTAAGGTTTATTCAACCCCCCTTCTAAACCTTACACTTACACCCCTTGGGACCTACAGAAACATAGTTGTTGATCCTTCGGAAATCCATGTTGTGGACATCTTCTTAACAAATCCCTAAATCTTTCCCAAGCCTCGTACAAAGGCTCGGAATCAAATTGTCGGAATTGAGTAATCTCACTTTTGAGCTGCAAAGTTTTGCTTGGTGGAAAGAATTTAAACAAAAACTTTTGGCTTAAATCGTCCCATGTGCTCACACTTCCTTGCATCAAAGTACCCAACCAATTCCTCGCCTTATCCCTTAAAGAGAATGGGAATAGGCGCAGTCTTATGGCGTCATCTGAGACTCCGTTCATTTTGATCGTATTGCATATTTGGATAAAATGCGCAAGGTGAGAGTTAGGATCTTCGGTTGCAAACCCCCCAAACTGATTTTGTTGCACCATATTGATTAGTGCCGGTTTGAGTTCGAAGTTGTTGGCATTGATAGGAATATGGGCAATACCACCGTAATTACGATTCGTTTGTGGTCGAAAGTAATCACAAATGGCTTGCTGTTGAACCAGTATCGGTAACTCGTTTCCACCATTGTTTGGCGGTATTGGTAACTCATTCAAATCCCCATTATCGGATTGTGTTGTCTTTCGGCTTGTCTAGTGGTAGACCGATTCTCCTCGCGAAAGCCTCAACTTCCGGTATGAGCGGTATTAAGTCCCCCCGCCTAGAGCGCGTGTTCATGCACTACCTGGACCAAACTAGAAGAAACAAGTCAAATAATGTGGAATTCAAGTCACACTAAAACAAAATAAATAATAAATAAAAAAATGTCTAAATTAAGAATAATTCTATCTATCGCAATATTAGCACCATAAATTGTATTAGTCCAAGAAAGAACGGCGCCAAAAACTTGTTCTCCTTATTTTTAGCTCCACCGCAAAGTATACGGTGTACGTTTTAGAATAGGGTAGCAAGGTCGTATCCACAGGAGACTAATAAATCAATAAGGCTAAGTATTGAGCCAAGATAGTTTTACTTTTATTTAGACGATCGATATTTGATGGTTGTTGTTTTGAGATTAAGACAATTTCAATCACTAAAACACAAGAATAAGATAACACAAATGAAAGAAGTATCAAGATGATGTAATGGATTTCGAGTTAAGGTTTGATTAATAATCCTCTTGTTGTCCGGTTTAATCAAGCCACGTTATTATCAATATTCCTATAAAGCGATCACAAAGCTATTTTATCCTCCCTCTCGAGATGCATATAAAATGTAGATTGAAATATCTATGCTAGCATCTCTACTCAACATAAGATACACAACTCCCAAATGCACAAAAGATCAAATGTCCTCACAAATATTCACAAACCTCTCGATTCATGCAAATATTCGTGTCAAGTACTCAAGATCTAATATTGAAACTCATCTCTCGAATTATGAATCAATATATCAAACATGTTAAATCATTGGCCAAGTGATAAAACAAGAATAAGCTCAAAGTACTCAAATAGGCTTCAAGATAATAACTTCAACCAAGATTAAAACATCCAACAAGAGTTCATTAATCTACTTCCAAAACCCGGAAATCTCAAGAGTTTAGCTACACATGATTACACAACTTATAAACAAATTGTTCATAGTCATTACAAATGAAACTAAAAGATTGAAACTGAAAGAGAAGCAAGAAAACTTAGGAACGTCGACAATCTCTCAATATATCTCCGTTCTTCAAGCTCCGATGTAACCCGATTGTCTCCTTGATGTCTCCTTCCAAGAGTTGACTCTTGTCTTGTGTTGTAGATCCCAAAAATGCCGAGAATATCCTTGTGTGCGCCCCCAAAAAGCCTTTTTATACTTCCCATCATGTTTAGGGCTTAATCTTTGCAGATTATGGGATTCAGTAGCAGATGCACGAGTGGTGCGCCCACGCACGGGTTACCCGTGCGCCACCCTGCTGGAATACCCCAACTCTCTGTAGGGCGCACGGGTGGTGCGTCGGAGCACGGCCTACCCGTGCGCCACTCCGGTGAAATAATCCGACTCTCTGCAGGGCGCACGGGTGGTGCGCCATGCATGGGCTACCCGTGCGCCATGCTGCAGGCTCAATTATCCTTATACAGGGGTGCACGGGTGGTATCTTGAGGCACGCCCAACCCGTGTGCCCCCTGTCTTTTCCGTGAACGCTCAACTTTCGCTCTTTTAGGCTTCACTTTTCGTATATCCACTCAATTCTCCGTGTTTCCACTTTGCTTTCCTCGTATTCTTATTCAATTAGCTTCAAATATCATGAAATTCCTACAAAATAATCAAAGTGTAATATCGTTTCCACAAGGAGTGAATATGTAACATTTAACGTGAGTATATGCATGTTTACTTATCATTATAGCTCGAAATACGCCTCAAAATACATGCAAAACTCACGCCTATCAGTAGATCCATCACGAAGTCCATCGTTATGTGTTCCCATTTCCACTCGGGAATTCTCAACGGTTGTAATAAACCAGATAGTCGTTGGTGTTCTGTTTTTACTCGTTGACAAGTCAAACATCTCGCAACAAACTCCGCTACCTGGTTCTTCATGTTTACCCACCAATAATTCTGTTTCAAGTCCTTATACATCTTGTTTCCTCCAGGATGTATAGTGTATTTCGAACGGTGTGCCTCTGCGAGGATTCTATTCCTAATCGCTTGTCACTCGGTACACAAACTCGATTTTTGGAATCTAGTAATTCCATCTTCATGTACCGAGAATTCGAACTCTCTCCCTTAAGTATCTTTTCTTTATGTTTTTGAAGATGCACATATGTTTCTCTGTGCTTTCTTGATCTCGTTAATGAGATCGGGTTTAAGCTGAAATGTTAGCACATGAAATATGAGTATTGGTTCTCGTCGGATTCAAGTGTTCATCTCTTCTAATGATTTCCACTCTCGAATCATTAGTCCGGCTAAACTCGCTTTACGCTCAAGGCGTCGGCTACTACGTTAGCTTTCCGAGATGGTATTGAATATCAAAGTGATAGTCCTCAATTAACTCCATCCATCTTCGTTGCCTCAGTTGAGGTCTTTCTCGAGAGAATAGATACTTCAAGCTCTTGTGATCCTGTGAAAATCGTGAATGTTGCTCGTGGAGATAGTGCCTCCATTTCTTTAACGCGAATATTGCCGCCAATTCCAAGTCATGCGTTGGGTAATTGGTGTCATATGGCTTGAGCTTTTGTGATGCATAAGCGATGACATTTCATTCGCATGAGCATTGCTCCTAGTCCTTCCTGTGATGCATCACTATAGACGACAAAGTTTTCTTTCCCTTTGGAAGGGCTAAGACCGGAGCCGTAGTAAGTCATTTCTTGACTCTTGAAACTAGTGTCACACTTGTCATTCCACTCAAACTTGACTTGCTTCAGGTTAGTCGAGTGAGTGGTAAAACTATCTTGGAGAAATCCTGGATAAATCTTTGACAATATCCGGCTAGTCCAAAGAAACTTGATCTCGAATTCTGATTTCGGTTTGTTTCCATTCAACCACTATGCCTCGTACCTTGAAGGATCCATGGAGATCCGGTGCGATCTTATGTGTCCCAAGAATGCGACTTCACTAAGCCAAAATTCGTACTTCTTGAATTTGGCATACGATTTATGCTCTCGTAGTGTCTCCAAAACAATTTTCAGATAATGTTCATGCTCCTCTCTAGACTTAGAGTATACGAGTATGTCATCAATGAATATCACTACGAATTGATCCAAATAAGGTTGAAAGACTCGATGCATCAGATCTATAAATGCTGCTAGTGCGTTCGTTAGACCGAAAGGCATCACTACAAACTCGTAGTATCCATATTTTGTTTGAAATGCCGTTTTTGTAACGACTTCTTCAGGATCTTCAGTTGATAATATCCTTGTTGTAAATCAAACTTCGAGTATACAGTCACTCCTTGAAGTTGATCAAATAGTTCGTCTCCTCGGGAGGGGATATTTAGTGGTAACATCTAGTCGAGATCGTATAATAGTCACATCCTTAATGTATCTTATCTGTGATACCTAAACCACAAGTCAAATTCCCCTTACTTAAGCTTGTGCAAGTACTTGAGAATGAATAACACAAGGGTATTATCTTTGATCATTATACTTAGTGATTCCCCTACTATCATTTTCCCAAAGTAATATCATTAGGTGTCTAGATCCCATAATATATCACATCCAAATCATATACTTATCAAGAGATATCCTCATATTCTTGAGTCTCAACATATCGGCATTATAATCTCTAAATCACGGATTTTCTAAATCACCTAACATCCAAATAGAGGAATATCTCGGATATCTTAACACTATAATGACCCAAAAGAGTTCAAATATTCATCCAAAATTCAACTTAGGTCATCTAGTAGTGGTACCTAATCCAAGGTCGAGTCGGAGGAACCTATCTCCGGGTCAACTCGGTGTAAGTTTCCATCTTACTAGCCGAGCTCTGATACCATAACTATCACGCCCCAAACGTGACGCGACAACGATCAATCACTTAAACAGAAATAAATCAACAGTCTAAACCAAAGATACAAAACTCCAAGTAAAATAGAGTCAAATGCAGTGGAATAAAATACACACAAGTACAAATTACATCTTAAGGTCCGACGGAATCCGAATACAACCCAATAGATTATCTGAATTAACTTACAGTCCAACAGAAATAAAATGAAGGAGTCCAACAACAAATAAAAGTAAAAGGAAATGTCGCTCCTCATTACTGATAGGGATTCAATCTGCAGTAGGTTCGATGTCTTTAGCGAACTCTTCATCTAAAGGTTAGAAAACATGAGGGAATGAGACAGAAATCTCAGTGGATGGGGTGATCGTGTGCAAGTGTGGCGATATAAATAGTTAATGCGAGAAAACGGTTGTATGAAAACGCGTGAGGTATGATGCATGTGTTCACACATAGTCCACAAGCGCCGTGATAAATATATTAAGTAATATACTTATACGATTTAAGAAAAACGATTCGTGGTCACGCAGGCATTATGGTTCAAGCAAGACATGGGGATTGCGTCGATGTGTAGTGCAATCCTATACAAGACAATTAGTGGTTGCGTCATCGATATGTAGCGCCAACAAGCCGTTCCGTTCAACTCCGGAATCGTGTGGATCGGGACAGCGATTCCTTTGTTCTTTCTTGTAACTCCCCGTTCATGATGGTCAAAGACTGTCACCTTATCGCTCGTAGCAAAGACAAAATCCACGTTGGAGCTAGCAAGGCTCGGATTCGTCATAATCATGATTATACCTCAATTACTACGACCCGCTTCCTTTGGACAAACTCCGTCCCTCGATTGCGGGATTAGGACGATGGGGCGGGAGGTGGAATAGCGGCCGAGCTGCCCGGTCCATCCATCGACGTATCCATTCCGACTGTGAGCTCGACACACCAAGTTGACTCGGGTAGGAAATTAAGTACACGTTCGGGTAGTCAACCGGCGATGAGTATTATTGATTTAAGCGAGTTCATGAAAAGTTCTCAAATTTTGCACAAAATAGTTTTGGCGTTGGTGGAGTTATTGGGATGAAGATAATTATCGGGAGGATAAGTAGTCTTCGATATCTTAAGGATTAGGAAGAACATAGGTCCCGTTATAGATTCGAAATCGCGAGACGGGAAGTCGCCCGCGATCGGTTGTGTCGGTCAAGACGATCCGATAAGTCAAGGGATTTTTTTAAGAAAATAAAATATTTTAATTAAATATTAAAGTAAGAGGGTCCAGGGCTGTTTCTTTAAAAGAAAATAATTTGAGTTAGGTCCTTATTAAAATAAAATTTACAATTAGCCCCGCTTTGTAAAAACCAATACTTTTGGGGTTAAAAGTTAAATAAATAAATGTCCCGACCTTGAAAAAATTATGAGGTCAGTTTCTAAATTCTCTAAATTGTTCAGAGATTCATGTTTTTAAAGGTTTGAGGTCGAGTTTTTATAAAATTCTCACATTGGCCCCAAATTTGTTAAAATTGTCATTTCGGGCCCTAAGTTTAAAATAATCGGAACTCACAAACCGGAAGGGATTTTAATGTGATTACAGTTGGAAAATGTCACTAAGGTTAGTGGGATATTGACACAAAAACAGTTTTAAAACGTCATAAGTATAGGTCCCTTAACGTTTGAAAATCTCATTTTTGTCCCATTTTGAAATAATTGCCTTTAAGGCTTTTAGGGGTCCAATTGTTATGAAATTTGAACCTTGGGTCCAAAATATAATTATGTTATAGGTAAATTAGTATTTCCAGGTGCATGGGCTGCATAAGTCCTGGAAATTTCATTTGGGTCCTCAAGTTAAATCTTTTACAATTTGGTCCCTCAAGTTTTATAAAATTACTTTCCAAGCTCTAAACACTTGGATTTTTGGAATACACTTAAAATATGTTATTTCCAGTCCCTTAAGAGTTAAAATTTCAAGTTTTAAATTAGGGTCTGGTACAGTTTCGAAATTTGCAAATTAGCCCTTAAACTTCTCAAATTTTACAATCTAGTCCTTGGGCTTTTAAGGGTTGATTTTATTTATCTAAAAACTCTTAAAACTTTATTAAAATGTCAAAACATAATTTTTGAAACTGAGTACAGTCCCAAAAATCGAAAATTACAGAGGGGTCCCTTAAGTTTTATTTTCTTGCAATTAAGTCCACCAACTTTCCATTTTTGCATTTTAAGTCGAAAATTCGAAATTTAATCAATTATGCTCGACTTTTCAAGGTTATAAATCATTCAAAACATAGATTACAAGAGTCATAAATATACATATCCATTTCAAGCAAGCATTCATCAAGTACAACAATAAAGCGTACATGTATGTCCTATTTTTCGACAAATCGCATTTTTGAGCAACACTTGAGAATTTTTCCACTAGATACAAGAAAATAGCATGCAATACATAATATATATCTCAAGTGCTCAATAACAAAATACTACATGCATATTTTCAATTTAAAACACCTAGAAGTTGAAAGGATTTTTTTCCACCCACCTCGTAGTAGTTTTCGGGTTGATCTAAAATGTGGTCTTCTTCCTGAATCAACTTCTTGACTCAAACTCTTGAAGATCAGTCCCTAAATGGTATCCAAACCATATTTTGGTGTTAAAATTAAAGTCTCAAGTCTAAAGAAAATATACTAGTACCAAATGGTTACTACTCACCTTAATATCTTCAAGTAGTCTCAAAATGGAAATTTTCCTTCAAGCCTCTAACCTCAACTTGAGATGATGTAGGTCAGCCCCTAAGCTCCAAAAATTCATATTCTTGAGTCAAAAATTAATTCTTCATGTTGTCAAGAGAAAAATACTAAAACCATAATTTTCTCACCTTAATAATGTATAGTCTTGAATTTCCTCTTCAAGCTTGTAGTCAAATCTAGGTCTCTAATTCTTCAAGAAATTTCTCTAGGAGTACCTCAACAAGAAGGATTCAACATTATTAGATGGTGTAGGTATAAGGTTGAGGATTGGAGAAGAAAAATAGAGTTGGGAGAAATGAAGATTTTCTTACCTTATGCTTGAAGAATTTGATCCTTTAGAGAGGAAAATGGAAACAAGTATTGTGTTTTTATGATAATTATGAAATGAATAATATTGGTAGATAAAGAAAAAAATAACAAAATGATTGATTCCCAAGACAAGGAGCCAAAAGTTGGAGGAATAATAATCATGGTGTTGGTATTTTTATTTATTAGAATTTAGTGGAAAGAAAAGTTTGTCTTTCCTTTAGGCATGTGACCAAAAGTTGAGGAAAAATAATATATATATGTAAAATATATATATATATATATATATATATATAGATATGTAATTGTAGGTATTGAAAAGAATATGAAACAACCTCCCCATTTATGGTAATTTTCGAATTTTTTTAAAAATAAAAAAAAAAATATTTTTTTTTAAAAAAAATCGAAAGAAAAAAAATTTATAAATATCTATAATTAAATATTTAGATTTAAAAATTAAAGATGTGAAATAAGAATTACGTATTATTATTTTTTTTTTAAATGATTGGGAAATTGGTTGGGATGAATTATAGAATAAGATGAAATATTAGGATAAGGATTGGAATGCACTCCTAAATTGTTGGAGGTCTAATATTTCTAAAGTTGTAGTCATTCGATCAGTATTATCTTAGAGGAAGAATATAAAATCGTTCAAAAAAGCGAGAAAGGCGTAATTGATGTTGAAAGAAATAAATAAAAGTCGGGTCGCGGTTCATTAATAATGTGTTTGTGATACATAGCCGAATAAATAATCACTACAACATCGTATCTCACGTTGTTAAAATTCGGGGTCTCACAATAGTTTTGTTACTATTTTCTGTTATTTGCAGATTAATTAAAAAAAATCAGATGCTGAGGTGGCTGAGGCTCTGTGTAATTATGGCAGCCGCTTAGACAGTCACAAATTTTTTCAGTGGGACCACCAGCACATTCAGAATCTTGGAACCCATGTTTTTTGCATTTCATGGCACAATCATGGGGCTCACACGGACGGCTTGGCCCACACCTAGGTCTGAGCCTGTACTTGCAATTTTTCTTGCCCTCAGCACAGTCCATTACAACAACTCCTGTTTTTTAAAGTCACGAAAACACAAATTAGGACATATACATATATAAATACTCAAGTATTTGAAAAAAGAAATTGGAAAAAAGAAAATGAAATTATTGTTGGCCAAGTTATATGAGAAATCCCACCACGAACATGTAGGCTCGAGTAGCGACATCACTCACTTTTGAAGAAAGATTGGCCAGGAGTTGAACCCCGTATTTTTAGGCCAAATTTACCTCTCCTCCAATCGATTATCTTTTGAAACTACAAATATTGATCATGACATTTATTTTTAGCCAAGAGTCTTCGAGAGTGTGGTATTTGTTAGCAAATACAAATTTCAATTGGGTATTTACAATTTTGAAAGATATAACTGGGGTTTTTTTGTAATTCAGCTAACCTTAATAGTATTTTTTGTAATCATAGCATTGTATAATCCAACATATTTTATGAGAAAGAGAAGCAAATACGTACCCCAAAGCAAGAATGCAAACATTAAGGTGATCAACACATTCCTCTCCATTTCTTTTTCTTTTTCCTTTTTCTTGAAACTTTGGGGGTAGTTTGGTGAACTTGGTTTTAACAGTGTTTTATAATGGTTTGGGCCGCTAACCTTTCTTACAGATGGATAACAATTGCATTAATTGTGTGCCAATCTTCTTCATTTCTTTTTCTCATACATTACTTAATGCTTTTATGTTCCAATAATTTGTCAGCAAACAAAATTACATTAGTTGTGTGCCAATCTTTCTGATTCTCGATAAACTTGGATCAATGATAAAGGAAAAGAGGATAATTACTTTTTCTCATTTTATTTAATGCTTATGTGTTCCAACAATTTGTCAGCAAATAATTTACTTTTGTGCTCATCTCAACATTGAACTTTGCATGGAATTATGGACTTGTACGTATTAATTACTTCTCATTGTCAAATTTTGTAATTACAGTATGTTGGGATGTAAATGGTACAGGTCAAAACGCGCCTCCATATTGAACTCATTCCTTTAGGGGCGGATCTAAACCCGGTCAAACAGGTCCTGAGACAGATTGTGGACCCATTTGACTAAAACTTGTCGGGTCTGGAAAAGGTCACAGGTTTGACCGGACCCATATATATGTAATATATATTAACTGTTTTTTTACTAAAAATAGTTATATATTACTTATAATTTCCATTTCACATTATAATGTATCTCTTGTTTTCTGAAAGTTGATATCATGTTTTTCTTTTTTGTTTAATTTAGAAATAACTAAAAAATCAAATAAATTATTTCTTTTTAATCATATTTTGCTTATTATTTGATTTATATTTGAATACGATGGAAGGGGCTGTATCGGAAATCAATGAACTAGCTTTTTAATGTTATATATATCAATGTCAGTACTATTTCTGAATAACCCACTTATTTACTTCTTATTTCTTTTTTATATTTTATATTGATTTTCATTAGTTTTCACTTTGGACAAAACTTATTAAAATAGTTACTACGAACAATACATGCATAAAAATCTTTCTTTTTCTTTGAGGTAGTGTCCTTGTTCAGAGCAATGTCTTTCGTCTTGTTGTCAAGATTAAAAGTTTTATGTGAAACATATATTTCTTTATCTTTTATCAAGAAAAAAAAGAATAAAACTTACCTTAAAAGTGAGCATATAATCATTCTTCTTCAATTTAATTGCTAGTGGAAAAACAGCTTAAAAATATTAGTGAATATTTGGGAGCATTTCTAGGACAAAAATTCATCTAAACAAATGGATTTTTATATATTAAATGTCTTTTAAAAAAGTCCATTACATTATTGACATATGTTCTTCAGAAAAAGAAGTTATAATTAAAAATGTATTAGGGTGAAATTACTGACACTCTTTGTCACGCCCCAATAAAATATAGTAAAGTAAACTATAATAATATAAAATAATCATTACAAACCATTATAACCATACAAGCCAAATTCTTCTCGAATATTTAGTTCGAACTTACAACATTTATTTTAGCAAACTAAAATATAGGTGTTGTCCATGCCACCCATGTGGGTGATCCACCTTTGGATCACTCACACACCCAGGTGGATCACTCACACACCCATCGGTGTGTGAGTGATCCAAAGGTGGATCACTCACTTTGGTGCCACCCCACTTGGGTGGCTAAGAAATTTCCCTATATATAACAAGTTGTCCTCGCAGGGACATAACAAAAATATGTACGAGCCATAACATGGCTCAAAAGAAAATTGCAATTTTTAGCTAATATTATTCGGCAGTCCTGTGTCGGTCTCGCTATTTTGATAGTTCTCGCCTTCTGAAAAATTTTAAAAAAGGAAACAAAACGTGGAGTGAGCTAAACGAGCCCAGTGGGTGGGGAGGTGGAATGCACAGTTAAGAAGATAATTTTATTTTATGATTTTATGATGCACAAACAACAAACAAACATTCCCAGTAATAACCCATTAGAACAGGAAAGAACAACAATTTATTTAGATATTCAGTTTTAGCCGTCAATTTAGTCAGTCAGTTTGTCAATCGGTCAGTCCGTCAATCAGTCAGTCCCGTGAACAGTAAACGTAGTGATGACACCCGAGCCGAGCTGGCACCAAATTGCTCCACGTGGCCATTCAGCACGTGGAAGTATGGGACCCACAAGGCTAGCATGGACCGAGCCGGATGACACTTGTCAACATGCCAGCCAGATGAGTCGACAAGTGGCAAACACTTGGACTGCATGCGTGCTCAGCAAAGGACAAGTGTCCCTTTTTAATTATTTAAGTGTTAAGTGTAATAGTGGATATTAAAAGCCCACGAATGAGATGGGTATAAATAGGGTCTCATTTATTAAGAAGAGAAGAAAAAATACTAAGCAAAAACACTTGTAATCAAAACACTGTAAGAAAAACCGACCGGAACTTTCGGCTCAGAACGATATATTAAAAGGCAGAGTTAGCCCTAAACTAAGGTTTATTCCCATTTCCACGTAGCATATTTTCGCACTTTTTTGCTTGTTGACCGAAACGCACGTCAACAAATTGGCGCTAGAAGGAGGGCCCCGTATTGGTCCAGCCCCAAATTCCAAGTCAAGCTGAATCACGTGAACTCAGGTAAAGCTACGCGTTAACCTTTTCGTAATAGACAAGATGAGTCAACAATCACGAAATGCCCGTTTAAACGAGGAACAACACCTAAATAATCAAATCGACCAAACTACAAATGGCCAAAACGTGCCCCCAACCGAAGCAGGGAGCACAACGTTACTCCATTTGGCCCAGTTGATTGCCAATCCTACATTTGTGCAGCAGATGAATCAACTTATTTCTCAAACGCTTGCCACCACCAATTCGCAAGCACCTCCTCCACCTCCTGTAAATACTCACCCACTCAACCCCCACTAAATATTAATATAAACCGCAAGCCCCCTCGTGCCTCCCCATAATGAAGGCCAGGAGGCTAGTTCTGGCCATGAACAGCACAGTCGTCGTGACAGAAGACGACCACGTGATGACAAGGAGGAACAGAGCCGTGTGGCGGAATCCCGGCCCGAACTACTCGCCATGCACGCGACGATCTGTGTTTGCGGGCGGACCAGGGGACAATCCTCTTCACCCTACTCGATCAATAAGCTCTAGGCTCCGGTTTCCAGATGAAAGAGAATCGGGGAGGGCCCATCAAACTCAAGGTCCTAGCCTGTTGTTGGAACGGGAGGCAGAAATTCAGCGCCTACGCCGCAGGTTGAACGACCTAGAGGGTGGTTCCGAAAATGACCAGTTTTAGAGGCCGTATCAAGTATCTAGCCAGTCTTCCGTTATATCACCTTTCGCTGCTAGTATCTTATCAACACCGTTGTCATCGAAGCTCAAAATCCCAAAGGTCGGTCTATACAACGGTGAGACCGGCCCCACAACGCACATCCACAAGTACTTAGCGTGGATGGAACTTTACAGCCCCATCGATGCCATTCTCTGTAGGGCGTTTCCGTTGACGTTGGGCGACCGAGCCCATCGTTGGTTTAGGACCCTACCGCAAGGGTCCATTCGATCCTGGGCTGACCTGGCCCCCGCATTCACGGCATATTTTCTCACCTATAAAGTCCGAGCTGCACCAAAGGATTCCCTTGTAAATATCAACCAGGGAAATAATGAGTCCTTAAAAAGTTATATCGCTCGGTTCAACAAACAAGTTCGAGAAATGGAGCCAGTGTCAGATGATGCCATTCTGATTGCTGCCATGGCTGGGCTCGCCCCCGAGACATGGTTTAATTACTCTATCCATGAATCAGGGGCGACCTCGTATCAGGAATGTTTGATCCGCGCAGAACACCACATCTGCGCGGAGGAGGCTATGACAAGTCAGGGCCCCGAACAGAAGACTGGGGGCGTAAAGAAGGATGGGAAGAAAGAATCCGCTTCGGGGTCGTGGTCAGGATTCAGGCTATTCTCGAAGAACCCGACCACCAGATATAAGGCCTGCCAGGAAGTGTGAGCCGAAGTTGTTGCGCTGAAGAGTACCTTGACCCACACTCCTTCAGCAATTTGGAACGAGATACAGGGTGTGAATTTATTGACACCGGCTAAATTGGATACGTGACGATATTGTGCTTATCATAAATCGATAGGCCATGATACTGATGAATGTCGGGACCTCATTAGGGAAATCATGCGCATCATTCAGAAGAGCGGTTTGAGAAGATACGTCCACGAGTTACCGCCCCCACCGGCACTTACTCCAGGTGTGAACCCAGAGCGGTTGGTGAATCCAGCTCCCTTACCACTGCCACCGAATGAAAAGCAAGGTAGGGAGATCCTAATGATGTCTGGTGTAAATAAAATTAACACTAACAGGTTGTTTTGTCTTTTCGGATGTTGATGCTGACCAGGTGGTCCACCCACACTCCGACCCCCTGGTCATTACCGCACCGATCCTGGGCATCCCAGTCCATAGGATTTTGATCGACTCGGGGAGCTACTCATCGGTGATCTATGTTCGAGCTTTTAGGAGGTTAAACGTGGACGATAGTTATATTCGTCCATGCAATGACAGTATTTTGGGTTTTGGCGGAGGAAGAATAATCCCGCTCGGGGAGGTTGACCTGCCCATCCAAATGGGACAAGGACTGCATAAGCAAACCGTCATCACCACATTCAAAATCATCAATGTTGACTCGGAGTATAATGCGATTATCGGAAGGCCGTTACTTTATCATTTGAAAGAGGCCGTTTCAATTTGTCACTTTTGCGTGAAGTTTCCGACCCCGGATGGAGAAGCCATCCACAAAGGGAACCAGAGGGAGTCGCGGGAGTGCTCTCTCAAACTCCGACCAAGTGGAGATTAATATGATGGAACGAGGCGAAACCAACGGGATGGTAAGGGACGACCCGGAGGAGAAGACTGAACCCGAGCGGGTGGAAAAGATTGTTTCAGAAAATTATCCAGGTAGGCGGCCTGGAAAAGAACCGATGGTGGAGAATGAAATGAAAGAGGTGGAGCTGGTAAAAGAACCAACATCGAAGATTTGCCTTTATAGAAAAAAAAAGAAGCGTAGGAGTTAGAAGAGAAAACATGCGGAACTAGTTGAGCAGATCGACACGGTCGACGTTGGTAGGCAGAATGGAGGACGCCAATTGCGCATTGGCCACGACCTCCAAGAGCCATTCCGAACAGAGCTGATCGAATTTCTGGGAAATAATCTTGATGTCTTTGCATGAACACACTCCGACATGCCAGGAATTGATCCTAAACACGCTTGTCATCGTCTTAATATTGACCTGACGTTTACTTGATTATCGAGAAAAGCGCAAACTCGCCCCCGATAGGCAGGTCGCCCTGGAGGCCGAGGTCAATAAATTGCTGGACAATCAATTTATCAGGGAGGCCCTCTATCCTCGATGGGTGGCCAACCCCGTGTTAGTGAAGAAAAATAATGGCCAATGGCGCCTTTGTGTGGATTTCACGGACCCAATAATAGGCATGCCCTAAGGACGAGTTATCCTGCCTAGTATTGATTACATGGTAGATGCCACGGCCGGACACGAGCTGATGAGTTTCATGGATGCGTATTCAGGCTACAACCAGATACGAATGCATCCGAACGATGAGAAAAATACGTCGTTTTTCTCCGCCCGTGGTGTCTACTGCTACAAGATAATGCCCTTTGGGTTGAAGAATGTCGGGGCGACCTATCAAAGGTTAGTCAATAAAATGTTTGAGGAAATGATAGGTCGTACTATGGAAGTTTATGTGGACAATATGTTGGTGAAATCTTTGTATATATCCGATCATCTTAATGATCTTAATAAATTGTTCTTTTTTGAGAGAGTATAAAATGATGTTAAACCGAGAAAATGCACTTTTGGGGTCGGCTCGGGTAAATTTTTGGGATATATGGTTAGCCAAAGGGGATCAAGCTAACCGGATAAAATAAAAGCCATCATTGATCTTGAACCCCTAATTGATCAAGAGAGTACAAAGTTTAATAAAGCCGATTAGCCGCCTTAATCGGTTCGTCTCACGGTCCATGGAAAAGTGCAAACTATTCTTTGAAATTATAAAGAAAAATAAGAACTTCGAATGGACCGAGCAAGCACAACTCGCCTTTGAGTCACTCAAACAAAGATTTGGCCTCCATACCTTTGGTACAAAACCTACTCGGGGAAAGATTTGTATTTATATTTGGCGGTCTCTCGAATATGCCGTCGATTAAGATTAATCGGGTTGGATAACTCTATCCAACATCCCATTTATTATACGAGTCAAGATCGCACGACGCCGAGCCGATACCCGCTTTATGGAGAAAGCGCTACTCACTAATCATTTATTTCGAAAACTTCGTCCGTCTTCCCGGAGCACAAGATCGTGGTCTTGACCAACTATCCATTAATGGAAGTGTTACACCGACGGATACCTCATGTCGGATGATCAAGTGAAATTTGTCGAGCTCCCGATTCGACATTTTGTACGAACCACGCATGTACGGCCCATCAAGGACAAGCCTTAGCGGACTTCGTAGACGAGTTTACACCCTCCATCCAGTGCAGGTGGTTGAAGATCAAAAATGGAAGTTGTTCGTCGATGGATCCTCCACCGTAGGCCGAGCAGGGGGTGGGATCGTGATAATCGATCCAAAACATAAGTCTCACGCTTATACCGGTACCGATTCAGCGACTAACAACAAAGCCGAATATGAAGCACTCCTGGCGGGACTAGAAGTAGCAGCATCGATGGGACTCAAACGACTGTTGGTACACAACGATTCACAGTTGGTCGTCCATCAGATCAACGGAGAGTATGAGGCGAAAGAGCAGAAAATTGCTCGATATCTAGACTTGGTTAAGGAAAAATTATCACATTTTAAAACATTAATTCTGCATATTCCCCGAACAGAAAATATGCAAGCAGATGTTTTGGCTCGGTTAGCCTCCAGTCCGGGGACCAAGGCAATTGCGGATGTCACCATTACCCATTTGGCTGCCCCGTCACTTTATACGCAAAAGATACATGCTAGTGAAGCAGCCGAGCTGACCTGGATGACTCCTATCATCTAGTATTGAGAAAAAGGGGGTTCAGCCAAAAGACAAGACCGAAGCTAGAACCTTGCGGACTCAGGCCGCTCGGTTTACACTGATTGATGGTATCCTGTACAAACGTGGGTACTCCGTCCCACTTCTTCGATGCCTGTCGGGGATAGATGCAGATTACGCACTCTGGGAAGTACACGAAGGTATATGCGGAAATCACGTTGGAGGCCAAACACTAGCTTACAAACCGTCACGGCAAGGATATACTTTGGTTGTCCCTAAAAAAGGGATGCAACCGACCTCGTCAAAAAAATGAACGGTGCAAAGATTTGCGCCACAGTCGATATCACCCTGGCGACTTACTTCCATATTTAGTCGTGGCCATTTGCCAAATGGGGAATGGACCTCATCGTCCACTCCCCACCTGGCAAAAGGGCGTGAAATATGCCATTGTGGCGATGGATTATTTCACAAAATCGGCCGAGGCGGAACCTCAGCAAAGATAGATGAGAGAAGATCGTTAATTTTGTATGGAAGTCCATTATCTGCAGATTTGGGATACCGCACTCAATTGTCACGGATAATGGGAAGCAATTCGATAACTTAGGAGGTTTCAAAATTTTGCGAAGGGTTTCATATCAAAAATCATTTTTCGACCCAGTAACACCCGCAATCTAATGGGCGAGTGTCGATGCGGTGAACAAAAAATCTTGAAGTATACTTTGAAGGCAAGGTTGGAGAGTCTAAAAGGCAATTGCCCGGAGAGCGCCCGGCATGCTATGGTCGTATAGAACAACACACCGAGCGGCCACGGCGGAGACACCCTTCTCTTTGGCCTACGGACCAGCCGTCATCATTCTGTTGAAATCGGAGCCCTACCTTTAGAGTTGCAAATTTTTCGGGAAAATAATGATGCGCGCTCCGAGCAAGTTTGGACCTATTGGAGGAGAAGAGATGCGATCTAGAAATGAGAAATGTCGTATATAAACAAAGAAGTGAGAGGTACTACAACTCAAAAGTGAAGGAAAGGAAGTTCCAGATCGGCGATCGCGTCCTAAAGAGAATAACGGGAGTCGAGCCCTGCCCGCTAAAACCGACCTGGGAAGGTCCGTTTTGGGTCAGTAAGGTCTTGTTAAACGGGGCGTATGAGTTGGAATACTTGAGTGGGAAGAAGTTTGACCACCCATGGAATGTAATGTACCTTAAAAGGTACTATCAATAAAAACTCAGTTTATGACTCAGATGCAATTCTTTTCACAAGTAATTAAATTGATACATAAGAAAGACATGACGTTTAAGACAAAGTTATTATTCTTTTTCAATTTGATAAAGAAACATTCAATTGAATAATAACATTATTCAATATGATAAACAAACTATTCAATTGCCGCCGCACAATTGATCCTCCAGCGGAGACGACGGCGACGGCGACGGCTGAGGTGGCTGAGGCTCTGTGTAATTATGGCAGCCGCTTAGACAGTCACAAATTTTTTCAGTGGGACCACCAGCACATTCAGAATCTTGGAACCCATGTTTTTGCATTTCATGGCACAATCATGGGGCTCACACGGACGGCTTGGCCCACACCTAGGTCTGAGCCTGTACTTGCAATTTTTCTTGCCCTCAGCACAGTCCATTACAACAACTCCTGTTTTTTAAAGTCACGAAAACACAAATTAGGACATATACATATATAAATACTCAAGTATTTGAAAAAAGAAATTGGAAAAAAGAAAATGAAATTATTGTTGGCCAAGTTATATGAGAAATCCCACCACGAACATGTAGGCTCAAGCCAGTGGCGTATTCACAGGGAAGAAGAGTATTTGACCAGGGTTGAACCCCCGTATTTTTTGGTTTCTTTAAATTTACCCTCTCCTCCAACCAAGATTCCAACTTATTAAAAAAAGCTATCTGAGAAATTCCAAGTTTTTTTAAGGACCAATTTATCTTAGGATTAATTACAAAAACTACTCATCAGGTTTAGCATAATTACAAAAAAAAAAAAAAAAACTCAGTTATCTTTTGAAACTACAAATATTGATTATATGACATTTATTTTTAGCCAAGAGTCCTCGAGAGTGTGGTATTTGTTAGCAAATACAAATTTTAATGGGGTATTTGTAATTTTGAAAGATATAATTGGGGTTTTTTTGTAATTCAGCTAACCTTAATAGTATTTTTGTAATCATAGCATTGTATAATCCAAGATATTTTATGAGAAAGAGAAGCAAGTACGTACCCCAAAGCAAGAATGCAAACATTAAGGTGATCAACAAATTCCTCTCCATTTTTTTTTCTTTTTCTGTTTTCTTGATATATACGTTGGGGGTAGTTTGTTGAAGTTGATTTTAACGGTGTGTTTTATAATGGTTTGGGCCTCTTGCCTTTCTTACAGATAGAAACACAATTAAATTAGTTATGTACCAATCTTCCTCATTTCTTTTCCTCATATTATTTAATGCTTATGTGTTTCAATAATTTGTCAGCAAACACAATTACATTAATTGTGTACCGATCTTATTCATTCTCGAGAAACTTGGACCAATGATAAAGGAACAGAGGATAATTACACTAATTGTGTACCGATCTTTTTCTCATTTTATTTAATGCTTATGTGTTCCACAATTTGTCAGCAAATAATTTACTTTTTTTTCTCAGCTGAACATTGAACTTTGCAAGGACTTATGGACTTGTACGTATTAATTACTTCTCAGTTCTCATTGTCAAATTTTGTAACGGTTGTAGGTAGGGATGTAAAAAAATCAAATATTCTTTATTCGATTCGCGATTCGAATTTGAATATCATGATTTAATTCGACAAATTCGAATAAGAATTCAAATAAGAATATATTTTTGATTCAGTATTATTTTCGAATTGAATTGAATTGAATAACACAATATTCGATTCAATATTCGAATGGAATATTCGAATAATATATATTTATATTATATATTACTAATAAATACATATATATTAGTATTGAAATACATATATATTAGTATTGATATTATATATATGTATATATATTTCATAATTCCTATGTTAATTTAATTTATTACCAACTAATACTTATTTGATAAGTTTTTTATTATTCAGATTTTAATTTTATATTATAAATTAGTCACAATTTAAAGAAAAAACTATATAAAATAATTAAAAAAATTCAAATACGAATATTCGAATCGAATCGAATATATTCGAATATATTGGTCGAATCGAATACGAATATATTTTTCAATTCGAATAATAAACGAATACGAATACGAATATTCGAATATTAGTCGAATTCGAATCGAATACTGTGAATATTCGATTCAATTCGATTCTTTTACAACCCTAGTTGTAGGGATGGCAATAAGATATTCAGTTTTAGCCGTCAATTTAGTCGATCGATCACACAATCGGTCACCGTCAATCGATCGCCCCGTGAACAAGAACGTAGTGATGACACCCGAGCCGAGCTGGCACCAAATTGCTCCACGTGGCCATTCAGCACGTGGAAGTATGGGACCCACAAGGCCAGCATGGACCGAGCCGGTGACGTCAGCAGCCGACCCTAATGATGTCATGAATTGGGCTCGGTTACCCGAGCTCGGTCTTGGCGGGAAATTTAAAGAATAACCATCGAGTTAAGAAAAGTTAAGTATATCATTAACATGAGTAAGTTGACACTTGTCAACATGCCAGCCAGATGTGACGACAAGTGGCAAAACTTGGCCTGCATGCGTGCTCAGCAAAGGACAAGTGTCCCTTTTTAATTATTTAAGTGTTAAGTGTAATAGTGGATATTAAAAGCCCACGAATGAGATGGGTATAAATAGGGTCTCATTTATTAAGAAGAGAAGAAATAATACTAAGCAAAAACACTTGTAATCAAAACACTGTAAGAAAAACCGACCGGAACTTTCGGCTCGGAACGATATATTAAAAGGCAGAGTTAGCCCTAAACTAAGGTTTATTCCCATTTCCACGTAGCATATTTTCGCACTTTTTTGCTTGTTGACCGAAACACACGTCAACAAATTGGCGCTAGAAGCCCGTATTGGTCCAGCCCCAAATTCCAAGTCAAGCTGAATCACGTGAACTCAGGTAAAGCTACGCGTTAACCTTTTCGTAATAGACAAGATGAGTCAACAATCACGAAATGCCTGTTTAAACGAGGAACAACACCTAAATAATCAAACCGGCCAAACTACAAATGGCCAAAACGTGCCCCCAACCGAAGCAGGGAGCACAACGTTACTCCCTTTGGCAATCCTACGTTTGTACAGCAGATGAATCAACTTATTTCTCAAACGCTTGCCACTACCAATTCACAAGCACCTCATCCACCTCCTGTAAATACTCACCCACTCAACCCACCACTAAATATTAATATAAATCTGCAAGCCCCTGTGCCTCCCCATAATGAAGGCTAGGAGGCTAGTTCTGGCCATGAACAGCATGGTCGTCGTGACAGAAGACGACCACGTGATGACAACAAGGAACAGAGTCGTGTGGTGGAATTGCAATGTGAGCCTACATGCCACCGCCGCGCCCGCTCTGTGTTTGCAGGGCGACTAGGGGACAATCCTCTTCACCCTACTCGATCAATAAGCTCTAGGCTCCGGTTTCTAGATAAAAGAGAACCGGGGAGGGCCCATCAAACTCAAGGTCCTAGCCTGCTGTTGGAACGGGAGGCAGAAATTCAGCGCCTACGCCGCAGGTTGAACGAACTAGAGGGTGGTGCCGAAAATGACCAGTTTCAGAGGCCGTATCAAGTATCTAGCCAGACTTCCGTTATATCACCTTTCGCTGCTAGTATCTTATCAACACCATTGCCGCCGAAGCTCAAAATCCCACAGGTCGGTCTATACAACGGTGAGACCGACCCCACAACGCACATCCACAAGTACTTAGCGTGGATGGAACTTTACAGCCCCAGCGATGCCATTCTCTATAGGGCGTTTCCGTTGACGTTGGGCGACCGAGCCCATCGTTGGTTTAGGACCCTACCGCAAGGGTCCATTCGATCCTGGGCTGACCTGGCCCCCGCATTCACGGCACATTTTCTCACCTGTAAAGTCCGAGCTGCACCAAAGGATTCCCTTGTAAATATCAAACAGGGAAATAATGAGTCCCTAAAAAAGTTATATCGCTCGGTTCAACAAACAAGTTCGAGAAATGGAGCCAGTGTCAGACGATGCCATTTCGATTCTTTCGCCATGGTGGGCTCACCCCGAGACATGGTTTAATTACTCTATCCATGAATCGGGGCGACTTCGTAACAGGAATTTTTGATCCGCGCAGAACACCACATCTGCGTGGAGGAGGCTATGGCAAGTCAACGCCCCGAACAGAAGACTGGGGGTGTAAAGAAGGATGGGAAGAAAGAACCCGCTTCGGGGTCGTGGTTGGGATTCAGGCCATTCTCGGAGAACCCGACCACCGGATATAAGGCCCGCCAGGAAGTGCGAGTCGAAGTTGCTGCACTGAAGAGTACCTTGACCCACACTCGTTCGGCAATTTGGAACGAGATACAAGGTCGAATTTGTTTTACCGGCTCGGCCTTTAAGTGCTCGAGCTACTAAATTGATGCGTGACGATATTGTGCCTATCATAAATCGATAGGCCATGATACTGATGAATGTCAGGACCTCATTAGGGAAATCATGCACATCATTCAGAAGAGCGGTTTGAGAAGATACGTCCACAAGTTACCGCCCACCAAGCACTTACTCCCGTGTGTGAACCCGGAGCGGTTGGTGAATCCGGCTCCCTTACCACCGCCACCGAATGAAAATCAAGGTAGGGAGATCCTAATGATGTCTGGTGTAAATAGAATCAACACTAATGCGGCTGAGGATAGCCGCTCGAACAGGAAGAGGAAATCAAATATCATGCAGGTTGCCCATACGGAAAGGCAAGTTCGGGTAGCCGAGATCAGAGAGGGCCAACCAACAGGCTGTTTTGTCTTTTCGGACGTTGATGCTGACCAGCTGGGCATCCCAGTCCATAGGATTTTGATCGACTCGGGGAGCTACTCATCGGTGATCTACATTCGAGCTTTTAGGAGGTTAAACGTGGACAATAGTTATATTTGTCCATGCAATGACAGTATTCTAGGTTTTGGCGGAGGAAAAATAATCCCGCTCGGGGAGGTTGACCTGCCCATCCAAATGGGACAGGGATTGTATAAGCGAACCGCCATCACCACATTCAAAATCATCAATGCTGACTCGGAGTATAATGCGATTATCGGAAGGGTCGTTACTTTATCATTTGAAAGCGGCCATTTCAGTTTATCACTTTTGCGTGAAGTTTCCAACCCCGGATGGAGAAGCCATCCACAAGGGGAACCAGAGAGAGTCGCAGGAGTGCTCTCTCAAACTCTGACCAGTGGAGAGTAATATGATGGAACGAGGCAAAACCAGCGGGACAGTAAGGGACGACCCAGATGAGAAGACTGAACCCGAGCAGGTGGAAAAGATTGTTTCAGAAAATGATCCAGGTAGGCGGCCTGGAATGGAACCGATGGTGGAGGATGAAATGAAAGAGGTGGAGCGGGAAAAGAACCGGTGACTGAAGACGAGCTGCCCCTACAGAAAAAAGAAGGGCAGAGTTAGAAGAGAAAACATGCGGAACCAGTTGAGCAGGTCGACACGGTCGACGTTGGTAGGCAGAATGGAAGACGCCAATTGCGCATTGGCCACAACCTCCAAGAGCCATTTCGAACAGAGCTGATCGAATTTCTAGGAAATAATCTCGATGTCTTTCCATGGACACACTCCGACATGCCAGGAATTGATCCTAAACACGCTTGTCATCGTCTTAATATTGACCTGACGTTCCGCCCAGTTATCCAGAAAAGGCGCAAACTCGGCCCCGATAGGCAGGTCGCCCTAGAGGCCGAGGTCAATAAATTGCTGGACATTCAATTTATCAGGGAGGCCCTCTATCCTCGATGGGTGTCCAACCCCGTGTTAGTGAAGAAAAGCAATGGCCAATGGCGCCTTTGTGTGGATTTCACAGACCTCAATAAGGCATGCCCTAAGGATAGTTATCCCCTGCCTAATATTGATTACATAGTAGATGCCACGGCCGGACACGAGCTGATGAGTTTCATGGATGCGTACTCAGGCTACAACCAGATACGAATGCATCCGAACGATGAGGTAAATACGTCGTTTTTCTCCGCCCGTGGTGTCTACTGCTACAAGGTGATGCCCTTTGGGTTGAAGAATGTTGGGGCGACCTATCAGAGGTTAGTCAATAAAATGTTTGAGGAAATGATAGGTCGTACTATGGAAGTTTATGTGGACGATATGTTGGTGAAATCTTTGTATATATCCGATCATCTTAATGATCTTAATAAAATGTTTGTTGTTTTGAGAGAGTATAAGATGATGTTAAACCCGAGAAAATGCACTTTTGGGGTCGGCTCGGGTAAATTTTTGGGATATATGGTTAGCCAAAGGGGGATCGAAGCTAACCCAAATAAAATAAAAGCCATCATTGATCTTGAACCCCTAATTCATCAAGAGAGTACAAAGTTTAACAGCCGATTAGCCGCCTTAATCGGTTTGTCTCACGGTCCACGAACAAGTGCAAACCATTCTTTGAAATTATAAAGAAAAATAAGAATTTTGAATGGACCGAGCAAGCGCAACTCGCCTTTGAGTCACTCAAACAGTATTTGGCCTCCATACCTTTGCTACAAAAACCTACTCGGGGGGGAAGACTTGTATTTATATTTGGCGGTCTCTCGAATATGTCGTCGCTCGTTCAGATCGATCGGGTTGGATAACTCTATCCAACATCCCATTTATTATACGAGTTAAGCACTGCACGACGCCGAGCTTCGATACCCGCCTATGGAGAAATTGGCCTACTCACTAATCATTTCAGCTCGGAAACTTCGTCCGTACTTCCTGGAGCACAAGATCGTGGTCTTGACCAACTATCCATTAAAGGAAGTGTTACACCGACCAGATACCTCATGTTGGATGATCAAATGGGCTGTAGAGCTCAGCCAATTCGACATTTTGTATGAACCACATACAACC
The DNA here is from genome assembly GCA_016081115.2 of Rehmannia glutinosa. Classification (NCBI taxonomy): domain Eukaryota; kingdom Viridiplantae; phylum Streptophyta; class Magnoliopsida; order Lamiales; family Orobanchaceae; genus Rehmannia; species Rehmannia glutinosa. Next base: position 125,431 of record JABTTQ020001908.1, read on the forward strand.
ATCAAGGGACAAGCCTTAGCGGACTTCGTAGACGAGTTTACACCCTCCATCCAGCTGCAGGTGGTTGAAGATCAAAAATGGAAGTTGTTCATCGATGGATCCTCCACCGTAGGCCGAGCAAGGGGCGGGATCGTGATAATCGATCCAAAATATAAGTGCTAATACTCTTCGGCCGTGCGGTTCCGGTTCGACTAACAACGGCGAATACGAAGCATTCCCGATGGGACTAGGAAGCAAAGATCGATGGGACTCAAACGACTGTTGGTACACAACGATTCATAGTTGGTCGTCCATCAGATCAACGGAGAGTACGGTGAAAGAGCAGAAAATTGCTCGATATCTGGACTTGGTCAAGGAAACATTATCACATTTTAAAACAGAAATTCTGCATATTCCCCGAACAGAAAATATGCAAGCAGATGCTTTGGCTCAGTTAGCCTCCAGTCCGGGGACCGAGGCAATTGCGGATGTCACCATTACCCAGGTGACTGGCCCGTCACTTCATACGCAAAAGATACATGCTAGTGAAGCAGCCGAGCTGACCTGGATGACTCCTATCATCTAGTATTTAGAAAAGGGGGTTCAGCCGGAAGACAAGACCAAAGCTAGAACCTTGCGGACTCAGGCCGCTCGGTTTACACTGATTGATGGCGTCCTATACAAACGTGGGTACTCCGTCCCACTTCTTCGATGCCTGTCGGGGATAGATGCAGATTACGCACTCTGGGAAGTACACGAAGGTATATGCGGAAATCACGCTGGGGGCCAAACACTAGCTTACAAACTGATACGACAAGGATACTACTAGCCGTCCCTAAAAAGGGATGCAACCGACCTCGTCAAAAAATGTGAACGGTGTCAAAGATTTGCGCCACAGGTCAGATATCACCCTGAGCAGCTTACTTCCATATTTAGTCCGTGGCCATTTGCCAAATGGGGAATGGACCTCATTCGTTCACTCCCATCGCAAAGGGGGCGTGAAGTATGCCATTGTGACAGTGGATTATTTCACAAAATCGGCCGAGGCGGAACCTCTAGCAAAGATAGATAAGGAGAAGATCGTTAATTTTGTATGGAAGTCCATTATCTGCAGATTTGGGATACCGCACTCAATTGTCACGGATAATGGGAAGCAATTCAATAACCGGAGGTTTCGAAATTTTTGCGAAGGGTTTCATATCAAAAATCATTTTTCGACCCCGTACCACCCGCAATCTAATGGGCAGGTCGAGGCGGTGAACAAAGTACTGAAGTATACTTTGAAGGCAAGGTTGGAGGAGTCTAAAGGCAATTGGCCCGAGGAGCTTCCCGTCGTGCTATGGTCGTATAGAACAACACACCGAGCGGCCACGGGGGAGACACCCTTCTCTTTGGCCTACGACACCGAGGCTGTCATTCCTATTGAAATCGGAGCCCCTACCTTTAGAGTTGCAAATTTTTCTGAGGAAAATAATGATGCCACGCTCCGAGCCAAGCTGGACCTATTGGAGGAGAAGAGATGCAGTGCCAAAATGAGAAATGTCGTATATAAACAAAGAAGTGAGAGGTACTACAACTTAAAAGTGAAGGAAAAGAAGTTCCAGATCGGCGATCTCGTCCTAAAGAGAATAACGGAAGTCGAGCCCAGCCCGCTAAAACCGACTTGAGAAAGTCCGTTTCGGGTCAGTAAGGTCTTGTTAAACGGGGCGTATGAGTTGGAATACTTGAGTGGGAAAAGTTTGACCACCCATGGAATGTAATGTACCTTAAAAGGTATTATCAATAAAAACTTAGTTTATGACTCAGAAGCAATTCTGAGGATTTATCCTTTCATCTGATATTCTGTGAGCTCTCTCAAATGGGGAACAATTTTTACTCGCCTCGGCTAAGATCTGGCGTCGTTTCAATCACCTCAGCCAAAAACCAAGCGCCGACTGCTCGTCTCGGGTACGTCCCTTGCACGTCAATAAAGGGAGGCTCGCCCAAAAGGCACACCTACCCTAAAAACAAAGACTCGGCTTAAGCTCCGAGCATAAAACTTAATAAACACAGGCAGTTAAAGCCCATTACTTGTGCCATTGGGGCACTAAAAACCGAGCCCCATACTTAGAAAAATAAAAAAGGCAGACAGAACAAAAGCCATACGACACGAAGAAAGGACGAGCATAATACTTGGCACAAATTCAAACACATATACAGGTGACTGAAAAGAAATTTCATTCCAATATCAGAAATATTTACATTAGGGGCCGGAGCCCATTACACTCAAAGGCCCGAGGCCAACTAACCTATCCACAAGTAAATACAAAAAACCTTCAAAACAAGAAAGGATCAAGCCTAGGCAGGAGGCGGGATCTCAATGGGCCCGCTGGAGGTGACTTCTTCTTCATTTGGAGGAGGCGAACCTTAGTTACCAGCGGCCTCAGCAAAACGAGGGCGAAGGGTATCGAGGTCGACTTGCAATAGAGCAAGATCCTCCTCGAGTTGCGCAATGGTCCTGCCAGCTTTAAGATCCCCGAGGACTTCTGCGATGTTGGTTGCGTGACCACAAGTTAACATAAAGGCATATTCCTCGGAGTCCTTATAATCCCGGACGGCATCCACTCGAGCCTCCTCAACCTGCTTACGAGCAGCCTCCTCCGCCCTTGCGCACTCGGCCGGCCATCTCTCCATTTTTCGGCCGAGCAAAGAAGAAGACGCTCCAACTCTGTGATCCTGGCACGAAGCTCATCCTCAGCCTTGCGGGCCTGATCCCGCTCGGCCTCGGCCTTCACAGCCATTTCCCTTTCAGTGTTGGCCCTGGCCGTGACCTCCTCTGCCTGAGTCTTTAGAGACTCCTGCACCCCCTGGCAGAGGGCGTGAGCCTCTTGCAAGTCTTGGTGGCGCCTTTCTAGCTCCTCCATCCCACCAATCATATGCCACAAAATCCCAGTAATACGCCCAGACAGCCCCATGACGTACTGGGCCTTCTCCTTCTAGTCGATCTCCGAGCAGAACCGTTCGATCCCAGTGGTCCACGCCCGTGCAACCACATCTCTGGCCGCCCGCCCAGTATCAGGCAAGTTCTTCACCTGCTCATCAGTAGGCGTGGAGCACCTCACGAACTCCACGAACCATTGGGGGCGAGACCTGGCTATTCCGTCGCATGCCTCGTCCCTCACTTGGCTTGGAGGGATGAAGTGGGCCTCCCGGCCAAGGTCGTCCGAGAAGGTCCGTGGGACTCCACCTCCAGAAGTTCGCACAAGAGGTACCGGTGATGTCCGACCAGCCCTTTCAGTCTGCCCGGGCTCCTCAATAACAATTCCCCCTCTTCTCCTTTGGAATGGGGGCTCCTCCGCCTTAGGGACGCCATCGGCGGGACGCTTCCCAGCCCGGATCTCCTCCCTCCGGGCAGCCTCCGCTTCCATAGGATGGTCTGTAGCTACTCAGGTCCGGCACGCGGCCGTGTTCCTCACACTCCGAAGGCGCGCGCGGAGGTCTTAGCCACGCCCTACAAAAAGTGTTCATTGGGTAAAAGGCAATGAACAAAAAGAAGGAAATGCAAAGAGAAAGGGAAAAGTACGAAAAATATAAAGTATATACCTCGACCCTAGGAAGCCCTAGGCGGCTCAGGAGTCCGCATTTGCTCGGTCGGCACAGATGCTCGCCCGGAGGACTAACGCTATGTTGGGAGACGGCCCAAGATGCTTTGTCCGTGCGGCAGCCGCTTCTTCCGTCCCCCATGGGTGCCCAAGCTCTCGGAGGGCTCCGTCGAGGCTCTTCCCTGGCCTCTTCTCCTACCACTGCCGCCTCCCCTGAGCAGCCCCCTCAGCCTCGGGGTCGACGGGCAAGGCAGGCCTCAAACCGGTCGTGGCCAGATGAATCTCGGTGGCCAACCTCTTGATCCGCCTATCCATTGCGCCCCTAGCATGGATGTTCTCCACCGCGGATGAAGGCGACCGACAATGGGCTCTGGATGGCGGTTCCCAAAAAAAAAAGGCGAGTTAGCCCCTTAAAAATGAAATGAAGAAAGAGTAAAGAACAGAGGAAAAGGAATAAACTTATCGAAACTAAAGGTAAAATTTGAAGGAGGAGAAGGACGTTTTTCCGCTCCGACCCCAACGCGAGCTTGCCACTCGCGGCTTGCCCGAGCCATTTATCCTTGCACTCCTTTAAAGATGGGAAGGCCTTCGACTAAGTCGCCTGGGTACCGGATCGGGTGAGCACATAGTACCATCCCGATGGCTGCCCCCGACCCAGCGACGAAGGGGTCACTCGCCAGACGAAGAGCTCATTTATCTCTCTAAATTTGGGGCGAGGTACCCTCCGGGTGAAACATCACCAAGTAAGCCAATGATTCGGCCCCCAAGAGATGGGGTGCACACGAGTTAGGGAAGGCCCCACTTACAAAACCACCGCGTAAGGAAAACGGCGATGGAAAACACAAATCCGTATAAGAGACTGGGAACATATATGGCCACACACCCTCGGTGGATCTTTGGGGCACTTCACACCGTCCGATACCCAAAAATATATGCCGCTCCGGAATTCGACACTTCCGCGAAGCTCCCCATCTCTCGGGACCATTAACATCTTTGGGGACACCATTTAAATCGCATGGCATCCACCGGGCTCTACACGCAGATGGGGGCCTCCTCCCCCCCCGCCATCACCATTACGATGGCCCGCCGCCCCCGCAGTCTTTCGGCCTCGAATCTCCGGGAGGGTTCGCCCACCCGCTCCGCATGATCTCGCCTGTGCTCCCGAGGGTTCATGTCTTCCTCTCCTTATTGCCGACGATGTTGGGGCTCGAACTTGGAACTCCTCGCCGGAGTCTTCTTGCACTAACCAGGCTTGTACACAACACCTCTCGAAAAACAGATTTCTGCACGGATTGAAGATTGTGTGTGTCTCGCTCTCTAACGGAGTCTCAATGGGAGGAGTGTGATTCGAACTTGAGATCTGAACAACACTTGGACTTGGGGATGCAGTTCTTCGAACTGGGGAAAAGAAACAGAAGGTTCAGAAGGGGGGTCTTCGATTTCTACCTCCACACTATAACTGCGGCTCCGGCTATCATCAAAGGAAGACATCTATTTAAAAAAGAGAGAAGGAATGTTTTTTGAAAAAATACCTAAGTCTGAAGTCTCTGAACTCTAAAGACCGACCCAAAAATTATGCTCGCTCTCAGGTAATTCTGCTCGGAAGGCTGAAGATGCAAAAGTATAGAATGAAGGACGAAAGGGGTATTTATAGGTTAAGTGTCCCTTTTTAATTATTTAAGTGTTAAGTGTATTAGTGGATATTAAAAGCCCACGAATGAGATGGGTATAAATAGGGTCTCATTTATTAAGAAGAGAAGAAAAAATACTAAGCAAAAACACTTGTAATCAAAACACTGTAAGAAAAACCGATCGAAACTTTCGGCTCGGAACGATATATCAAAAGGCAGAGTTAGCCCTAAACTAAGGTTTATTCCCATTTCTACGTAGCATATTTTCGCACTTTTTTGCTTGTTGACCGAAACGCACGTCAACACGTAGGATCTGTATTGATCAGACACATATCTTTCCGTTCTCCTTATAACTCCTAACAGTATTTGGCCAAAGCCCAGTCGCCTTATCCCTCTCAAGTCCCAGTTGGCTCGACGTCTCTTTAGCTATGGGCTTTTACCCAGAGATCGTCATATTCCGGAATACACCGTACTACAACCCAAATTCCGTTGTCGTCTCCGGCCCGACCCGAAAATGGGAATAGGTACATGAGTAGTTAAACAAGGACCACAGCAAACTGTTCGATCCATTGTCTAACTCACCCACACCGCAATAGACTTCGAACAATCAATGTTGTTATCAAATGATATTTATATATCCAAAGCTCGAGTCAAACAATTACACACCACAATGCAAATATAAATTCAAATTATGAATGTCACTTTATGTTTTCTTTGACAGCTAAATTATAAATAAACTGACGTATATCATGAAGACGTGCAACAACGAATAAAATTAAAGGCTAGCAAACCTATTTTTCTTTAGAGAAATAATATTTTACCCACCTTTGACTCAAATGTCACTTTAATGATGTGCTGGATGCAAAATCCTACTTGTCGGGTCCGATCTCGTCTTCTACAGAAAACAATATATTATTTTATGTACGATTTCTATTTGATTTAAATACAGATTAATTTATATGAAAGTCTTATGATACCGGTATTTTATTATATCTAAATTTGGGGCTTAACAATTATCTTTTGCTAATTTAGGAAATATAACTAGTCCAGGTAATTACGAAATCAATCCTTATTATTATTATTATTATTATTATTATTATTATTATTATTATTATTATTATTATTATTATTATTATTATTTTAACTGTTTATTATTTAGTCCAATATATAAACTTCTTATTTAAAAGCTGTCTTTAGTAATACAAATTATTTTATTTTATCATTATAATCGATAATAAGAAATTGCTGCTTAATTAATATCAATTACACTAGTCATTTTATAACAAATTAAGACTTTAAATTATCTCAACCTATGGATTACTCCTAAAAATTCATATAGTTTTTTGAGTCCTCAAATTATACATCTATTATAATTAATAAATTATGACAATCACCCTGCAGTTTTGGAATATATCATTTAGCCCTCCAAAACTTAAGGCATATAGGTTTTCACAGTTTAGTCTTGGCTTATGAAGTCTTTTTCAGTTCAATACAATTCACATGTTCATCCATAAATATTAACAAATATTGAAAGCTTAAACTTCATCAATTATACAAATCAAAACTACATCGACATATTAAATACTAATTACAAGCCATACACACCCACACACATATATTTATGCTAGGATCATATCCGGAATTTCATTAGTCTCCTCAAGTTAATAATTCATCAATTATTATTATGTTATCAAATTAATCCAAGGTTAGTATTTCAATGTTTTTGTTTTAATACTAAAGTAAAAGAACTTTTCTAAACTAGAAAATTGAAGATCGTATAAAAAATGCTTACCTAGTTTTTTTTTCCTTCCTTCCTGGCCGTCTCTTTCTTCTTTCCCTCAGTTTTTCTTTTTTTCACTCACTGGAATTTTGTGCTACTCAAATAACCCGCAAACAAGGCGGTGTATATTTATCCAACTAATTCTTTGATTTATCTTATATAAAAATGGGGTTAGTAGAACCTAATATAATATATAAATATATATATATATATATATATCCAAAGACAAATCCTATTGTCAAGGTAATTAGACATTTGTTGTATAACATGCACACATACATGTGTGTGTGTAATTATATATTTTAATTACATGTCATTTCACAATAATATTAGTATATTAACTTTAGGCCTTACCCATTTTTGTTTCTACTTATCTTATATATATAATATATGTACATGTATGTATCATTACACTATATTATTTACACACACATGTATATGCTTCTACACCAGTCGTCTAACTAATTACAATACACTCAATATATAATATAATGTTGTGTATATCCACACATTATAAGGTTATAAGAATAATCCTTATTAGTCATATTGTTCATATAGTTGTAAACTTAAATATATTTATAAACTTTAGCCCCAATTGTTACGCAGTTGGCCTTTACGACTGATTTTTTGCCATCTGCCGGGATAAAGGGGCTCACCATTGAACAAAATCCATCGTCTAGAATCACCTAGCATGATTCTAGAATGATCTAGAATGATCTAGAGGAATCTAGAATGTTCTAGAAGAGTCTAGAAGAATCTGGAATGTTCTAGAACATTGTAGAAGAGTCTGGAATATTCTAGAAGATTCTAAAATACTATAGAAGAGTTTAGAATATAATAGAATAATGTAGAACATTGTAGAATAGTCTAGAATGTTATAGAGTAATATGGAACTATGTAAAAGATTGTAGACTAGAGTAGAGATTTATAGAATACTTGTAGAATATGTAGGAATCATGTGGAGAGTTCTAGAGAACTTCTCCCAACCGTTGGATCAAATGAATCACCACCCTCCATTAAGGAGGTGAAGTACAAATAGGTGTAGGGACCTCATTTGTAACCAACCAAGCATTGTAAGCATGTTTGAGTGAGCAATATAAGTGTTCTTTCTTGTGTGCTTATTACTTAGCCATCTTCTTACACTTCTTCACACACAAAACACTTAGGTGAGGCTGACTTAGCTAATCGCAAGGGGCGATTGAAGGAGCTAAGGCCGCACGGTCGTTGTTGAGGGAACAAGTCCGTGACAGGTGGTATCAGAGCCCGGTTTGGGCGAAGTGTTGTGAAGTAGTACACGATGGCGGTGAAGACATTGTGTCGTGTGACCGAGAACCGCGAGAGGAACCCGGTGCGGCACACGAGACGAAAAGAAAGAAAGCGTGACCAAAGCAAAGTACGAGAGGAGACGTCTTTGGAACACGATGTAGTAGAGATGGGGGAACGACTTGAGCGGGTCGAACATACTGTCGAGACATTGGAGGGTCATGTTCTCGAGCAAATAGATTCCCTCAAGGAAAATATCCAAACTTGTCTTGATGTCAACACCACACATGAGGAACGTCTTGCCAAGTTGGAGGCAAGGATGATGAATGCTATTCAAACCTTACAAACAAGCATCGAGGGGATGCGAGAAGATCTTGCCTTGTGTAAAAAGGTCATTGCTAACGGGGGAGCTAGCATCACTACAGCTAGTCCAAGGGTGGACTACCCCATGCCGATGGTGTTTAATGGCGTAAGGGACGCTAAAGCTGTGGAAAACTTCTTTTGGCAAATGGAGCGATACTTCGAGGGGCTCGACCTTACCGATGAAGCATCAAAGGTAAGAACTGCTACTCTTTATCTTACAGATACTGCTACTTTATGGTGGCGTAGAAAACATTCCGACATAGAACGAGGTGCTTGTCGAATTGATACTTGGGAAGAATTTAAGAGAGAGCTTAAACGACACTTCTACCCAGAAAATGTCGTTTATGTTGCTCGAAAGAAAATGCGAGAGTTGAAACATAGGGGAGATATTCAAGATTACGTGAAAGAGTTCACAACCCTTATGCTTCAAATCCCAAACATGTCGGATGAGGACCTTCTTTTCTACTTTGTCGATGGACTTCAACACTTTGGGCCGACGGGGAAGTACAACGTCGAAATGTTAGTACAATGGATGAAGCTATCGCGGATTTGCCGAGTCTCTCATCGATTATCAAAAGCTTGGAGCTTCTATGAGAGAGGAGAAAAGAGGGACTCTTCGGATGAAGAAGAAGAGAGACACGGGCGTTATAAGATTTCTCCCACGATGCAGATAAGCATGCTTCCCGAAAAGAGTATGAGGCCAAGAAGACCACTTTTACGCCTAAAGGAGGATGCTACATGTGCAAAGGACCACACCCCATACGCTACTGTCCTAAGTTAGGAACTTTGCATGCAATGGTGGAGGAACATGGTGCTAAGGAAATAACACCCGAAGAACCAAGTAGGATTGGAGCATTACAACTTCTTAATGCTCTTAAGACCAGAGATGTGTCTACTACATCAAGCAAGGAGCTAATGTACGTGGAGGCGCATATCAATGGGAAACCTGCCAAAGTGATGGTAGACACTGGAGCTTCAAACAACTTTATGGATGTTAATGAGGCTAAGAGACTAGGCCTACAGTGGGAAAAAGGGGACGGATGGATGAAGGCTGCCAATACGAAACCCATACCCATTAAAGGTACGTCTCAAGGTGTTGATCTCTGCCTTGGTGCTTGGAAGGGCCAAGCAAACTTTTCAATAGTTCCGATTGATGACTACAAGGTGGTGCTTGGGATGGACTTTTGGCGCAAGGTAAGTGCTATTCCCATACATTTCCTCAACAGTGTGTGGATTCTTGACAAACATTCATCTTGTATAATACCTGCTACCACCGGCGAGCATCGAGATACAAAGAAGCTAAATTATTTCTCAGCCATGAGGTTGATTGAAGCCAACATGAAAAAGGCTCATCGTCAAAAGAAAAAGAAGTCAACACGTGATATGAGTACGGCGACGAGGGCGTCGCTATATTGGGTGGGGGAGAATGTCATGCAGTTGGCCTTTACGACTGATTTTTCGCCATCTGCCGGGATAAAGGGGCTCACCATTGAACGAAATCCATCGTCTAGAATCACCTAGCATGATTCTAGAATGATCTAGAATGATCTAGAGGAATCTAGAATGTTCTAGAAGAGTCTAGAAGAATCTGGAATGTTCTAGAACATTGTAGAAGAGTCTGGAATATTCTAGAAGATTCTAGAATACTATAGAAGAGTCTAGAATATAATAGAATAATGTAGAACATTGTAGAATAGTCTAGAATGTTATAGAGTAGTATGGAACTATGTAGAAGATTGTAGACTAGAGTAGAGATTTATAGAATACTTGTAGAATATGTAGGAATCATGTGGAGAGTTCTAGAGAACTTCTCCCAACCGTTGGATCAAATGAATCACCACCCTCCATTAAGGAGGTGGAGTAGTATAAATAGGTGTAGGGACCTCATTTGTAACCAACCAAGCATTGTAAGCAAGTTTGAGTGAGCAATATAGTGTTGTTCCTTCTTGTGTGCTTATTACTTAGCCATCTTCTTACACTTCTTCACACACAAAACACTTAGGTGAGGCTGACTTAGCTAATCGCAAGGGGCGATTGAAGGAGCTAAGGTCGCACGGTCGTTGTTGAGGGAACAAGTCCATGGCACAATGTTCACTAATATTTATAAATATGGGTCCAATTATTGCTTAACTAAATTACTACTAATCAATCAATAATCAACTCATGTTAATATTCTCAATAATATAAATGTAAATATCTGAAAATCCAAATATCGAACACTCCAATTAATCAACGAATAGCGTAAATCGAAAGTAAATCAAATAGTTATCGTTCAATTATTATAATAATAAAATTCGAATTTAAAATATTTACCTTAAAAGTGACGATTCCAAATTATCAGGACGCGGGGTCTCACATACTCCCCTCCTTTAAAGAATTTGGCCCCCAAATTACTTCATAAAAAAATTCTGGATAACTTGATCTCATTTCTTCTTCTAGTTCCCAAGTAGCGTCTTCAGGTTTATCGTGGCGTTGCCAAATCACTTTCACTAACGGAATTTGCTTCCTGCGCAATTCTTTAATTTGTTGATCAATAATTTGAAGTGGTCATTCAATATATGATAAATATTCTTGGATTTCGTGTAATTCTTCCTTGAGTACGTGTTCTGGGTCGGGATGATACTTCTTCAGCCTAGAAACGTGAAATACGTTGTGCATTCCTGCCAATGCGCTTGGAAGTTCCAGACGGTACGCCAGTTTTCCGATTCTCTCTAGAATTTGATATGGTCCCACATAGCGCGGACTTAATTTTCCACCTTTCTTGGCTCGAATTAGTCATTTCCTTGGGGAAAGTCGTAGAAAAACTTTATCACCTACTTCAAATTCCAACTCTTTTCTCCGATTGTCTACGTAGCTCTTCTGACGACTTTGAGCGGTTCGAATCCTTTCCTTAATGAGTTGTACCTTATCAATCGCATCGTGAACCAGATCTACTTTTGGAATTGTTGACTGCAAGTCTCGCTTTTGCTTTGGAGTCCACCTGTCTTCAATTTCCCAATATACTGGAGATCTACACTTTCTTCCATATAGAGCCTCGTAAGGTGCCATGCCTATAGTAGTTTGATAGCTATTATTATAGGCAAATTCCGCCAACGGAAAATGTATCTCCCAATTTCTCGAAATGTCCGAGGCACGAGTCCTCAAAGATATCTTCGAGGGTTTGAATGGTTCTCTCAGATTGTCCATCTGTCTGAGGGTGCGCCGCGGTGCTGAAGCTCAACTTCGTTCCTAATCCTTCATGAAGGCTTTTCTAGAACCGAGAAATGAATCTTGGGTCTCTGTCTGAAACAATATCTGTCGGGATTCCATGTAATCTAACGATCTCTTTTATATAGACTTGAGCTAATTTCTGCAAACTATCTGTTTTTCGAACAGGTAGGAAATGAGCAGATTTTGTTAATCGATCTATGATCACCCAAATAGTGTCTTGCCCACCCCGGGTCCTACGTAGATTAGTTATAAAGTCCATGGTGATCTTCTCCCATTTCCATTCAAGGATTGCTAATGGTTGTAATAATCCTGAAGGTCTCTGATGTTCGGCCTTTTACCCGTTGACACGTTAAACATTTCGCTACATGCTCCGCTACTTAATTCTTCATATTCACCCACCAAAAGTGTTTCTTCAGATCCTTATACATCTTATTGCCACCAGGGTGGATAGTGTATTTTGAGCGATGAGCTTCAGTTAGGATTTTATCCTTCAACATTGCATCATTCGGTATACAGATTCTGTTTTTGAACCTCAAAGTTCCATCTTCTCCCATATGAAAATCAGGTCTTACGCCTTGTAGTACTTTCTCCACTAATCCCTTAAATTTGACATCCCTTCGTTGCGACTCTCGGATCTCCTCTAATAAATCTAATTTTAAGGATAAGTTGGCACATACGAGCCGAGTTTCCACTATTGTAGGATTCCAATAACTGAATTCTTCTAAGGAATGCCATTCTCGGATGAGGAAAAATTAATGAACCCCCCAAACTATACGTGATTTTCTACATTGCCTCCTAAACTAATTTTCTTTCTTTAACACTTTGAACTACATGAAAATTTCTACGGTCCCATCTCTCCTCCCCGCCGGCGGAATATTCCGGCTAGATTCGTCGGTGGGTGGAAGAGATGGGACTGTAGAATTTTCCGTGTAGTTCAGGGGGTTAAGTAGAAAAAAAATAGTTTAGGGGGTAATGTGAAAATCATGCATAGTTAAGGGTATGTTAAAATTTCCTCTAGTAGTTAAATCAACTTTAAAATTTCTTTTAATTCTTCCTCAATTTTAGATTTACTAGCTTACCAGATTCGACTTTTTCTCGTATGCACATCAAATTGTAAATTATGTGTACCCATAAATATGTATACATGCTTATATAAATTTAAATAGAAAAAATGAATATTTTTTTTTATTTTTAATATATTTATAAAATATTCTTTACAAAAATTATTAAATATATTAAAAAACATAGGCGGGGCAGGGGACAGGGCAAGTACTCGTGGGTCGTGTCGAAATTTGACCATTCTATTGTTTATGCATCGAATAAAAACAGTCATATAGTGGAGATGAATGTCATTTATATATTTGATTAAGTTTTCAAAGCTTGTATTCTTTATTTTGCTTTAAAGAAATGTTTATTTTAGTGTCTAAATATTTTTCAGAGTCAGAGTAATTCGTTTGGAAATCATGTATAATAACTGGTAAAATTATAAAACTATGATTTAATTTAATACTTTATTTGTATACAAATGCACAATAAGTATAAATATAAGAATCTATGAAAATTTTAATGTACCCCCGAACTATGCACAATTTTTGAAAACAACCCCTAAACTATTTTCTTCTATTTAACCCCCTAAACTGCATAAAATTTTCTACGGTGCCCTCTTCTCCTCCCCGCCAACGGAATATTTCCATCAGATTCGTCGGCGGGGAGGATGGGATGGGACCGTAGAAATTTTCGTGTAGTTAAGGGGGTTACGTAGAAAAAAAATTATTTTAGGGGGCAATTGAGAAAATCGCGTATAGTTTGGAGGGTTTATTAATTTTTCATCTTTAATTAAATTGAAAAATCATTAATTAATAAAAAGTTATGATACTACATAACGAATAAATTTTAGGGTGGCGCTATTTGCACCCCGATATTTGATTAATACACCACATTTCTACATACACCCCATCTCTATTTTACAAACCCATCTAATTACTAAATACACCACACCTATATTTTCAATTTTACCCTCCAAACTAAAAAACCCTAACATAAAAAATCAGCTTTTTTCGGGGAAAAAGAGAAACAACTTTTTTTGGGGAAAAAACTGGAAAAAATCAGCTTTTTTCGAAAAAAACAAAACTGGAAAAATCTGCTTTTTTGGGAAAAAAAGTTGTTTTCAGCGTTTTTTTTTTGGAAAAAAAAACAGCTTTTTCTCGGGAAAAAAAGCTTGAAAAAATCAGCTTTTTTCGAGAAAAAAAGCTATTTACAACGTTTTTTTGGAAAAAAACATTTTTTTTCGGAAAAAAAAGCTGGAAAAAATCAGTTTTTTGGGGGAAAAAAAGTTGTTTTCAGCGTTTTTTGGAAAACAAAAAACAGTTTTTTTTTTTGGGAAAAAAAAAGCTAGAAAAAATCAGTTGTTTCGAAAAAAAATCTGGAAAAAAGTCAGTTTTTTTTTGGGAAAAAAGAGAAACAACTTTTTTTGGGAAAAAAAAATGTTTCCAGTGTTTTTTGGAAAAAAACAGCCTTATTTCGGAAAAATCAGCTGGAAAAAATCAGTTTTTCTCGAAAAAATCAGCCTTTTTTGGGAAAAAAAGATAAACAGCTTTTTTTGGGAAAAAAATCTATTTCCAGCGTTTAAAGGGATGTATTTACACTGTTTTATTTTATTAAGGGTATCATAGTCTCTTTAATTTATGACATTTTTGTAAATATTGAGAGTGAGGTGTATTAATCAAATCTTGGGAGGCAAATAACGCCACCCTAAATTTTATCTAATTTGCTCAACTAATTATTTACTGGTAACGATATTCATGTCACAAGCGACAATAACTTCCTCTTCCTTGGGTGTTTCGGGAGGTTCGATCAACATTCCGTGACCCAAAAAATGAAAGAACAAGACGTCGCCTTGTTCAGCCCGATCAATCATCCGGCCGGTTCAGTTCTCTCTTGATGTTAGCAGCAGTCGGCATGATTGGACTACCCGGGGTAAAATTGCTTTTTTGGTCCGTTAAGTTGGCTCGATTAAAGGACATGACACCATTGATATCATATATATAATTATTCTTCTACATATTTCTGTTTTAGAATGGATTAAAGAATTCTATCAAATAATACAAAATGATTTAGCTTAATATAAAAGTTATTTAGAAAATGTTTTAAAATAAAAATTAAAAAAAATCACCATTTTTCAAATAGTTAGAAATTGGTAGAGTTTTACATTTCCAAGGAAAATGACAAACAGACACCATTGATAGTTTTGCAAATAATACCATAAGACTTTTCACATTTTTAACTTACAAATGGCTCTCAGTGAATACTTCATCTGCACCGAGTAGCCAAAAAAAACAAAACATACAAAGAGAAATTGAGGGCTAAGAATAGGGTTTACACACTCGGGTTTTCGCCGCCAAAAAATTCTGATTGAGGAAGAGAGACTTGAAGACGATGAGAACTTTACGATGGGAGTGCTGAAGAAGAGAAGAATCGAGCAGAAGCAATAGGATTCTCTGTTTTGGGAATTTACGTAGGGCTGGAATATTAAAAAATTAATGAGGGTGTTTTTGTCATTCCATTATTAAAAAGAAGGAGCTTATAAGATCCCTCAAAATAAGTTGGGGTGGGGGTACTTTTTTTTAGCAGCTTATAAGATGTTAGACAGTTTTTTTTAGATCTTATAAGCTCTTTAAGAAAAAATTTACCAAACAAATTTTGTAAGCTTATAAGCTCTCAAACATCTTATAAGTTATCTTGAGGAGCTTATAAGCTCAGCCAAACACCCTCTAAATGTGCAGGTTTAGAAAAGTTTAGTGTTTGCCAAAAGCAACCCATAAAAATTAAAGGACTAAAAGCGAAATCGAACCAACTTAACGGACCAAAAAAACAATTTTGCCCCGGGGCTAGTCTATCAGAACCTCCACGTGCTTTGGTTCGAAAAATCCCTTGGCGACAGTGAAAATAACCCATACGGATGCCACAATGATGTTATTGCGATGCGTGAAGTTCAACTGTAAATAAAATTAAAAAAAAAAACAGCGCCTAAACCCTAAACCCTAAACCTTTAAACCCTAAATCCTAAATCCTTAACGGACCAAAAAAGCAATTTTGCCTCGGGGCTTGTCTATCGGAACCTTCATGTGCTTTGGTTCGAAACCGAATCGCGCTATCAGAACTTCACGCATCGCAATAACATCATCAGGGCCGGCCCTTGGGGGTGGCAAAGTGGGCATTGGCCATGGGCCCCCAATTTTTGGGGGCCCCAAATTTATATATATTAGCATATTTGTGTATATAAAATGTGTTATAAATTTTGTGAAAAAAAAAAAGAAAATTAGTTGGACATAATAAAATTGCTTAAATTTGAGGCCCATATATATAATACTTATTAGAAAAAAATTTATTTCCGAAAAACTGAAAAAGTAATAAAATCATCTAATATATTCTTCCACTTCTAGAATTATCTTCTACTTATTTTTAGACTTGAATTTGTAGTGCAAACGTGTTACTATTTTTCTTTTATGTTTGAATGAGATACACTCTTTTAAATTTCACTATTTTTTATGATGAAAAATAAAAAAATTGTTTGCATTATATTTTGATTTTCATATTTCAGTCAAGGCCATGGGTACCAAGCCCATTTTTTTGTCCCATTTTTTTATTATATTTATTTTTAAAGGGGAAAAAATAGTTGAGTTAGGGAAAAAAATTTGAATCAGAGATAACCATGCGAGCTGACTACACCCCTGATCAAGGCCCATTTTCTCTTTTTTTGCCATGGGCCCCCGAAATGCCAGGGCCGGCCCTGAACATCATTGTGGCATCCGTATAGGATATTTTCACTGTCGCCGGGGTAGTTGCAACCCACAAGCAGCGCCATTTTTTTGGGAACAGACATTTTGAAACTATAATAATTTGTTTGTTTGAGAGTTGAGAGAGAAACAGAGTAATTAATTAATGAGTATGAAAGCTGGGGAGCTCCATGGGTTCTATTTATAATACGGCTACGGCTACTCAGTTAAATAAGGGATAATTACAAAAATTCCCCTGAGGTTCATGCTAATTATAAAATAAACCCAAAGGTTTTCTAAACTTACAAAAACCACACTGAGGATATCTGATAATTTTATCTTTTTCAACCAAACTTAGAAAATCGAATAAAGTAAGTTTTCTTAATTCATTACATTTTGCCTAGTATTATTTAATTAATTTGCTCTCTCTGAGGCCGCATATTCGATATTTCTTCTGCCCATTCAGCTATTTTATTTTATTCTATAATTTGCTTTTTTTCTATTTTTATAAAAGATAAAAACAATTTGAAAAAGCTATTCCAGAGTTGTTGTTAGGATGTTTTGTGGGAAAATGTTGAGTTTTTTTAGTGCAAAAGTATATCAAGAATCAATTAATTCGTTTCTTCAAGTAACTATTTCTTCTTTGTGCCTCCGATTTTGTCGCTGTTTTTTATCCTTCAACTAAAAATGTCCTAATTACATGTAAAAAGTAATGTATATATATTTATATTTATATGTAATATGATATTCTAATTAATTAGTAGTCTTCTCATATGTTATGTACCAAAACAAAATCAATTTAATTCATTGCATGCCTTAGAAATCAAAATTCATATATATATATATATATATATATATATATAAGAAATTGGATATTACAAAGTGCTTCATAAAAGATTGACAAAAACTTATACGAGATCGTCTCACAGATCTAAAATCGTGAGACGGGTCCATGCCCAAACCCGTTCACCAATTTAAGAAAACGAAGCGGCAGAAAATTTGTAAAATCCTGATGCTTTGCTGTACATTGTGCCACATTAATGGGCTAAACTCTTTTGACTCTCAATATGGTAGTGGGCCAGTGGCCCCATCAATTAATTATAGGAACTCTACCTATAAGGAGGGATGTAAAATAATCAAATATTCTTTATTCGATTCGCGATTCGAATTCGAATATCATGATTCGAATTCGACAAATTCGAATAAGAATTCAAATAAGAATATGTTTTTTGATTCGTATTATTTTCGAATTAATTGAATAACACAATATTCGATTCGATATTGAATCGAATATTCGAATAATATATATTTATATTATATATTACTCTTAAATACATATATATTAGTATTGATATTATATATATGTATATATATTTCATAATTCCTATGTTAATTTAATTTATTACCAACTAGTACTTATTTGATAAGTTTTTATCATTGATTTTAATTTTATATTATAAATTAGTCACAATTTAAAGAAAAACTATATAAAATAATTAAAAATCCGAATACGAATATTCGAATCGAATCGAATATATTCGAATATATTGGTCGAATCGAATACGAATATATTTTTCAATTCGAATAATAAACGAATACGAATACGAATACGAATATTCGAATATTAGTCGAATTCGAATCGAATACTGTGAATATTCGATTCGATTCTTTTACAACCCTACCTATAAGGAACTCTACCTGCGTGATGATTCTTCTTCTGTTTATTTTATATTTGTAGACCAAGACTTTTGAAAGATAAGTATTAATTTATTATTTTTTTCCAATCTGACAATCATATTAAATAAAATATAATAATTAATATATTTGTAATGAACGCCTTTATAAAATTTAAAATTTAAAAATTATTTAATATTTCATTAAAATTTATTATTTTGCACTTTAAAATATTACTTACTCTTCCTTTTTGAAGTGCGACTTTTTATTCGCAAAAATAATGTATAATTTTGTGTTCAAAAAATATTACTTTTTATTTGACTAGTATTACTTGTTATATACATTAAAATTATATTCTATTTCCTTTAAGACTGTTTCTCTTTTACTTGAAAAGTAATACTTTTTACTTAAAAATTATAACTTATTAATCCATTTCAGAAGTATTAATGTTTACTTGAAAAATATCATTTTTTACTCAAAAAATATTAGTTTTATTGTAAATAATACAACATCAAATAATTGAAAGTATATACTATTTCTTTTAAAACTATTACTTTTTACTTGAAAAGTAATACCACTAGCGTATTTTCTTTTTAATAGAAAAGTATTACTTTCCATCCAAAGAGTATAACTTTTTAATAGAAAAGTGTTACTTTATATTTCTTGTAAAATAATTTTAATATAATGAACATTATTACAAGTGTCACTTTTTAATAGAAAAGTATTACTTTTTATTGTAGAAGCATATTACAAGTATAATTTTTTGGTAGAAAGGTATCACTTTTTGATAGAAAAGTATTACTTTCTATTCCTTTTAGAATAATTCATTTTAATAGAAAAATAATATAAGCATCTTCACAAGATTAGAAAAAAATTATACAACTAGATACATGATGGCCAGTGGAATCAATTTACTCGAATTTTCTTTCACCACTGAAATGTTTTCTTTTTAATATATAGAAAACTATTACTTTTCATCCGGAAAGTATCATTTTTAATAGAAAAGTATTACTTTTCATCAGAAAAGTATCATTTTTAATAGAAAAGTATTAAATTTAGATTTCCTGTAGAATATTTTTTTAATAGAAAAGTATTACAAATATCATTTTTTAGTATAAAAGTATCACTTTTGATTGAAAAGCATTACTTTCAATTTGTTATAATAATTTTTTTAATGAAAAATTATTACAAGTATCAATTTTTAGTATTAAAGTATCACTTTTTTATTGAAATGTATTACTTTCAATTTCTTGTAATATTTTGTTTTTAATAGAAAAGTATTACTTTTTAAAGTATGTTTTTTTAAAAGTATCACTTTTTAATTAAAAAATATCACTTTTAACTATAAAAGTATTTATTTCTTTCTTCAAAGTATGTACTCAAAAGTATTACTTTTTATTATTTAAGTTCTATTGGAAATTTTTTACTACATTTTACTCAAAAAAAGTATCACTTTTTTTTATCTCAAAAGTAATATTTAATTGTACCAAATATCTTGCAAGGTATATTAATGGATAATTTAATTTTTTCACATAGCAATGTATGTTAGAGTGAGAGAGATCGACAACTTCTAAATTAACATATAAGCAACAAACTATTAGAAAAATATTTGAAAGCAATCAATGAAACCAAATCTTCATTGATTCAGTGCTTTTCCTTCTTTTTCCATCAACTAAGATTTCTTATAGTCAAATTGTCAAACGCTCTCATAAACAATATTTGTAATAGAAAACTCGAAGAGGTTATATAAATGGAGAATTCAACTTTTTCACCATCTTTGCAACTTCTATAAACTGTGACTTGAGAGCCAGAGTGAGAGAGATCGAGTGCGACTGTGCGATGGCTATGGCAGTGTGGTTTAGTAATCAGGCGAAAACGGTTGAAGGGTTTGACGAAGGAGGGAATGAGAAACAGAGTTGGCAGTGCTCGTCAATCTTTTGGAATTTTCTTTTTCTTTTCTTCTTTTCTGCAGTTGGATAAGGTAGGGTATGATGCGGGTCGGGTCGAGAGACCGTCTCACGGATATAGGTCCGTGAGACTGTCTCACAAGAGACCTACTCTAAAAGATTCATGTATACTGAGCATGTATAAAAGTCAGATATTACAATTTTACAAAGTGCTTCCATCAAGATATTTGGCTATCAAATAAAAGAAACACTATTTTAGGCATGTCCCTTGAGCTAAGCTAAGTGATACGGGTGCGCGCCTTCTTGTAGACTTCTTTGAGTTCTATTTGCCAACAATACTATCAATTTGTACTCCTCAAAAATTTCAAAGATATTGTACCTTTTTCTTTTTTTCCTTTTTTTGAAAAAGTTTTATTCGGATTAATTTTTTTAGGGGAAAAATTCTTAGTTTTTAATCGATGACATATTTCCTAGTCTTAATTTGCTCAGAGGCATATTTATTTGTTCCTTTTTCTATTTTTATAAAGGAATAAGGCTAAACATAAAAAAAAAAGTTGAAAAGTTTATTAGGAGTTATTTTAGGATTTTTTGGGAAAATATATATATTATGAGGAATTATATAGAATACTGCATGTGTATGGACAACCAAATTAAAGTATAATTAATTTGGTTTTATTTTTTTAAATCATTGATTACATAAAATATGTGTGATTTTATTTTGAAACACTAAGAATAAGCACATCCTGATCAGCATAAAGAAGATAACTAGGAAATTGTAAACCATGTGATGCAACATTACTCTTAACTCACCGTGGTAGCCGTGTCACAAAATCCATTATTGTGTATCTCTTTGTTTGATCTAAAAGGCTAATGCACCCCATCATAAGTCTTGCATGACCATGTCCAATTTTTTAAGATTGTGTTTCTCGGCGCATCAATATTACATCACATTTATACATCATACATCACAATTTATACCAAATCTTATTTTACAAACTACTAATTTATTAAATAAGTATCCAATTAAAAACTTCTATTCCATATGTTCATTATAATTAGCTAAAGTTATTAGTTAAATAAAAAATATTTGATGCTGCAAAATATCGATGCTCAAGTTCGTACTACAATTAATTGCAGTAATTAACTGCAATTAACTCAGATTATGAGAATGTACTTACAAATAATGAGGAATGGCATCTTTTATACAATAAAGTAGTGGGCATGTTTGAGCCGTGTAGGCCGAATGTGGGACGCGTAGGCCTGATAATTATTTCTGCAATCCAATAATAATTAATAATATAGAATAATTAATAAATAAATTTAATAAATGTGATAATTAGGGAAAAAATGATTTTATTCCCCAACATAAGCTCCCATCTCTCGGACTACGGAAGCCAGAGGGTGCAGTGCGGAAGTTAGATATCCGATAATATACGATCCGTAAAGGATTTGATATTTAAGAAGGGGGATGTCTCCTTCGGAGTAGCAAAGTCTCCTGAAAGGGGGAAGTCCCTGGTGAGCGGGAGTTCGGGAATGAGTGAAGCCTGGAAGGTACCCAGAACTCAAGTAGTTTACTGAGCGCGGGTGCGTGAAGCACGGATTGTGGAACATACAGAGCGGGGACTCGTGGGAGCTCGTGAGCGTGGGAGTTTAGTTTTTTTTTGTGTGAGATGAGTCTTCACATGACTAATTAGCCCTTTTTGAGAGGCTAAATATTTTTGGTGAGTTGAGTGGTTCTCATGGGACTAGAATGTTGAGAGTCCCCCAAGGTACTTAGTTTTTCATTGAAAGGCTTCTTCTAGTCTTCTTGGCGCTTAACCCTTTAAAGGCTCCTCAATAGCTTACTTGGCGGGGAATTTCACCTATGAGTTTAGAGTGAGGAATACCCACGTAGGAGTAGAGAATGACGCTCCCTTGCCTCGAGAGCGGGGAAAAGCTAGTGCCTCCTTGAGCAGCAGAGGAGTAGAGTGTTCCAGAGGAGTGGCAAAAGGTTGAAGACTATCGCAGGATGTCTGGCGGAACGTGAATTCGCGAGTTTTGTTTTTGGGCACCCAATGACGCACGCATTTTTCGGCCATGGGTGGCATGCCCTTGAACGTGCCCGCTCCAGAGATTTTTTTATTGGGGGGGAGGGGGGTTGGCCGGATGCTTGTGCCAAATGGCCCTGTGCAAGTCGGCTGGCCGTGCAATGTAATGACTTTCCGTGTGTCCGTAAAAATCTTTTTGGCATATGCATTGGCTACTCTATTTGGTCAAATGATGGGAGTAGCATTAGGGACTAGGCCCATCCTGACTTGAGTAGTTGGAGTAAACGTGATATGTGGGAGTTAATGGACTCTGTTGGCAAGCTTGAGAACCAGATGGTGGAATTGTTTGCAATGCTGAAATGCATTTAAGTATGGTGGGAAGGATCCCATAGAGTTGGTGGATTCACTAGACTCTTGAGTCTCAGATGGTGATAGGGGTAAGATAGATAGAGCCCCCCAGACTTGAGCACTTTGATGCTCTGATTGAAATTTTACTTCGATACACCTATTTAGAAATTAGGTGCGGTGAGATGTCACAAAAAATTTGGCCCCCGCCTAATGGCGGAAGTGGAATTGGTAGTAGCGAAACATCGTGGAATGGGATCGCCTGGGCGGAGCCAAAAGTGTGTGGATGGAAGTGGATAAGGGAGAGAGCCCTGAAGGACCCCTTAATGGCGCGCCCTTGAGTCACCCGGGCCACTACCGGGTAATGTTCCTTGTTTTCTTCTTTGCATAGGGTTCTTTCTTCTTCATAATTTTTACATTTTTCCATGTCTGGTCTCAAACACTAGGGGGTTCGTCTTCTGTATTTAAGGGTTAAGGAGTTACTGACCAGTCAATTTACAGTTCCCTCCATCCGACTCGTCTACGGTAGTTTGCATTCCCCTTTTGTCTATGGGGCTATATATATAGTTGGAGATTTTATTGATATTCGTCGAATTTGAGTTCGAGTATGGAGGATAGTGTAGAGGAGTTTGAGGAGGGAAGTCTGGGGAAGATCCCTCAGCCAAAGTATCAGCATAGGCCTTCTCTTGGGAGTAGAGATGGATCTAGAGTGTTTAGTAAGCAGAGTTACTACTCAGCATCTTCATATGATTAAAGAGTGCTTAAAGTTGACTCCGAAGTTTTGTAGGTTGGCTCGAGGCCTGAGGAAGGTTTGTTCTTATATTGATTATGAAGTGCATGGACGAATGCGAATGAGGGCATTCAACTCCTCGGGAGTGGGCCAGGGCGCCCAATTTCTCCAGGGAGCGGGAAAGGGCCCCCAACTCCCTGGGAAGTGCTTTGATGCCAAACAAGGCATGGTTTCTGGTATGTTCTTCCTTCTCCAAGTTACGCTCAATAATTTACTTGTTTAGTGTGAAATTTACTTTTACGGATATGTTTGTTGCCTCCACGGGGCTAGGTGATACTTTCTTGCGTAGGTTGCTTGTTCGCCTTATTTTTAGCTTCACCGCAAGTGTACGGTGTAATTTATAGAATAGGGTAAGCAAGGTCGTATCCACGGAGACTAATAAATTTATGCACTAAGTATTGAACCAAAATAGTCTTATTTTTATTTAGACGATCGAAATTGGATGATTGTTATATTGGGATTAAGACAATTTAAATCACTAAAACATAAGATTAAGATAATACAAATGATAGAAGAATCAAGATGATGAAATGGATTCCCGAGTTAAGGTTTCGATTAATAACCCTCTTGTTATCCGATTCAATCAAAGCCAAGTTATTATCAATATTCCTATAAGACGATCATAAAGCTATTTTATCCTCCCTCTCGAGATGCATATAAAACGTAGATCAAAATACTTATGTTAGCATCTCTACTCAACATGAAGTATTCAACTCCCAAAAGTTTAAAAGATCAAATGTCTTCACAAATATTTACAAACCTCTCGATTCATGCAAATATTTGTGTCGAGTATTCAAAATCTAATATTGAAACTCATCTCTCGAATTATTAATCAATATATCAAACAAGTTAAATCATTGATCAAGTGATAAAACAAGAATAAGCTCAAAATACTCAAATAGACTTCAAGATAATAACTTCAACTAAGATTAAAACATCCAACAAGAGTTATGCAATATCTGATAGTTCATGGGTAAGTCCGGTATTCAAGTGGTGCTGAAAAAAGGGGGGTAACAGTCATGAAAATGAGAATGAAGAATTGATTGCTACTAGAATCGTTACAGGGTGGCGAATTTGCATTGATTATCGAAAACTAAATGATGCCACTCGAAAAGATCATTTTCCCCTCCCCTTTATAGATATGATGTCGGATCGTTTTGCAGGTTATGATTATTATTGCTTTTTAGATGGTTATTCTGGGTACAATCAAATCATGATTGTGCCGGAAGATCAGGAGAAAACAACATTTACATGTCCTTATGGCACATTTGCATTTCGTCGCATGCCATTTGGTTTATGTAATGCGCCTGCCACTTTCCAACGTTGTATGATGGCTATATTTCACGATCTTATTGAAAAAGTTATAGAGGTGTTTATGGACGATTTCTCTGTGTTTGGTGATTCTTTTGATAATTGTCTTCACAATCTTTCCCTAGTCTTGCGGCGATGTGAAGAGGCCAATCTAGTACTAAATTGGGAAAAGTGCCGTTTTTATGGTGCGATGGCATTGTACTTGGTCATCGAGTCTCTTCTGCAGGTTTGGAAGTAGATCGGGCAAAGATTGTAGCGATCGAGAAATTACCACCTCCTACAAACGAAAAAGCTACCCGGAGCTTCCTAGGCCACACCGGATTCTATAGAAGGTTTATCCGTGACTTTTCTAAAATTTCTAAGCCTTTGAGCCAATTGCTAGAAAAAGATGTTGCTTTCAATTTTTCCAATGATTGTTTGCAGGCGTTTGAAACATTGAAGAAGGCATTGGTGGCCGCACCTATTCTTGTCGCCCAAGATTAGAGTCAACCGTTTGAATTGATGTGTGATGCGAGCGATTTTGCAGTAGGGGCTGTTCTCGGTCAAAAGAGGGAAAAGTTGTTTAGATCCATCTATTATGCCAGTAGAACGCTAGACAATGCTCAACAGAATTGCACCACTACCGAGAAGGAGATGTTGGCAATTGTTTTCGCATTTGATAAATTCCGATCATGCTTGATTGGAACGAAAACGATTGTTCACACCGACCATGCGGCTATCAAATATCTTTTTGATAAGAAGGATGCGAAACCGAGGTTGATTAGGTGGATCCTATTATTGCAAGAGTTCGATGTGGAAATCAGGGACCGGAAGGGATGTGAGAATGTGGTAGTAGACCACTTGTCTCGAATTGAAAATCAAGAGGGGTCGCAAAGAAGCACATAATTGATAAAAGAGGAATTTCCTGATGAACGGTTACTCATGCTCGAGGCAAAATTTCCGTGGTATGCGGATTTTGTCAACTATTTGGCTGCGGGAGTTTTGCCTCCAAATCTATCGTCATATCAAAAGAAGAATTCCTACATGATGTCAAGTTTTACATGTGGGACGACCCCTACTCTTTAAGAGGTGCGTGCGACAAAATCATAAGAAGATGCGTACCTCAAGAAGAATGGGAGGAGTCCTACAACAATGTCATTCCGCACCCTCTGCGGACATTTTGGCCCAACCCGCACCGTGGCGAAGGTGATGCAGAGAGTGGGCTATCTTTGGCCCACTATATTTAATGATTGTTATTTATTTGTGCAACAATGTGACAGTGTCAACGAATGGGCAACATTTCGGAAGACACGAGATGCCGATGACAAACGAATCGAAGTTGAATTGTTCGATGTTTGGGGATTGATTTTATGGGCCCATTTCCATCATCTTCGGGCTATCAATATATTCTACTTGCAGTGGAGTATGTATCCTGTTGGGTAGAGGTGATTCCTTCCAAAACAAATGATGCTCAAATTGTGATGCGGTTCCTTAAAAAAATATATTTACTCGATTCGGCACTCCAAGAGCTTTAATTAGCGATGGAGGGTCGCATTTTGTAAATAAATTGATGAGCAACTTGTTGGCAAAATATGGGGTGAAACATAAAGTTGCATTGGCATACCATCCACAAGCCAATGGGCAAGCCGAAGTAGCCAACCGGGAGATCAAACATATTCTTGAGAAGATGGTTAACATCAACCGAAAGGATTGGGCATTAAAATTGGATGATGCTCTATGGGCATACTGGACTGCATATAAGACACCGTTGGGCACATCTCCATATCAACTTGTCTTTGGGAAGTCGTGCCATTTGCCGGTAGAATTGGAGCACAAAGCATTTTGGGCGGTCAAGAAACTAAATCTGGATTTTCAAAAGGCCGGTGAAGAGAGGTTGCTCCATTTAAATGAGATGGAAGAATTTCGGGATGAAGCTTACGAAAATTCCCAAATTTACAAAGAAAGAACCAAACGATGGCACGACAAAATGATTAAGAAACGAGAGTTTTTACCAGGGGAGCCCGTCCTCTTGTACAATTCACGCCTTAAACTTTTTCCGGGAAAACTCAGATCTAGGTGGTCGGGGCCTTTCGTGATAAAGAAAGTATTGAATCCTCCTGGAGTCGTGGAATTGTTAACAAAAGATGGTGAGACTTTCATGGTAAATGGCCAGAGGATTAAACATTACTTCCACCGAGGTAATCAAGAGGAGGTGACATCTATCACCTTGCGAGACCCGTGACAGAACAAAAATAGGCGTCAAGCTAAAGACGTAAACTATAGCGCTTGTTGGGAGGCAACCCAACGGTTTTTGGTGTGGATTTCATTTTTTATTTTTTGTGCGTGTGTTTTATTCTAATTTTGTGAGTTTGAAAAAAAAATTTGCAGTACAGGTGCGCACGGGTAACCCATGCGCCAACGCACGACCCGTGCGCCCTACAGAGAGTGGATGTTTCTACGGGATGGCGCACGGGTAACCCGTGCGCCAACGCACGACCCGTGCGCCTTACAAAGAGGGCGTAAATAAGAGCAGTTTTAACACTGCTCTTCCTTTCAAAAATCCCCCAAGCGCACGCCCTCTCCCTCATCCTTCATTATCTTCAAAATTTCCTGTAGTTTCCACCTAAATTCTCCCATTTAATCACTCCCCCATCACATTAGAACTACAATTTGCATTGTATTCAAGTTTGATTGAAGAAAGTTGAAGAAAAAGCACCTAGGGTTTAAGTTATTCACTTTGAGTCGAAATTCGAAAATTCCGATAAGAACATCGTTCTCCTTGTGAATCTCTTGTAAATTATGTAATGGGAATCATGATTGGTGCTAACTTTGATATTCTTGCTATGTTTTGAATGCAATCTTCTATAAGGCAATTTATCAAACACTTTGTGGGCTTGTGTAATTGAGGAGAATTTGGATGAAATATTGATGAATGGGGCATGTGCAATGATTGTTTGAGTTTTGAGATTAATGATTTCCTAGTATGGCCATAATTCTTGATTGTTTGGGGATTGCATGATCGATCAAAGTGATGTAGGGAAGTCAATATGCACCACCTAATGTATTTACTTTAAACCCCTACTTTGTTGCTTGCCATTGATCTTGTTGGGATGCTAATAGAGTTTATTTCAGGAACCAATTCTATCATGGCTGACAGACGGAATCCCCAAGGTGGAAGGAGACGTGTACACGAGGCGGCACAACAAGACGAGGCACCGCAAGAGGTAGACTTGAACAGTCCCACGGCATATGGGGTTGTATTGACAAACGCAAATGATCTTGAGCGATGGAATCGCTTGGTTGGTCGCCAAATAGCTCCATCCCGCTATGCCGACGATGACTGTACCCAAACCTTGGGGATACATGAGGACGTTTGGCGTCTCTTCTCAAAGGTCGGATGGACCAATTTCATGAGCCGAAGGTGGCCGACCTTTAAACGATTCACATTGGAGTTTTTGAGTACCGTATAAGTACTCAAACAAGGCGGGACTTTTGAACCATATCTGATACGCTTTCAGTTGGGTAATGTACGTAGACAACTATCTATTACCCAATTGAACACCATCTTTGAGGTTCCAACGAATGCTCGTTTCCGACCGATGGCCAATTATGATCAATATGCCTTTTGGAGAATGCTGGTAGAAACACCACAAACGGGGCCTATGTTGTATGCTGCACGCAACGCCAAAGCCTCTTGGATCCGGAATCCAGTTTTCCGATACATACAACGCGTGACTGCATCCTCCGTGTTCGCCCAAGAAAATATTGGAGGGATGACTGTAAGTCCTAGTGGCTACAATAATCTAGAGGGGGGTGAATAGATTATTCCGGTTTTTCAATTTTTGCCCTCTTTTTCGAAAGACTCAAGCAAAGATGAAATGCTAAATGCGGAAAGTAAATAGCACACGTCGATTTATAGTAGTTCAACCCACCTAGGGCCTAATCTACTACCACCCCAGTATATCCGGGATGGATTTCAAAAAGAAAAAAAGATTTTATTAATTTACCAAAAATTAATACAACACCTTGAGGATTACCACA
Organism: Rehmannia glutinosa; assembly: GCA_016081115.2. Lineage (NCBI taxonomy): Eukaryota > Viridiplantae > Streptophyta > Magnoliopsida > Lamiales > Orobanchaceae > Rehmannia > Rehmannia glutinosa. Next base: position 154,087 of record JABTTQ020001908.1, read on the forward strand.
ACCCTCTTTCACCACCTTGAGGATTACCACAACCCTCTTATAACACCTTGAGGATTACCACAACCCTCTTACAACACCTTGAAGATTACCACAACCTTCAAACACCTATCACCTAGATCACCCAAGTGTATTCTTACCACAAGAATACTCACAAGGATGTCTTGTGTTGAATGATGACAAAAAATCAAGATTACAACTCAATAATGATTGAAACAATATGAGTACAAGTGTAATCAAGAATTGAAAGCCTAGACCTCAAATTTGTGCAAGTGAAAGTGCTAAGGCATATACAACAAGATTTAAGAAAGTGTTTGCTCAATTGCTTTTTGCTTGTGTAGAGTGTTGTATCTTGTTGCTTGAATGAAGCCTCTATTTATAGGAGAGGACTTGGTTTTCATTTCCAGACATTGGCTCCTCCCGGGAGTGATTTCTGCAAAAGAAACCATTTAAAATGATCAATATAGGCTGTTAGAAACCAATCCCACAAAATAGGGAAAAGTTGTCTGAAAACTCAACGGATAGTTTGCTGTCAAAAGAGGGGTTCGACCGGTCGGCAGAGATAAGATGAAATTGAATTCTGCGAATTTTTACACAGGGGGACCGGTCGGAGGGAGGAGGTGCGGACGGCCGCCCTCATGTTGGGCCGTCGAGAAGACCAAAACGAAGAAACATAAGTTTATGTTCTTAGGGGGCTTAGTCGGTCGCCCAACGGGTCGACCGGTCACCTCACTTGATCGACCTACTGGTCGACCGGTCGCCTTTGATTTCCTCCGTCCCTTTTTTTTCTCGTTCCAAAACCCAACACACGAGGTATGGGTTGCCCTATAGGGCGACCGGTCGAGCCTGAAACAAATGTGTTGTCCAATTTTAAATCAAAAATAAACTCCAAGAAATACTCCAAAAAATAGTAAAAACATTTTGAGACGATTGGAAGTATTTAGACAACATTTAGGGACATTGTTTTGGTTTAAAAACACATTTGAACAAAATCATCAAAATCATTATAAAAACATTTATCTAACAAACTCCCCCTTTTTGATGATTACAAACCAAAACAATTTTCTCGAGGACGATTTGAAAAACAAATAAATTTTCCGGTTTTTATAGGTAAACTATCCGTTAAAAGCATTATATCCAACGGTCCCCCTATCTATGAGCATATCATCAAACGGAAATAAGTTAGAAGTACAAGATATAAGAATCATAAAGACATCATGAGCTAGGAAGCTCCCCCTGTCACAATACTTATAAACATTTGCAATGAGTTCATAATTCAAGCCATGGACTAGGTATTCTTGGCTTTAGAAGGCCATCGCTTAAGAGCTTTTATCGCGAGCTTTTAATATCTTCTTTTGGCTAACGAGCCAATTTCATGTTTCTCCCCCTTTGGAATCATCAAAAAGAATGTTAGGATGATAAACACATTATACAATCAAAGTGCGCAAAAGAGACGGTTTATCAACCATTTAGCAATTTAGCTTAAAATTCAAGGAAAATGGGAGAAATGTAACACGAAGAGTTCATACGCTCGTTTTGTTTGCCAAAACATGATCTCAATAAGTATAGAAGACTTTTGGAAGCTAGAGAATCATGTAGAAGTTGAAATTTTCATAGCGACATTTCATCGAACACCTTGTGTGCGTGAAAAATAAAAGAGGTTGTATATAACCTTTGTAAATGGTTCAAGCCAAAAATTTTCAAATTCAATTCAAGTCAATCATCATACATAACAACATAACAACCAAGCTGATCATGATCATACGAAAATTACATCAAAAATTTTCAAGTAACTCGAAAACTCAAGGGTTCAACCCAATTGAGCAAAAAAAGAGAAATTCTTACCATTTGATCGGAAAGAATGAGCCATAATGATGATGATCATGCTATATAATGTTCATGTTGTGTAAAATATGCATGAAAACCATTTTTGAATGAAATTAGAGTGAATTTGGCAAAGGGGACGAAAAATGGCCAAAAATGTTAAAATGAAGAATCAAGACGCGAACGTTTAAAAGCCAAAATATAGCTTAGGGCGACCGGTCGAGGTTGAGGGCGACCGGTTGCCCTCAACTCCTTCAGCTCACTGTCTTGTCAGTTTTACCAAAATCCAAATTTTCAACCAAAAATCCGATTTTTCGCCCCTAAGTTTTAAAAATATGCACAATGCAAACGTAAACCTTATTCAATATGCATTATGCCTAACCGAGCTCGTATCGATGCAAAAATCTCGGAAGATAGTGGTTTTGTGAAAATATCCGCTAATTGATCTTGAGATGGAACAAAAGATATCTCAATTTTACGTTTAGAAATACAATCCCTTAGAAAATGATGTCGAATTTCAATATGTTTGGTACGGTTATGATGAACTAGGTTTTGAGCAATGTTAATAGCGGATATATTATCACAAAAGATAGGAACGTTTTCAAAAGAGCATTTGTAATCCGCTAAGGTTTGTTTCATCCAAAGAAGTTGAGTACAACAAAAAGCGTGAAATATATTCTATTCCGGCCGTTGAAAGAGAAACACAATTTTGCTTCTTTGAAAACCAAGAGACTAGGCAATCGCCTAAAAATTGACATGATCCGGAAGTACTTTTCCGATCATCAATATTTCCCGCATAATCCGAATCACTATAACCTTTAAGAGAAAAAATTTCATTCTTTGGATAAAATAAACCATATTGAATGGTGCCTTTCAAATATCGAAAAATCCTTTTGACGGCACTCATATGAGATTCTTTGGGATTGCTTTGAAAACGAGCACATAGGCATACGACATGAAGAATGTCCGGTCTACTAGCGGTTAAATAAAGTAAACTACCAATCATACCTCGATACTTTGATTCATCCACGGACTTGCCTTTTTCATCTTTGTCAATTTTGACATTTGTTGCCATGGGAGTAGAGACGGTTCTTCCTTCTTCAATGCCGAACTTTTTCAAAAGTTCTTTTGTATACTTAGATTGTGAAATGTAAATACCTTCTTGACATTGCTTAATTTGGAGTCCAAGAAAGAAGTTAAGCTCCCCCATCATACTCATCTCGAATTCTCCTTGCATTAACTTAGAAAATTTCTTGCACAAAGAATCATTAGTAGCACCAAAGATAATATCATCAACATATATTTGCACAAGTAAACAATCTTGCCCTTTTTCAAAAACAAAGAGAGTTGTATCAACTTTACCTCTAATAAAACTATTTTGCAAAAGAAAAGAACTAAGTCTATCATATCATGCACGGGGTGCTTGTTTTAGACCATACAAGACCTTTTTAAGTTTATAAACATCATTAGGCCTAGAAAAATTTTCAAACCACGGAGGTTGTTTTACATAGACTTCTTCTTGAATAATACCATTTAAGAAAGCGGATTTAACATCCATTTGGTAAAGTTTAAAATTTTTAAAACAAGAATAGGCAAGCAAAATATGAATAGCTTCTAAACGTGCTACGGGTGCAAAAGTTTCATCATAGTCAATACCTTCTTCTTGACAATACCCTTGAGCTACTAACCTTGCCTTATTTCGAACAATGTTGCCTTGATCATCAAGTTTGTTCCGGAATACCCATTTTGTACCAATAATAGTTTGAGATGGAGGACAAGGTACTAATTCCCATACATCATTTCTTTCAAATTGATTCAACTCCTCTTGCATCTCTAGAAACCAATCCTCATCCTCAATAGCCTCCTTAGCATTTTTAGGCTCTTTTTGAGAAATAAGAGCTTTCTCGGCAAATTTTCTCCCAGGGTCATCACTTTGTCGGGGATCACCAATAATAAGATCTTTTGGGTGATCTCCTTAAATTTTAATGCAACGGGAAGATCCGAGATATCACCTCTATCTTCTTGAGGACCATTTGAGGTAGATGGTTGATCATTTGATGTAGCGGTTGATCATCAATTTGAACAATTTGTTCAATAATATCTTCTTCATCACTATCATCATTAGGTATTCTTTCAACTCCCGAAGCTTCATTAAATTTGACATGAATGGATTCTTCAACAACTCCACTAGTCTTATTATAAACCCGATATGCTTTGCTTTTTGTTGAATATCCCATAAATATCCCTTCATCGGCTTTAGGATCAAGTTTGTCTAATTGATCCTTGGTATTCAAAATAAAGCATTTACAACCAAATATCTTGAAATAACTAATATTTGGAGTTCTACCTTTCCAAAGCTCATATGGAGTTTTATTCATTTTAGGACGAATATAAACTCGATTAAAATAACATAGCAAGCGGTACTTACGGCTTCGGCCCAAAAATATTTTGGAAGTGAAAATTCATTGAGCATGGACCGACTCATTTCTTGTAATGTCCGATTTTCCCTTTTGGCTACTCCATTTTGTTGAGGTGTCCTTGGAGCCAAAAAATTATGAGCATATCCTTTGGTTTCACAAAATACTCTAAATTCACCGTCAAATTCTCCACCTCGATCGCTTCGAATAGACTTGATAGTGTCTTTCTTTTCATTCTCAATAAGTCTACACAACTTAACAAACTCATTAACGGCATCGCTTTTATTGGTAAGAAAAAGAGCCCACGTATATCTCGAAAAATCATCAACTATAACAAAAGTGTAATGTTTTCCACTTAGACTAGCCGTACCAATATCCCCGTACAAATCAAAGTGAAGCATTTGTAGGGGTTTGGTTGTGGAAATTTCATTTTTGGGCTTAAAACTACTTTTAACTAATTTGTTCTTTTGACAAGTGTCACATAAGCCAAGATTTTCAAATTTCAATTTGGGTAGTCCTTTCACATGTTGGTTTTTGTAAATATTTTTCAAATTCTTATATCCAACATGTCCAAGTCGCCTATGCCATAAACTAGTTAAATCATTATTAGCGACTAAATAACGAAACATTTTGACTAACCAAATCACTTGTACAAATTTTGTAAAGATTGCCTTTTCTATATGCTTCACAAATAATTTCACCATTTTTAAGAATAAGGCATTTTTCTTTATTAAAAGAAACATCATAATTTGAATCACAAAGTTGGCTAACACTTATCAAATTAAACTTAAGCCCTTCAACTAAAAGAACATTACTAAGAGAGAAAGAAGAGTTACCAATTTCTCCATTTCCAAGAATTTTCCTTTGTCATTGTTTAACATGACCATACCTCTTCTTGGAGCTTGATGTTGGTAAAAAGTTCTCTCCTCCCGGTCATATGGCGTGAATATCCGCCGTCCACGAGCCATTTTGAATCTTCCATTGTTGTTATAGCCCCTATCACCTACAAAGGAATTTCTTTTAGGTACCCTATAATTTTGGGGTCCATGGGGGTTAGTCTTAAGACCTTTGGGTCTCCAAACATGTCTTGAGCTATTTCTCAATTTGCAATTATTAGCATAATGTCCAACTTTGCCACAATAAAAACAAGTAGGAGTATTGTAATTATTAGCACGTGCAAAAGCTCTCGGACCTTGGTTATTTTTCTTAAAAACACTTTGAAATGGTTTATAACCGAGTCCCAATTTGGAATGCTCACCTCTTTGTGCATCTAAAATTTTTGTGACTTTATCCGTGCCTATGTTGAAACGATGCACATCATTTTTCAAACATTCAATATCTTTTGTGAGCGATTCCTTTTCGATTTCAAGAGAATGAATTCTAGTAAGAGTAAGAGCATGAGCTTTGTCAGAGATTCATAAGAGGTAAATAATTTTTCTTTTTCAACCTTAAGCTCCTTATGCTCCTTTTTCAAATTTTTGTATTTAACGATTAAATTTTGAAACTCAATTTGCAATTCATCAAAATCACATTGTAAGTCATCAACTATGGAGGAAGTAGAAGAATTTGAGTGTACCTCATTGTTTTCATCGTCTATGGCCATGAGACCGTGTTCGGTTTCTCCTTCCTCATCGGTTGTTTCGAGTAGTTCATCCCATGTTTTGACCTCCGCGTTTAGAGCCTTCTTTTTTGTGAAAGGCTTCTTTTTCTTTTGCTCCTCTTCATCGAGCTTTGGGTAATCGGCAATGAAGTGCCCGGGTTTTCCGCATTTAAAGCAAGCATTATCTCTTGGTTTTCTTGCTTTATTTTTATTCACAAATTTTGCAAATTTTCGAACAAGTGCGGCCGTTTCCTCATCATCATCATCATTATCATAGTATGCATTATTAGAAGAAGAAGCAAGACCTTTAGGAATAATTTGCATACCCGATTGATTTATGGATGGTTTGGAATTTTTCCTCTCCTTGAGATAGACTTCATAGATGAGGATGTTTTCAATGAGCTCGTTAAACTTGAGTGTCTCAAGGTTTTGTGCCTCCGTGATTGCCGTTACTTTTTCGGACCATGAGCCGGGAAGAGCATTCAATACCTTAGTCACCTTGTCTTCTTCGGAAATGACTTTACCAAGAGCCACAAGAGGATTGACAATATTATCAAGCCTTTCCACCATCTTGGAAATGTTTTCACCATCATGCATGTTAAAGTTTTCAAAGTCTTTAACAAGCATGGTCTTTCTTGCTTGCTTGACCTTCTTAGTCCCTTCATAAATTGTCTCCAATTTTTCCCAAACCTCATGTGCCGATCTTATGCCTCTTATGCGATTATACTTTGAGCCGTAAAGAGAACAATGCAAAATATTTAAGGCCTTACCGTTTAGAGAGAAAGCCTTTTTGTCGTTTTCGTCGAACTCCTTGATAGGTTTAGGAGTCGAGGTGCCATCCTCCGATTTCTTGGTGGGTTGATCAACTCCTTCAATGACCACATTCCAAATGTCGAACACACACCTTGTAGAAAGTACTCCACACGGTCTTTCCAAAATGCTTAGTTGTTGGCGTCGAATAGTGGTGGCTTGTTGGTGGAGGCGGTGGTGAGATGAGCATCATGTGTAGCCATGGATCTTTCCTCTTTACTCGGAGCAGCTTAGCCAAAGAGTTTGGCTCGGTACCACTTTTAAGTCCTAGTGGCTACAATAATCTAGAGGGGGTGAACAGATTATTAAGGCTTTTTCAATTTTGCCCTCTTTTGAAAGACTCAAGCAAAGATGAAATGCTAAATGCGGAAAGTAAATAGCACACGCCGATTTATAGTAGTTCAACCCACCAGGGCCTAATCTACTACCACCCCAAGATATCAGGGATGGATTTCAAAAAAGAAAAAGATTTTATTAATTTACCAAAAATTAATACAACACTGAGGATTACCACAACCCTCTTTCACCACCTTGAGGATTACCACAACCCTCTTACAACACCTTGAGGATTACCACAACCTCTCTTACAACACCTTGAAGATTACCACAACCTTCAAACTCCTATCATCTAGATCACCAAGTGTATTCTTACCACAAGAATACTCACAAGGATGTCTTGTGTTGAATGATGACCAAAAATCAAGATAACAACTCAATAATGATTGAAACAATATGAGTACAAGTGTAATCAAGAATTGAAAGCCTAGACCTCAAATTTGTGCAAGTGAAAGTGCTAAGGCTAATACAACAAGATTTAAGAAAGTGTTTGCTCAATTGCTCTTTGCTTGTGTAGAGTGTTGTATCTTGTTGCTTGAATGAAGCCTCTATTTATAGGAGAGGACTTGGCTTTCATTTCCGGACATTGGCTCCTCGGGGGAGTGATTTCCGCAAAAGAAACCATTTAAAATGATCAATATATTTGTTAGAAATCAATCCCACAAAATAGGAAAAAGTTGTCTGAAAACTCAACGGATAGTTTGCTGTCAAAAGAGGGGTTCGACCGGTCACGCAGAGATAAGATGAAATTGAATTCTGCGAATTTCTACACAGGGGGACCGGTCGGAGGGTGCGACCGTGACCGCCGCCTCATGTTGGACCGGTCGAGGAAGACCAAAACGAAGAAAAGAAAAGTTTTTCTTGGGGGCTTGCACGGCCGCCTGGGCCGGTCGGTCGAGGTTGCCCCCTCGATTTCTCCTCCTTTTTTTTTTTTTTCGTTCCAAAATCCAACACAGTATGGGTTGCCCTATAGGCGACGGTCGAGCTGAAACAAATGTGTTGTCCAATTTTAAATCGAAAATAAACTCCAAGAAATACTCAAAAAATAGTAAAAACATTTTAAGACAATTGGAAGTATTTAGACAACATTTAGGGACATTGTTTTGGTTTAAAAACACATTTGAACAAAATCATCAAAATCATTATAAAAACATTTATCTAACAATGACTACTAGGGAGATGTATCTACTATGGTGTATGCTCACAAATACACCCTACAACACACGTCACATTTCGCAGAGCAAGCAAGTGGAACAGGTTAATACAAGGCGAGAAGGGGGTACTATTTCTATAGGGGGTCTGATTACCCCTATTGCCCGACATTTCAACATTGATTTTAGAGGCTTGGAGCCTATACCGGGCGGCACTCGGGTTAATTTGGCATATTTGCACCACATGAAATTTATTGCAAATGAAGAAGGTGTGTTGGTTCTTCTACGAAGAAAGGTGATGCATTTCCATTACCTAACCCGAGATACACCACAATAGATACCTTGGCAGGCACAACCAACTTTCTGCTTAACTCTAAGGCACATAACAGAGTTACGAATGCTATCGATGTAAGGAAGAGGCGCAGAGTTGAAGGCTTCCAGGATGAAGAGGATATGGTGGCGGAGGAAGAGGAGCTACACAGACGAGAAATGGGGATGGAACCTCATCACCTCCAACTTGGCTATGACATTCCCGAGTCCTCACATGGAGGCGATTACCCCCGACCCTCACATAGTGGGGATCGTCCCGGAACCTCTTATGGTGGCACGTCCCAACGAGGCAATGAATTTCAAGATATGCTACATGCATTTAGGGAGGACTTGCGCCATCAAGGAGAAGAGTTGAGGCAACAGAGGGAGGATTTGCGGCAGCATCGAGCTGATTTCCTCACATTCCGGGAGGACTATGACAGGAGGTCCGAGGAGACATGGCAAGTGCTACAACAATTACAAATGTGGCACATCTCACAAGGCCACTTCCCACCGCCGCCACCACAGTGATTCAGGTATATCTCCACTTTTCACTATTGAAATCCTATTTTTCCCTTTTCGATAAAAATACAATTTCATTCAAGTTTGGGGGAGAAGTAGTCTTTTGATATGAAAAGTGTAGATCAAAAAAAAATATTTAATTGCATTGTTGTGTGTTTTCATATAGTTGCATAAAGAGCATTTTAGGTTGCATTGCATTAGAAGCACGTTTATGGCTTTAGCACGTTTATTGCTTTCATAGATGTTAGAGAGTGAGTTGACCGGGCATGATGCTACTTGTTGTTTGTGTGTTGATTGAAAATTTGTATTGTTGGGATTGGATGTTGGGCATGAGTTGATTGAGCCTTGAATAGATAACATTGATCACGTTGATATGAAAACTTGGTTTGATGCTTTGAATTACATATTTACAAGCCTGTGAGCTTTTGAGCTTTTACTGGTTGCATCTTATGCAGTCTTGTTGTGATTTGAGTGTATCATTCATGTTGTTAGAATTCTAGAACTTGCTCGGGCATCTCTGTCAAGGCCACATATTGTATGCAAATTGTGAAAATGATTAAAGGCAATCTTTGCTACCCTTTCAAGCCTTTTGCTTACCTAAAGATGTTGAAATTCCTAGTTAGCCAAGTTGAGCCTATTGCCTATTTTTTTTATAACCACAAATTTAAGCCTTGAACTTGATATATCCGTCACCCTAAACTCGAGTGTATAGCGTTGAGTAAAGGGAATGAATGAGGATTGAATGAGTGGGAATTAAAGAGTTGGATAATGGGACATATTTGGTAAATTGGAACAAAAGAAAAAAAAGGGGTTGAAAAGAAGTGCTGAAAATTCAAAAAAAAAAATCGACGTTATAATGTGAATTTTCATTTAAGCAAACTTGGGAGGCGAAGGAGTGTAATTTGAGGCTATCCTCAAAAGAAAGAAAGGAGATGGAAATAGGAAAAATTGGTAAAAATAAGGGATGATGGGAATAGCATATGGAATTATAATGTAGATGATTGATATGCTCACCGGTCTATATGCTCGAGTTTGAGTCACTTTATCCAAAATTTCCTACCCTAACCAAAGAGCCTTCATTACAACCAAGTGAAAAAGTCCTTTTTGATTCACAAAATTGCATACATTCTAGTGGCGGAGGCATGAGACGAAGTGCAAGCTTATGGTAATTTTGCAACATTGAATTGTTTTGAGCGTAAACACGTCCTATATTCTCGTGAGATGAGAGTATACACTTAACTTTGAGAGTTGTAATTCAGAGCATTTCACTTTGTTTTACTTGATGCGTGCTCTTTGATCAGATATTTGAGGTTTGATTGGTTTGTTGTTCAACATACATGATGAACAATATAGATCTTCTTTTGGATCCTTTGTGTGCGTTTTTATTCTTATCTCCCTGTTGTGCTTTATCGTGTTTTCAAAATTGTTGATCGGGACGGTCAACGGTGTAAGTTTGGGGGATTTTGATAGGTGTGAGTTTTGCATGTATTTTGAGGCATATTTCTGGCTATAATGATGGGTAAACATGCATATACTCGCGTAAAATGTTACATATTCACTCCTTGTGGAAAAGATATTACATTTTGCTTATTTTATAGGAATTTCATGATATTTGAAGCAAATTGAATACAAATACGAGCATAGCAAAGTGGAAACACGGAGAATTGAGTGAGAATACGAAAAGTGAAGCCAAAATGAGCGAAAGATGAGCGTATAAGGAAAATACAGGGAGCGCACGGGTTGGGCGTGCCTTAGGCACCACCCGTGCACCCCTGAATGATGAAATTTAGAGCTTCAGCATGGCGCACGGTTAGCCCGTGCGCCGACACATGACCCGTGCCCCATACGAAGACTGGATGTTTTCTACGGGATGGCGCACGGGTAGCCGTGCGGCGCTAACGCACGACCCGTGCGCCCTACAGAGACTGGATGTTTTCTACGGGATGGCGCACGGGTAGCCGGTGAAGCTAAAAATAACGGCGCCAAAAACTTGTTCGCCTTATTTTTAGCTTCACCGCAAGTGTACGGTGTAATTTATAGAATAGGGTAAGCAAGGTCGTATCCACGGAGACTAATAAATTTATGCACTAAGTATTGAACCAAAATAGTCTTATTTTTATTTAGACGATCGAAATTGGATGATTGTTATATTGGGATTAAGACAATTTAAATCACTAAAACACAAGATTAAGATAATACAAATGATAGAAGAATCAAGATGATGAAATGGATTCCCGAGTTAAGGTTTCGATTAATAACCCTCTTGTTATCCGATTCAATCAAAGTCAAGTTATTATCAATATTCCTATAAGACGATCACAAAGCTATTTTATCCTCCCTCTCGAGATGCATATAAAACGTAGATCGAAATACTTATGTTAGCATCTCTACTCAACATGAAGTATTCAACTCCCAAAAGTTCAAAAGATCAAATGTCTTCAAAAAATATTTACAAACCTCTCGATTCATGCAAATATTTGTGTCGAGTATTCCAAATCTAATATTGAAACTCATCTCTCGAATTATGAATCAATATATCAAACAAGTTAAATCATTGATCAAGTGATAAAACAAGAATAAGCTCAAAATACTCAAATAGGCTTCAAGATAATAACTTCAACTAAGATTAAAACATCCAACAAGAGTTCATTAATCTACTTCCAAAATCCGGAAATCTCAAGAGTTTAGCTACACATGATTTCTAAACAACTCATAGACAAATTGTTCAAAGCCATTATAACTGAAAATGAAAGATTGAAACTAAAAGAGAAGGAAGAAACACTTAGGAAAGTCGACAATCTCTCGATATATCTCCGTTCCTCAAGCTCCGATGCAACCCGGTTGTCTCCTTGATGTCTTCTTCCAAGAATTGGCCTTTGTCTTGTGTTGTAGATCCCAAAAATGTCAGAATCCCCTTGTGTGCGCCCCCCAAAAAGCCTTTTTATACCCCCTTTCAGTTTAGGGTATAATGCTGCAGATTATGGGTCCCGTAGAAAACATCCAGTCTCTGTAGGGCGCACGGGCATGCTGAAGCTCTAAATTTCATCATTCAGGGGTGCACGGGTGGTGCCTAAGGCACGCCCAACCCGTGCGCTCCCTGTATTTTCCTTATACGCTCATCTTTCGCTCATTTTGGCTTCACTTTTCGTATACTCACTCAAATATTCTCCGTGTTTCCACTTTGCTATGCTCGTATTTGTATTCAATTTGCTTCAAATATCATGAAATTCCTATAAAATAAGCAAAGTGTAATATCTTTTCCACAAGGAGTGAATATGTAACATTTTACGCGAGTATATGCATGTTTACCCATCATTATAGCCAGAAATATGCCTCAAAATACATGCAAAACTCACACCTATCAGTGATACTTTCTTGCGTAGGTTGCATGTTTCTTGTTTTTCACCACATGTGTTGGTATTTTTCGCGTTCCTTCTACATTTACTTGTTGTATATTTGCTCAGAAATTGTTGGTGAAAATTTGCTAAGTGTTTGGGGAAATGAGTTTCTCCTTAAGAGAGGAAGAAAATACTTGCTTATTTCCGTGGCGCGTGGCCACCTCGCGGAATGCGAGAGGGGGCGTCATATTATCGGGAGCGATGGGGAAGAATCTCTTCCCCTGGGATCACCGGGAGGAGTTTGTATAAAATTTTGACTTTGGGACCAAAAATGCAAACTGTGAGACTAAAATCATGACGTTCCTACTCATATGGAATCAAAATTGCACTAGTTGTCAACGAGTAATAGCACGTGATCGTCTCCGTTAAATTGTTACCGACCATTGCAAGTTTTCAATTAGATAAAGAAACATTCACTAGAATAATATTTTTCAATTTGATAAAGAAACTATTCAATAGCCGCCACACAATTGATCCTCCAACTGAGACGACGGCGACATCGACAGCGACGGCTGAGGTGGTTGAGTATTTGTGGAGTTATGGCAGTCGCTTAGACACTCACAAAGTCTTCCATTCTGACCAGCACATTCTGAATCTTCGGCTCCACTTTTTTTTGCATTCCATGGCACACTCATGGGGCTCACATGGATGGCTCGACCAACACCTAAGTCTGTACCTATTCATGCAATTTTTCTTGCCCTCAGCACAATCCATCACAACAACTCCTGCTTTTTTAGTCATGAAAACACAAATTATTAGGACATATACATATATATAATAATATAAATACTCAAGTATTTGAAAAAAATAGGAAAAAAGAAAATGAAATTATTGTTGGCCAAGTTATATGAATAATCTCATCCCGAACATGAAATTTCCAGTGGTATCGTTCACCCTTTGTAGGGGTTTTGACCGAGATTCGAACCCTAGAGTATCTTTCAGTTTCTTTGAAATTTATTCCCTTCCTTCCAACTAGTACTCCCAACTTATTAAAAAATGTTATATGAGAAATTAAATCCCAAGTTTTTTTAAGGACCAATTTATTTGAGGGTTAATTACAAGAACTACTCATCAGGTTTAGCATTATTAAAAAAAAAAAAAAAACTCAGTTATCTTTTGAAACTACAAATACTGATCATGACATTTATTTTTAGCCAAGAGTCCTCGAGGGTGTGGTATTTGCAATTTTAAAAGATAACTCGATTTGTTTTTTTTTTTAATTCGGCTAGCCTCAATAGTATCTTTTGTAATCATAGCATTGTACGGTTTGTACCATTCAAGATATTTTATGAGAAAGAGAAGCAAGTACGTACCCCAAAGCAAGAATGCAAACATTAAGGTGATCAACACATTCCTCTCCATTTTTTTTCTTTTTCTGTTTTCTTGATATTTTGTGTTGAAGTTGGTTTTAACGGTGTGGTTTATAATAGTTTGGGCCTCTTGCCTTTCTTACAGATAGAAACACAATTAAATTAATTATGTACCAATCTTCCTGATTTCTTTTTCTCATATATTTAATGCTTATGTGTTCCAATAATTTGTCAGCAAACACAATTACATTAATTGTGTGCCAATCTTCCTGATTCTCGATAAACTTGGGCCAATGATAAAGGAAAGCGGATAATTTTTTTTTCTCATTTTAATTAATGCTTATGTGTTCCAACAATTTGTGAGCAAATAATTTACTTTTGTGCTCATCTCAACATTGAACTTTGCATGGACTTGTGGACTTGTACGTATTAATTACTTCTCATTGTCAAATTTTGTAACGGTTGTATGGATGGCAATAAGCATGGGCATAGCTAGGATTTCCGGTAGGTCGCGGTCGAGAATTTTTTTATTTTTTGAGATTTAATATCGAAGGCGATATTTAAAAAAAATAGAAAAGGAGACAAATATGAAGGTGGTACATTACAACAATTCTTTGCGGGTTTTCATAATCTCCAATTATGGTTTCTCTATAATGAACTTTTTGGATAAGTGACTTATCCAAAAACATATTCTGAATTAACCACCAAACAACTATTATTATTATTATTATGGAATAGACTTATATACAAAAAATCATTTGGAAAATACTTCCAAAAAATTGTTTATGATCAAGTTTGGAACATATATTTATGTACATAACAACAAGACAATCATTTATCCACTAATATATCTTAACTGGACTAGGTAATTCTTAATATTTTCAGCCAAGACAATAATGTATATTAGCCTTTTGAATTTAACTCAATTTGTTTTATATGAACTAAACCTTCAGTTGAATTTCCAGTGCGGTCCAACTTAAATTTAACAGGGTCACTCCGAGATCGAGTGTGGTCCGCCAACCGCACTCGTCCTAAGGTAGCTTCGCCCATGGAAATAAGGCGGGCCAAAATGTGCCGTATTGAACCCGCCCCAGTAGGGGTGGGCCTAAACCCGGTCAAACAGGTTTTGGGGCAGGTTGTAGACCCTTTTGACTAAAACTTGTTAGGTCCGGGTCGGGTCGGGTTTGGCCTAACTCCGGAGGAATCCACTAAGTAATGATCGGTTACAAAGTGGTAGTACCCGGATACAAGTCTTGATCACAACGGCCGACTTGATCCTTTGGGACTCGATCCTGAGACGCCTTGATCACTCACCAAGCTTCTCGTGCGACTCGCCTTCTTCACAGGCGGTTTGCGCTTTGCTACACATGACCCACTTGCTCAAGCACTTTGGATTTGATCACGAAGCCCTCCAAACGCTTAAGACTTGGTTGACGCTTGAACCTTTCTACAATCCTTCTTGGAGTGTAGACCCTTGTTTTCGATGAGTTTCCTCTTCAAATGATTGAAGTTCTCTTTCCTTCACGAGGTAAGTGTTGGATTGATGTTCTTCGAGATGTAGGCTTGAGGATTGAGAATATTTCAATTTTGATAAGCTTGTAAATCTCACGTGTGTGTCATCCACGCATCATTATTTTTCTCAATCAAACTCCTCGGCCTTTTATAGTGAACTTTCAAAAATTTGCCCGTTGAAGAGATAGGCTCATTTTTGAAAATCACTTTGCGATCGTTGGTTTGCACTTCTTGGAATTGCCATTTCCTCGTATGAAATGTTTTATCACCTTTCGTGAGTTCGACACGGTGTAGTGCTTCCCATTGGTTCATTTCTTTGCACGCTCTCGGGGATCGAGCACTCCAAGAAAGGTAGTATGAAGATATTACTTGTTTAAGTAAATCTCTTGATTTACGGCAACGGTTCTTTTTCGATTATCTCGACTTGATTGCATTTCCTCGCTTTCCCAGGTGACTTAGAGTCACTTCCAATCATGGATGACTCTTCATCGCCTCACTTGAGACTTGTCTTCTCTTGAGTTGACTTGGTGATGTTCCACTTTGCATCTCACCGCTTCTTCTTGATCGAGTTCTGTCCTTTCTTCTTTGTTGTACTCATTGTCTCACGCGTGAGTTTTCCTTCAAGCCTTGAGTTGTCTTCTTGCAAGTTGGAGCGTAGGCGACTTAACTCGGCTTTGCCACTCTAATTGTTACAATACATTTCAAAGCAAGAATTGGGGAGCTAACTTTCTATTCTAAGTTTTACATGGCACTCATCAAAATCTAAACAATAAAATTCCTAACACACTCCGAGATCGAGTGTGGTCCGCCAACCGCACTCGTCCTAAGGTAGCTTCGCCCATGGAAATAAGGCGGGCCAAAATGCGCCGTATTGAACCCGCCCCAGTAGGGGTGGGCCTAAACCCGGTCAAACGGGTTTTGGGGCGGGTTGTAGACCCTTTTGACTAAAACTTGTTGGTGTCCGGAGGCTGTCGGGGTTTGGCCCAACCCACCTATAATATACACTTTTTTTACTAAAAATAATTATTACTTATAATTTTCATTTCACATTATAATGAAATGTGTCTTGTTTTCTGAAAGTTGATATCAAGTTTTTCTTTTCTTTTTAATTTAGGAATAGCTAGGGCTGCAAACGAGCCGAACTAAGCCGAACATGTCCAGGCTCGAGTTCGGCTCGTTTATTTTTTGGATAGGTTCGAGTTCGGCTCGAGTTCGATACGAGCTTTTATATTTGAGTTCGAGCTCGGCTTGTTTGAAAAATATTTAGTTCGTGAATAGTTCGAGTTCGGATCGTAAAAAACTCATTTATAGTGTTCGATGAACTTAGCTCGAGTTCGGTTCGTAAAAGGCTCGTTTAAGTATTAACGAGCTTATCACGAGCTCGGCTCTCGTAAAAGGCACTACACCAAAAAAGCACTCAGATAACGCTTTTTTCCCCTTTAGATAGCGTTACAAAGTGTTGTCGGAACCACCGTTATCTGAAGCCCTATCCTATAGATAGCGCTTATAAAGCGCTATCTGAAATGCATATTTGACAGCGTATTTTTGAGGAAGCGCTATCACATATTTGTATTCATAAGATAATACTTTATAAAAGAAGCGTTATCTGACATTAAATTGATAGCGGTTTTGGAAAGGAGCATTATCCCGTGTTTGTATTCAGTAGATCATACCTCTTAAAAGAAGCAATGTTACCATGATTTCTATATTCACTTATGTCCCACCATTTAATATTGTGACAAACAAGAGCAAATAAAACGCAACTGGAGAGCAGCAACAAAATTCATAAATCATAAAATTAAAAAACAAAGAGATAAAATTTATCCTAAAATATTGTTTTAATGGTAGAATAATATTGATCACTCTATCGTTCACTTGAAACTAAAACAAAAGTATCTCAATATAATGTGATAAGAGTAGCTCGAGTCTCCAAAATAAAGCTAAAAAGTCTTAGAATTCAAGCAATTATCTGGTACTAGAACAAGAGTTACACTAATGTAGCTTCTACGGAAGAACATTATGTGTGCCATTCACTTGGAAACCATTTTCTCGACCTTCACCGGATCAGAACCACATGCCTGTGTATTAAAAAAAAAGAAAAAAATAAGATAAGTAACAACTTGGATGAAAATAGCATAGTCAACATCAAAAAGAAACTTCAAATTCATTTGAATTAACTCTATCAATATTACCAAGCAATCGAAGCTTATACAACTCCACACATTTTCTCCATAAGCATGTTAATAATCACACATCACAGCAATAAAAACAACCCATTTATAGAAAAAATCATAGAGAAACAACCCATTAAATCAAAGAATTCATTACAAAGAAACAAAAAACACAAAATCAGTTGGTGGAGGTGCCAGCGGCTAGAAGCCCGTCGGCGGCACAATGAAGAAAATACGAGCAGTAAAGAAATAGTGTAATTCTTGACATCCCAAAGAGAAAATATGAGCAATAAATTTAGCAAATAAGGAAGACCTTATTGGTCGCAATCACATAACTAAAAAACATATTTTCTTGGCATGGTTCGGAGAAGAGATGCTACGGAGATAGAAAATTGAGGAACACTTATTGTAAAGGAAACAAAGAAACTTAAATAGCATGAAATCTAAATAAGAGTATGAAGTCTAAGAATGATAGAAAATCATGCCTGATTTGCTTTGCGCCCCAAGCCCATCAAAAAATTATCAGGCTTCATATCAAGGTGAAGAAATCCTCTTGAATTCATGTATTCAACTCTGTTAATCTAAAGTAAATTATAAACTTAGTCAGTATAACTAACAGTGGTAGCTACAACACAGCCTAAGAAAAGGCTTAAAAATTTCAATCACTTACTAGTTGATCTGCGAGCATTAATACTGTTTTCAGGAAGAGTTTTATGTCACAATAGTTGAAAAGATCTTCCAGACTAGGGCCCAGGAGGTCTATCACCATGATATTATATTCTCCCTCAACTCCATACCATTTCAAGTTAGGAATGCCCGCTATATGATAATAGAAGGAACCACTACAAGAAAATTGCTAATAGACACCACCAAAAAGACACCGGTTTTATGACTTTACTGGTGTCTTTTCATTTTAAAACCGGTTTTGTACGAAACCGCTGTCTAATCAGTGCTGTCGTTTGATAAACAACACCGGTTTCTTAGAACCGGTGTCTATTGTAAAATAATTTCCAAAATACACACTGGTTTTGGAATCAGGATTTCGAAACCGGTGTCTATTTATATAAATTTATTTAGATTAGACACCAGATCTTTTAACACCGGTTATAGAACCGGTGTCTATAATATTTTTAAAACCACATATTCGACCATCGGTTATAGAACCGGTGTCTTTATTTTTTAACACTAGTGTTTAGGGTTTTGACACCGGTTCTAAAACCGGTGTCTTTTTATTTCCTAATTTTTTTAGTTAATTTCCCTAATTAATTAGGCTAGGTTTTTACTGGAAGATTAACAATAGTAAACTTAAAGTTATCTTCTCCAAACAAACTGTGGTCATCGCCCGTCACCTCCCCCTCTCCCCTCCCCCCGCCCGTCGCCCGTCACCTCTCCCCTCCGCCGGTCGCCAACCTCAACCTCTTCTCATCGCCGCTCAACCTCGCTCGTCGTTGTTAAAAGGTCAACTCTGCGCGATTCCATCTCGGGAGCGATATTCGTCCGTCGGAAGGAGAAGCAGGGCACCTCCTTTGTCAAATTATCGCATCCAATCATGAATCCCGAGTAGTAAATCTCTCCTCTCTTTAGAGCATTTAACCCTAATTTTTCCCCTGCGCTAATTTAACCCTAATTTTTTTCCCCTGCGAATTTCTTCATTCCACCTACCAATTATTAGGGTTTTCGTTCGTCTTCAATTGCTAGGAAGTCGAAGACCATGTTTGGGGGTTGCAACTAAGTTGGGCATTGTTCTTTTTATTTTTCGTGACAAGGGACAAGAGAAGTAAAGAGAGTATCAGATCTAGCCACCGAGAGAGAAATCCATTTTCCGGTGAGATTGAACACATTGAGATCCGCAGGTGAGATTAATGCGTATTTACTCTGTTTTTTTTATTTTTATTTTAGTTAATTTGAAGTGTTCCAATAATTTTGATAAATTTATTTTTCTATTTACTTGGGTGGTTGCGAGAGAACAGGCGATCGAAGGCAGCAGTATATACTATAGTTTGTGAAGATAATTTCTTCACTTTAAGAAATTTTTCGAAATTTTCCGATACGGGTGATGTTAGGACCTGGTTTTTTGGATCTTGCCACATGGAATTGAGTTTTTTTGTTCAATAGGGTGGCCAATTGCAAAATTTTACTGTCAGGTATTAAAAAAATTTAAAGCACTATAGTGGAGATTATGGTCGCTCTTTTATTTTTCAAGGTTTGAGGCCATAAATGGGATTGATCAGGAGATTTTACTTCAAGTTATATGATGAACAGTATTACTAAAGATTCAACATATATAGTATGAAAATTTGAGAACTACTATTTGTTTATCTGTAGAACACAATGTTTTAAATTGTTATCTATGTGCTTATTGTTGGATGCTATAATAATCATATTGTGTACTTTTACTCTTTCCACGGTTATTGAGTGACTGAGCATTGTTCTTTAAATACTTCCAAGTTCTAAGCCTCTTAAATCTTTGCACAATACTCTTTTTCGAAATTCGAATATCGTTTGCAAAATATGGTTCCTATAGTGCGGGGTTTATTATCACATCCCAAGCCTTTGGTTCCTTTTTCTGCAATTATCCGCAGAGAAGCTAGGGTTTCTGCAACTTCACAGCCATGGGGAAGAGAACTGGAAGCTTTGGTAAGAGGAGAAACAAGACACACTAATAGATGATATTTGTTCTAGTAGTTGGATGCGTATTACGCCATAGTCAAGCAGGTGACATTTGTTCTAGTAGTTAATAGATGTATTTTGATATGCTTACCCCACTAATTTAAGTGTCAGAAATCAACAGGAAAGAGTGGCGGACTTTGTGGCCGAGGGCTTGGGCCAAACATTGCGTAAATGCAATCATAAATCTTTGCCGAGAATTAGCTAGTTGCGATCATATCAAAGAGGTCGTTTTTTTCTCTTGTCTTTTTCTTTTTCTTTTTCCTTTTATGGAAATATCTGCGTGTGCTGATATGTGATGCTCCCTGCTGTTATATGCAGACAATTTTGAAAAGTTATGTACTTTGTTCAAGTCTTAAAAGTTGCATCTTCGACTGTGCTTGGCCATGAGTGGGCCATTGTTATCAATCTGGAGCATATAAAGGCAATCATCACGGCACAAGAAGTTACATTTACTCAATTCTAGAGACCCCTCTGTAATTCCTTTTGTTGATGAGCTCCAACGGAGAATTTTACGCCATCATCAAGTCAAGTCTCGGGTTCCTTCTTCTTTCCCTCTCGTATAAATGAACATGGTGAAATTTAATAAATTAAGATCAATATGATTAGGTGCTTATTTGTTGTGATTGATGTGAATATATGATTTATTTGCTCAATCATGGCTTACCTCTATATATATCTAATTTTTCGCAAATGACTTTCATAATTTAGCTTTACAAACTGTGAAAGACTTATCAATTTTTGTATGCATATATTTATTATAAGAATCACATACATAGTTAATGAGGTGGGGCAATTGTGATTAAGGAAGTGGAGATGGTGAGAATGCAAACCTGGACAAACTTGTATGATCTAGAAGGGCCTCAATCAAGGCCGCGTAAGTCCCCCAAGTTATTCAAGAATTTCGAGTAAGGAAGGCGGGGAAAGTAGAAGGGAAAGAACAATCTGCGGAGAATCGAGATGGTCCGGCCGCTCCCCCTTTGAGTTTGTTGCATTAGAGGCATGCCTCGAGGCCGCTTGTAGTTGCTTGGACAATGAGGTATAGAAACTCTTCGTAAGTCTTTGTGTCTTGATATCGGATTTGTCATCATTTTCGCTCCTACAGTTCATTTCAATGTTTTTTCTCCTACGATCTCAAGCTAGGCAAGGACATTGGAGCGGGAAGCTCATCCGGCGTTGGATAAGTTGACTTCAAAGATTAGTACTCTCAATTTGGAACGAGTGAGACAAATTAAAAGTCGACAGTTGCTATAATCGGACGTGTTCAAAAGGTTGAATGGAGTAATTTTCTGTTTTCCTTTTTTCGCAATGCCTTTACTAGCATAATTATTCGACTTTGAAAATGAAGTTATGTATCTTCTATCCGTGAAATCATTGAAAGTGGGGTAATTTTCAGTTTAAGTGAATCTGTATGTATTGTCCTTTTAATAATATATATTGGTCATTGATGAATTCTTTATTAGTTCTTTCAATGGTGATGGTGAAATTAGTTAGAAGCATCGATAAAGTTCAAATTTGAGACTCTAATATGTGTGGAAGCATCAAATTTGTCCGCATTTGTATCGTGATCAAGCTGATAACCATCTTTGTCTTCGGCTAAATTCTTTGAGTAGGATAGGATCTCCTATAGAAGATGGTATTTGTCCTCTGAAAAAATTTCGATATAGCAAAATTGTCAACATATGCATGGATTTGGTTGCAGTTCTCTTTTTCTTTCTTTTTTTTTTTTGTGGGGTGTGGGGGGAACAGTTAAGTAAAATCATTCTTGATCAGTCCAAGTAAAATTGTTTCTTATGATGATTGTTTGTAATTTTAACGGATGCGATGAGATATTTTTGTTGACATTGGGAAAGATTCTTGTTTCTCTCACAAGTATGTTATGATTAATTGTCTATCAGCTTGCTGATGATGGAGGGATTGATTGGGATACCTTGAGGGTAGCTTGGAAACCTCAGACAAAATGTGTACTCATTTAGAGGTCATGTGGTTGTTCATGGTGACGCAGCTTGAGTGTAGATGAAATAGGAAGGGCAATAAAGATAATCAAGTTAATTGAGTTTTTGGTATTTATTTATTTATTTTCATGTGAATGGGTGGATATGATGGAGTTTGTGATTAGCTGGGTTTTGGTGTAGGTATTCTTATGTTACAAGTACCTCGAGTGGTTGGCATCAAGTACAAAGATGGCATTCTCTGGGTTGGCCGATACGAGAGGTTTGATTCTGAAATATGCATCTTATTCTGCTTTCAAGATCATTTAATTGTTAAAGAAATTTAAGTATTGTCGACATCTTATTTTGTTTCTTTTTCATTTTTGCTACCCTTTTTGATTGTTATGTGTAGTGTAATATTGTGCAGGGAAGTTGTTGGAAATGGCATGTACGATGCGGTTGGAAAATCGTAGGCTAAATAAAGTATAGGATCAAAAGGGTATAATTATTGTTTCTTATTCTTGTTGTAGTGATAGGAGCTGGAATGACATGAGCAATATTGATCATGCCTTTAGTTGAATGTATATAGCCTTTTTGTTGGCTGATAGAATTGGGTTATGAATTTGTAGTTGCTTTATCGAAAGGAAACTTCGATCTTTGTGATTTAGTATTAATGCATTTTTTGTTGATTGGTGGAATTGAATTTCATAATGAATTGCTTATTAATATGGAATTTTTGCTGCTTTAATTTGTATTATATCGAGAGCGTACAAATTTTATTTCATACAAAAGACACTGGTTTAAAACCGGTGTGTAAAACCGATGTGTATTCCTTCAAATACAGCGGTTCTAAACCGGTGTTAAATACAAAAACTTTTAACATCAGGGCCTTAGAAAGCGGATATTTTATCTCTATGACACCGGTTTAAAACCGGTGTCGTTGAAAGAAAAGACACCGGTTTAAAATCGGTGTCAAAAAGTTCAGACTTTTAACAACAGTGAGGCTCGAATCTGAGCTCGTTAAAGGCTCGAATCCGAGCTCGTGAAAGAAAACTCGAGTTCGCTAAATATTAAGTTCAAGTTCAAGTTCGAGTTCGAGTTCGAGTTCGAGTTCGTTAAAAACCTGGTCTGCAACAATTAAGGCTGGAGCCTGGAGGATATATCAAATAGCTTACAGAAGGCCATTCAAGTACTACACATCAAACATTTTACATCCCATTAAACACAAGTTTATCAACAATATTCTTCAATCTAGAATCTAAAAATTAAACTAACACATCCCCCATAAACCTCATAAAGCCGCCTCAAAAGCTCCATAATCTCCAATGATGAAAATTCCCTACAATGTCAATAAAATATAAAATTAGTACGAGAAAACAGATATCGTGTTATGTGCAATAGAGATTACCAAATATTCATAGTAATGATAACAAACATAGAAATACAAATACACACGACCCCATTGAATTCATAGCAAACATATTTATCATATCTATGGGAATGGTACATTGATGTGTATACATAGAAATTCAGAGAATAATATTCTAATCAATGCTTCTGTCAGACTACTTTCTTTAAAATGCCACATAAATATTTATAGTAAGAGATTTTTACCAATACCATGATAAGTTGGTGAGAAAGCTTTTAAATCAAGTGGATTTCTTTCAAGTCCGGTCGTTCCTTTAACATGAAAACAAATAAGATCAAAATATAAGTCATAAACACAATATATGGGAGAATAAAACACACAACTAAAACAAATTTAATTCACTTACTTTTGCTTTTCTCTTAATACCATGACGAGCACGTAACCAATCTTCAGCACAAAGTAAAACTTGGACTGTTTCTACACCCAATGAGGCACGATATGGATCAATAAATCTACCACATGCACTAAAAGCAGATTTAGAGGCGACAGTAGTTATTGGGATCGCTAGTACATCACAAGCCATCTTTGATAGAATTCTAAACTTTAAGTTGTTCATCCTCCACCATTTCAATGTGTCAAACTCAGTATCATCTTCGCACATGACAACTCCTTCTTCCAAATACACTTCTAGTTCAGATTTCACTTGCTCAATACTATCAACTTGTTTGATATAGCTAGTGAATTTGGCCCTTACTTTATCATTTCCTTTTACACTGACATTGCTCATGTTGGCAAAATAATTCAGTACAGTTTATATTACTCGGAAAATTCAAAATTGAAATTAAATATAGAGTTGCAAATTGCAGCAATTGAAATTACATAAACTAAAATTACATAAGCACAATATAAATTTGGCCCGAATCGTGTGTTCAACACATTATCCTTAAAACAGATTTGTCCCCTATTCTGGACGTCTATTTCCCAGGATAAGACGGGAAAACCGGATTACCTTATACTCGGCGAACTGAAGATTATGCTTGGAAATCACCACCAAAATGCAATTGGAAGCCAAGGGAACACAAGAGCAATATGCAAGGAATTTGTTATGCAAGTGTAGGAGTTGTGTTGTGTATATTGTGAAAACCATGGACCTTCTTTTTATAGGCTTCAAGATCAAGTCACATTAACTCCCCACTACCCCATGACTTGGGGCATTCACTTCCCACTCCTCCATGACTTGGGAGTTTCAAGTGCCACCAATCTCCCACTACTCCATGAGTTGGGAGTTTCAAGTGTCATCACTCTCCCACTACTCCATGAGTTGGGAGTTTTAGATGTTACAAAATTAAACATTATTGGAATTAAATATTGTCCAAGAAAATTATGCCAAAAGCACAATTTCCATTCAAGTTTTCCAATAGCTCATACTATCAAGTTGGGGTTCTTTGTAATTAGACCAAATCTCAAAAAGTATCTTTTTGTAATTAGACCAACTAACAGTCTATTTAGAGGTAAAATTATTGCAAACATTATACATATTAGTTGATGAGACAAACAAGAAAAAAAATGCAAGAAAATTTAGCAGATATCAGGTATGTTGCATTCTCATCCAAACAAACTGCTAATATTAATTACTACTTTCAATCTCCTAATATTAAAAGATCAAAACAAATTTTACAACTGAGATTCGATTCTGCAATTGAGATTAAATTTGACAACTGAAATTCGATTCTGCAAAAGGGTATGGATTTGGAAAGTAAATAACAAATACTTCGAAGAAGAAGCAACAGATTAATTTGCCCTTTATCACTCACAGTTCGAAGACGAAGCAATGATGAGCAACCTCGAGGGACGGCGACAATCGAGCAATCGCGGTGGTCGGTCGACGGTGGCGGTGAAAAAAGCGTTGGGCGTGGCGAAGAGAGCTGTGTTTATCTTGGTGTGGGTGGGTTCTAGGGTTTGTAAAATTTCATTCGTGGGTTACTGTGTTCTCCGCTATTCTGTTTCTTCTAAGAGCATCTCCAACCCATGACACCAAATTTGGTGTTTTGGTGTAATTTTTCAAAAACCATCTCCAACCCACTACACTAAATCTTACACCAAATTAGTATTTTAATATTTTCTTTTCATTTTGGAATAACAAATTTATTTGTTTATGCAATTATTTATTTTGCTTATATTTTATTACAATTAATGTAACTAAATAAAAATTTATATTTAACTAATATTACATTAATTAATTATATTGCAAAATAAATATTACAACTAATATCACAATAAATAAAAATACTAAATTGCACACCAGACAATAAAAACGACAAACCTAAAACAAATATTTAAAGACAAAAGAAGATTAATACATTACTAATTCTTGAAATTAGTATATTCATCCCAGACGTATTTTATGATAGACAAAACAAATATTTTGAAACAAATATTTTATGATAGAGCTTGATGTTTTTTTAATTAAATTATAATTTTGTTTATTAATTATTGTAGCTTATAGAAAATTTTAAGCTTAGTTTATAATAATTTATTGATAAAATATTAACAATTGTTAGTTATTATAATTGTTCATCTAAAATAATAACTATATACAAATTTTAAATAATTAAAACCATGTTACAAATGAATTATATATCAAATATAGGATACAATAGGAATTAAAAGTTTGAAGTAGAAGAAATTGGAGGGCAAAGAGGGAATATTTGTATTACACCAAATTTGGTGTAACACTATTCATTACACCAAATTTGGTATAATGTTTAGAGTTGGGTTGGAGGGAGTTTTTTAGATATTTGGTGTTTTGGTGTGAGATTTGAAGTTGGGTTGGAGTTGGTCTAATCTTCTCCCTTTAGGCCGTTCTTTTGTTTTTTTAACTTGTTTTTTGAAAATGTGTCTTAACTTTTAATTTGCTTGTTAATGAGTAATGACGTTTTTGTTTAACCAGGTTAATGAAATTTTAAGTTTTTATCTAATAGTTTAATATTGATAATATATAAAATACATAACTAATAATTTTTTGTTATGGATAATTATTATTAATATTTTATATTTTGGATTAATTTACGGTTTAGTTTAGGATTTAGTTTAGGGTTTAATTTAGGGGTTAGTTTTAGGATTTAATTTAGGGGCTAGTTTAGGGGTTAATTTAGGGGTTAGTCTATCTTAATAATCGCGGACTAAAAGTCTAGGACTTTTATCGTTTATCTTTCTACATTGAATATCAGCGAGACAACGACTAATTGACTATTAGAGATGTTTATATTATTTGTTTTTATTACATGTTTAATGATTGTATTTAATTAATTGCAATATACGTTAATAGAAAATAAATTCATATAAGTCAGGGTCATAAAATGGGGTCGGGATTAAAATTATCCTCGGAATGAACCCACAACACTATATATAATAATTGGTTGGTCAAAAGAAAAAAAAAAGAAATTAATAAATTAACTATTACGATTTAGCTTCACAATACAATATTAACTACTCCCTCCGTCCCAATTATATAGTCCAGTATTTCTTTTTGGGATGACTCAAATATATAGTCCACTTTCCCTATTTAATAGTAATTTTTCCATTCTTTTACTATTATAACCCTATTTAATATGTATTTTATAATTCACACTATCCGTTAGACATGTCTAAATATCCTACCCATCTCGCATATTTGACCCAAATCTGCGGAAAAAAAAATAATAACAGACCCAGCAACCAACCCAAATTGGCAGCTCTGCACCAACACTCCCCTTTCCTCCGGTACCTTTCGAACCTTGCGCCTAAAAGCATCAAGCATGTTAACAATCACCAATTCCTTCAACTAAAATCAGAAATCTCTAGAACATGAAGCTCAGATGAATAATATCAGACCACAAATCGTGCTACTACGAATTCAACAGGCATATAATCTGCTATATATGAAAATAAAAAGTGAATAAATCAAAATTAATGCTTTCACCCAAACCAAAATAAAACAGAGACGAATTTCAAGAAAGGCCTTCACAAAATCCGATCTGTTTCCAATTGAGATGAGACTGAGATACAAATCATATGTAGAACAAGTGATCTCATTCATGCAGATCAGGAATCTAGCAGGAACATTTAAAACTAACAATATTACAGATGGGATTTAAAATAAATTGCATGAAAGGATTTGGAGGTAGCCGACCTGAATTTCTGCAGAAATAATCACAAAATAATTTTAGGGGAAATAAACAGAGAGAATAAAGGAATTTTCTTGAGTCTACTGCTTCTCAAAATAATTTGGTCCAGGAAATGGTGGAGAAGAGTGCAAGGGGTGGCAGTTTAGGGAATAAGTCTAAGATTTGCTCTTTTTTTTCCTTCAGGTGATATGAAGAATGAATATTTGCAGTAAATTATACAAGTCTTAGTATCAGCTAATACTTTTATGAAGAAATACTAATACATTTTATAAAAAAAACTAATACATTGCAGGAGCACTACTAAAATACTCTCTAGGAAATTACTAACACTTTTTCGAGAAACTACTAATACTTTTCCGATGGACAACTAATACATTTCAGGAGTATATTCATGAGAAATACTAAAACTCTTCAGGGAACTACTAATACATTTCAGAAGAACTGCTAATACTTTTTAGAAGGACGGCTAATACTTTTCAGAAGGATTGTTAATACATTTCGGGAGAAAAAATTAATTATATTCAAGGGAACTACTGATACATTTCAGAAGAACTGTTAATACTTTTTAGAAGGACGACTAATACTTTTCAGAAGGATTGTTAATACATTTCGGGAGAAAAATTTAATTATATTCAGGGGAACTACTAATACATTTCAGAAGAACTGTTAATACTTGTTAGAAGGACGACTAGTACTTTTCAGAAGGACTATTAATATATTTCGGGAGAAAAATTTAATTTATTTCAAGGAACTACTAATACTTTTTCGAGGAACTACTAATACTTTTTTGAGGGATTGCTAACACATTTCGGGAGTGTATTCAGGAGAAATCCAAAAAACCTCTTCAGGAAACTACTAATACATTTCAGAAGAATTGTTAATACATTTTAGAAGGACGACTAATACATTTCAGAAGGACTGCTAATACTGGTGCTCCCTGAAAACTAGTACAACACCACTGCTAATATTACGGAAATGCCACCGCATCCGCGGGTCAGATCCGTCAACAAGTCAGACCCGTTAGACGGTCTGACAAGAGTTTTTGTGTTCATTAAATGAGGGCAAATCAAGTAATTTTTTTACATATTTGTAATTTTCAATATTTTTCTTAATCTGTGTGAAAAGTCCAATTGAACTATATGATTGAGACAGAGGGAGTATTACTTAAATCATTAAAATTAACAGTTAAAATCTTTTTCTTTTTTTTCTTGCTCGTTTTTTATATTTTTATACATATAATATAATATTTAAGCTTGAAAAGATAACTAATTTAAAAATAGTGTAGTTAGAATCCTTGATTTTTAGATTATTTTTCTTTTAAATTTGTTACCTTCTAAATTCAAAAATATGTTATTAAGTCAAATAAGATAATATCTTCTACAAAAAAAAATATAGATTTTGAACTAATAGAATCATTTGGTTTATTAGATAGTTATTGATTTTTGAAAATTTACATACTCTTTTAAACATTTATAATATGCTTATGATTTTATAATAAATACTGGTTGATGATCACATTAATTACTAAGTCTAAATTTATAATTATTACTGGGTAAGTCTCGTGTGATATACGAATTTTGTTGGTTTGTTTAGGGACTTCTTAGTTCCCTAAACTATTTTCTTAATATTTTAATTTTTAACAAAACCAAATAATTTTAAAATATCCAAAACCAACACTTTTATATGTACACCTCATTATTATATATGTGGTTCTATGTAGACTGTATTATATTTTATTATATTATTGGATTCGTTTGAATTTGATTTTGTAAGTTTGATTAATATTTTGTCTATCCTTAATCCTTAGATATATGGTTTGTTACAAGGAAAAATATTATTTTACAAATGAGTTTGAGCATAGACTTACGAGCCTATACACGAGCCTATAAACGAACATGTTCGTGAGCTTAATTATCGAACCGAGCTCGAACACAAGCTAACGACCCTATAAACGAACACGTTCACGAGCTCAATTAACGAACCGAACTCGAGCCTAGACTCGCGAGCCTGTAAATGAACCGAACTCGAGCCCAAGCCGGCGAGCCTGTAAATGAGTCGAACTCGAGCCAGGGATCGCGAGCCTCTAAACGAACCGAACTCGAGCCTAGGCTCGCGAGCCTCTAAACGAACCGAACTCGAGCCTAAGCTCGCGAGCCTTTAAACGAACATGTTCGCGAACTTTCGAGGCGAATACTTGTAAGCTCGAGTTCGGCTCGTTTAAAAGTTCAAGCTCGAATTTTAGGCTCGAGTTCGGCTCGTTAAGCTTGACGAATAATCTCGAATGAATATTTTATTGAACCGAGACCCGAATAGCTCGCGAGCGGCTTGGTTCATTTGCAGCCCTAGGAATAGCTAAGAATTCAAATAAACTATTTCTGTTTTAACATGTTTTGCTTTTTAATTGATTTATATTTGAATACGATCATGGAAGGAGATGTGTTGTAAATCAATGAACTAGCTTTTTAATGTGTTATATATCAATGTCAGTACTATTTCTAAATAACTCGCTCATTTACTTCATATTTCTTTTTTATATTTTATATTGATTTTCATTAGTTTTCACTTGTACAAAACTTATTAAAATAGTTACTACGAACATGCATAAAAATCTTTCTTTTTCTTTGAGATAGTGTACTTGTTCAGAGCAATGTCTTTCGTGCTTGTCAAGATTAAAAGTTTTAAGTGAAACATATATTTCTTTATCTTTTATCAAAAAAACCGAAAAAAAAAAAGAATAAAACTTATCTTAAAAGTGAAACATATGATCATTCTTCTTCAATTTAATTGCTAGTGGAAAACAACTTTAAAATTTAGTGAATGTTTTGGAGCACATCTAGAACAAAAACTCATTTAAACAAATGGATTTTTTATATATTAATTGTCTTTTAAAAAAGTCATACATTATTGACATATGTTCTATCAGAAAATGAAGTTATAAAAATGTATCAGGGTGAAGCTAATAGTGGAAATTTAAATAGGAAATACCAATTTTTAATAACGTCCAACTAAAATTGTTGGAAATGAATTATGAGAAATTGTCTTTCTCACTTCTTTAGAATGAAATTTTCAGAATGTCACTTCTTTAGATTAAGTGTTTGGAATGTGACTTATTTCAAAATCCATTTAATATAAACCACCATACACCTCAACAAGTCAATAAATAATAAATTGAATGAATCTACTATATCAATCAAATAATGATACTTCTATGCAATTATTCATCCTAATCAATTAAATTAGTCAAAAGGACTTTTCGTGGAAAGTGATTCCAAACATGCTAATAAACACTGCAAACAATAGAAAAGAGTAGCCATGTAGCAATATGTTTTTGTGGTGGTGCAATTCATATGCTAGAACAAGGTAATGAGTAGGGCTGTCAATTTCGGTCCGATCAGTAAAAAGATTGGCTTGATTATATTTTTAGAGGCCCAAAATGAACATCGTTTTTTTGGCCCGGGCCAACCAAATTGGCCCGATTTTTTCAGTATATCTTCGTGGGTGGATCTCAAAAATATCGTCCTCATCACTATTTGGCCTAGCTCAACCCATTTTTTACATTTGGCCTGGCCCATTTTACATCTCTACCAATGAGAATACGAGTAGAGCTCTCTATTTCAAATGAATCTCTTATTACAACATCACTAATAATCACTATTACACACCAAGTACGTAAAAATAACATCATCAACGTAAACTAAACGTGTTTTGGTATATACTATTATTTAAACTAAAAAATTAAACCACCATTTAAATTTCACTCAAAGGCAACTGTACCAATTTATAATTCATGGCCTGCTTGACTAAACAAATTGTTTGCTCATTTGATCCAAGTTATTAATAAATATGCGACAAAATCAATCAAAATATTCATGGCAACTATAACCCAAATCACCATAATTAGTTCCATAAAAATTCCATGTTGGTTAGCACTATGAAAATGTACATACATGAAGAAGGTTCAGTGGGGCAAGTGCAGCCAAGTTGTGTTCAAGCAAACATAACCAGACTTGAAGACCATAAGATTAGGCTGTCATTTAGACGACGACGGCACCCCCAAGTAGCAAAGTTCAAGAAAATAAAAATAAAAAAAAGGAAAAATAAAACTAACACTGGCTAATCATAAGTAAAAACGATAAAACAACACAATGAATCTACATGATCGATCCTCATGTGGGGGCTGAGCTCGTTCTACGCAATTGATACTTTGGCTCGGGTGGTGGTATGCTCGGCAAAACCTTCTCCCACTCCTGCGAGGTAAAAACAGTTAATCCCCTGATCCACAAGAAGTACCATACCTACATAATCTTAAAAATGCATTAGTATAAATTTATGATTTAATTACAAAAACTACCCTTGAGGTTCAGCCTCATTCCAAAAAAATCCAATCACCTTTCAAAATTATATATACCCCCTTGCGGTATTACAAATATCCCATTAAGGATTATATTTGTTTTACAAACTAACCCCCTCAATAGGTGCAATTTGATAATGGTAATTTTGAAAGATAGGTGGGTTTTTCGTAACTAGAATAAACCTCAAGGGTAGTATGTGTAATCTTCCATCAAAAGCATGAGTT
The DNA here is from genome assembly GCA_016081115.2 of Rehmannia glutinosa. Classification (NCBI taxonomy): domain Eukaryota; kingdom Viridiplantae; phylum Streptophyta; class Magnoliopsida; order Lamiales; family Orobanchaceae; genus Rehmannia; species Rehmannia glutinosa. Next base: position 186,153 of record JABTTQ020001908.1, read on the forward strand.
ACATTGCATTTTTGTTTTAGAATACATATTACAAGTCGCACCATAACCTACAACATATAACAACCCAAATAAGACTCGATCTGCACTTTCTCAATAGAAATCAAACCACACACAAAGATGGAAGATCAACCCACATGCCATCAGACCTAATAGTTTCACGGTCCACCTTATGACTAGGACGAGACCTCATCGGCAGTTACATTGCATTTGTGATGTAGTAACTAGTAATTGCCCTTCCAAAAGTCATTTTTGAGTAACCGTAGGCGAAATTAGGATAATAAGACGCAGAAACTAGGTAGAGGGGCCAATGCCCACTACTTGAGCATGTGAGTTCAGCTACATCACTAAATATCAAACAGTTTCAAATTAACTAATAGATACTCGGCTAGACAAATACGTAAATTCCTGGCCAACAGTGCATAAGAACAAGAATTATTACTTTTCAATGATAAAAAATTGATCCCAGAATAACTTTGTCAAAAGATACAAATTGAGATGGAGCAAGAGAGGAGAAAGGTACACTTTCCCAAGGGTGAGCACATACTTGATAGGGTAAATTACAAAAGCTGCCCCTGAGGTTTAGCCTAATCAAAAACTCCAATGATATTTTCATAATTAAAAATACCCCCTCAAGGTATTTACAAACACCCCATTGAGATTTGTATTTACTTCCTAAATTCCCCCCTTGCAATTTCTAAAACAGAAACAAATGTCAAGGGGGTATTTGTAATTTTGAAATATAACTGGATTTTTCTGTAATTAGACTGAACCTCAAGGGTATTATTTGTAATTAACCCTACTTCATATTCATTTGGAACTTCGCCAGGAAACTAAGGTAAACGAAAGGATGAGCATGGAAAATTAGTAGAAACAAACACGAAAAAATGTTACTTCATATCTGTATGCTACACCTTTGATTTCTTTCCCTTTTTCTCTTTTTTATATTTTAGCACCAGATTTATGTATTTTTTAGTGCATTCATCTTCCTTCTATGCTTCCCCACCCTCATTTTTAAGGTGATGTATATCTACCCATTCCCACTTCTACTTCCCACTTTTAATCGGGTAAACTATATGTTAGTGCTAGTCCGTGAAACACTGATAAATCAAAAGCAAAGGATAAAGTGTCATGTCTTTTACAATGCTGATAAATCAACGTCAAGAGTAATATTCAGAAATGAGCGTATAACATGCAGTTAACCTACATATGAAGATGTGATTCATAATGAAGAATCTCTAGTTTATTCAGCTAAATGACCAAATGATGCTTACAAAAGCTAGTGCAAGAACAACAGCCTACCACTCAAACACCAGCATATTATATTTGACAAAATGAGAGAACATTTTTCACGTCGAACTAAATTTGCTTGTAATATGGCAAATTTACTCAATGAAACTCGTAGTACCCAACATGTCAAATTCAGTTTTTCTATTAAGTTATGTTCTTTCCTTACATGTTTGGATCAGAAGGAACTCCAAGTTTACGTATCCCTACACTTGTTCTTAGACCAGATGAATTCTCGACATTGCATTAACACTCAGAAGGGGGGGACCAAAAAAAGACTGGTGCGCGTATAGTTCTTAAGCCTTAACTTCAGTATAGAAATCAAAAAGTAGATCAACTACATAATAAACAAAGACCAGAAAGTTTCTTAGATTTGGATAGGAGAAACAAAATATGAGCAAAAAATAAAGGAAGTTCTTCAGGACTAGGATTATTATTTACTTACTATTTTCTCAATATATATAGGGATAATTACAAAAGACCCCCTGAGGTTTGGTCTAATTACAAAAAAAAACTAGAGATGTTTCAAAATTACAAAAAGTCACCTCTTAAATTTAAGGGGGCAACTGTAACATTTTTAGAATATCAGTGGGTTTTTTGGAAAAAAAAAAAAAGAATGCTTATGAAGGGGGAAATGTAAGACGAAATCAAACCTTAAGGGTTTTGTTTGTAATTTTCAAAAATCTCCGGGTTTTTTTGTAATTAGCCCGAACCTCAGGGAGGTTTTTGTAATTACCCCTATATATATATATATATATATACATATATATTATGAATTTTTAGGGAGTAGAAGACTGTCATCCCAATATCAGTAGCTCATACAAATCTTTCCTTCTAGAACCAAACATGCAAAATGAATCTTAAAACTTGATGGATAGTTTAATAATACTCATTGACCAGAATACAAAAGCAAAGTATATGAACAGCCTGTTACCAGTCGATCAAGTTCTATACAAGATCAAAGGGAGTGGAAGGACTGTTTGGTAGACAAACCAACAAATCAAAGACCCCAAGTTAAGATCATCAAACATCAGCGTTTGCAGACTGAGAGCGAGCTAAATTGTTCATTAGGCAGTCAGCAGTTTGTATGGTAAATTTTAGGGATAATTATAAAAACAGCCCTGAGGATTGTGCTAATTACAAAAAATCCACAGATGTTTCAAAATTACAAAAGCATCCCTCAAGTTTGATTTTGTCTTAAATTTAAGGAGTTAAATGTAATATTTTTATAGATGTCAAGGGGGGTTTTGAAATGTTTTTTGCTTTTGAAGGGGAATGTTAGATGAAATCAAACCTCAATGAGGTTTTTGCAATTTTCAAAAATCATTAGGTTTTTTTTGTAATTAGCCCGAACCTCAGGGGCTTTTTTGTAATTATCCCTAAATTTTATATATAACATGGCTCATACAAGTCAATCCAAGATAGAAAATGTTTGTTGGCACACTAGCACTAGTAGAGGAAATGCAACAAACTTGGCACAAAACATAAAGTCGCAAGTCAAATAGCGGCACTTAACTTCTGTTAGAACAATATGTATATTGATTTTCAGTATTGTAAACTAGCCCAGCTAACAACACCGTGAAACAAATGGGAGTATTTTGTTTTAATGAAACTGATTTCTCCACCAAAAACAAGTAATATGATAATCAAGCCCAAGCGGCCAACTTGGTACCAACAAAGATGCATCGATGTCCGCAGTTTGTATAATTTTGCATACACATCATCTGTTTTTTGATTGAGTCTTCCAATGAGACAATTACTGTTTTCCGAATTGTTAATGTATCAGTAATCCATTTCTTAAGCATTTCAGGTTATGTGCTGCTTATATTCAACAGCAAGAATAGCAGTAGTCTTTTATATCAGAAGGCATTACAATTGTTGTCATTGATGATGATTATTCTAAATCATCAATGACATTGCATAAATCTTCTCGTTTTATAATCATCAAATTGGAATAAACTAAGGTTGCATTTGGATGGGAGGATTTGGATTTGGGAAAAGTATTTGGGGGAAGGATTTCAAATGACTCCATCTAAGATGAATTTGAAATCCTTCAAGATGACTCCAAAATTAGTTTCCAATGATTTGAAATCCATTATAGAATGACTTCATCCAAACAACATCAATGTATCTGTTATTATGGATTTGATATCCTTAGCTCCAAATCCAAATGGAGCCTAAGAAACATATACCCAAAATTACATTACAAACAATAGGCAAAGTTATAATATACCAATTTGACAAAAGTTTCGGATGAGCCATAGTCAGTAAGCCAGTGTACAAACAAGAAACTTATGACCAGTGTGCCCAACAACAGTAACACTCAGTCTTTGCATAAAGAATGTCAGAGAGTTAATGTGAACGCTAAATCACAAGCCCACAAAGTCAGCAACAGCTAACAAGAGAAAAGTAACATAACCACTAGATCAGAAGCCCACAAACTCGGCAATAGCAAACAAACATAACGAAGTTGCTCTTAATTGACAGTGCACTGTACAGACATTATAGTTTAGCACGAAAAGCAAATATATGATATAATAAATATCATTTCCACATAGGATATTACAATTATAAAAAAAACGGATTATAGAGAGGCAAAGCCAACCTGTTGTCTCTTGAGCCTTTCATTCTCCTCCTCCAGTCGCGAAACCTTGTTCTCCAGCTCATGGGTGTAGGCCTGCGCATTAAAAAATCAACAACATATGCCTATGCAAACAGAAGAATTAGGGGGAAAAAATAATAAACTAAAAAAGTTAAAGAAAAGAAAAGGAAAAAAAGAAGCAATAACAACACATTGGCGTCATACACGTACCTGCTTCCGCGCTCGTGATCGTGCTGCAGACTCCCTGTTCTTAATCATCCTCTTCTGCCTCCGTTCGACACTCTTCTCAACTATATCAGCCGGGGCAACCCGTTTTCGTCTGGATGTCTGTGTATCCGATAGAGTACCCATCAGTGGTGACGAAGACATGGTTATTTGGTTTTCAGGGTAAGCAGTCTCCATAACTGGATTCCCACCAATAGGAATCGACTGTTGAACTGGATGACCCGGCATGTAAACGGGCATCATACTCGGTTGAACTGAAGGAATCGAATAATTCATCCATTGAGCTTGCTGTGGCAATCCAATAGGATCAATGCCCCTATCACTACGCCCGAGTTTTTTTCTTCCCGGGCGACTCAGCAACCACCCCGGCCTTAACCAAGAAATCCTCCAATGTCATGTCGCCAAGTGTCACTTTCCTATCAAGACGGCTCCTTTTCTGCTCCTGCTGAATATCGTTCCACACCTCATCAACAGTCTTTTTGCTCAGATCCCGAGAAAGCGTGACGCTCGATTGTCGATTTAAAGACGAACCCAATGCAGGCTGGCCAGGTTGTTGGGCAGACGGCCCAGAATCGACACCATCAACCGGTTGATTATTATTATTAGCCTCAGCTGTAAAAACAGTCTTGAGGAGTTCATCAATGTTCATGCTACTAAGGGGTTTTCCCAAATCTCCCAATTGGTTTTGCATCTCATCAAAAGTGAGGCTGTACAAGGACCCTTGCCGGGCCAACGGGTTCGATTTCGGGTCCTGGGTTTGGGCTTGGGTTCCCCCAATGCTATTACTAACAACCCTTTGAGATCCCATTCTGTTAGCAACCATTCAATTAAATCCTCTGTATCCCTCTCTTCTCCCTCTCTCTTCAAAACCCACAATCTGGATAACTTCCTCGGAAAATAAATCCTAAAAAAACCCTAATTAACAGCAGCAAAATAATTCGTAAAGCCCAAAGCTTGCGCGAAATGCAACCATTTAATCTATCAGAAGGAAAAAATGAAAGCCCATCAAATTGAAGAAAGCATCAATCGGAAAAACACAATGAAGATTCAATTTTGCGCACACGAAATCAAGAAGCAGATCAAATCCAACAAAATGCATTTGAAATTAAAAATAATAATAAAAATCAAAAATTAAAAAATTAACAGACACGAAACCGAGAAAGAGACTTACGAGGAGAAATTCAAGAACCCCAGAAAGCGAGAGAACTCTCAGAGCAAGATTTGAGTTTGCATGCAGCCAGAGGCGTTCCAACATTTTTTTATAAGAGAACAAAAAACCCAGAAGCCATGCTGCAAAAACCCGAGCTCAAAATCTAAGTCCTGAGAAATCAAAATATACATGTGGACAAATAATAAATACAGGAAAAAACGAGAGAGAGAGAGAGAGAGAGAGAGAGAGAGATCAGACCCACATTCTATTCTCCAAAAAGTGTATATGGACTGTGTTAATTAACTTTTAATGTTTCGAGTGTGAAAACATAGGACTATATTGTATTATCAAATCAGAAAAATAAAATAATAACTTTGTGCAAATTAAACAAATCAAAGCAATGGTTCTTTTATTAAACACTTTGTTACCGGTACTTGTGCCTACTCTCAATTTTGAAAGTTGGAATTCTTTATTAATTATTGGTGTTCACTTTTTTTTTTTCTTTTCTTTGTTTTGGTTACGAGATTTTCTTATTCTTTTTTTTATTGGGTAAATTGGAGAAAAGAGTGAACAAGTGGAGCCTGTTAAAAAAATATTTTCTTGTTTACATAATCTATATTTGATATTCATTTCATCCTAACAAGCATGTGGCACTAGGCCATAATAATGTGTCACAATTTAGGAAATCAGTGTTAATTATATTTACATGATCATGCAAGAAAATACAGATCACTCCAAGTTAAGGTAGTTGAGTCTGACAGTCTAAATTCCATTCTTCTACCCAAAAGTTGAACTAATCAGGAGTTGGGCTTCCAAAGCTAAGCAAATCTTTAGGCGTGAACTAACTTGTAACACACAGAGCAAGGTTAGAGGGTCCATTGGGTTGTCTCAGGAAGGCCCCTATAACACTTAAGTCAATTGTTGTATGAAAAAAAAATCTAGACATCAGAAAGTAGTTTACTTACAAATGAATTATGTAGTCTAGTTGGACCTTTTATATCTAGATTATGGGCCTCATGGACTTAGTATAATAAAGTGGGTTGTTTGGGCTGTAGTAAGCCTCGTGAGACGTAAATAATAAGTTGGGCCTCATGGACTGCTCAATAATAGTTTGGGCCTCATGTGTCAATTGATAATATTCAGACCAATAATGGATATTCATAGGTAATTAATTAAATAATGATTTAATTAAATAAAAGATATATAATTATGATATTACCTTTTCTATTTTAGTAGATTGTATTAGTTGTTTTCTTTTATAGTCGTTTCCTTTTTTGTTTTCTTCTTGTTTGAATTTTTTTTCTCTACGAGGTGTTAAGTTGGATTTTTCGCAACAAATTAGGTATCTTAAACCCAAAAATTATATTATTTTTTAGTAGATTGAATCGAAATTATTGTTGAAGTTGTATATCGAGTTGTAATAGGTAGTCAGGTATCGAAGAATCAAGAAAACAAACAAAAAATGGTGAAAATGAGCCATACTGCGATGCACAAAGCCATACCACAGTAAGAACTGAAGAAAAATCAAGAAACAACGTTGGAACGGGTACCGCGGAGTGCACCGTGGCACACAACAAGCATGTCTTTGCGATCTGGCCGTATGTATTGCGGTACAAAATGAAAAAACACACATACCACGGTACATGATACCATACTGCGGTACATCTTCAAAATTTCTATTGTACTGCGGTACAGGATATACGTACCGTGGTACACATTTAATTTTTACTGTGTACGGGGGTGCAATGTTTTGTGCCGCATTTGAAACCCAATTTCACCTACTTTCTACGGCAATACATTCAACGCGTACCGCGGTACCTATCAAATATCCTTCAGCAATAATTCAATTTTACACGACGAGAAACCACAAAAGATTATTTAACACCAGAGAAATATTATCCAATTAAAAGAGAAGAAGAAGACACAAGAGTACACATCAAAAGAGGAAGTTAATGGAAAACATCTGATAATGAACAGCACAAATGTCCAAACTCCAGATGAAAAGAATGGAAGAAAAAGGAGGAAGTTTCACTTATAAATACCTGTGAGTCACAGCAGAAGAAGAACACCTCTAAGACTGAGAATACCTTCAGTTCTAAGCAATCTTTCCTTCACTTTTATAGTTTTTGTTTTCCTATGGTTTGCATGGTTCTGCACATTTATTCAGCAACAGTTGGTAGGAAGGGTAGCAAGAGCAGGAGCACAATGATATGTAGGGTAAAATATAAGTGTATGATTTCTGTTTTTGGAAAATGGCTAGGATAAGTGTATAGGCTAAGTCGAGACCTGAATTGTATTCAGTCTCCGCAAGACGAAAATGCCCCGTATACCGAGTGCTTACGGTTCAGTAGCTCGCCTTTAAGATACAACGACTTTTTACGGGCCCGATTAGCGACTTAGCAAAACGGGACAACATCGAACTACAAAGTGTTTGACAACTTTCAAGCTTTTCAAGGAGGAAATGGGACAATATGCAAAATGCAATGCTCGATTTTAGTATTATGATTATTTCGAATATCTCTTCAAACAGCAGGGGTCGAATAATATAGGCCTGAGGTGCCTCATATGGAAAGATCGCGTCTTTTGGCTCGAAAAAGACACATTTGTCTTGAATAGACGACATGTATGGGGAAGCGCGACCAAACGCATAGCCGCGTGCGCCTGCCCCGTCTTATTTGGTGTGGAAAAGTTCGGCACCTAGCATGACCCAGACAAACGGTCGTGCGCCTGCCCGTGCGTGCAGGCGCAAAACTTTGGTAGAACGCACGACCCGTGCGGACGGGTCGTGCATCCGCCCATGCTCGGGTCCGAATGTTCCGAGGTTGAATTCATTTAATTAATTACAAAAATTAATTAAATATTTATTTTTAAAGGTTTTTGGTCCAAAAAGAATAAGGGTCTTGAAGCCCAAGCCCAAGCCCAGGCCCTCGACCCACGACCGGACCGGGCCGGCCGCAGCCGGCCGGGCGGGCGGCAGCGGCAGCGTGCGTGCCGCGTGTGTGCTTTGAACCAAACTCACAAGCATGTAAGTCATCGCCCCTTTAAAAACTTGGGATATCTAAAGTGTGCAAACTTTTCATCGTTTCCTATGTGGGATGGAGCAATCCTCATTCCCCATATTTTTCATTTTCCATACCATTTATTTGTATTAAGTGGCTAACTTCTAGCATTAATTTCTCATTCACCGGAAATTGGTTTTGAGAAATTCCAAATGCTATTATCATCTACTCTCTTAGTGGAATTTTTACAAATAATTTAATTCCATTTTTTACTAATGGAAACCACTTAATTATTTGGTCAAAATAGGGTCAACGCCCCATTTATCAAAGACCAAATTCCAACAATCCCCCACATGAATGAAATTAATGCATGCGTGTATGCAGATTCGCTTGAAAGTTTCGGCGAATCGTTATTGCATCAGGATAGGTAGCTTGTGGCTTTGAACCTTCCTTAGTAATAGTGACGCGATGTCTTGAACTACTCAGTCGTTCGTGTAAACCAAGACAACAGTACTTACACAATAACAACTCTAACACTTGTTGTTCTCACATTGTGTCCATTTCGGCCCTGGACCATATCTTAGATTCATAAGTGTTTCTTTTGAAGCGGCCATTACTTCTCACTTATATAGGTGATCTCCTATTGAAGAGTATCCTGCAATACTCCACCTTTCGGTATAGGAATCATTAAAAGTCTTAAACTTAACCTCACCACATTCAGCAGGTTTTGCATTCACTTGGATGTTTCGAGAATGAGCTAACACATTTTCCAAGTGTTCAGCTGAACATTCATACCTTAGTTGTCCCATTGAACCAAGGTCTTGGGATCTCGATTCACAAGGTTGGGTTACCGCTATGAACATTCTTTAAGTTGTGGATTTTAAACCCATTCCCTTAACAGTTTATACTGATTGGTCTCGATTTATGCCTTTCGTAGCGGATCCGCAAGGTTTTCCTTTGACTTCACGTAGTCAATCGAAATAACCCCATTCGAAATCAATTGTCTAATGGTATTGTGTCTCCGACGTATATGTCTAGACTTACCATTATACATCTTGTTTTTGTGCCCTTCCGATTCCGATTGACTATCACGAGTGTATCATAACAATGAGGCACAGGCTTATTCCAACAAGGAATATCCTCTAAGAAGTTTCTAAGCCATTGAACTTCTTCTCGGCTTTATCTAAAGCAATGAACTCGGATTCCATAGTGGATCGAGCTATGCACGTTTGCTTAGAAGACTTTCACGACACCGCTCCTCCACCTATTGTGAAAACAAATCCACTTGTGGACTTGGAGTCTTTTGTGTGCGATATCCAATTGGCATCACAAGTATCCTTCTAATCTCTTTGGATATCTCGTATAAAGTATTCCATAGTTCATGGTATACTTTAAATATCTAAGTACCCTTGTCACGGCTTTCCGGTGATCCCGTACTCGGGTTACTTGTGAACCTACTTAGTTTGCTCACTTTGGATATGCGATGTCCGGGCGTGTACAATTCATTAAGTACATCGATCGCCAATTACCCTTGCATATTCGGTGAGAAACGGTTCGCCTCTATTCTTGGCCAAGTGTAGACTTAGATCTACAGGTATCTTAGCCGGAGGACTATCAAAAGCATTAAACCTTCTGAGTATGCTTTCGATATAATGAGACTGTAACAAGACAATTCCATCTGAAGTTCTAGAGATTTTAATCCCTAATATATCATCAGATAATCTCATATCCTTCATGTCAAAGTTCCTCTTTAACATGTTCTTAGTATTCACGATTAAATCATGACTACTACCCATAATCAACATATCATCTACATAAAGGCATACTATGACGTAATCATTTGTAGTACCTTTAATGTAGACACACTTGTCACATTCGTTGATCTTGAAACCGTTTGACTTCATAGTCGAGTCAAACTTTTCGTGTCATTGCTTAGGTGCTTGTTTTAGTCCATAAAGTGACTTAACAAGTTTACACACCTTTCGCTCTTGATCGGGTGCAATGTTCCCCTTGGGTTGTTCCATATAGATCTCATCTTCAAGCTCACCATTCAAGAAGGCAGTTTTAACGTCCATTTGATGTATCTCAAGGTTATGCAAAGCTGCAATAGCAATGAGAACACGAATGGACGTAATCCTCGTGACAGGAGAATATGTATCGAAGAAGTCATATCCTTCCTTTTGTCTAAACCCTTTAGCTACCAAACGGGCTTTATACTTGTCGATAGATCCATCTGCTTTATACTTTCTTTTAAGGATCCACTTGCATCCCAAAGGTTTGCAACCCGGTGGGAGATCAACCAACTCCCAAGTGTGATTTTGCATGATGGAATCTATCTCATTATTGATAGCTTCTTTCCAGAGAGGAGCTTCTGGACTAGACAATGCTTCTTGAATAGTTCGGGGTTCGTTTTCTAACATATAAGTTAGAAAATTAGGACCAAAAGACTTAGCTACTTTTGTCCTTTTACTGCGTCTTGGTTCCTCTTCATCATCACTTTGAGGTAACCTTGCAGTTTCATAAGTTCGTTTACTCGAACTTTTTTCTTTCCGTTCTTTGTTCGGAAATATATTCTCGAAGAATACAGCATTCCTTGATTCAATGATCATACCTTCATTTATATCAAGAATTGCCGACTTGTGCACTAAAAATCGATATGCACTACTATTGTTAGCATATCCAATAAAAGCACAATCGATCATCTTTGGACCGATTCTAACTTGTTTCGGCTTAGGTACTTCGACTTTAGCCAAACACCCCCACACTTTGATGTATTTGTATGACGGTTTACGTCCCTTCCATAACTCATATGGAGTTTCGTTTTTACCTGTGTGTAGGATCTTATTAAGAATGTAGTTTGCAAAAAGTATGGCTTCCCCCCACAAGTTTTGGGGTAAGCCAGAACTTAATAACATCGCATTCATCATCTCCTTAAGAGTACGATTTTTGCGTTCTGCAACTCCATTTGATTGAGGTGAGTAAGGTGCGGTCGTTTGATGAATTATACTCGCTCCGAGCAAAATTCCTCAAGCGAGCAACATACTCTCCGCTCTATCACTTCGAATCATCTTAATTTTCAAATTAAGTTGATTTTCAACTTCATTCTTATAAGTTTTAAAAGCTACTAAAGCTTCATCTTTGCTTTTCAAAAGATAGACATAACAATATCTTGTGCAATCGTCTATAAACGTTATGAATTACTTTTTCCCACCTCGAGTTTGCACAAGTTTTAAATCACACACATTTGTATGATTTAACTCGAGTGGTTTGGTACTTCTTGTTACCGAATGAAACGGTGCTTTGGCCAATTTTGCTTCAACACAAATTTCGCATTTGTCTTGTGAATCGGTTTTAAACTTGGGTATTAATTCCAGATTCACTAACCTTTTAATTGTGTTGAAGTTTATGTGTCCTAATCTATCATGCCATAAATTAGAATAATCCAACAAGTAAACAGAAGTAACGTTTTTTTTCTTCGCCTCTTGGCGGAAAACAGACATTACACTCATTTTAAACAGGCCCTTATCAAGGTAACCTTTACATAGAAATTGACCATTCTTGGTCATTACAAACTTGTCGAACTCAAACACTAGTCTAAACCTGGCCTAACTAAGAAAAGGACCAGAAACCAAATTATTACGGATGTCCGGGACATGCAAAGACATCTACAAGCATAAGCTCCTTCCGGAAGTCATCTTGAGCACCACATTTCCAAGCCCAACGATGTTGGAAGTCGAAGAGTTCCCCATGAACAACTTCCTTCCATTAATCGGAGTGTAGGATGAGAACATCTCCTTGTCAGCACAAATGTGACGAGTAGCCCCGGTATCTATCCACCATTCCCTTGGGTTATCCATCATATTGGCTTCAAACACAATGGCGGAGAGATCAAGCTCCGACAGGTCAATTGGAACCGACTTGTCCTCCGTCACATTGGCTTGTTGCCTTGGTTGCCCTTCTTCGGGTGTCGGCAATCCTTAGCCATGTGGTTCGATTTCCACAGTTGTAGCAATTACCCTTGAACTTTTTGGCCTTTTCTTTTTCCTTCCTGGAGTGCTTGCGTTTCTTGCTAGTGCTCGATTCAGCAAGATTGGCCTTAGCCTCCATTCCAGACTTGATGGTTTTAACATCTAATTTTCGGTTGTCTTCTTCGATGCGAAGCCGAACAATCAGATCCTCAAGCCCCATATCTTTGCGCTTGTGCTTGAGGTAATTTTTGAAGTCCTTCCACAATGGCGGCAATTTCTCGATTATTGCAGCCACTTGAAAGGATTCATTCAAAATCATCCCTTCAGACACAAAGTCGTGAAGTATGATTTGAATCTCCTGAACTTGGTTGATCACCGTCTTGGTGTCAACCATCTTGTACTCCAGGAATTTGCCGACAACAAATTTTTTTGTGCCGGCATCTTCTGTCTTGAACTTCTTTTCCAAAGAATCTCACAATTGCTTGGAAGTTTTGAACGTGCTATAGACATTGTAGAGAGTGTCGTCTAGCCCGTTCAAAACGTAATTGCGACACAAAAAATCGTTGTTATGCCAAGCATCCACAGTGATTCTCCGGTTGTTGTCAACTTCTTCATAGCCTACGGAGGGAGGGGTCGTCCTTTAGGAAACGAGACAACCCCAAGGTCGTCAGGTAGAACAACATCTTCTATTGCCAACGTTTGAAGTCGGTGCCAGAAAACTTAGGCGGCTTTTCGCCGTGAGCGGGAGCAGCAGCCATTGGTGTGAAAGAGATCGAACTTGATGCCATCGTCTTCAACAGAAATAGCTTTTCGTCTTGCGATTGTAGGGCAAAATATAAGTGTATGGTTTCTATTTTCGGAAAATGGCTAGGATAAGTGTATAGGCTAAGTCGAGGCCTGAATTATATTCAGTCTCCGCAAGACGAAAATGCCATGTATATCGAGTGCTTACGGTTCCGGCGCTCGCCTCTAAGATACAACGACTTTTTATAGTCCCAGTTAGCAGCACTAGCAAAACTGGAACAACAGCGAACTACAAAGTGTTTGACAACTTTCAAGCTTTTCAAAGAGCAAATGGGACAAAATATGCAAAATGCAATGCTCGATTTTAGTATTCTGATTATTTCATATGTCTTTTCAAACAGCAGGGGTCGAATAATATAGGCCTGAGGTGCCTCGTATGGAAAGATCGCGTCTTTTGCCTCAAAAAGACATATTTGCACTGAACAGACGCACATGTACTTGGGAGCACGACCAGACGCACGGGCCGTGCGTCGTGCGCCCCGTCTTATTTTGCGAAAACGGAAAAGTTCGCACCTAGCATGACCCAGGACGCACGCCGTGCACTGCCCGTGCAAAACCCGGAGAGCGCGACGACCGACCGCGACGGGTCGTGCGTCGTCGCCGTCTTCGTCCGAACGTTCCCGAGTTGAATTCATTTATTTAATTAATTACAAAAATTAATTAAACATTTATTTTTAAAGGTTTTTGGTCCAAAAAGAATAAGGGCTTCTGGTGGGGCCGCGACGACCCGACCGCACCGTTCGGTCCGAACGTTCCCAGGTTGAATTCATTTAATTAATTAAAAAAATTAATTAAACATTTATTTTTAAAGGTTTTTGGTCCAAAAAGAAAAAGGGCCTTGAAGCCCAAGCCCAAGCCCACGGCCCTCGACCCGGGCCAGGTCGAGCCGATCGGCGGGCGGGCGCTGGCGCGCGCGTGCGTGTGTGCTTTGAACCAAACCCACAAGCATTTAGGTCCTTACCCCTTTAAAAACTTGGGTGCCCCAAGGGCCCAAACCCATAAGTCCAACTTGGGATATATAAAGTGTGCAAACTTTTCATCCTTTTCCTATGTGGGATGGAGCAATCCTCCTTCCCCACATTTTCCATTTTCCATACCATTTATTTGTATTAAGTGGCTAACTTCTAGCATTAATTTCTCATTCACCCAGAATCGGTCTTGAGAAATTCCAAATCCTATTCTCATATACTCTCTTAGTAGAATTTTTACAAATAATTTAATTTCGTTTTTCACTAATGGAAACCACTTAATTATTTGGTCAAAATTGGGTCAACACCCCATTTATCAAAGACCAAATTCCAACATGATAAGCTTGAGAAATCTTTCAATTCGGATACATACAAGCTTTTTTTTACCCTCTCTTTTAATTCTTGTTTTGTAAATTGTGGAACATGTTTGATTATTTGTTGTTGCATTTTATGAATATCATTATGAGCTAAATTTTCATTTCTAGAGGATTATGTAACTTAATTGAATCTTATATTTTGATGATTTAATCTATCATGTTTCAGTAGTTGATTTATTTATATTGTTGTTTTTAATTCCTTCTAAATTACTTGATCATTAATTTAGATTATTTGGTGTATACAATTATCATTTGAGAGAATTAATTGGATACATGGACTAAAAATAGTATAACTTAGAATTTCATATAGTTGAGAAACGTATGATCTCTTTGAAATCTTTTTTTATAAATTCATTGATCCTTTTAGAGACGACGTTTGTGATTTTTATAGAGATTTGAAATCTAAATTTAGATCTTTAAATCATTCACTAATCGAGAGATAGGATTGATTATTTACGGAATTCATGATTTATAAATCACTAATGAATAATTGATAGGTTGCGTTGAAAATATAAGATACGAACCTAAGTGAATCATTCCTCTAGAATTTCATTATTTCATATTTGATAAATTGTTCAAGCTAACAAATTGCTCAAACTTTGTGTTAAATTGTATTTTTGTTATCTAGTATTTTAAAACATCAAA
The DNA here is from genome assembly GCA_016081115.2 of Rehmannia glutinosa. Classification (NCBI taxonomy): domain Eukaryota; kingdom Viridiplantae; phylum Streptophyta; class Magnoliopsida; order Lamiales; family Orobanchaceae; genus Rehmannia; species Rehmannia glutinosa. The sequence goes on from JABTTQ020001908.1 coordinate 201,175, forward strand.
ACTCACTATTCGATTTTCTAGATAACTTTAAGCTATTTTAATTACAATACTTAATGCTTATTTAATTATCATTCCCTATGGATACGACAACCCAATTTTAATCACTATATTAAAACTTGACACCGTACACTTACGGTAATATTTCACGAACACAAGGATTTTTTTTTTTCATTGTAGAATCGAGTTCTTGTCTACTCTCTACATTAAATTCTTCCTCCTTCTCTTTGTTTGTTATCGTTTGTTATAATGTTTCTATTAATGTTCTAACATGGTATGAGAGCAAAGTTTAAAAGTGTAGACAAACTTCATGGATCCACCTTTGATTTGATTTGGTTGATCATACAATTTAGTCTAGCATATTCGCACATACAGGGTTATTTATCACATATTGGTACTTGATTTTTTGTTATTGTTTTAATTTGATTTGGTATTAGCTCTCTTTGGTTCTGTATTGTTATTTGTGTTGGAAATTAGTACAACAATGGTTACAACGGGAAAAGCCTTCAAGATGGCTTACAAAACATAAACAGAAAATTACAAGAAATGTAAAACCTAACTATTATAAGTCTTGAATGGAATCCAACTCCAGAAGCATGAATCTGACAGAACTTGAAAAACAAAAGCCGAGTCGAGTAGAACTCTATCCGCAAGACAAATACGTCCCGGCTAGTGCTCACGGTTTGACGTAATGTCCCCAAAGATAAAACGGCTTTACCTCCTTATGTGCAGTAGCACCCCTGACACAAAGGCACCTTTCGAACTCGAAGGAGCGAGAACTGGTTGCTGGACACGAGTGCAGAATGAAGTGTTCTTGAAAATGTTCGTCGAAAAGTTACAACATTTTTACCGACACTTGAAGAATATGCAGAGATATGCGATTTTTCTGTGTATACTAACTCCATCTCTTCCTTCCTAACTCCCTCATAACTCTCACAATGCAGCAAAACGCCTAAGACTTATATAGGCCATCATTTCCAACACTTGTAGGGAATTAAAGATTAAGAGAGTGGGCATTCAACCACATGTAACTCCTATGAGTTACAAACCTCTTATATGACCACTACTTGAGGAGTTACAAACTCCAAAAGCCACATGAACCTAGACACCTCCAATGTCTAGATCCATCCACACATGAACCTAGACACCTCTAATGTCTAGATTCATCAGGCCTAACAATTACTTGAATTTGGGCCAAGCCCATTTTCAAGTTACAAAACTAACTGAACCTGAACCCGAGCCCAAAGGGCCGGTCCGGTCCAAGGCCCATTTGTGATCATACACTTGTGTTATAGTATATCCAACCAATAACACCTTCTAGTATTTATACTAGGATAAACTATGCCCATTCGCGTGGCCAACATCGTGTATTAATTTCTCACTCATCACCGAAATTCGGTTTTGAGAAATATAAAATACTACGAACATCCACTCGAAAAGTAGATTAACAATTCACAATTTAATTCCTCCAGAATTAAATTCTTAGCTACCGAAAATTTGGTCAAAATCGGGTCGACGCCCGCTTTCTCAAAACCAAATTTCCAACAATCCCCCACATGAGTGGAAATTAATGCATGCATGAATGCAGACACGCAACCAGTCCTCAAGAGACAATACTGCATCCGGAAAGGTAGCTTGTGGCTTTGAACCTTCCGTAGTTAATACCATCGGGTATACTGGCGGCCTAGTGGACGCAATGCCTTGAACTATTCCTCCACGGTGTATACCGAGACAATAGCATTAACACAGTAAGGTCTCAACCCCTCCTGTTCTCACGTTTGTGTCCGTTTCTGGCCATGGACACCACTTTGGATTCATAAGTGTTTACCTTGAAGCGGCCCTCACTTCTCACTTACATAGGTGATCTCCTATCCGAGTATCCTGCCATACTCTACCTCAACGAGGTGTAGGAATCATTAAAAGTCAAATGACTTAGCCTCGCCACAACTTGCAGGTGTTTCAACACTTGGCATTGCTCTCTAGGGATGGGTTGAAACATTGTTTCCAAGTGTTATAACTCAACCTTCATAGCTTAGTTTTCCCATTGAACCAAGTTCTTGGGATCTCCAGTCATCATGGTTGGGTTACCACTATGATGGTTATTTTTACTTTGTAGACTTTAAGCCCATTCCCTCTAGCAATTTACACAATTGATCTCGATTTAATCCTTTCGTCAAAGGATCTGCCAAATTGTCTTTTGACTTTACGTAGTCAATTGACATCACACCATTTGAGATCAATTGTCTAACGGTATTATGTCTCCGACGAATATGTCTAGACTTACCGTTATACATATTGCTCTGTGCCCTTCCTATAGCCGCTTGGCTATCACAGTGAATCGTCACCGAAGGCACAGGCTTCCTCCAACATGGAATATCTTCCAAAAAGTTTCGAAGCCACTCTGCTTCTTCACCAGCTTTATCCAAAGCTATAAACTCTGATTCCATGGTGGACCGAGCTATACACGTTTGTTTCGTGGACTTCCACGATACCGCACCACCTCCAATGGTGAATATGTATCCACTAGTGAAATAAGAATCTTTCGAATCCGAAATCCAACTAGCATCGCTATACCCTTCAAGTACAAATGGGATATCTCGAGTAGTATAGCCCATACTCCAAGGTATACTTCAAGTATTTTAACACCTCAGTTAACGCTTTCCAATGCTCGTGGCTTGGATTGCTCGTGAAACTACTCAACATATTTACAGGGTAGGCCAAGCGGGCGTGTACAATTTGTAATGTACATCGATCGCCTATAATACGTGAGTATTCCATCCGAGCCACCGGTTCTCGCTTTATTAGCAACCAGATTTACACTTAAATCAATAGGCGTCTTTGACATGTGAATGTCAAAAGCATTGAATTTCTTGAGCACTTTCTCCACATTGTGGGATTGTGACAAGATAATTCCATCATGAGTTCTGCTGATTTTTATCCCCAGGATCACATCAGCAGTTCCCATATCCTTCATGTCAAAGTTTCTCTTTAACATTCTTTTCGTGTCCATGATAACATCATGACTACTGCCCATGATTAACAAATCCGTCTACGTATAGACAAACTATGACAAATGCTTCTGATGTCCCTTTGACATATACGCATTTATCACACTCGTTGATTTTAAACCCATTTGACAACATCGTGTTATCAAACTTAAGATGCCATTGTTTTGGAGTTTGTTTCAGTCCATACAAGGATCTTATCAACTTGCACACCTTCTTTTCTTGACCGGGTGCAACAAACCCTTCAGGTTGTTCCATGTAGATTTCAACATCTACCTCTCCATTCAGAAACGTCGTCTTGACATCCATCTGATGAATCTCTAGATTGTGCAAAGCAGCAATCGCGAGAAGCACCCGAATAGACGCAATCCTCGTTACCGGAGAATAAGTGTCAAAGAAGTTATACCCTTCTTTTTGTTTAAAGCCTCTGGCTTCAAGCCGTGCTTTATACTTATCAATAGTTCCATCTCGCTTTATACTTCTTCTTTAGGATCCACTTACATCCTAAAGGCTATATGACCACGGGGAGATCAACCAACTCCCACGTATGGTTTTGCAGAATGGACTCGATTTCACTATTGATTGCTTCTTGCCAGAGCGGAGAATCTGGACTACTTAGAGCCTCTTTAATCGAGTTTAGCTCACCATCTAACATCAGTGTTAGAAAGTCAGGTCCAAAGGACTTAACCACCTTTGGCCTCTTAATCCGTCTTAGTTCTTCACCACTCAGTGTTGAACTAACTGTTCTGTCAAATGTGACAGCAAGTGTCGTACCAAGTGTTTTTCCGGTTGTTATAACACGGCAAAGACCTTCAAAGAACATCTGCGAAAGAACATCTGCAATTGTTCCAAATGTTATAACAGGAAGTAACACCTCAAAGTAAAAACCTCCAGAAACATCTGAATACAGTCGTTTCTTTAAACTTCCATTTATCCTTTCTTTACAAGGATAAATATGCTCAAATAAAATAGCATTCCTTGACTCAATTATGGTACCAACTGTCGTTTCCGGATTTTCTGACTTATGTACCATAAAACGATATACACTACTGTTAAGTGCATAACCAATAGAATCACAATCGACCGTTTTAGGACCGATTTTCGCTTGCATTGGTTCAGGTATTGCAACCTTAGCCAAGCACCCCCACACTTTAAGGTATTTATAAGATGACTTACGATTTTTCCACAATTCGTAAGGAGTCTTATCTTTCCCTTTAAGTGGGATTTTATTCAATATGTGGTACGCCGTTAAGACAACTTTCCCCCACATATTCTGTGTTTCTTTGTTCAACTCCGGATTACGCCAGAACTTACACAGCTCCTGGTCTTTTCATTAGCATTAGAATGCTTTTCGTTGTTCTATTACTATTAGAACCTCGTTCCAACAATATTGTTAGAACCTCGTTCAAACAAATTTCAGAACCTTGTTCCGACAATTCTGTTCGAACCATTTTACAGCGAGTGTGACCTTAGATGTTGGCACACCTTCAGCAACATTTCAGACCTCACACTTGGTTCTGAAACTGCCTTAGGTGTTACAACACTTTTGGCAACATCTCCTGCAAATGTCTTTCATTAATACATTTTTCGGTGTAACAACACCTCGGCATAACACTTTCTCAGAATCGCGTGGTATAATGTCGCTTCTGGTGTTACAACACCTCCGACAACACTTTCTGCAACACTTAAATCTACAACTGAAGCTCGAAAGCTAAAAGTGAGACAGAAAGTATGGTTATACCCTCACAGTCGCTGGATCCGTTAGAATTCTTAAAAGGTATTCCAACACAGTTTTCTCAAGTCTCTACCAAGACTTTCATGGATTTAGCTTCATGCCCTCGATTGCTTTCTTCGATTTCCAATCGAACAATCAGACCACTAATCCAAATTCCTTCCAGTTATACATTTAGGAATTTATGAATATTTCCAACCTGGTAACAACATCTAAACGATGCAAACCATTTGGAATTTTTCATTTAAACCACATCCCTTCAGCACGAATATCATGCGGGATCAGTCGAAAACTTTACACTAGTTTCAACACATTTTTGGATTCTTGGAATCATCCATTTCTCAATCCAAAAAACTAGAAATAACGAACCTCTTGGAATCACATCCTCATTTCGTATTTCTTTTCAAAACCATGAACTTGTTGGAAAAACATCCTCAGTTCAAACCACACAATACATACAGTAAAGTGCACAACTAAGTCTTTTAAGACAAAGTTACGGCATGGGATATCACCATCTTAGCCCCATGCTTCAAACGCAACGCGTTTTTAGCAACAACAACAATTCCAGCAACCACTGGAAGGTCTTCTGTCAGATTCATCTCCAAGCTAAGGTTCTGTTTCTCCTCGCCATCGTGAAGGTACGATATTTGTCTTGCGATTGTTGGAAATTAGTACAACAATGGTTACAACGGGAAAAGCCTTCAAGATGACTTACAAAACATAAACAGAAAATTACAAGAAATGTAAAACCTAACTATTACAAGTCTTGAATGGAATCCAACTCCAGAAGCATGAATCTGACAGAACTTGAAAAACAAAAGCCGAGTCGAGTAGAACTCTACCCGCAAGACAAATACGTCCCGGCTAGTGCTCACGGTTTGACGTAATGTCCCCAAAGATAAAACGGCTTTACATCCTTTATGTGCAAAAGAGCACCCCACGACACAAAGGCACCTTTCGAACTCGAAGGGAGCGAGAATCGGTTCTTTGGACACGAGTGCAGAAGGAAGTGTTCTTGAAAATGTTCGTCGAAAAGTTACAACACTTTTACCGACACTTAAAGAATATCTTGAGAGATATGCGATTTTTTGTGTATACTAACTCCATCTCTTCCTTCCTAACTCCTCCTAACTCTCACAATGCAAAGAAACGCCAAGACTTATATAGGCCATCATTTCCAACACTTGTAGGGAATTAAAGATTAAGAGAGTGGGCATTCAACCACATGTAACTCCCATGAGTTACAAACCTCTTATATGACCACTACTTGAGGAGTTACAAACTCCAAAAGCCGCATGAACCTAGACACCTCCAATGTCTAGATCCATCCACACATGAACCTAGACACCTCCAATGTCTAGATTCATCAGGCCTAATAATTACTTGAATTTGGGCCAAGCCCATTTTCAAGTTACAAAACTAATCAACTCAACCCGAGCCCAAAGGGCGGTCGATCCCAAGGCCCATTTGTGATCATACACTTGTGTTATAGTATATCCAACCAATAACACCTTTTAGTATTTATACTAGGATAAACTATGCCCATTCGCGTGGCCAACATCGTATATTAATTTCTCACTCATCACTGAAATTCGGTTTTGAGAAATATAAAATACTACGAACATCTACTCGAAAAGTAGATTAACAATTCACAATTTAATTCCTCCAGAATTAAATTCTTAGCCACCGAAAATTTGGTCAAAATCGGGTCGACGCCCGCTTTGTCAAAACCAAATTTCCAACAATTTGTTGTTATTATTGTAATTGGTCATGACCTCATGGAAGGGACGAATTATTTGTATTAGAATTATGTGATGGGAAAAAATCAAGGAAAAAAGATGTGGGATTAAATTTATAGAACTCACTACAAACCAGTGCAAGAGAATAATGAGAAATTTATTGAGAAGTTGGAGGTTTTGGAAGTAAGCAATTCACATATTATCATATGGATTAACAAGTCGAGTTAAGAAATCGATTGGTGTCCAGTTGGTGAAGTATGAAATTGCTAAAGAGGTTTGTAATCATTTAGAGAGATTATACATGCAATCTAAATTCTCAAAACAATATCAGTTGAAAATCGATATTTGGACTCTTATATAGAGAAGTATGAGTGTTCAATAGTTTTATTATGTCATGACTAATCTTTGGGGTCAATTAACTCTTTCTGAATCCTCTTGAGTTTTGAGCATTTACTCTTTATATTGCCCATAGAGAGGAGCAACAACTAGTTCAATTTTTTATGGCTCTTCGTGATGGTTTTAAGTTACTCTATGGAAATATTTTGCATTATGGCAATCTTCCTATAGTTGATTCATTTGTTAGTGAAGTATTGGCTGAGGAAATACGTGGGGAAAAGAATTATATCCACACTTAGCTTGTCTATTTTAGCTACATGTGCCGCTCAAATCAAGGTTATCCTAATAAGTTGTTGGAAATTGGTTTTATAAAATAGGTTTTGACCTGATTTTGACCAATTATTAAGTGGGATCATATATTAGTTTTGGAAAAAAAATAATATAATCGTAATCTACACCGCGGGTAAATGAATTTAGCATTTTGAATTTCTCAAAACTAATTTCGGGTGAATGAGAAATTAATGCATAAAGTTAGCCACTTAAATGTCTTTTTTATATGGAATATAAAAGGGTGGGAATATGGAAAGCCATATCTCACATAAAAAATATATTAAATGTTTGACTAGCTTATAGAGAGCTTCACCACTAATAAGGAGTAATCATGTGGAGCTCCTTATGGTACACCCTAGTGGACCAAGTAAATTTTGATTAGCCTTTGGCTAGCTCAAATAGCACCGAGGATAGTGCGGAGCACCGTCCGAGCCAGAGCAGGGCCGAGGCCTGCGCACGTCGCGCATAGTTACATTGGGCGCTTTAGAGGCACATTTCGATTTTCGCATGTATGCATCATCGCGAGGAGCTTGAGGAGCCTTAAAGTTTTGAAAAATCGAACCAGGGTTAGCTTCAGTGGCTCGATGACATGGCAGGGCAACTCAAGTGGCGGTGACTTGCCAATAGTCGTCCGGATGACGACACATAGCATGTAGTGGCACTGATTGGACGTACCTGCTTGTTAGATAAATGTTTTTATCATGATTTTGATGATTTTGTTCAAACGAGTTTTTACGTCAAAACAATGTTCCTAAATGTTGTTTGAATACTCCCGATCGATTTAATGTTTTTACTATTTTTTCGGAGTATTTCTTGAAGTTTATTTTCGATAAAAATTGGACAACGTTTCTGTTTCATGCTCGACCGGTCGCCCTATAGGGTAACCCGTACCTGTGTTGAGTTTTGATACAGAAAAAGGGACAGAGGGAAAATTAAGAGGGGCGACCGGTCGACCTCGGTAGGGGCGACCAGTCGACCATAGGGCGACCGGTGCCTGAAACTTGCCCTTGAAGAACAGAATTCTCTGTTTCTGATTTTGAAGAACCTCCAACCGTTCAACATAGGGGGCGACCGGTCGGAACCCCCGTCGACCGGTCCCCCTGTGTAATTTTCGCAGAAATTTCATTTTGAACTTATCTCTTGTGACGGCCGCACTCTTTCTTTATCAAAGAAACTATCCGTTGCATTTTCGAGGCACGCTTTTTCCCTAATTTGTGGGATTGATTTCTAACAGACTATAATCTTGATTTTAAATGGTTTCTTTTTGCGAGAAAATCACTCCCCAAAGAGGAGTCTATGTCGGAAATCAAGTCAAGATCTCTCCTATAAATAGAGGCTTCATTCAAGCAACAAGACACAACACAACATACAAGCAAAGAGCATACAAGCAAACACTTTCATATCTTGTTGTATTTCAAGTACTTTCACTTGCACACTCTTGAGGTCTAGGCTTTTGATTCTTGATTACACTTGCACTCAATCTTTGTATTGTTATTATAGAGTTGAAATCTTGAATTTTGTCCATCATCCAAAATAAGATATCCTTGTTGTTGTTCTTGTGGTAAGAGCACACTTGGGTGATCTTAGGTGTTGAAGAGTGTGGTACTCGTCATAGGTGTTGAAGGAAGATTGTGGTAATCTCCTTGAAGGTGTTGTAAGAGGATTGTGGTAATCCTCAAGGTGGTGTTGTATTAATTTTGGTAATTAATAAAATTTCTTTTTCTTTTTTCGAAACCCATCCCGAATATACTGGGGTGGTAGAGCATGTAGTCCCTAGGTGGGGTGAAGCTCTTTAAATCAACGTGTGTTATTTATTTTCCGCACTTATAGCTTTCATCTTTGCTTGATCATTCGAAAAAAAAGGGCAAAATCTGAAAAACCGGGATAATCTATTCACCCCCCCTCTAGATTATCGTAGCCAATTGGACTAACAAATGGTATCAAAGTCAAACTCTTTGGCTAGCTCGTTCCGAGTAAAGAGGAAAGATCATTGGCTATGAATAAAGCTTATCTCACCACCGGCGCCTCCACCAACAAGCCACCACTATTCGACGCCAACAACTACGGATTTTGGAAAGACCGTATGGAGTGCTTTCTACAAGGGTGCGGGTTCGACATTTGGAATGTGGTCATTGAAGGAGTTGCTCAACCAACCAAGAAATTGGAGGATGGCACCTCAGCTCCTAAACCTTTCAAGGAGTTCGATGAAAATGACAAGAAGGTTTTCTCTCTAAACGGTAAGGCCTTAAATATTTTGCATTGCTCTCTTACCGCCACTGAGTATAATCGCATAAGAGGCATAAGGTCGACACATGAAGTTTGGGAAAAATTGGAGACAGTATATGAAGGGACAAAGAAGGTCAAACAAGCAAGAAAAACAATGCTTGTTAAAGACTTTGAAAACTTCAACATGCATGATGGTGAAAGCATCTCAAAAATGGTGGAAAGGCTTGACAACATTGTCAATCCTCTTGTGGCCCTCGGTAAAGTCATCTCCGAAGAAGACAAGGTGACTAAGGTATTGAATGCACTTCCCGGCTCATGGTCTAAAAAGGTGATGGCAATCACGGAGGCACAAAATCTTGAGACACTCAAGTTCGACGAGCTCATCGGTAACCTCCTCATTTACGAAGTCTATCTCAAGGAGAGGAAAAATTCCAAACCATCCATCACTCAATCGGGTATGCAAAATATTCCTAAAGGTCTTGCATCTTCTTCTAATAATGCATACTATGATAATGATGAGGATGATGAGGAGACGGCCGCACTTGTTCGTAAATTTGCAAAATTTGTGAATAAAAATAAGGCAAGAAAACCGAGAGACAACTCGTGTTTTAAATGCGGGAAATCCGGGTACTTCATAGCTGATTGCCCAAAACTCGAAGAGGAGGAGCAAATGAAGAAAAAGCCTTTTCCGAAAAAGAAGGCACTAAATGCGGATGTCAAAACTTGGGATGAGCTACTTGCAACATCCAACGAGGAAGGTGAAACCGAACATGGTCTTATGGCCATAGACGATGAAAATAATGAGGTACGCTCTAACTCCTCTACCTCCTCCTTAGTTGATGAATTACAATGTGATTTTGATGAATTGCAAATTGAATTTTAAAATTTGATTGTTAAATACAAGACTTTGAAAAAGGAGCATAAAGAGCTTAAAATTGAAAAGGAAAAATTATTTACTTCTTATGAATCTCTTGATAAAGCTCATGCTATCACTCTTACTACAGTCAATACTCTTGAAACCGAAAAGGAATCACTCACCAAAGATCTTGAATGTTTAAAAAAGGATGTGCATCGTTTTAACATAAGTACGGATAAAGTTACAAAAATTTTAGATGCACAAAGAGGTGAGCATTCTAAATTAGGACTTGGCTATAAACCTTTTCAACCTCTTTCAAAGAAAAATAATCAAGGTCCGACTTTTGTACGTGCTAGTAGTGCCCATGATCTTATTTGCTTTTATTGTGGTAAAGTTGGTCACTATGTTAGTCATTGTAAATTGAAGAACAATTTTAGCTTTATTTGGAGACCCAAAGGTCTCAAGGCTAACCCCCATGGACCCCAAAACTATAGGGTACCTAAAAATAATTCTTTTGTAGGTCATAGGGGCTATAACAACCATGGAGGATTCAAAATGGCTAGTGGACAGCGGGTGTTCAAGCCATATGACCGGAAAGAGAGAACTTTTTACCAACATCAAGCTCCAAGAAGAGGGTATGGTCATGTTCGGCAATGGCAAAGGAAGAATTCTTGAAAATGAAGAAATTGGTAACTCTTCTTTCTCTCTTAGTAATGTTCTTTTAGTAGAAGGGCTTAAGTTTAATTTGATAAGTGTTAGCAAACTTTGTGATTCAAATTATAATGTTGTTTTCAATAAAGAAAAATGTCTTATTCTTAAAAATGATGAAATTATTTGTGAAGCAAATAGAAAAGGCAATCTTTACAAAATTTGTACTAGTGATTTAGTTAGTCAAAATGTTTCTTGTCTTGTCACCAATAATGATTTAACGAGTTTATGGCATAGGAAACTTGGACATGTTGGATACAAGAATTTGAAATATATTTACAAAAACCAACATATAAAAGGACTACCCAAATTGAATTTTGAAAATCTTGGCTTATGTGATACTTGTCAAAAGAACAAATTAGTTAAGAGTAGTTTTAAGCCCAAAAATAAAATTTCCACAACCAAGCCTCTACAACTTCTTCATTTAGATTTGTATGGGGATATTGGTACGGCAAGTCTAAGTGGAAAACATTACACTTTCGTTATTGTCGATGATTTTTCTAGATATACTTGGGCTCTTTTTCTTGCAAATAAAAGCGATGCCGTTAATGAGTTTGTTAAGTTGTGTAGACTTATTGAGAATGAAAAAGAAGATACTATTAAGTCTATTCGAAGTAATCGAGGTGGAGAATTTGATGGTGAATTTAAAGTCTTTTGTGAAACCAAGGGATATGCACATAATTTTTCGGCTCCAAGGACACCTCAACAAAATGGAGTATCCGAGAGGAAGAATAGGACACTTCAAGAGATGAGTCGGTCCATGCTTAATGAATTTTCACTTCCAAAATATTTTTGGGCCGAAACCGTAAGTACTGCTTGCTATGTCATTAATCGAGTTTATATTCGTTCTAAAATGAATAAAACTTCATATGAGCTTTGGAAAGAAAGAACTCCAAATATTAGTTATTTCAAAATATTTGGATGTAAGTGTTTTATTTTGAATACTAAGGATCAATTGGACAAACTTGATCCTAAGGCCGATGAAGGAATATTTATGGGGTATTCAACCAAGAGCAAAGCATATCAAGTTTACAATAAGACTAGTATGGTTGTTGAAGAATCCATTCATGTAAAATTCAATGAAGCCTTGCGTGTTGAAAGGATACCCAATGATGATAGTGATGAAGAAGGTGGTATTGAACCCATTGTTCAAAATAATGCTCAAAATGATCAACTTTCTACCTCTAAGTGATCAACCATCCACTTCAAATGTTCCTCAAGAAGACAAAGGTGATACTTTGGATCTTCCCGTGGCATTGAAATTTAAAGGAGATCACCCAAAAGATCTTATTATTGGTGATACCCTTGATACAGTGATGACCCGAAGAAAATTTGCCGAGAAAGCTCTTATATCTCAAAAAGAGCCTAAAAATGCTAAGGAGGCTATTGAAGATGAAGATTGGTTTTTGGAAATGCAAGAGGAGTTGAATCAATTTGAAAGAAATGATTTATGGGAATTGGTACCTTGTCCTCCATCTCAAACAATCATTGGTACAAAATGGGTATTCCGGAACAAACTCGATGATCAAGGCAACATTGTCCAAAACAAGGCAAGATTAGTAGCTCAAGGGTATTGTCAAGAAGAAGGTATTGATTATGATGAAACATTTTCACCCGTAGCACGTTTAGAAGCTATTCGTATTTTGCTTTCCTATTCTTGTTTTAAAAATTTTAAGCTTTACCAAATGGATGTTAAATCCGTCTTTTTAAATGGTTTTATTCAAGAAGAAGTCTATGTAAAACAACCTCCGGGGTTTGAAAATTTTTTTAGGCCTAATGATGTTTATAAGCTTAAAAAGGCCTTGTATGGTTTAAAACAAGCACCCCGTGCATGGTATGCTAGACTTAGCTCATTTCTTTTGCAAAATGGTTTTACAAGAGGTAAAGTTGATACTACTCTCTTTGTTTTTGAAAAAGGGCAAGATTGTTTACTTGTGCAAATTTATGTTGATGATATTATTTTTGGTGCTACTAATGAATCCTTATGCAAGAAATTTTCTAAGTTGATGCAAGGTGAATTTGAGATGAGTATGATGGGGGAGCTTAATTTCTTCCTTGGACTTCAAATTAAGCAATGCCAAGAAGGTATTTATATTTCACAATCAAAATATACAAAAGAACTTATGAAAAAGTTCGGCATTGAAGAAGGAATAATTGTCTCTACCCCTATGGCAACAAATGTCAAAATTGACAAAGATGAGAAAGGCAAATCCGTGGATGAATCAAAGTATCGAGGTATGATTGGATGTTTACTTTATTTAACCGCAAGTAGACCGAACATTCTTCATGTCGTATGCCTATGTGCTCGTTTTCAAAGTAATCCCAAAGAATCTCATATGAGTGTCGTTAAAAGGATTTTTCGATATTTGAAAGGCACTATTCAATATGGTTTATTTTATCCAAAGAATGAAAATATTTCTCTTAAAGGTTATAGTGATTCGGACTATGCGGGTAATATTGATGATCGTAAAAGTACTTCGGATCATGTCAATTTTTGGGCGATTGCCTAGTTTCTTGGTTTTCAAAGAAACAAAATTGTGTTTCACTTTCAACGGCCGAAGCCGAATATATTTCCGCAACTTTTTGTTGAACTCAACTTCTTTGGATGAAACAAACCTTAGCGGATTACAAATGTTCTTTTGAAAATGTTCCTATCTTTTGTAATAATATATCCGCTATAAATATTGTTCAAAACCCGGTTCATCATAACCATACTAAACATATTGAGATTCGACATTATTTTCTAAGGAATTGTGTTTCTAAACGAAAAATTGAGATATCTTTCGTACCATCTCAAGATCAATTGGCGGACATTTTTACAAAATCGCTATCTTCCAAGACTTTTGCGTCTATACGAGCTCGGTAAGGCATAATGCATATTGAATGAGGTTTACGTTTGTATTTTGCACGTTTTTAAAATTTAGGGGCGAAAAATCGGATTTTTGAATCAAACTTCGAATTTTGAAAAACATAATGAACCAGTGGGCTGACTGGGGTGAGGCCGACTGGTCGGCCACCCCTCGACCGGTCGCCCACTGCTGGATTTTGGATAAAATTGTTTCTGTTTTCATACTTAGCCATTTTGGCTCATTTTGTCCATTTTTCGTTCCCTTCACAAATTGCACACATATTTCACTTCAAATTTGTTTTCTTGCATTTATTTTATATCTTGGACTTCATTAGGCTTGATTATCATTGGGTTGAACCCTTGAGTTTTTTTTTTTTACTCATATGATATTTTCTTAATGCAAGTTCTACATGTTTGTGATGAGCTCATTTATTATTGTTGTATGAATGTTGTTTGAACTAATTTGGTGATGAAATTTTTTTGGCTTGACTCATTTACAAGGGCCTTATACAACTTCTTCTATTTTTCACGCCCGCAAAGTGTTCGATGAATTGTCGCAAAGAAAATTTCAACTTATACATGACTCTTATGCTTTCAAATGTTGTAGGTCCCAAGGGGTGTAAGTGTAAAGTTTAGAAGGGGGGTTGAATAAACCTTACCAAATTTTCGATTTAGTCCTTTTAAATATTCAGAGTTAATACTACACAGCTGTGTCCTTGATGGATGACCAATTTAGTTAATCAAGAGAGTTAGTTTCTCCACGAGACTCAACCGAGCTATTGATGGAATAACTCTTTTGTTTAACTCAATTGTGGTTTTGTTTTCGTCGGAAGACTTAACACCCTAAAGTTTGATTAAGCAAGAATTTAGTGCTTGGTTTAGTACTTATAAATTATCAAGTGGATAGCAAAATATGTCGAATTAAACAATTAAGATGCGAGAAATTAAAGTGTTGAAATGTAAATGACACAATGAAATTTTTATAGAGGTTCGAAGATGGGGTAATTCTTCTACTCCTCTCTTCTCCAACTCCGGAGGAATCCACTAGGTAATGATCGGTATACAAAGTGGTAACATCAGGATCCGGATACAAGTCTTGATCACACGGTGACTTGATCCTTTGGGACTCGGTGCCGGAGACGCCTTGATCACTCGGTGGCTTCTCGTGCGACTCGGAAACTTCTTCTTCAGGGCAAATTGCTTGCTACTACTCACTTGCTCAAGCTCTTTGGATTTGATCACGAAGCCCTCCAAAAGCTTAAGACTTGGTTCGACCTTGAACCTTCCTACAATCCTTCGTGGAATGTAGACCCCTTGATTTTTCAAGTATTTTCCTCTTCAATCGATTGAAGTTATCTCTCCTTCACGGTGAGTGTTGGATTGATGTTCTTCGTAGTGTAGGCTTGAGGATTGAGAATGTTTGATTTTCTAATAATTGCTTGAATGTTTTTAGTTCAGTCTCAGTAACTTGTGTCTCTCGTGTGTCCCTTATTCTCAAATAAACTCCTCAGTCTTTTATAGTGATCTTTCAAAAAATTTGCCCGTTGAAGAGATAGGCTTATTTTTGAAAGTCACTTGCGATCGTTGGCTTGTCTTGTTGCGATCCTTGGAATTGCCATTTCCTCGTATGAATTGTTCTTTCACCTTTTGAGTTCGACACGGTGTAGTGCTTCCCATTGGTTCATTTCCTTTTGCACGCTTCTAGGGTGAGCACTCGAGAAAGGTGGTATGGAGATATTACTTGTTTAAGTAAATCTCTTGATTTTGCAACGGATCTTTTCTGATTATCTCGACTTGACCGCATTTCCATGCTTTCCCAGGGCGACTTAGAGTCGACTTCCAATCATTGGATGACTCTTGTCACTTCAACTTGAGACTTGGCTTTTCTTGAGTTGACTTGTGATACTCCACTGTTGTATCTCTGCTTCTTGATAGAGTTCCGTCTACTCTTCTTTGCCATACTCATTTGTCTCGCAGCGTGAGTCTTCCTTCTAGTCTTCGATTTGTCTTCTTGCATGTTAGGCGTAGGCGACTTAACTCGGCTTGGCCTCACTCTATTTATTACAATGCATTTTACAACAAGAATTGGGGTGCCAACTTTCTATTCTAAGTTTTACATGGCATTCATCAAAATCTAAACAATAAATTTCTAACAATTTCCCCCTTTTTGATGATGCCAAAACTTAAACCATTCAAAAATGCAAATAGCAAAGATACATACGGATAGTGTATTGACATAGAATGTATGCGCGAGAATCAATCCTTTTATTGATCATAACATTCTTGTTCTTTTACACAATCTGTTTACAAAGGTGTATCAGAGCACATATTTGTCTACGGAAAAATAAAGAATTTATAGCTTTATTTGGAAGACTTACATTGTATGTATTTACATAATAAAATACACGAAGGGGTGGACGGACAACACTTCATCTCCTTATTTGTCTCCTTCTTTCATCTTGTTCAAAGATCTTCTTCTCTTCTTCTCTTTTTCTCATCGTCATTTTGCCTTCTTTTTCTTTTCATATGCCTTCCCGGCGACTTCATCTCTTCTTAATCTTTCTGTCTTTCCTCCCATAGTGAGTTTGTCTCTTGTTTTCTTCTAATCTTTTTGCATACTCGGGCGTTACTTTTTAGCCACTTGCAAATTTGCTACTTGGTCAAGACCCATTGAGAGATTCCTCCTTTCTTTCCTGGATCTACGTATTCAATGTTTTTAGGCGAGAGGCCTAGGTGCAAGCTTCTTCCTCCACCACCGCTTCTTCTCTACCTCCGGGCGTGTCTTTGATCTTGGGTCTTCTTCTTTCCAATTTGTGAGTGACCAGCGGAGTGACCCAGAGGATCGCGTAGGTAGCGCTGTCGCCTTCTTCACATAACGTGAGACCCTTTTCCCGAGTACAAGTCCCAAGCTTGAGCCATAGACATATTTGCAAAGTATCCTTCGGGATTCGAGCGTTTTGAATTCATCAATCGATCGTGGCTCTGTCTCCGACATCCGAGATGGCATAAGTGTCTCTCTCTTTGGAATGCCTCCATGTTCTTTCAAGATGTTCATAACTCGGGCATCTATTCTTCCTTCCACTTCCTTCATCCCCGCTTCAATTGTTTTCTCTTTTCGGCCATAGATATAGCATAGTGTTGGAGTGGCGAGTCACGGGGAGTTTCTTTCCGATAATGTCACCGTGATGGACCTTGTTGGGGGTTTGTGCAATCATCAAGGTCACATCCGTCGATCCTTCCCCTCAACAAGCTTTCATTTCTTTTGTTTCAACACTTTCTCGGTGACTTTTCCTTGTTTGCTTCCTTCTCGCCTTTAGGTATTCCTCTTCCCCCTTTTTGGCATCATCAAAGGAGAGAGGAATGCCTGGAAACAGACTTGCAGTGAAGGGAAGTCTAGCCGATGGCGATGGTAGGTTACGTCTTGAGTCCGCTGCAGAGTATGCAAGACACAAAATTCGGATCGAGTAGCGTTGGACTGCTGAAATCGCTTCATCTCGGCCATGAGAAGCTGAATTTTGTATTCATGGTCTCTTCCAAATGTTGTAGATCACTCTTGTTTTGCTCACGCAGCGACTTAATCTCGGCAATGTAGAGCTTCATGCATGTGCTCAATATGTTCTCTCGGCTTCGTTTTTGCATCAAGCATTTTCGACTCTCCATACCAAATGACTTGTTGAACAATGTCCTCAAGTATCTAACTTGTTCCACACGCATTGTTTTCTTCTTTGTTGCCACCATTCCCCGATCTCGATTTGTTATGCCTCTTAAATCGGCGAAGTGAGATTGGCATCTCGTTGTCCGATCGCATGTCCATAGAGGCTCCGATGCCTCTCCATCCATTCAATCTCGATGAATAATGCCTTGAACACTTCGCGGACTTGGTGATTCTTCCGTTGGTTGATGGCCATGCGCGTCAAAATCATAATCATTTGGAACAATGGTGCACGATGGAAAACGGAGCTGGTGCGTGATAGCGTGCGCGTTCGTTCTCGACTCTTCATGGAGGTCGGGTACCTCCGGGGGGAAAAAGGAAAAAGATTCTATAAAGGATTCATCACCGCCAATCGGGATTTGTTCGATGATGAGCGGCGCGTGAAGTTTTTAGGAATCGACTCGGCCAGACTTGAGGAGCTGCGCGATGGACTCGGTTGTTGGGTTTTGTTGTGAAGTGGACCCGCTTGCCGAGCCTCGGTGTCTCAACAGCCTTCGTTGGTCTCGGTGATTTCTCCAATTGAGTAGACGGGTCCTCGGCTTATCGTAAGCGTCATCGGACGATGATGAGATTTCCATTGGTGGCTCATCATCAAAATTAAAGGTTTGACGAGTAGTCTTGGGATCGACTTGCTCGTGCTTGGAACATCCGCGGCTAAGTCTTTTGGATTTGTCACGGGGATGACTCACTTTTCTTCTTCTTTTCTTCCGATCCCGGAAAAGGTTACATCGGGATTATCCTAGGAATCATGAAGTGCGCTTATCTCCTTCTCGGATGGGTAGATGATAGCAGGAGGGATGTTCTCTACTTGACTTCTTTACCCCCGGGAAGTTTCAACCTCCCGTGGGCCTTCATTACCTCCGGCAGTCTCTCTGCAGCGAGGCCTTGGTCCTCCTTTCGACTGCAGTCATTTGTCTTAGGGTCTTCTCGGTGGCATCCATTGGAGTCTCAACCCCATGGATTGCACTTTCATCGCCCAGTGTTAACTCAGGGTTGTTCCTTCTCGTGCCTCGATTGCATCGCGACTTCATTAGCCTTCGAGAGCGGTTGGCACCTCACCGAGACAATCTCAACGCCCGAGCTTCGTTGATGGCAACTTGTTGTTCTTCTTGTGTTTGTATTTTCTCTCCTTCGCCTCCTTGATTTGTTGTGGAGTCATCTACAAAGATCCTCCGACCTTGCCGCAGTGGAGGGAGTTTTCACCGGTGGCGCACCACCGAGTGACTTGGAATGGGGTCACTCGTCTCCAAACTCCCGGCTATTTCGATTGAATGTTCAGTTGGGGTAGGTGGTAAAACACCTTCAATAGGGGTTGGCTCGTGGGGTCCCCATTATCCCGTTTCATCGCCAAGACCATTATTGCCTTCTTCCGAGTGAGTGGGAAGTGGTGGCAGCAACAACGATGGCGATTTGTGAACCACTCCCATTGGATCAATTTCGTGTGTTCGGAGGACTCTCCTGGTCCCTCCATCAATCTTTGCTCGTGAAGGATTCTCGATTCGTGCAATGCTTGCTGCATTTGCAACTCTTTCGTGGCGCGAACATTCTCCGGATCCTCATCACCATTTTGTCGGAGAAGACATCAAGGAGAGGATGTGTGTGTTCGGGGTGCGGGAGATAGGCGGATCTTTGGCCTTCTCACGTGCCTCGCCTTCCTCTCGCTTGCTTTTCTTTCTCCTTGTCCTTGAAGATCTGCAGGATGTCCGTGCGATTGTCTTCATCCAGTGTTGGGAGCACAGTGGTTAGTCCAAGGAAGTTTAACGGTTCCTATTCTTCTTCTATAAACTCGGTACATTTGGAACTGTTCCTTGATTTACTCAACTTCCATTTCCTCCACTCACGCATGACGATTTTGGATGTCCAGGTAAGGTGGAGATAGGATCATTACATCACTATCGCCTTTATCGCCTTCTTCTTGTGTTTGTTGTGTGGACTACAGTTTGTGTCTTGAGTTGCCTCCGCTGATCGCCTCCCACAGACTTGTTTGTTTCATCAATTACATCCGAGACTCTACTTCTCCGCTAGCGATCTCCCAGATGTCTGCTCGGTGAGTGGCCGACTCGGCCCGGTTTCTCAAGCTCGGAGTGCTTGATGATTCTTCTTCGTCTCTAGTTTGTACCGAGGGATTTTGGTTCGAGAGACGGTGTCCTCTCGAGTCTTGGGCGGCGGGGGCCGGTCTTGTTTGTTTTCTTCCGAGGAGCCTGGCCAGTCTAGCTTATGATTTCTCCTCCTTTTGACGATCGAAGAAGGTATTTGAGAGTCCTTCTCGACCATTTTGTTGGGGCAGAGACACCGCTGCGGGGCGGTGACTCTCTTTGCGGGGAGCGATTTTGACTTTCTTTGCTGCGCAGGGCAGCTGATCTTCTTAACATTGCAGGGGGCACTTTTCTTCTTGGGTGGAGAGGAAACAATTTGTATCTTGAGTGGTCGGTGATTCCCCTCACTCGTGTCGCCTCTCTTGGCGTAGGCTCTCTTCGTGCGCCAGAGAGATTTGCTCGGAACATCCTCTTGTTAACATGGAATGCCTTCCCATGTCTAAGAGGGACTCCTTTCACCTCCATCACCGGCCAATCACTAGGCCATATCCAGGGATCCTCCAAATGTGCCATCTTCCTTGAAGGATTTGTTCCCACGTTCGCGAGTCTGCCTTTGTAGACAAACTCGGCCCGATTTATTTTCTTTTCTCGCGATGATTGCGGCCATTACAATCGACTTTGCTTTTGATTGGTCAAAGCCGCCAAATTTGATGTCAATACATTTGGCAACTATGTCCCAACGACTTGTGATAATCCTCCTTCAACGATCTCTTGTTTGTTTCTTTGTGTACACTATTTTATCAAGATAGTCGAGCTTGGCTATTTCTTTCCAAGCATCGGCCAAGTTTACATCGGCCGTTAATGTCCGAGGCTCCTTGATTGGTAGTGAGCGATGTTGGCCCAAATCCTTGCGAGAGATAGTCACCGCTTTCCGTGAACAGATGACTTTATTCCTTCATCGTGAATCTCGGCATTCACGTAGAAGCGTGCGACCTCCTCCACATAGGTCATCGGATATTCTAACATCAGAAACGGTTTCAGCCCGGTCGTTTCCAATTTTTCAGCGATTTTCTTCACTAGGGTGTCGTCGGACCCCTGTTTCACCATCCGTCGAAATCCACAGTAGACCCGGTGTGGATTTGCTTCCCTAACTTGGTAAAATCATAGGTTGGTGCCATTTTTCAGGATTTTATCAAAGAAAAACTAAGAGATTGATTTGAAGATAGATAGGGTTTCGAGAGAATTTTTGCCTTTGCTTTTGAGAGAAAGAGATGAACAGTTTTGGTAGTGTGAGAGAGAAACGGGCGAAAATGGTTTAAGTATGGTTTATGAAAGGACGTGCGGGTGGTTTTTGAAATGTGATCGAAATCAACGGCTTAGATTTTGCACGCCTATTTAGCATTTAATGTCTCGTATTTAATGCGGCGACATTTATATCCAATCATAAGCTTGGTGTGCGACTTTATGTCCTGTACACATCATCATTATCCGACGTATTCCTTAAAAACATTCCCGCTTAGTCAAAACATTTGCGTTTTTGTCACTTTGCTCATAAGTGACTCGAAACTTATCCCTTAGCCGATTTAACTCTACTTCTCACGAGTTCTCTTATTGACTCAGCTATCGGTGACTCGGTGTAGTGTCTTTCGATCTGGTGATTTCTTGGTGATTTGTGTGTTCACTCTTTTTTCACATTTTTTGTGTTCCATTTCTTTTCTTTGATTTTTATGAGTGTCATTTCACTCAATTAACCCCAACTCATATTTGAGTTCTTCAAATCTTGACTCACATAATGGTTTTGTGAAGATATGAGCCAATTGTTTGTCGGTTGAGATATATTCCAAGATGATGTCCTTCTTTTCAACATGATCTCTTATGAAGTGATATCCGACATCAATATGCTTTGTTCTTGAGTGCAACACAGGATTTTGAGTAATGGCGATTGCACTTGTGTTATCACACATGATTGGAATTTCTTTTTCTTCAACTTCATAGTCTCTGTTCTTTGTCTCATCCATAGGACTTGGGCTGCTGCCCAGCCTATGTATTCCTTGGTAGAGGTGGCTATTGAATTTTGCTTCTTGCTAAACCAGAAATCGCCTGTTTCTAGCATTTGACATGTGCCTGAAGTGTTCTTCCTGCCCACTCTGCATCCAAAGGCATAGTCGAATCTGAATAGCCAATTAGCTTGAATCCACCTTCCTTTGGATACCATAGGCCAACTTCTTGGCTTCCTTTCAAGTATCTCAATATTCTCTTAGCTTTTTGTCTGTATATGGCTCTCTTTTGGAGCAGATTGAAATCTTGCACATACACCTACAGCAAAGGTGATGTCTGGCCTGCTTTGTGAGATAGAGCAATGATCCAATAAGTGCTCTGTATCTTGTTTGATCTGAGGCTTGCCATCTGCATCCATGTCCATTTTGGTGATGTATTCATTGGTATTTTTACGGAAGACTTCTCCTCCATACCAAACTTCTTCATTAAATCTCTGGTGTATTTTGTTTGACTTATGAAGGTTCCATCCTTTTTGTTTCACTTGGAGTCCAAGGAAGAATGTCGCCTCTCCCATCATGCTCATTTCAAATTTACTTTGCATGACATTTGAAAACTTTTCACACAGCTCTTTCTTTGTCTCGTGGATCCAAAAATGATGTCATCCACATATATTTGAACAAGCAAAGTATACTCTTTTTGTCTTGAATTAAGAAAAGTGTTCTATCTACTTTTCCTTTTGTGAATCCATTTTCGGTTAGGAATTGTGACAAAGTATCATACCATGCTCTCGGGTGCCTGTTTCAATCCATATAGAGCTTTCTTGAGTTTGTATACCTTATCTTCAAGAGTCTTCTCGCTCAAATCCTGGAGGTTGTTCAACATACACTTCTTCTTCCAATAAACCATTTAGGAATGCACTTTTTACATCCATCGATATACAAAGTGAAATCCTTGTGAGTGCGTATAGGCAAGAAACATCCTTATAGCTTCCAATCTTGCCACAGGGGCAAATGTTTCATCAAAATCTATCCCTTCTTCTTGGCAATATCCTTTGGCTACTAATCTTGCTTTGTTTCTTACCCACGTAACCTTCCTCGTTCATCTTATTTCAACACCCATTTGGTGCCAATAACATTTTGATGTATGGGTCTTTGCACTAATTCCCATACTTTATTTCTTTCAAACCGATTGACTCTTCTTGCATGGCTTGAATCCAATGTGTGTCGTCAATGCTTGTGACACGTCTTTGGGCTCTATTTGCGAGATGAAGCATGTGAACATAGCTTCTTGTTGAGTTCGGATCTTGTTTTGACACCTTCTTTTATATCTCCAATGACAAGTTCTCGTGGATGGTCTCGGCCATCTTACATCGAGGTTGGAGTAAGTTAGCTGGATTCAGTAGACTTGCATTTTGTGTTGTTGTGGTCACTCTCTCGTAATCACTTAGCCGCAAATTTTCGATTGTTTTTGAGATTCACTATCTCATCTTCTTCCTCGAATTGATAATTCCGGCTTGACAAAGATAGGGACTCTTCTCGTATGGTTGGATGATTGACTTATCGGTGACTCTTCAATGTCTTCTCCATTTACATTTGGCTCATCGAATACCACATGAATGGATTCTTCGCAACCATAGTCCTTTTGTTGAGTACTCTGTAGGCTTTGCTTTGGTGAGTATCCTAAGAAGATACCTTCATCGACTTTAGCATCAAAAGCCTTTAGATTGTCTTTGCCATTGTTGTGGATGAAGCATTTACATCCAAATATTCTCAAATATGCAACATTTGGTTTTCTTCCAAATCGAAATCTCATAGGGAGTCTTTGTCACCGTGTCTGTTTTATCATACATCTGTTTTGAGTGTAGCAAGTTGTGTTGATTGCTGACCCAAAATCTTTTGGTAACCCTACTTGACTAACATGGTCCTTGCACGCTTCTTTGAGAGTTCTTCCTTCTTTTCGCAACTCCCATTTGTGGAGTTCTTTGCCGATAGTTCATGACCAATACCATTCTCAATACAATCGAGTTATTATTCCATTGACAAGCTCGGTTCCTCGTCCGATCTTATTTTGATAATGGTTTGACTCTTCTCGTTTTGAATCCTCTTCATCAGCTGTGGTAGTTTTTGTAGAGTTTCTTTCTTCTTACACATGAATATTGTCCATGTATATCTTGAGTAGTCATCTACTACCACCAAGGTATATTTCTTCCCACTTATGCTAGTTGGTTCCACTGGGCCAAATAGATCCATATGTAGCAGATGCAATATTCTTGTTGAAGAGTGGCATGTCTTTTCTTTGAATGATGACTTGATTTGTTTTCCCTTCTGACATGCGTCGCATATACTCTCCTTTTTGTATACTGAGTCTGGAAGTCCTTCCACAAGATTACTTCGTGCAAGCTTGTTGATCGTTTTGAAATTCAGATGACTCAGCTTTTTGTGCCACAACCAACTTGATTCAGATGTGCTCTTTGCTAGTAGACAGTCTTTGGGTGTTGCGGTTGGCCAATTCACTACATACATATTCTTCTGTCTACATCCTTGCAAAGACAACTTCATTTGATTGATATCTTCGATTTGGCATACACCCATGTTGAATCCAACATAGTAACCCTTGTCACGAGTTGGATCGATGCTTAGCGAGGTTGAAGTTGAGTCCTTCAACATATGCAACATCTGTGATTTCTAATCCATTCCTCTTGATGGATCCAATGCCTCTTATTTCACCAGGAGCTTCATTTCCTCCAAATATGACTTTTGCTCCTTTAATTTCCTTGAATTTTGACAGATATTTCTTGTTTCCTGTCATGTGTCCGGGAACACCACTATCCATGTACCAGGTTCCTTGGCACATTGTTCCTTGAACCTGCAATCAAGGAAATTAAGTTTTAGGTACCCATACTTGTCTGGGTCCTGAGGGGTTAGAATTGTAAGATGATCCAACCAACCTATAGCCAAATGATTTGACTCTAAGGGGTTGCCATCTATCAGTGCCATAATCATAATTAATCCTGGCAAATTGCTTGGGAATTCTAGGTTCATACAGCTGTCTCTTTTGTCTGTATGTCTGTGTATAATTTTTAGCAATCGCCTTCCTTGGGTAATTGTGGTGTCTTTGAGTGTAGTGCCTAGGTTCATATGTGTGCTGATGAAAGCTCTTATACTTTTGGAATGGCCTTTGTTGAGTTCTAGGCCTTTGCCATTTTGGGCTTATATTCCATAAGTCTATCGATAGTTTACATTATTCCAATCGGCTTGGCTTGGATATTTTCTACCATTCCCATCATATGTATTTCTTTTATGGATTTTAAGGGTTTTTGGTAGCTCTGCTTCCTTTTTACAGAGTATTTTCTGTTTGAAGTTTCTTTGAGGAACTCTGTTGAATCTCTTCTGTTGTCCTTTCAGCCGCACTCAACTGGTCATTTTCCTTTTCCTTTATAACCAAGGCCAGTTTGCTTGTTGTTGTGCTTTGGAGTGAATGTGTGTGCAACATTTAGAGTTTTGGATTTTTCGGACTCTTCATGGCTTGAAGATCCTTTTTCCAAAATTACTTTTGAGGTTTGACATAGCACGAGAGAAATTAAATCCTAAGCTTTGTCTTGTCTCCACATTCTCTTTGACTCATAATAAGATCATCCAATGATTTAGATGCCTTAGTGAATGAGGCAATAACATTTTGAGGTCATTCTCCATCTTCTCTATAGCGGTAATTTCGCTATTAATTTAGCATTTTCACCTTTAAACTTTCATTCTCATCGCCTATTTGAGTTAGAGTACTCGGCTCCTTAGTCGAGCTTTGAGTTTTGACTCTTGAGTCAATTTGTTTTCCTCATTTAATAGTGTGTGTGAGGATTTAATGTGTTCAAAATCTTTCATCATTTTTCCTAATGAATCATAAAGATCGAGTGGGTGATGAAGTGTGTGTGTGTCTGATCACTATCACTAGAGTCCGAGTTTGATGAGTTAGAGTGTACCTCATCTTCTTGGTCGAGTTGATCTTGTTCTTTGGCCATCAAGCGATCAGGGCTTCTTCTTCGAGTCACTTGAGTAGTCGGCTTCACTTTGCTCTCTGAATCATTGTCTCTCTTGATTTGGCTTTTTCAGATCTCTGCACCATCATTGCCTTTTTCTTTTCTTGTCTTCTTTCTCTGAAGACCTTCCTTTCTTCTTCATCCTCGTATTTGTTGACTACGATATATGGACGATCAATGGCATAGTGACCTGGTTGTCTACAGTTCAGATAGATATTCAACCTTTTGATCGACTCTTTCCATTCTTGGATTGTCGCCCTTTGATATTCAACTTTTTGATGATATGTTCTCTTGGTTGGCCTATCTTCCCTTGATTTGGAGGAAGCCGAGTGTCTTCCGGAAGATTCGCCCTTTCTCTCTCTTGTAGTTCTTATTGAAGAACTTGTTGAATCTTTTAACCATCGGGGCTATTTCTTCCGGATCAATGACTTCTTTGACCTCGGCTCTCTTCCCATCTTTAACAATTAGAGCAAATTTGTTTTGGGTACAACTGTCTCTTCCTGGTCTTTTTCTTCTCACCAAACTCGTAGGCTTTGAGGTGCGAGAATAATTCATGGTTGGATGTCTTTGATAGGTCCATGGAATGTCTCGGTGCCATGACCTTCATTTCCCATTCAATTGGAAGACTTTTAGGATCTTCATACACATTTCATTCGTGTATATTCCTTTCCAAGTGCATGACTCATTTGTGATTTCGTGAACCGAGCATCCGGTTGATCCAGGTTTTCTCCCGAGATCATTTTGAAGTTCTCAAATTTCGTACATGTACCACCGATAATTTGTTTTCTTTGATTTGCTCCGAGCCTTCACAAATCAATGTCACTTGTCCCGATTTCTTTAGCCGTTTTGCATGATTTGACTTTATTGAACATGGCTTTGTCCAAGGTTTTGTAAAGGATGTCCTTGGCTACATTGTCCAGGTTGTATCTTTTTTGTCATCATTTGTCCACTCAGTTCTTGGTTTTTCAACCATGACAGTCCGGGAGCAATTTCCTCTTCTCCTTGTTGCATTTCTGACTCTTGTCTGTTGTGTTCACCTTTAAGATTTGCAGAGGCCCATCTTCTATCACTATCCACATCTCATCATGTAATCTTTGATAGATGAGCTGCATACGAATTTTCCAATCATCAAATTGTTCAATAGTGAACATAGGGATGCGTGTCAAATTTGCTTCCATGATAATAACTTTTAATGATAAAAAGAGTTTTGAAAGTTTAAGTACTAAAGCAGACTTTGAAAAGTTTGGAGATCTAGTTCAAGAACGGTGCGGAGGGTTCAATGAACCAACCGCTCTCGATACCACTTGTAGGTCCCAAGGGGTGTAAGTGTAAGGTTTAGAAAGGGGGTTGAATAAACCTTACCAAATTTTCGATTTAGTCCTTTTAAATATTGAGTTAATACTACAGTTGTGTCCTTGATGGACAACCAATTTAGTTAATCAAGAGTTAGTTTCTCAACGACTCAACTAAGCCTGTTGATGGAATAACTCAATTTGTTTAACTCAATTGTGGTTTTGTTTTTCGGAGGAAGACTTAACACCCTAAAGTTTGATTAAGCAAGAATTTAGTGCTTGGTTTAGTACTTATAAATTATCAAGTGGATAGCAAATATGTCGTGAGAATTAAACAATTAAGATGCGAGAAATTAAAATCTTTGAAATGTAAATGACACAATGAAATTTTTATAGAGGTTCAAGATGGGGTAATTCTTCTACTCCTCTCTTCTCCAACTCCTGGAGGAATCCACTAGGTAATGATCGGTATACAAAGTGGTAACGAGTCCGATACAAGTCTTGATCACACTGGTGACTTGATCCTTTGGGACTCGATCGAGACGCCTTGATCACTCGGTGGCTTCTCACGACTCGAACCTTCTTCACAGGGCACTGCGCTTTGCTACTACTGACTCACTTGCTCAAGCTCTTTGGATTTGATCACGAAGCCCTCCAAAAGCTTAAGACTTGGTTCGACCTTGAACCTTCCTACAATCCTTCGTGGAATGTAGACCCCTTAATTTTTCGGCAAGTATTTTCCTCTTCAATCGATTGAAGTTATCTCTCCTTCACGGTGAGTGTTGGATTGATGTTCTTCGTAGTGTAGGCTTGAGGATTGAGAATGTTTTTGATTTTCTAATAATTGCTTGAATGTTTTTAGTTCAGTCAGAACTTGTGTCTCTCGTGTGTCCCTTATTCTCAAATAAACTCCTCACCTTTTATAGTGATCTTTCAAAAAATTTGCCCGTTGAAGAGATAGGCTTATTTTTGAAAGTCACTTGCTAAATCGTTGGCTTGTCTTGTTGCGATCCTTGGAATTGCCATTTCCTCGTATGAATTGTTCTTTCACCTTTTCGGAGTTCGACACGGTGTAGTGCTTCCCATTGGTTCATTCCTTTTGCACGCTTCTGGGACCGAGCACTCGAGAAAGGTGGTATGGAGATATTACTTGTTTAAGTAAATATCTTGATTTCGGCAACGGATCTTTTGATTATCTCGACTTGACCGCATTTCCATGCTTTCCTAGGTGACTTAGAGTCACTTCCAATCATTGGATGACTCTTCTCGTCACTTCAACTTGAGACTTGGCTTTTCTTGAGTTGACTTCGATGATACTCCACTGTTGTATCTGCTTCTTGATAGAGTTCCGTCTACTCTTCTTTGCCATACTCGTTTGTCTCGCAGAGTCTTCCTTCTAGTCTTGATTATCTTCTTGCATGTTAGGGCGTGGCCGACTTAACTCGGCTTGGCCACTCTATTTATTACAATGCATTTTACAACAAGAATTGGGGTGCCAACTTTCTATTCTAAGTTTTACATGGCATTCATCAAAATCTAAACAATAAATTTCCTAACAGTCTTATATATTTATTGAGATCATATCTTGACAATCAAACGAGCTTATGGATATCAAATGATTAATTTCTCCCATTTCTATTTGGATTCGCCTATTCTTAAATGGTTGATAAATCGACTCTTTGGCGCACTTTGATATACATGTATGATGTTTTTATCATCCTAAAATTATTTTTGATGATTCCAAAGAGGGAGAAACAGAAAATTGGCTCGTTAGCTCAAAGAAGCTAATAAAAGCTCGCGGAAAAAGCTATAAGCTATGTCTTCTTAAAGCCATAAGTTGTGAAGAATACTTAGTCCATGGCTTGTATTATGGACATATTTGCATGAATTATGAGTATTTTTGACAGGGGGAGCTTCTAAGCTCATGTTATTTATGTTTATTCTGTAAAAGCTTAAGCTTCTAGCTTGTGTAATAATTTTTCTTGATGTGCTTGTTGATAGGTGGAGTTTTTGTAAAATATTTTTGAAAATCTTAACTCCCTTTTAAACGGATAGTTTACTCATAGACCGGAAAATTTCTTTGTTTTCAAAATCGTCTTCTTGAAAATTGTTTTGGTTTGTAATCATCAAAAAGGGGGAGTTTGTCAGATAAATATTTTTATCATGATTTTGATGATTTTGTTCAAACGAGTTTTTACACCAAAACAATGTTCCTAAATGTTGTCTGAATACTCCCGATCGATTTAAAATATTTTTACTATTTTTTTGGAGTATTTCTTGAAGTTTATTATCAATAAAAATTGGACAATATTTCTGTTTCATGCTCGACCGGTCGCCCTATAGGGCAACCCGTACCTGTTTTGAGTTTTGAAACCAAAAAAAGGACAGAGTGAAAATTAAGGGGGTGACCAGTCGACCCATAGGTCGATCGGTAGGGGCGACCGGTGCCTGAAACTTGCCCTCGAAGAACAGACGTCTTTGTTTCGATTTTGAAGAACCTCCAACCGTTCAACATAGGGGCGGCCGTCGGACCCCCGTCGACCGATCCCCATGTAATTTTCGCGAAATTTCATTTTGAACTTATCTCTGTGACCGGGTCGCACTTTCTTCTTTATCGACAAACTATCCGTTGCATTTTTCGCATGACTTTTCCTTAATTTGTGGGATTGATTTCTAATGACTATAATCTTGATTTTAAATGGCTTCTTTTGCAGAAAATCACTCCCCAAGGAAGAGCCTATGTCTGGAAATCAAGCCAAGACCTCTCCTATAAATAGAGGCTTCATTCAAGCAACAAGACACAACACAACATACAAGCAAAGAGCATACAAGCAAACACTTTCATATCTTGTTGTATTAGCCTAAGTACTTTCACTTGCACACTCTTGAGGTCTAGGCTTTTGATTCTTGATTACACTTGCACTCAATCTTTGTATTGTTATTATAGAGTTGAAATCTTGAATTTTGTCCATCATCCAAAATAAGATATCCTTGTTGTTGTTCTTGTGGTAAGAGCACACTTGGGTGATCTTAGGTGTTGAAGAGTGTGGTACTCTTCATAAGTGTTGAAGGAAGATTGTGGTAATCTCCTTGAAGGTGTTGTAAGAGGATTGTGGTAATCCTCAAGGTAGTGTTGTATTAATTTTGGTAATTAATAAAATTTCTTTTTCTTTTTCGTCGGATATACTGGGGTGGTAGAGCACGTAGTCCCTAGGTGGGGTGAAGCTCTTTAAATCAACGTGTGTTGTTTATTTTCCACACTTATAGCTTTCATCTTTGCTTGATTATCGTAGCCACTTGGGATAATTTATTCACCCCCCTCTAGATTATCGTAGCCACTTGGACTAACACTGCTTGCTGACAGGACACCTTGACTAGACACGACTGTTCAGTGTGCATGGGTATGTGCTAAGGGTAGTGTACCTTCAGTTGGATGCAATCTGGACCATCAGATCACAGCTGTTGATCGCAGGGCACGATGTGGCAGTCCTGATCGATCCGAATCAGGGGTTGCACCTTATCTGAAGAGGCACCCGAAGTTCTATATATATGAGTCCCCCAGAACTCAGTTTTGCATCCGAAAATCATCAGAAAATCTGCATTCATTCAACATGTTGTTTCATCTCTTCCTTTTTGTATTTCGAAAGTTCTAAACACAGTTTTGTTCGATGTAAGTTCGATTTTTGCAAGTGCTGCTAAGTTAGATTTGAAAGTCGTTGTATCTTAGAGACGATTGTCTGAACCGTTAACACTTTTGTACGGGGCAATTTTATCTTGTGGATAGAGAATCTAATTCTCACATCGACTTTAATTCTGATCCATTATTCTGTCCATTTTCCAAGAAAATCAAACACCGCAGACAATATAAGTCTCCTCGAAAAGTTAATTTTAATGAGTTAGGCTTTTGTAGACAACCAAGGCATTAGAAAGCTCAATGTCCTAAGTTATTGAATAGGCCAACGCAACAACCGTTTGAGAATTCATGCAGTTTTCATTTCACCAACTGCAACAACATGGTTTTACTCATGCTTGTGCTCTGAACTTGAGAGTACTCTTAACTAATCGACTACTATCTAATTCCCACGATGTATCTGTTTCATTCACTAAAGCAAATAATTGAATTATATATGCACCTACAACATAGGAAGACAATCGTGTTAGATTAGACGTCGAGCTACATAAATACTAATAACCTATCTTTTGACAGTTTATTAGTCTTTGATTCTAATTTGATCTTACAAAATTTCCAAGTAGGAGGAGTCCACTCAACCTGAGTAGATCAATCAAATGATTATTTTCTTGTCCAGTGATTAACTATTTGTGAATTTGCAAAATAGCATAAAATTTTACTTTTTGTAAATTGAGTCGTATAACCATTAGAAGGATTGTTGAGTACAATGTATTGGTTACAATGGGAAAGCCTTCACAATGGCTCAATTACAAACTGGAAATAAACTATTCTATTACAAACAGAAACAGGAACTGTAAGACGAGTCGAGATACTCTCTCTATCCGCAAGACAATTACGGCCCGGCTAGTGCTCACGGTTTGACGTATTGCCTCCAAAGATAAAACGGCCGTCTTTCGTGCGCAAGAGCACCACTAACAACACTGAAGCACCTTCAACGAAAAAGTGTTGATGAGTTCTTTGGACTTTTTGTGCAGAATGCAGAAATATGGTTTTGTGTATGAATATTTGCTCTGTACCAATTGCAATGCACTCAAATGAATTTATAGACAAACACACCTGCAGGAGATAACAAAAAGTAGTGGGCATTAATCCAATTGTAACATCCCAGATGTTACACCCCACTACTCCATAATGATAAGTAGTGGACTCTTTTCGCCTGATCACTACCGTAGGAGTTACTAACTCCAACAAGTCACGAACCGGACACCTACAATGTCCGATTCATCGGGCTTCAGCCCAAACTCAAGCGGTCACGATCACTCGACTGGTCAAGCCCATTTTTTGAGTGGCAAAACTTTAGTGGACCTCGACCCGGGCCCGATAGGGTCGGGCCACCCGCCAGCCCCAAGCCCAAGCCCAGGCTTGCCTAGGCCGGGCGGGTCTTGGCGCGCGTGTGGCCCACTTGTGATCATCCACTTGTGTTATAGTTTATACAACAAATAACACCTTCTAGTAAATAAACTAGGATAAACTATGATTTGTATTCCATGTGGGATAAGGCATAAGCCTTTCATCTCCCTTTAAATAATCTTTACATAATGCCCATTTATGTGGCTACCTTCGTGTATTAATTTCTCACTCACGAAATTCGGTTTTGAGAAATAAAAATACTACGAACATCTACTCGAACGTAGATTAATAATATATAATTTAATTCCTCCAGAATTAAATATTTAGCCATTTAAAAAACTGGTCAAAGTCGGTCGACACCACTTTATCAAAACCAAAATTTCCAACAATCCCCCACATGAGTGGAAATTAATGTATGCATGAATGCAGACACGCAAACCAGTCCTCAAGAGACAATATTGCATTCGGAAAGGTAGCTTATGGCTTTGAACCTTCCGTAGTCAATACCATCGGGTACACCGCGGCTTAGTGGACGCAATGCCTTGAACTATTCCTCCACGGTGTATACCGAGTCAATAGTATTAACACAATAAGGTCTCAACACCTTTTGTTCTCACGTTTTGTGTCCGTTTCGGCCATGGACACCACTTTGGATTCATAAGTGTTACTTTGAAGCGCCCGCACTTCTCACTTATATAGGTGATCTCCTATCCGAGTATCCTGCCATACTCAACCTCAACGAGGTGTAGGAATCATTAAAAGTCAAATGACTTAGCCTCACCACAACTTTGCAGATGTTTCAACACTTGGTTTTGCTTTCTAGGGATGGGTTATAACATTGTTTCCAAGTGTTACAACATAACCTTCATAGTTTAGTTTTCCCATTGAACCAAGTTCTTGGGATCTCCATGATAGTATCATGACTACTGCCCATGATTAACAAATCGTCTACGTATAGACAAACTATGACAAATACTTCTGATGTCCCTTTGACATATACGCATTTATCACACTCGTTGATTTTAAATCCATTTGACAACATCGTATTGTCAAACTTAAGATGCCATTGTTTTGGAGCTTGTTTCAGTCCGTACAAGGATCTTATTAACTTGCACACCTTCTTTTCTTTGACTGGTGCAACAAACCCTTCAGTTGTTCCATGTATATTTCAAAGCATCTATCTCTCCATTCGTAAACGCGTCTTGACGCGTCCATCTCGATGAATCTCTAGATTGTGCAAAGCAAAGAATCGCAAGAAGCACCGAATAGACGCAATCCTTGTTCTTTTGGAGAATAGGTGTCAAAGAAGTCATATCCTTCTTTTGTTTAAAGCCTTTGGCTACAAGCCGTGCTTTATACTTATCAATAGTTCCATATGCTTTATACTTCTTCTTTAGGATCCATTTACATCCTAAAGGTTTATGACTGAAACAGGAGATCAACCAACTCCCAAGTATGGTTCTGAGAATGGACTCGATTTCACTATTGATAGCTTCTTGCCGAGCGAGCATCCGGATCGCTTAGAGCCTCTTTAATCGAGTTTGGCTCACCATCTAACATAAATGTTATGTAATCGGCCCAAAAGACTTAGCCGTCTTAGACCTCTTATCTGCGTCTCGATTCTTCACTAATTGGTGTTGAACCACTTGCGTTTCGTGAGTTCTTTTATTAGTACTCACTTCTAATTTTTCTCTACAAGGGTAGACATCCTCAAAGAATACAACATTCCTTGATTCGATTATGGTACCTTGAGTCATTTTAGGATTTTCGACTTATGTATCATAAACCTATATGCACTACTTTGGTATGCATATCCCACAAAGACACAATCAATTGTCTTTGGTCCAATTTTAACTTATTTTGGTTCGTATTGCTACCTTAGCCAAACACCCCCACACTTTAAGGTATTTATAAGAAGGCTTACGATTTTCCACAATTCGTAAGGTGTCTTATCTTTCCCTTTAAGTGGTATTTTATTCAATATGTGGTTGGTCGTTAAAAACAACTTCCCCCACATATTCTCGGGGTAATCCGGAACTTATCAACATGGCATTCATCATCTCTTTTAGAGTCCGGTTTTGCGTTCAAAGAACAAGCGTAGTGAATATGGTCGTTGTTTGATGAATTATGCCCGTGGGTACATAGTTCTTCAAATGGTGCAACATATTCGCCACCTCTATCACTCCGAATTATTTTAATCCTACGCCAAGTTGATTTTCAACTTCATTTTTATAATTCTTAAAAGCCTCTAATGCTTCATCTTTGCTTCTTAACAAGTATAAGTAGCAAAATCTTGTGCAATCATCAATAAATGTGATGAAATATTTTTTACCACCTTTAGTTTGCACGAATTTTAGATCACACACATCGGTGTGTATCAACTCTAAAGGTGAAGTGCTCCTTTCAACCGAATGAAACGGTAATTTAGCCATTTTAGCTTCAACACAAACTTCACATTTTCTTTGTGAGTTTACTTGAGTAAATTAATCAATTCTAAATTTACCAATCTTTTTATAGCATTGATTTACATGTCCTAATCTAATATGCCATAAATTAGAGCACTCAAGAATATAAATAGAAGAAGATTCATTCTTATTCATATTCTCGCCAAAACGGCGTGACAAATATTACATTCATTTTGAACAGTCCTTTGTCTAGATAACCCTACTAAGGAACTGTCCAAATTTGCTAAGTACAAATTTTTCGGACTCAAAAACTAGTCTAAACCCATGGTTGACGGCGAACCCGAAACCAGATTTTTGCGGATGTTTGGGACATGCAAAGACATCCTTCGCCTTCAACTCCTTTCCCGAAGTCGCCTTTAGCACCACCGTTCCAACGCCAAAGAACATCGAAGAGGCGTGATTCCCCATATGGAGCTTCCTTCCGGTCGATGGGATGTAAAAAGAGAATGCATCCTTATCGTAACGCAGACATGGCAAGTGGCACCGGTATCCACAAACCATTCTTTTCGGGTTATCCACCATATTGGCTTCAAACACCACCGACATGTCAACTCGTCGGCTCCTTTCTTCAACCACATTGGCATTGGATGCGGTTTGGTTTTCTTTTTCTTTGGGCGACGATCCTTGCCATATGGTTCGGTTTACCCACAGTTGTAGCAAGCTCCCCTGGAATTTTCATTTGCCGGTTTCTTGCCTTTATCGTTAGGCCTTTTCTTGAGTTACTTGACGAGTCGTGCTCCATCAAGTTGGCTTTTGACTCCATAGGGACAAGCTTGGACTTAGAGTCAATCCTTCTATTGTCTTCCTCATTCGAGTTTGACAATCAGATCCTCTAGTCCCATCTCCTTTCGCTTATGTTTGAGATAATTCTTGAAATACCTCCAACTAGGGGCAATTTCTCAATCAAGGCGGCCACTTGGAATGCTTCCGGCAAAGCCATTCCTCGGCAGAGATTTCATGTAGGATCAATCGAACTTCGAACTTGTTCCATCACGGTTTTAGAATCAACCATCACAAAATCTAAGAACTTACCGACAACAAATTTCTTTGTCCGGCATCCTCGGTTTTGTATTTCTTCTCCAAAGAATCCCACAATTCTTTGGAGGATTTCACAAAGACAATACACATGTAAAGTGCATCACTAAGTCCGTTTTGGACATAGTTACGCACAGAAATCACCCTGCCCCATGCATCAAACGCGTAGCGTTTCAGCATTTGTTTCGTTTCGTTCAAAGAACAACAGGAGCATCCTCGGTCGATACTTCGCGGACTCGAGTAGTCGATAAAAAGCATTTTTTGTCGCCATCTCTTGAAGTCGAAACCCATGAATTTTTTGGGTTTCTCGGCAGGGGGGAGGGATGATTGGGGTTCCGCTTGAGCTTGGCATCGTGAAGTTCGTTAATTGTCTTGCGATTGTTGAGTACAATGTATTGGTTACAATGGGAAAGCCTTCACAATGGCTCAATTACAAATCGAAATGAACTATTCTATTACAAGCGAAACAGAATCGTAGTTTAGTCGAGATACTCTCTCTATCCGCAAGACAATTACGTCGCTAGTGCTCACGGTTTGACGTATTGCCTCCAAAGATAAAACGGCCGTCTTTCTCGCGGTAATAGCACCACTAAACATGAAGCACCTTCGAGCGAAAAAGTGTTGATGATAGTTCTTTGGACTTTTTGTGCGAGAATGCGTAAATATGGTTTTGTGTATGAATATTTGCTGCACCAATTGCAATGCACTCAAATGAATTTATAGACAAACACACTGCAGGAGATAACAAAAAGTAGTGGGCATTAATCCAATTGTAACATCCCGGATGTTACACCCCACTACTCCATAACGGACAAGTAGTGGGCTCTTTTTTGGTGATCACTACCGTAGGAGTTACTAACTCCAACGAATACACGAAACGGACACCTACAATGTCCCATTCAGGTGGCTTCATTGATCCAACAAATACTCGAATCTGGTCAAGCCCATTTTTGAGTGGCAAAACTTTAGTGGACTCGGACCGGGCCCAATAGGGTCGGGCCGCCCGCCCAAGCCCAGCCCGGGTCGGGTCGGGCGGGCGGGCGCGCGCGCGTGTGGCCCACTTGTGATCATCCACTTGTGTTATAGTTTATACAACAAATAACACCTTCTAGTAAATAAACTAGGATAAACTATGATTTGTATTCCATGTGGGATAAGGCATAAGTCTTTCATCTCCCTTTAAATAATCTTTACATAATGCCCATTTATGTGGCTACCTTCGTGTATTAATTTCTCACTCACCGAAATTCGGTTTTGAGAAATAAAAAATACTACGAACATCTACTCGAAACGTAGATTAATAATATATAATTTAATTCCTCCAGAATTAAATATTTAGCCACCGAAAAACTGGTCAAAGTCGGGTCGACACCCATTTTATCAAAACCAAAATTTCCAACAATGATAAATTATTTAATCATTCTCCCTTAGAAACATGTTTTACTACTTCATGCGATTATATGCCTAAATAAAAAGATGGGAATACATAATTGGTGTCAAATTTGTAATAAGAATAAATAAATCATTAGGGGTATGGGCAATGATATGTGGAAGGCTTGCTTGGTGGGATATAGTTTATTCTGACCAATGGACACCAAAAATTAACCATCTTTTTTTTGTTGTTGAAGAAAAGGGGTTCCAATATATGTATATTTCTTGGATCCACAAGGCAAAAGGTAACAATTTTAGTGGTTGTCATTAGTATTGAGGATTTAATTCCTAAAACATGGAAAGTAATCAAGTGACTTTAAATGTCTCGCTTCTTTTGCTTTTCCACATAAATTAGGAAATTTTCAGAACCTAAACCCAACCCAGTAAAATTTTTAGTACCCAATCTCATCCAGATTTGGTCCCCCATGGCTAGACGTGTTCAACGGTTCGAACCGAATCGGTGGTTTCAAACCGGTTCAAAAAATTGTTGACCACGGTTTCAGTTCGAACCGGAACCGTAAACCTAATTTCTATGGTCGTGTTGCGGTTTTCAATTTTTCTATTTATTTAAAAAATTGAATTTGTAGGTTAAATTACCAACAGTCACAAAATTGAATTTGAAAAATCACGTTGCCACCTTCCTAAGGTAAATAGAAGGTAAGAGAATTACGTAGGGTTTTGATCCTTCTATGAGGATACGTAGGCAATTTTATTTTAATATTCAAAGTTAAATTTAAAATTTTTAACTTAGAATATTTAAATTTTATACGAAATTGTAGTAACTTATAATTTTTTTTTAAATTGTACTTTGGAATTGTAATATCTTAGAATTTTTCATTTGTAGCTTGTAAGTTGTAAGTTAAATTGTTTTTAATAAAGTTGTAAATTGTAAGTTGTAACTTTACTTTTAAAGCAATAAAATCAATTTTTTGTTACTCAATTCTATTTCCTTCATCAATTGTGTTAATTTATTCAATATTAAAAATTCAAAAAAAAAAAACCCGAACAAAATCGGAACCGAACCGGAAACATGCGGTTCGGAACCAGAACCTTAACCGAATTCGTCTATAAGACGGTTAGGTTCCGGTTCCACCCTTTGGGCAAATCGGAATCGGCGGTTTTGAACCGTAAGTGGCGCTTCGGAACTGTTGAACACGTCTACCCATGGCCATGGTAGAGATGTCAAATGGGTAAGATCAGGCATGTGTTGATCTGTCGGACTGAGGAGAAAAAAAACAGGTTAGGACGAACTAAAATTTTATCGGGCCGATATTTTTTAACAAAATTCTAGCCCATACTTTAAAAATACAAGTAAAATACATCGGATCGATCAGGCTGGACCGACGTTACATGTCAAATAGTTTGGGGAAAATAGGCCCGATTCTTTCGGGACCTATGAAATTACAGTCCAACCCAATTTTATTATTGGGCCGGGCCGATTTTGCCAGCTCTACCCGATGGTTGGGTTATTAAAATTGTTAAATTCGGGAACTTGGTATGGTGCCACATATGAAACATATCCAATACAAGAGGGAGAGTCCAAGCCTACCAAAGGAGGTTCCATCCTAAAACCAATTGGTGATATAAGAAGTAATTCACTTGGCTTACAAACAAGACTCTCTTCCTCTAATTAATCAATGTGGGACAACTCACAAGTGACATATCTCAACATAAATCCGTTAAACCTACTTTATAATTTTTAAAAATAAAAGAAATATATATTGTTGACAAGTAGTACAATTAAAATTTTCTAGGAATATATATTCTTAAAGGAAACATAATATATATATATATAGTAATTGAAAAAAAAAAAAAAAAAAAAAACAAAATGGACTCAAAGCGGGACAAGTTTAAAAACAGGCAACCAACATGACTCACACAAGAGCTGCAGATATAGGTCTCATTCAAATTTTGAATTCACTTCATTGTCATTCTTATTCAAATAGTCTTACGCCCATTTCTACAATTCATGAAAATTGAAAAGTGGTCTCACGATTTTCTATAACATCCTTAGAATGCTTGAGCAATGGGCTAAGACATTGTGAGAGTTTATAATGGGCCCACAATTCAATGATTGATATGTGGTAAGGATCTGCCCAGTCCAAGCCCATCTCCAGCTCATTACTTTTACAACCCAAATCATAACAGATTAACAGCTATACATTCTTACCATGGTTCAAGCTTTTCTTCGTATGGGTCCAATTAAGATTTTTAATCCTGTCCAAAAATATCCATTGTAAAAGCTAATTAATTATCCAAAAATGAAGATTCAAGAATTTAGGTTACATTTGGATAAGAAGATTTGAATTTGAGAGGAGAACTCAATGAAAAGATTTCAAATGACTCAATCTAAGATGGATCTGAAATGCATTGTATTCAAATAAGCTCTGGATTTATTTTTATGGATATGAAATCTCAACTACAAAGTCATCCATGCAAGTGGAGCTTTTTATGTTGCATTTAGATGAGAGAATTGGAATTTGGGAAGAGAATTTGGGGAATTTCAAATGACTTTTCTTTTTTTTTTATCGAAACGATAGCTTATATATTAAAAACTAGAGAACAAAATTACACTGTCAACTGGTAAAAGGGCCACCTTGAACAAACATTTATGTCAAGGGGAAAGCTACGCACGAGATGAAATTAATCACTTAACGAGGGAGTAAAACACGACTCAAAGAAAGACAAACTAAAAACAACAAAACAAGATAAAAACTAAACACTCCAACCGGATACTAAACCACCCCAAAAAGGAGGACTAGGCACTCCGCAAAGGAGACCCGCAACTAGAACAATCCAGGTACGAGCTACATCACGCGCTGCAAGACATAAATTACTTACCAACCTACGAGTTTTGGAAATCAACCGGGAAAACAAAGACTCCAAAAAAACAAGAAAAATACAACAATACACAAGCCTAAAAAACGAGAAAAAAGAAAAAAGAAAAATGTTCCTCCCTCACCCAGATCTACTGTCGCAACCCATCATCTACCTGACTCCGACACACTCCATGTAGCTCCAACCCGCCTTCGCGCTGGACCGGAATTTTCGGCCACCTCCGAACGTCACAAGGGACCAACATCGTTGGCCCTCCAGCATGAAGCATGGAGGGGGAGGGTGAGGGGGAAGGGAGTGGGTGGCGGCTAAGATAGGGAGGGAGAGGAAATGGATTTTGGGTTAGGGTTTTCTTTTTTTAGAGAAAATGGGGAGAAAAAGAGAGAGGGGGGGGATAGTACCATAGTTCTTTGGGAATTTCAAATGACTTCATATAAAATGAATTTGAATCCTCTAAAATGAATCCAAAAATAATTTCCAAAATTCTGGAATCCATTAAAGAATGCCTTCATCCAAATAAGCTGAAGGAATTTGTTATTATAGATTTAAATTTCAAAGCTCTAAAACCATCAATCCAATTGAGCCTTGTAGAATTTCGAATCCATCATCCACCCAAATAAATCCCAAAATAAGAAAAATCTAGGCATAATTCATGCTCACAAAATGTAACATCCCACTTTCATAAAATAAAGATAAGCAATTTGCGATTTGATAAAACGCTAGAAAAATAAACTCAAATTGAAAATGCATTTGATAAGGGAAATAAATACGACTTGTCATAAATGCGGAATACTCATCAAATGTGTCCCAAAAATTAAATTCATAAAAGCTGCTTAGTTTTTAGTATCATAAAAATAAAAATAAAAACAAAATAAAGGGGCCCTTTAATTTCTTGATTCGACTTCCATCGTCCCCTTTGACACGCTCTGGCTCCTTCATTCATCTGTGGAAAACATGGGGTGAGCATACAACAGCCCAGTG
Source organism: Rehmannia glutinosa (assembly GCA_016081115.2). Classification (NCBI taxonomy): domain Eukaryota; kingdom Viridiplantae; phylum Streptophyta; class Magnoliopsida; order Lamiales; family Orobanchaceae; genus Rehmannia; species Rehmannia glutinosa. The sequence goes on from JABTTQ020001908.1 coordinate 241,808, forward strand.
GGGACGGAATGTCTAAATTAAATACACAGCACAATCATTCATGCATACACACCTATGCTTTTCATGCTTGTACAATTAAGTACCATCTTACTTTTCATGCTTGCACAATTAAGTGTCTTTCTTTTCATTCTTGTACAATTAAGTACCTTGTTTTTCATGCTTGCACAATTAAGTGTCTTGCTTTTCATATTTGCACAATTAAGTGACTTGCTTTTCATGTTTAACGTGCCCATACACAAATAATCATACAATGCATTTAAAGTAGACATAAGCAGTAAAGTCCCCACCTTAAAGTAGAAAACTCGTAAAAATCAAACGCGGTGTGTGAGCCTAGAAGTCGGAATCTTCATCTCCTACAATAAAATAAATTTCTAATTAATAAGGTGTTGGAGATGGGTAAAGAAAAGAAATTCGAAAGAAAAGAAAAAGAATAGGGCTTAAGAAAAATTGGATTGGTATATGGCTTGTTGGGCTAAAACTTGGCTTGGGCAAGAAATCAAGAGTTGGGTTTAATCCCACCCTTTCTCATTTCCCTCCCTTTTTCTTCTTTTCTTTTTCCCTTTTTCCTTTTTCCTCTTTCCTCTCTTTTCTTTCTCCCTCTTTTCTTTTCTTCCTTTCTGCCGTTCATCTCCCTCAACTCTCTCTTCTCTTCTCTTCTCTTCTCTTCTCTTCTCCCTCACTCTCACGTCCCCAACCCCCCTCTCTTTTTTTTCTTTTTTCTTCTTCTTTCTTCTTCTCTATTTTCTTCCTTTGGGGTTTTTGAGGTTTGGGGGTTTGAAGAGGATTTGGCTAGGGGAGAGCCGGCTCCGGCGGCGGCGCCGGCGGCGGCGCCGGTGGCGGCGATGGTGGTGGTGGCCGACGGCCCTTGAGGGGAGGAGGAGAAGTTTCTTACCTCTGAATTCTTGAATGTGAGTTTGTGAAAGAAAAACCTAATGAGACTTGTAAATTTATAAGTTAAGGGCTTCATTTATTAAAGATAAGTATATTTGCTGAAATCTATTTCCATATGTGGAGGATTTCTCTTTCCTTTCATGTATTTGATTTATTGCCATTTTATCAAGATTTTTCCTTCTTTTTTTGGAATAAAAATCAGAAAATATTATCCCCAATTTAGGAAAATTAGGGTTTCGAATTTTGAAAAATCACCCTCAAAATCGGTTCTAATCAAGCCCTAATTTTGCCCTAGTTTTATCCCCAATTTATTAAGAACCGAGTATTACACAAAAACATACTAAATAGAACTTTATACAAATTCCAGAACAAAACAAACGAAGTAAGTTATACTGAATCAATAATTTATAGAAACTTAACCTTATTTTGCATCAAACTCTAGTCCAACCATAATCTGAATGAGGTAATGACATATCCATAACTTTCCTACAGCCCAAACACTTAGATAATATTGTTTGATAAACAGGAAACTAATCCAAGATAAGGCAGTAAAAGTCCCTTGCATTAAAAAACAAAAGAAAGACAAGTATCCAATTCAATTCAGGAGATAAACAGACCTGTTTTACGATAAAAGTAAATTTAAAGAAGCATCAAACAAGCCAAAGACAAAATTTAAACTTGTAAATCTATAATGAAACACATCTAACAAAACAGTTCAGCCCTCAAACTGAGGCCTCAGCTTCTTCAACAACGTGAACAATCTTGTGAGTTGGCTTAGCCAACAGATCAGTGTATTCTTGGAAAGGCGATTTTGTGAATCGAGTCTCCCTCCAGAAGTCGGGTGTTAAGAAGCCATAGGTCTTCAACAGACAATCGAAAGTTGCCTGTAAAATATTAAGATTGAATTAGTAACATCATAACATGAATTATTTGATATGTATTGGTGACATGCTAAACTCAATTTGCCAGCACACACGACAAATATGTAGCGATTATAGCATGTGCTGAACATAACAAAGCAATTGTGACAGTTCTCAATTCTCATTCAAAAACACACCTTCTTCCCTCCCCCTTACCCCCCCATGACAGAAGTTCCAAAAAACTAAACAATTGCTGGTTACATGTGTATCAATGAAACAAAAATCAAATTCCAAACCAGTCAAAATGCTAAGGCAAGTAAAGAAATCTATATCTTTCAACAAATATATATACATATATATAACCAATCAAATCATTAAAATTTCACATATAATGATAGCCTGATACACAAAGGTTAAGATGGTGTTTGACTAAGTTTATATAAAAGATTTTATAAGCTCCTACTTTTTTGATAAGATGTATTTTGGAGCTTATACGATGTTAGTTCTTATTCAGAAAATAAGTTGTTGAAGTGTTTGAATAAAATAAGATGATGGGGATTTTAAGATGTTAGTAAACACAATTTTGTGATTATAATGGTCAAAACTAAAGGAAGTCGTTGAATAAGGCCAGCTTTTGAAAAAAATAAAGATGGAATCTCTTTAATATTTTAAAAACAACTAATAAGCTCACAAAGAGCTTTTTTTAGGATTTAATAAGCTCGTTGACAAAAAAAATTACCAAACAAATGTTAAGAACTTATAAGCTCTCAAACATCTCAAAAGATGTTTTTGAATGATGCGAAGAGGTTCTAAGCTCTGGCAAAACTCTCAAAGAAAGAAAAGAAACAAAGCTACCAGTGAGAAATCGTCTAAACAGTAATCACGCAATTATCTTTCATTCATCAAAAGACTTCAAATGGGCCACCCAGCATTCTTACATTACTTATAGCCAAATCATAATTCAAACCCAAACTTAAACCAAATAAAAATGCATTTACAGGTAAAAACGCCCATATCTATGTGTCAGCAAGCTCATGAGTTCATAATAGTAATATCCTATTGGACACAACAAAAGAACTATACACTTAACATTAAAGTACAAATGCTACTTAAAATATAAACCAAAAAATGAATCGCAAGCATGTTGAACAATTATAAAATTAAAGGAACTCCAAATAATCAAATAAAGCAGTAAAAGATAGACCTTGACAAAGTTTCCGAGTGTCTTAGTGGATCCACGGGAAGATGTAAAAACATCCTCAATTCCGGCAAACTGCAGCACCTTCTTCGGGACACGCGCCGCCACAATCCCAGCACCACGTGGCGCCGGAACCATCCGCACGGTAACAGACCCACACTTTCCGGTAACCTTACACGGCACAGTGTGTGGCTTACCAATCTTGTTCCCCCAGTATCCTCTCCTCACAGGGATCACAGAAAGCTTAGCCAATATAATGGAGCCACGAATGGCCGTAGCCACCTCCTTGGAGCACTTCACCCCCAGACCTACATGACCATTGCCATCCCCGACCACCACGAACGCCTTGAACCGGGTCCTCTGACCGGCCCGTGTCTGCTTCTGGACCGGCATGATTTTCATAACCTCGTCTTTCAATGATGGTCCGACTAGGGTATCGATGATTTGGTACTCCTTGATTGGGAGAGAGTGTAGGTAGATTTGCTCCAGGGATTTGATTTTACCGTCCTTTACCAATCGGCCGAGCTTCGTCACTGGCACCCACTTCTCCTCCTCGGTTTCACGGCGTGGGCGGCGGCCTCCGCGTCCACGGCCTCCTCTATCTCCGCCACGGCCGCGGCCGCCGAATCCACGACCGAAACCACCGCGATCTCCTGCTCCCCTGTCTGCCATGATTCTAGCTAAGAGATGATGACGTTTGGGAAAATGAAAGAAGAAGAGCGAATGTGCGCTAGCTTGCAGCAGACTGTGAAAACCCTAGGAAATCGACGAATGGTTTATATACAAAAGCTGAACTGATAAGTGGGCTTTGGGATCCAGTATAAAAAGTCCATTTTTGCAATGTATAACCCAGTGAAAGCTTCGGTTAAATGGATTGGGCGTAGCCCACTCTTATATTGAGCCCGTCTGTTTATATATAGGCCCATTTTAATATTTTTATTCATGAGATATAGAATATTTTTATATTATTTGACAATATATCTGAAAAATAAAACGTTATATAGTTTATAGTTTTCTATTCATGAGAATATTCTTTAGAATGTATTTGAGTATAATACTTTAAAAACTAATTTTAAATCTTAATATTGTTTTAATATAAATGTGAGAACCTAAGACATTTATTTATTCTAATTTATATCATAAACCCAATTAAAACACAACCATAAGAAATTCAATATCATAAAATAAATTAGAGCAAATGGCGGGAATTACCCACTTGGGATAGGAAAGAGACTTTTTCACATGTAGGATAAAAAACATAGGGTATGTTTGTTTGGTGATTGGGGTGATTGGGAGAAGCCTTTCTAGGAGAAGTTGTTTTGGGGGAAGAATTTAAGAAGAAAAGTAATGTTTGGTTAGTGATTGGGAGAGACAATTTCTACTGTAGATGTCATTCATGTTTGTATAGTGGTGTCACATCAATATATTTTTATATTTTATTATGAAGTAAAATATATAATTTATTGTTTTGTAATGATTGATATTAATATATTGATATTATTATATAAATTGGAGATTGGAACATGTGTTAATATATTTTTAGTACTAATTTGTATTTTTTTTTAAATTGTATATATATTTGTAAGCATTGATGGACATGAAATTGTAAATGTATTAATATTGTATAAAAACTGTATATATGTTCCATGTCGTCTGCTTCATTTTAATTTTATCATATTATGATTCATGTTTAACAATGAGCAAAATGAAATTGGCAAAAAGCTTATGTTAAAAATGGCAGCATAATGTTGCTACAAAAATAAAAATGGCAGCATAATGAGACGAGAGAGAAAGCAATGTTGATTCCCAATTGGCAAACTCTTCGGTGCAGTGTAGCGTGCAGGATAAGTGAGAGAAAAAATGTGGCAGATGAGAGAGAATTTGTGTCAGAAGAGAGAGAAATTGCTTCCGCCAGATTCAATTTATTTTTCTGCCAAACACAATACAGACAAACATGTTTTGCATCCGGGAATTACAAACGCGTTCGGCGCTTTCTAACCAAACATACCTATAGTTTTCTACCCATTTTTGGGGTTCTTTTACCACAATACCCTTGAGGCTTTAAATGCAAGTCTTTAAAGTAGGTAAGTTGTATTTCTCTCTCTTGTTAAATACATACATACATACGATTCTTCCCCATTTGTTTCCTCTCAGTAAAAATTAGACACGATATATCGTGCCCTATATTGGGCACGATATCGTGCCTCAGTTAAAATTAGGCACGATATATTGTGCCCAATTTTAAATAAGGCCGATATAATCGTGCCCAATATTCGTACCTAATTTTAAATAGGGCACGATATCGTGCCTCAGTAAAAATTAGGAACGATATATCGTGCCCAATTTTAAATAAGGCACGATATATCGTGCCCAATATTCGTACCCAATTTTAAATAGGGCACAATATATCGTGCCCAATTTTAAATAAGACACGATATATCGTGTCTCGGTTAAAATTATGTGTGTGTATTTGGGGGAAAGTGTACACGATTTTCAAGGAAAATATTAATTGCATCAGTTTCAAAATTCAAAATCTTCAAATTAAAGGAGGAACATTTTTATCAAATTGGATAGAAAAGAATTTTCTTATGTTGATGGATAGAAAAGAGTACCCACTATCTATAGTGGGTACTTAAAAAATTCCCCCAATAAATTGACAAATCTACAACTTATTTTGTATATTTTGGAAATATACGCACTGATAGTACAAAATCATGGTTTTAACCTTGAATCGTTCGACCCTCTATTTTGATTTTCTTTTAATAAATTGATTAATGATCATTAACACTTGAAGGGGCAACTGTTAAGCAAGGAAACACGGACACTTTTGTGAGGATAGTGTACCCGTACCTGATATATATCGAATATGTTACTTTGTCCGATACTCCATGGATTCTACTTATATATAATTTGTTCTATTGATGATTATTTCAACATGTTTTTTGTGTGTCTACGTGCGTTATCACATTACAGATTTAATTATTTATGAAATTTTAGTTTTTTATGCTTGAAATGTTGTTTTTCCAATTGTAATTAGTGCATCTATATTTTCAATAAAATATAAATATATAATTTTATATGTATATATATCCCGTATCTGTGTCCTTAAAATTTCAAAACATGACGTATTCTCGTATCGTGTCGTATCATACTCATGTACCGTATCCGTATTAGTGTTTCATAGCGGTTAAGTGATTTTGACTTTTAGAGCTGCCGAATATAGTGACTCAACTTGTTATTTTCACAAATTAAATATAAATTCATTCTCTTTTAAAAAAAAATTAAGAGTATCGAAATTTTCGAAATTTGCCCCATAACTAATCTAACTCCTTTTCTTTTGCTTAAGTAACTTATTCCACTTTGTTTGAACCTTCAAGTTCATGGTCATGGTCCTTTCTTAATGTTGGAAACAAAAATGTCATTTTACTTATTAGTTTAGGCAAGCTTACCTTATCCATTCATGCAGCCATACCAAAGACGTAAGTCATGGCGTTTGTTTCTCCCAAAAAAGAACAAGAAAATTCAATCACGCAAGTGTTGTGCCAGCTCCATTCTATGTTTTATATGATATTTAATAAATTGTATAGATCTAGTGTATTGAAATATAAGATCTTAATTGATATTTTGGTAAGGCTTCGTGCAGGCTAGTTGTAGCCTGCAATCCGAACTAATGACTGATTTTTGGGATTAGCTCACTCTTGTACTATCGCGACTCTTTGACCCGGCGCCCTTTAAAGCATGTGTGTTGTCGAGGGCATAAAAGGCATGACGACTTGATATCATTCTCGCCTTCTTCCGGCTTATCACCGAGAGTTAGTTAATGGTTATTAAAACAATTTTGTCTTGAAGTTAGATCAACGCAATAATGACATTGTCACGTGAATGAGTAAGAGTTAAAATAACATGGGATTTGAGATCGATCTTGTGGTCCAATGATAGAGTTTTTTTTTTTTTTTTTTTTTTGATGACGATGAACCCGCGCTACTTTCTTCGAGTGTCAAGACCGGATAAAACCTCCGGGTTGGACGTACTAGCCCGCAAACTACGCCAACCGGGTAAACCACACTAGGCAAGCCCTCGCAGTAATGCGCCAACCAAAAAAGTGTTGGTAGGAGAATCGAACTCGTGACATTTGATTCGCCACCTACTCCACCAACTTGGCTACCCTTGCGGGTACCAATGATAGAGTCTTGTGTTATAGGGTGATTGACTTGGGTTCGATCATACGAGTGCGTGTGTCGTTTCACTTACTATCCCCATTGCACTTCAAAAAAACATGACATTTTTTTTTGTAATTATATGTGGAACTCAAAACAAGCTTAATAAATCTTCTCAAATAAAAAAATAAATTTACAAAATTTACTTATTAATTTAATATCAAATAATTTGACTAGCACGGTTTCTTCTTCTTCTTCTTTGTATTTTTGGCAGTGTATAAATAAACCAATTGTTTGTTCCAAGTTCAAATATTTCCATTTTGGACTGTGAGCCACCATGGATAATAACGGGGAGCACAGAGCTCACTGTCTAATCGTGCCCCTCCCATTCCAAGGCCACATAAACCCCATGCTCCAATTCGCCAAGCGATTAACCCACAAACGCGTAAAAACCACTCTATCCCTAACCCGATTCATACTCAAAACCACGAACCGCCTCTCCGCCGGATCCGTTTCGATCCGAGCCATCTCCGACGGTTTCGACGAAGGCGGTCGAGCTCAAGCGAAGAGCTCCGAGGAGTATCAGGCCCGGTTCGAACAAATCGGGCGAGAAACGCTCGCGGAGATCCTGCTGGATCTGGCGGATTCGGGTCAACCCGTGGACTGCGTGGTTTACGACCCGTTTATCCCGTGGGTTCTGGATGTGGCCAAGGGGTTCGGGTTGTTGGCAGCGTCGTTTTTCACGCAGTCGTGCGCGGTGGACAATATTTATTATCAGGTGTTTAGAGGGGAGCTGAAATTGCCGATTGCCGGTGGTGAGGTGGCGGTTCCCGGGTTGCCGGTGATGAACCCAGATGAGATGCCTTCTTTTATTTACGTTCACGGGTCGTACCCGGCTACTTTCCAAATGTTGCTGAATCAGTTCAGGAATGTTGACAGGGCGGATTGGATTTTTATCAACACTTTTGACAAGTTGGAAGAAGAGGTAATCCAATTCAAACTTTGCCATTGATTTCCATTTTTTCACGTTAATGATATTGGGATAATTGCAAAAATGTCCCTTGAGTTTTGGGCTAATTACAAAAGACACAGAGATATTTCAAAATTATAAAATAAAATCCCTTAGGTTTGATGTTGTTTAGGGTTAACTATACAAGAGCATTCCCAAAATACTTTTTAAATTTAAAAAGCATCTTTTGCAAAAAGTATCTTTAATTTTAAATAGTGATATTTTTTACATATTTCAATACTTTTTATATTTGACTTTTGTTTTCTCTTCTCTCAATATTAATTTATTACAGATGGGATAATTGGAAGTAATTTAAGACATTTTTCAAGTTTGTGTTATTTTTGGAAATTGTCATATATAAAGGTCATTCAAATTGTAAAAAAACTAATGTAATTAATTATAGAGAGTGTTTTTGGCTCTTCAAATTTGGAGAGCTAAGACATATTCTCTAAATCTAAACGTTAAAATAAAGTATTTGTTGATGATGTTTTTTGGTGGATGACTCTTCAAAATAAAGATAATTATTCATTCAAAGAGTCTCTTGTGCATGCTCTAATAAAACATATATATATATATATATATATATAATCAAACGCTAAGGGAATTTGCAATTTTCAAAAATCTATTAATTTTTTTGTAATAAGCCCAAACCTCAAGGTTTTTTTCTGTAATTATTCTAAATTTTAATTTAGAACTTTTTTATTTGCTGTTTATTGCCTCAACACCATTACTCCGGGACGACATCAGAAATTTATATTTAGAAGATGACATTGATTAAAGATATATCACATGTTTGGAAAAAAAAAGGATAAATTACATAATTTTATTATATATATGTGCACAAAAACAATTAACTAATTTATCTATGTAAAAAATTATTATAAATTTAATCTTTTTTGGAACAATATCAATTTATTATATTTACTTGAGGTGTCCCGACTGCCCTAATAGTACACATGCGTCCCTACTTATTCTTGTTTGCTACATTCCCTGTTACATCATTGTGTAATATATACGGCCACATTGATCTAATGTATAAGCATTATATGAAATAAAAACTATAACACGAGATCTGAATTCTGATGTGATTATATGTTTGCAATACGATAACTGCCATGACTATGTATAATAGTTTTTCATCCTTTCAAAAAGAAAAAAATAGTAATAGTTCATATTCTGTTCACAATGAAACGTAACTTGTAGAATAATAAAAATCCTATTTGTAGTTATTGGCTTGATTATTATCACAAATATATTTGCACTATATTGTGAAAATTATGTATTTCTATGGTGGACGTGATCGGGTTCGACCAAACTGAATCTAATTTAAAGGAGAATATTTTGTGAAACACAACTTCCTCTTTTCAGCAATGCTAATATATAGAAGTAATTGTGCAATTCTAGGTACTTCAATATTTGGGGGCAAGATTTTGGCGAGTGAAGGCAATAGGACCAACCATACCATCAATGTACTTAGACAAACGTTTACAAGATGACAAAGAATACGGTCTCAATATTTTCAACCCAACAACCAACACCTGCATGAACTGGCTCAACGAACGACAACCTAAATCGGTTGTCTATGTGTCGTTCGGAAGTTTGGCCCAATTAACAGCCCAACAAACCGAAGAACTAGCATGGGCTTTAGCAACGTGTGGCAAACATTTCTTGTGGGTGGTTCGATCATCGGAAGAAGCAAAACTCCCTACAAGTTTCTCAGAGGAAACGGCTATGAATGGATTAATGGTGTCGTGGTGCCCTCAATTGGATGTGTTGGCACACGAGGCCGTAGGTTGTTTTATTACACACTGTGGTTGGAACTCGACGCTCGAGGGGTTGACTTTGGGGGTTCCAATGGTGGCGATGCCACAGTGGACTGATCAGAGCACGAACGCTAAGTTTGTGACCGATGTGTGGGGGGTAGGAATTAGAGCTCGAACGGATGAGAAAGGATTTGTGAGACGAGAAGAGATAGTAGATTGCATAAAGCGTGTTTTGGAAGGAGATGATGGGAAAGCGATTAGTTTGAATGCGACTAAATGGAAAAATACAGCTAGAGAAGCCGTAGACGAGGGAGGGAGTTCGGACAAAAATATCGAAGAATTTGTTTGTGCATTGATGAATTCTCGATCGTAGTAGAGTAATTTGACAAACACATAACACTTTCTTCATTCGTGGTTCGACTCCCTTGGTACTATTGTGCCATCTCTACCTCGTATAATTTATTCATTTTGGTTTTTGTGTGTTGCAACCATTGCCAAGGGAATCTGGTCTGGGATCTAGAGGAGAAAGATGATCTTTGAAGGTTATAATTTTGTGTTGAAGATCTATGCTGGAGAGGAGTTTCTGTGAAATTGAACAAAGGGGACTGGACTGAGATTCCCTTGAAGATTTGCATCTAACATTCCTTACCTCTCTCTTTAAATAGATAAATATAAGGGATAATTACAAAAACACCCCCGAGGTTAAGGCTAGTTACAAAGAAACCCCAAATATTTATGAAAAAAGGCTAGTTACAAAGAAACCCCAAATATTTTTGAAAATTCCAAAAAAACATTTGAAAAGTTCCCTTATAGTTATCTAAATATTAAACTTATCTTCTTAAATTAAACACACAAAATCAAACCTCAAGAGTTTTTTTTTTTTGTAATTTTCAAATAATCTCTAGTTTTTTTGTAATTAGCCCAAACCTCAGGGGGCTTTTTGTAATTGTCTAAACCTAATTATGTGAAAACACTAAAACAGTTGGAAGAGTAATAAAGTTATGTGGATATCAAACATGGTAAGAAAGTTGGCTTCAGGTTTCATTTTTCAATTTTTTTTTTCACTTAACTGAATAAAAGCAGTATCACAGTAAATTATTGCAGCTTCTTTTGCTTACCTGATATAGGCTGACATAGTTAAGTACATTAATTAACGAATTTTGACACTCTTATTTTATAAATAATTTATATTTTTATTATTAACCAAGCCGAGTCCTAGATCTTATTGGATAAAACAGTGTGTTTAAGTTTGAATTTTTTTAAGAGCATTTAAGTTTGATTTATAAAAAATTGTGGTTAAGCAAATTATAGCAATTGACTTAAATCAAGAATTAAATAATTTAATTTTATATAATTGACGAGTCCTCTATTCCAATAGTGTTTTCTATTTCTTGCATCAAACTCTTGAAGGATATGGAGATAATTATATAGTTACCTTCATACACTGCAAATCCAGCTGAATTGATGAAGAAAGATTTCACATGCATACTCCCCATAACAAGAGCAATGCTTGGAGGAATAAATATTCTTCTTCCATGGAATTAAAATTGGCTGTAAGTTATCGTTTGAGATTATTGAACGCGAAAGTCTCCTCTTGTTGGAGTGGAAATTTTCTCTCTCTAGAGAGGAAACCCTAGTTTTGTTTTGGCTTCTTTTTGTTCGTTCGTTTCCTACCTGGCGCCGCTTCTTACCTTCTCAACATGTGTTATTTGCAGTCAGGAGCCACCATGATTCACTGGTCCAAGCTTTTGACATGTGGTGTAATGGTTAATGCTTTATGTCATGCTATGCTTTTGGGAAAATTAGAAAATTGGTCCATAAGTGGCTCACTTTTGGTCTCTAAGTTGGTCTGTTTGAAAATTAGTCCTCTAAATTACGCGATTTTCAGACTTTTGGTCTAAGTTGGCTTGTTTGAAAATTAGTCCTCTAAGTTATGCAATTCAGAAATTTCACCGATTTTCACCAAATTTTTCAATCCAGGAATTGATCGACTAGGATCTAAAACGACGTCGACGAAGCACAATTCTCTTTCAAGTAGTATGCAAACATCACCTTCCACTCGACAACCATAAAATCTTCTTCGGATTATCAATCGTCCAAGAAGTCCGTACTTGTGCTCATTTTCCACACGCAAGCACGAACTTCTTGGACGATTGAAAATCCGGAAGAAGATTTTTATTCTTACATGGAAGGTGATGTTTTGCATACTCTTGAAAGAGAATTATGCTCGTGACGACGTCGTTTTAGATCCTAGTCAAGAATTTCCGTGGATTGAAAAATTTCGGTGAAAATCGGACGAAATTTCAAATTTCATAACTTAGAGGACTAATTTTCAAACAGCCAACTTAGAGGACCAAAAGTCCTAAATTTCATAAGCAGAGGATCGATTTTTCAAAGCTAATTTAGAGAAAAAAGTTTCCAAACAAGAAACTTATAAGACCAATTTTCTAATTTTCCCTATGCTTTTTTTTATCTTTTCTAGTTTCGTGTAGTGCATTGTGTGCTGACCTTTTTATTTTCTTTTAGTCATCTTTATTTCTTCTTGCTTTCTTCTCAACCACCCTTGTGTCCCCCATTAATGTACCTGTGTGCTCATAATTTTTTCTTGGTCCCCACTTGTCCCCCACTACCTCTTTCCTCTCTTTTTGTTGTTTCTAGTTTCCTCCAGGTGGCTAGATCTAGTATTGTGGGGTTTTTTGGAGGGTTGAGATTTAGTAGTAATATTAAAAAATCCCAAAAAAATTGGTTACTACGGAGTTGTTAATATAACATTAGTGCAATATGGAAAAAGATCTTACAGAGAGACTAAAGTCATTCTCACTATCCAAAGAAGAGAATACAGAGATATCTCTGGAAACGGCCGACGTCCAAAAAAGCAGATCGGAATGTGAGAAAAGTTTGATTGGTAAAATTTTCGGAATCAAGAAGGTCAGTTTTCTGGGTTTTAAGAGCACGATGATGAACATTTGGCAAACAAAAGAATCCTTCTCAATTAGGGAAATTGGTAGTAATCTTTTCCAGATCGTATTCGTTTCACAGGAAGATAAGCTGAGAGTTCTTAATGGAAAAACGTGGAGCTTTGACAGCCAATACCTTATCCTCCGTGAATGGTCGGAAAATATTTTGGAAAATACTGAAAGCTTTAATACGGTGGAATTGTGGATCCAACTTTGGAATATTCCTTTTCATTGGCTCAGTATGGAAACTAGGAGAAAAATTGGAACTAAGTTTGGGAAACTGATAGACATTGTGATACCGGAATCTGGGTGTAGTAAAGGCAGACACATCAAAATAATGGCTCAAGTTAACTTGGAGAAACCTATCCTGCGAGGCACAAATATCAAACTTGAGGAAGAGGCGTGTTGGGTCGACTTCCGCTATGAAAATCTCCAAACTTTCTGCTTCTATTGTGGAAAAATCGGACACTCGGAAAGGGGATGCCAGTCCAAGAAGGAGGATTTAGCTTTGGATAAACTTAGAAATGGACAATTCGGGTAGTGGATGAGAGCAGGGGATTTGGGGCTGAATAAAACGAGTGTGAAAATATCACGAAAACCTTTCTCGGGTGCATTCCAGGTGCATAAGGACGATGGAGTTATTGTTGAGAGTAAATTACCCTGTGATGAGAACCATAATAAAGATAGCAGTCAAGCCATTAACGTATCAGAACGGGATGAAGGCGACAACAGGAAAGAAAATAGCCACGTGGGACTGCATGAGGTTTTATGTGAGCAGAATGTGGAAAAAATTCTCACCCCTCAAAAGAACTTGAAGCCTGGAGTTGATAAGGAGAATGATATGGTGATAGACCATGGAAGCCCAATTGATAGGGAGGAACTACACATGGCTAACAGAATCCCTCTAGCCGCAATAAAAATTCAAAATCTGAAGGAGATGGGAGTAGGCCAGATTGGTAAACAGGGAAGGAAAATTAACAAAAAGAGCATTGTGAGTTTTAGTGGGCCTAAACCTATGGAAATATTACCGAACAAGCTGGTCATTAATCCAGCGAGAAAGAGGAATTTTAAGCTCATTGATGAAGGGGATCTTGATGAAATTGAGAACCATAAAAAACCGAAAGGCTCAGTGGAGATCAAAGAGAGGGAGGTGTTTAAGGAAAAGGTGGAGGTGGCTAGCCTTAATTGGGCCCAAATTTATCCAGGAATGTATGTGTGTGGAATTGTAGAGGATTGGGAGGCCCCTCTACAATTTCCCAGCTAAAGGAGTCCATTAGACTCCATCTCCCGGACTTGATATTCCTATGTGAAACAAAAAAAAATAGTGCTTTTGCCAGGACGGTGTGTAAAAGACTGAGATTTGAGGATAGATGGTGTACTGTTGACCTGTTGGATAAAAGTGGTGGACTTTTAGTCCTTTGGTCCACTAATCTGATTAGGCTTAGGAAAGTGGGGTATGTGCAGGGGCCTGTTAACAATATTGTAGGATGCTTCAAATTGGAGATCAGTGCAGTGGTTGTTGATGGGCAGAAAGCTGGTTTGGATGGCCGTTTATTCGATGCTGAAAGGAGTTTGATTCGGGTTTGGGCGACTTCTAGGGAGTTTGTACAAAATCCAGTGGAAGTCCTTTTGCTTGGAATTCGTCAGGCTCTTTTTTGGATACCAAATCTGAAGGCTCATTTAGTGACAATACATTTAGATGACAAAGATATTGGTTGCAATCTCAACAACAAATGCTCCTTTGACAATGTTGGTGCAAAGATAGCTGAAGACATCTATTTGTTAGGTTATCTGTTTGAGCATGTTGATTTATTTGGTTTTGGACCATGTTAATCTATCCTTATGTAATAGATTAGCGCTTATGGTGTTTGAGAGCGATGTTGATTTGAATTGGGTTGACCAATTCCCCAGTTGGCTTTGAAATAGCCAATTTGGTTCTTAGCCAGTTGGCTACGTTGTAATTCCTAGTTCGTTGAGTTTGATTTATAAAAGTTCTATCGTTCGAAAAAAAAAGAGATTATTGAACGCAATATTTACATCGATGGGATTCTTTATTGTAATATTATATTTCTACGAATTGTTGCAATCGAACTGAATCAAACCGAGCTTTTGAGACTTTGAGCTTGACTCGCTTATTATCGAGTCGAACTCGACTTGAATTTATCGAAAATATTAATGGCTCACGAACTTTTTCGAACTTAATCGAGCCTGAACGAACTTAGTAAATATTAATTATAAATTAAATTATTCTTCAATTTATTACAAATATAAAATTATATATATATGTTAGGAATTTTATTGTTTAGATTTTGATGAATGCCATGTAAAACTTAGAATAGAAAGTGCTTTGACCCCAATTTTGCCGCAAAATGTATTGTAACAATTAGAGTGGCCAAGCCGAGTTAAGTCGGCCTACGCCCTAACATGCAAGAAGACAAACAAGACTGGAAGGAAGACCTTCTTTGTGAAACAATTTGAATATGGCAAAGAAGAGTAGACGGGAACTCTCATGAAGAAGCGGTGAGTGGAGCATCGGTCAAGTCAACTCAAGAAAAGCCAAGTCAAGTGGAAGAGTCATCCAATGATTAGAAGGCGACTCTAAGTCACACGGGAAAGCAAGGAAATGCGGTCAAGTCGAGATAATCGTAAAAGAACCGTTGCCGTAAAATCAAGAGATTTACTTAAACAAGTAATATCTCCATACCACCTTTCTTGGAGTGCTTTCCCGAAGCGTGCAAAAGGAATGAACCAATGGGAAGCACTACACCGTGTCGAACTACGAAAAGGTGAAAGAACAATTCATACGAGGAAACGGCAACTCAAGAACTACAACAAGACAAGCCAACGCGCAAGTGACTTTCAAAAATAAGCCTATCTCTTCAACGGGCAAATTTTTGAAAGTTCACTATAAAAGGCCGAGGAGTTTGTTTGAGAAAAGGTGACACATACGGGACACACACGTGAGATATACAAGCACATTAGAAAAAAAAGCTGAAACATTCTCAATCCTCAAGCCTACATTACGAAGTACATCAATCCAACACTCACTTGTGAAGGAAAGAGAACTTCAATCGGTTGAAGAGGAAACTTTTGAAGAAAAGGGGTCTACATTCCGGGAAGGATTGTAGAAAGGTTGAGTTGAACCAAATCTTAAGCTTTTGGAGGGCTTCGTGATCAAATCCAAAGAGCTTGAGCAAGTGAGTGTAGTAACAAAGCGCACCGCCTGAAGAAGAAGCCGAGTCGCACGAGAAGCTTGGTGAGTGATCAAGGCGTCTCGCATCGAGTCCCCAAGGATCAAGTCAATTTGTTGTGATCAAGACTTGTATCCGGATGTTACCACTTTGTAAACCGATCACTACTTAGTGGATTCCTCCGGGGAGTTGGAGAAAGAGAGGTAGAAGAATTACCCCATCTTCGAACCTCTATAAAAACTTCATTGTGTCATTTACATTTCAAAGATTTAAATTCTCGCACTTTTAACTGTTTTATATCTGTTGATAAATTTGCTATCCATTTGATAATTTATAAGTACTAAATCAAGCTCTAAAATCTTGCTTAATCAAACTTAAGGGTGTTAAGTCTTCCATTAAAAATAAAACCACAAGTTGAGTTAAATTATAGCCAACAAGTGAGTTACTCCATCAACAAAACTCAATTGAGTCGTTGAGAGATTAACTCTTGAGTGACTAATTCGACTGTCCATCAAGGACACAATTTGTGTAGAATCAACTCGTAGATTTAAAAGGACTAAATCGAAAATTTGGTAAGGTTTATTCAACCCCCCTTCTAAACCTTACACTTACACCCCTTGGGACCTACAAGTGGTATCGGAGCGGTTGGTTCATTGAACCCTCCGCAGTTCTTGATCGAACTAGATCTCCAAACTTTTCAAAGTCCTGCTTTAGTACTTAAACCTTCAAAACTCTTCTTTATTAAAAGTCATTATCATGGAAGCAAATTTGACACGCATTCCTATGTTAACTATCGAAGAATTTGATGATTGGAAAATTCGTATGCAGGCTCATCTATCAAGCATTACATGATGAGATGTGGATAGTGATAGAAGATGGGCCTCTGCAAATATTAAAGGTGAACAATTTGTACGAAGAGTTGCGGTGAAGGAGAAGAAGATCTTTGCTCCCGGACGGTCATGGTTGAAAAACCAAGAACCGAGTGGACAAATGATGACAGAAAAAGATACAACCTGGACAATGTAGCAAGGACATCCTTTACAAAACCTTGACAAAGCCATGTTCAATAAAGTCAAATCATGCAAAACGGCTAAAGAAATCAGGACAAGTTGACATTGATTTGTGAAGGCTCGAGCAAATCAAAGAAAAAAATTATCGTGCATTTTGTCTGAGAAATTTGAGAACTTCAAAATGATCTCGGGAGAAAACCTGGATCAACTGGATGCTCGGTTTGTAAATCACAAATGAGTTGTCTACACTTGGAAAGGAATATACACAAAAGGAAATGTGTATGAAGATCCTAAAGAGTCTTCCAAATTTGAATGGGAAATGAAGGTCATGGCACTAAGACATTCCATGGACCTATCAAAGACATCCAACCATGAGTTATTCTCGGACCTCAAAGCCTACGAGTTTGAGCCGAGAAGAAAAGACCGAGGAAGAGACAATTTGCACCCAAAACAAATGCTCTAATTGTCAAAGATGGGAAGAGAAATGAGGTCAAAGAAGTAATTGACCCGGAAGAAATAGCCCCCGATGGTTAAAAGATTTAACAAGTTCTTTAACAAGAACTACAAGAGAGGAAAGGGTGAATCTTCCGAAGACACTCAAACCTCCCTCCAAATCAAGGGAAGATAGGCCAACCAAGAGAACAGATCATCAAAAGGTTGAGTATCAAAGGGTGACAATCCAAGAATGGAAAGAGCCGATCAAAAGGTTGAATATCTATCTTTGAATCAGACAACAGTGTCACTATGCCATTGTGTCCATATCATATCCTCGTAGTCAACAAATACGAGAGATGATGAAGAAAGGAAGGTCTTGAGAGAAAGAAGACAAGAAAGGAAAAAGGCAATGATGGCTGCAGAGATTCGAAAAACCAAGTCAAGAGAGACACGGTGATTCAGAGAGCGTGAAGTTGACTACTCAAGTGACTCGAAGAAGAAGCCACGATCCGCTTGATGGCCAAAGAACAAGATCAAGAAGATGAGGTACAATCTAACTCAACAAACTCGGACACTAGTGATAGTGATGTGGCACACACACTTCATCACCTACCGATCTTTATGATTCATTAGGCAAAATGATGAAAGATTTTGAACACATTAAATCCTCACACACACTATTGAATGAGGAAAACGACTACTCAAAAGTCAAAACTCAAAGCCGACTAAGGAGCCGAGTACTCTAAGTCAAATAGTCATGTTGAAAATGAAAGTTTAAATGCCGAAAATGCTAAATTAGTAGCCGAAATTGTCGCTTATAGAAAAGAGGAGAATGACCTCAAGAATGTTATTGCCTCATTCACTAAGGCGTCTAAATCATTGGATAATGTTATTATGAGTCAAAGAGAATGTGGAGACAAGACAAAGCTTAGGATTTAACTCCTCTCGTGCTATGTCAAACCTCAAAAGTAATTTTGGAAAGAGGATCTTCAAGTCATGAAGAGTCTGAAAAATCCAAAAATCTAAATGTTGCACACACATTCACTCCAAAGCACAATAACAAGCAAGCGCTTGGTTACAAAGGAAAAGGAAAACTTGACTGATTGAGTGTCTTTGAAAGGACAAATGAGAAGAGATTCAAGTGAGTCCTCGGCAAACTCGAAAAAAATACTCAGTAAAGAAGAAGAGAGCTACCAAAAATCCCTTAAAACCCATAAAAGAAATACATATGATGGGAATGGTAGAAAATATCCAAGCCAAGCCGATTGGAATAATGTGAACTATCGGCCAGACTTATGGAATATAAGCCCAAATGGCAAAGGCCTAGAACTCAAAGAAAGGCCATTCCAAAAGCATAAGAGCTTTCATCAACACACATATGCACCTAGGCACTACACTCAAAGACACCACAATTACCCAAGGAAGGCAATTGCTAAAACACATATGCAGCATACGAGACAAAAAGAGACAGTTGTATGAACCTAGAATTCCCAAGCAATTTGCCAGGATTAATTATGATTATGGCATCGATAGATGGCAACCCCTTAGAGTCAAATCATTTGGCTATAGGTTGGTTGGATCATCTTACAATTCTAACCCCTCGGGACCCGCAGGACAAGTATGGGTACCTAAAACTTAATTTCCTTGAGTGCGGTTCAAGGAACGGCTAAGTGCCAAGGAACTGGTACTTGGATAGTGGTGTATCCGGACATATGACAGAGGAAATAAGAGAAATCTGTCAAAATTCAAGGAAGTCAAAGGAGCAAAAGTCATATTTGGAGGAAATGAAGCTCCTGGTGAAATAAGAGGCATTGGATCCATCAAGAGGAATGGATTAGAAATCACAGATGTTGCATATGTTGAAGGACTCAACTTCAACTTACATCGAGTATCGATCGGCCTGTGACAAGGGCTACAATGTTGGATTCAACATGGGTATATGCCAAATCAAAGATATTGAATCAAATGAAGTTGTCTTTGCAAGGATGTAGACAGAAAAATATGTATGTAGTGGATTGGTCAACTGCAACACCCAAAGACTGTCTACTAGCAAAGAGCACAATGAATCAAGTTAGGTCGTGGCACAAAAAGCCGAGTCACTGAATTTCAAAACAATTAACAAGCTAGCAAGAAGTCATCTTGTAGAAGGACTTCAGGACTCGATATACAAGAAAGAGAGTATATGTGATGCATGAGAAGGAAAGCAAATCAAGTCGTCATTCAAAGAAAAGACATGCTCATCCTCAACAAGAATATTGCATCTACTTCATATGGATCTATTTGGCCTAGTGGAACCAGCCAGCATAAGTGGAAAGAAATACACCTTGGTGGTAGTAGATGACTACTCAAGATATACATGGACAATATTCATGTGCAAGAAGAAAGAAACTCTACAAAAACTACCATGGTGATGAAGAGGATTCAAAATGAGAAGAGTCAAACCATTATCAAAATAAGATCAGATAGAGGAATCGAGTTTGTCAATGGAATAATAACTCATATTGTATTGAGAATGGTATTGGTCATGAACTATCGGCGACAAGGACTCCTGCGTGAGAATGGAGTTGCGAAAGAAGAAAAGCAGAACCCTCAAAAAAGCAAGGACCATGTTAGTCATTTACGGGGTTACCAAAAAGATTTTGGCTGAAGCAATCAACACAACACTACACCCAAAACAGATGTATGATAAAGACAACGGTGACAAAGACTCCTATGAGATCGGATTTGGAAGAAAACCAAATGTTTCATATATTGAGAATATTTGGATGTAAATGCTTCATCCACAACAATGGCAAAGACAACCTAAAGGCCTTTGATGCTAAAGTCGATGAAGGTATCTTCTTAGGATACTCGGTGAAAGCAAAGCCTACAGGATACTCAACAAAAGAACTATGGTTGAGAAGAATCCATTCATGTAGTATTCGATGAGCCAAATGTAAATGGAGAAGACATTGTAGAGTCGGTGATAAATTTGAATCATCCAACCATACGAAGAGTCCCTATGTTGAAGTTGAAGCTGGAATTATCAATTGAAGAAGATGAGATAGTTGAATCTCAAAAACAATTTTGGAAAATTTGCGGTTAAGTGATTATGAGAGAGCCGACCAAAGAACACAACCGCAAGTCGATCAATCCGCTAACTTACTCCAACTGATGTAAGATGGCTAAGAGACCATCCACGAACTTGTCATTGGAGACATAAGAGAAGGTGTAAACAAGATCCAAAGACTCAACAAAAAGCTATGTTCACATGCTTCATCTCGAAATAGAGCCCAAAGATGAGTCACAAGCATTGGACGACACACATTGGATTCAAGCTATGCAAGAAGAGTGAATCGGTTTGAGAGAAATAAAGTATGGGAATTAGTGCAAAGACCCATACATCAAAATGTTATTGGAACCAAATGGGTATTGAAATAAGATGAACGAGGAAGGTTACGTGGTAAGAAACAAAGCAAGACTAGTAGCCAAAGGATATTGCCAAGAAGAAGGGATAGATTTTGATGAAACATTTGCCTCGTAGCAAGATTGGAAGCTATAAGGATGTTTCTTGCCTATGCACTCACAAGAATTTCATTGTATATCGATGGATGTAAAAAAGTGCATTCCTAAATGGTTTATTGGAAGAAGAAGTGTATGTTGAACAACCTCCAGGATTTGAGCGGAAGACTCTTGGAGACAAGGTATACAAACTCAAGAAAGCCTGTATGGATTGAAACAGGCACCCGGAGCATGGTATGACACTCTGTCACAATTCCTAATCGAAAATGGATTCACAAAAGGAAAAGTAGATAGAACACTTTTGTAATTCAAGACAAGAAGAGTATCTTTGCTTGTTCAAATATATGTGGATGACATCATTTTTGGATCCACTAACAAAGAGTGTGTGAAAAATTTTCAAACCTCATGCAAAGTAAATTTGAAATGAGCATGATGGGAGAGTCGACATTCTTCCTTGGACTCCAAGTGAAACAGTGAAGGATGGAACCTTCATAAGTCAAACAAAATACACGAGAGATTTAATGAAGAAATTTGGTATGGAAGAGAAGTCTTCAGCAAAAATACCAATGAACACATGGTCAAAATGGACATGGATGCGGATGGCAAACCTGTAGATCAAACAAGATCTGAGCACTTATTGGATCATCGCTCATCTCACAAAGCGGTGAGCCGGACATCACTTTCTTTGTCAGGTGTATGTGCAAGATTTCAATCTGCTCCAAAAGAGAGCCATATGACAAAGAACTAAGAGAATATTGAGATACTTGAAAGGAAGCCAAGAAGTAGGCTATGGTATCCAAAGGAAGGTGGATTCAAGCTAATTGGCTATTCAAATTCTATCTTGGATGCAGAGTGGGACAGAAGAGCACTTCGAGGCACATGTCAAATGCTAGGAAACAGACTAATTTCTTGGTTTAGCAAGAAGCAAAACTCAATAGCCACCTCTACGGTGAGGCGGAATACATAGTCTGCGGGCAAATTTGTTGTGCCCAAGTCCTATGGATGAGACAAAGAATCGAGAGACTATGAAGTTGAGGAAAAAGAAATTCCAATTATGTGCGATAACACAAGTGCAATTGCAATCACTCAAAATCATGTGTTGCATTCAGGAACAAAACATATTGATGTCGATATCACTTCATAAGAGATCATGTTGAAAAGAAGGACATCATCCTGGAATATATCTCAATTGATAAACAACTAGCCGACATCTTCACAAAACCATTATGTGAGTCAAGATTTGAAGAACTCAAACATGAGTTGGGATTAATTGAACTAAGCCGAGACGAAGAAGAACCAAAGAAAAGAAATGGAACAGAAAAGGAGGTGAAAAAGGGCTGGAAAACAGAATCACCAAGAATCACCAGATCGGAAGACAATTTACACCGAAGTCGGTGATAATAGCCGAGTCGCTAAGAGAATCGTGAGAAGTAGAGTTAAATCACCTAAGAGATAATTTGAATAACTTATGAGCAAAGTGACAAAAACGCAAAATCGTTTTGACTAAGCGGGAATGTTTTAAGGAATACGTCAAAGATAATGATGATGTGTACGATTGACATAAAGCCGCACACCAAGCTTATGATTGGATATAAATCTTTGCCGCATTAAATACGAGACATGAAATGCTCAATAGGCGTCGCGAAATCCAAGCCGTTGATTTTGATCACAATTCAAAACCACCCGCACGTCCTTTCATAAACCATATTTAAACCATTTTCGTCCGTTTCTCTCTCACACTTCTAAAAACATTCATCTCTTTCTCTCAAAGCAAAGGCAAAATACTCTCGAAAAACCCTATCAATCTTCAAATCATTTTCGAGTTTTTCCTTGAAATAATCCCGAGAAATGGCACCAACTTATGACTTTACCAAGTTAGGAAAGCAAATCCACACCGGCTCTACGGTGGATTTTGACGGAATGATGAAACAGGGGTCCGACGACACCCTAGTGAAGAAAATCGCCGAGAAGTTGGAAACGTCGGGCTAAAACCGTTTCTAACGTTAGAATATCCGATGACCTATGTGGAGGAGGTCGCGATATTCTACGTGAATGCCGAGATTCACGATGAAGGAATCAAGTCATCATTCACGGAAAGCATCGACTATCATCGCCAATGATTTGGTCAACATTGTTCACTACGTGAAGGAGCATCCGAGATTAAAGAAGTCGATGTAAACTTGGCCGACGCATGGAAAGAAATAGCCAAGTCCGACTTTGCCGATAAAATAATATACACAAACAAACAAAGATCAATGAAGGAGGATTATCACAAGTTGTTGGATATAGTTGCCAAATGTATCGACATCAATTTGGCGACTTTGACCAATGTCAAAGGCAAAGCCGATTGTAATGGCCGCAATCATCGAAGAAAAAAGAAGATAAATCTGGCCGAGTTTGTCTACATGCAGACTCGCCGTAACGTGGGGAACAAATCCTTCAAAGAAGATGGCACATTTGGAGGATCCCTAGGATATGGTCCGGTGATTGGCCGGCTATTGGAGGTGAAAGGAGTCCTCTTAGACATGGGAAGGCATTCCATGTTAACAACAGGATGTTGAGCAAACCTCTCAGCGCACGAAGAGAGCTTACGCCAAAGAGAGTCGACACACGGTGAGGGGGAATCGGTGACCTCAAGATATATTGTTTCCTCTCCACTAAGAAGAAAGTCGCCTCGCAACTTTGCTAAAAGATCACGCCCCTGCAAAGAAAGAAAACCAAACATGCTCCCGCCGCAGCAGAAGTCACACCGCCCTGCCAGTGTGTCTCCCCGCCGCAGTGGGTCGAGAAGGACTCACAAATACCTTCTCCGATCGTCAAAAAGAGGAGAACCGAGAAGCCACGACGGCCCGCTCCTCGTAACCAAACACCAAAGACCGGCCCCCGCCGCACAAGACTAAGACAACATCTCCGAACAGTAAATTCCCTGGTACAAACCAGAGACGAAGAAGAATCGTCAGCGATCCGAATCGAGAAACCGGTGAGTCGATTACTCGGCTAGCACAAATACGGAGACTACTCGGGAGAAGTAGAGTCTCCAAATGTAGTTGATGAAACAACCAAGTCTTGAAGGCGATCGCAGAGGCAACCCGAAGACACATTGTAGCTCACACAATCAAGCACAAGAACTCCGCGAGCGGATAGTGATGTAATGATCCTATCTCCACCTTACCCAGACATCCAAAATCGTCTGCGTGAGTGGAGGAAATGGAAGTTGAGTAATTCAAGGAACAGTTCCAATGGCCCGAGTTCATAGAAGAAGAAGATGAACTGCTAAATTTCCTGGATTAACTTGTGCTCCCGGCTCTAGATGAAGACAATCGCACGGACATCCCGCAGATCTACAAGGACAAGGAGAGAGAAAAGCAAGTCAAGAAGCCGAAGCACGTGAGAAGGCAAGCACCGCCCTATCTCCCGCACCACAGAACACACACATCCTCTCCTTGATGTCTTCTCGACAAACGGTGACAAGGAAGGAGAATGCTGCCGCCACGAGAAGAGTTGCAAATGCAGCAAGCATTGCACGAATCAAGAATCCTTCACGAGCAAAGACTAATGGAGGGACGGGAGAGAGTCCTCCGTAACACGGTGAAATCGATCCAATGGGAGTGGTTCAAAGACCAAATAGCCACCGTTGTTGCCGCTACCACTTCCCAGATTCACTCAGAAGAAGGCAATAAGGAGTCGGCGATGAACCGGGATAGTGGGGACCCCAATCGAGCCAACCCCTATTGAAGGTGTGCTACCACCGCCCCAACTACGAACAATCAATCGGAACAGGGAGTTTGGAGACGAGTGACCCCATTACAAGTCACTCACCAGGTGCGCGCCGGTGAGGGGAAACTCCTCCACCGCAAAGCAAGGTCGGAGGATGTGCGAGATGACTCCACAACGAATCAAGGAGGCGAAGTAGAGAAAATACAAACACAAGAAGAACAACAAGTTGCCATCAACGAAGCTCGCGATTGCTGAGACTGTCTCGGTGAGGTGCCAACCGCTACGAAGGCTAATGACGCCGCCGATGCTGGGCGAGGCACGTGAAGCGAATGCCCCGGGAGTTAACACTCCGGGAGGCGATGAAAATGCAATCCATGGGGTTGAGACTCAAATGGATGCCATGTAGAAGACCCTAAGACAACTGACATCGTCGAAAGGGAAGACAAGGCCTCGCAGCAGAGAGAGCTTTGGAGGAAATGAAGGCCCACGGGAGGTTGAGACTTCGGGGTAAAGAGGTCAAGTAGAGAACATCCCTCCTGCTATCATCGACCCATCGGAGAAGAGAGATAAGCGCACTTCATGATTCCCGAGGACAACCCGATGTCACTTTTCCGGGATCGAAGCGAAGAAGAAGCCGAGTCATCCCCATGACAAATCCAAAAGACTTCGATTCGCGGATGTTCCAAGCACGAGCAAGTCCGATCCCAAGACTACTCGTCAAACTTTTAACTTTGATGATGAGCCACCATCGAAATCTCATCATCGTCCGATGACGCTCGAGCAAGGCCGAGGACCGCCATCTTGAAATAGAAAAATCATTTGAGACCAACGGTTAAGACAATGAGGCTCGAAGCCAGTTTCGAGGGTCTACTTACAACAAAACCTGAGTTGAACAGAGACCACCGCCGGGCTCCTCAAGTCCGCAGCAGATTGATTCCCAAAAGAACTTCACGCGCACCGCTCATCATCGAATGATCCGATTGGCGGTGATGAATCCTTTGTAGAATCTTTCCCTTTTTCTTTGGAGATACGAGAACTCCACGAAGAGTCGAAACGAACAAGCACGCTATCGTAAACCAGCTCTGTTTTTCCATCGGACACCATTGTTCACCGCTTATGACTTTGATGTTGTATGGCCATCACCGCAATGAAGAATCAATTTGAAGTTCGAGAAGTGTTCAAGGCACTCTTTCGAGGTTGAACGGATGGAGAGGCATCGCCTCTTTGGACATGCGGGCCGACAACAGAGATGCCTCCTTACCGGTGATTTAAGAGGCATAACTTGATTCGGATAAGGGAATGGTGGCAACAAAGAAGAAACAATGCGTGTGGAAGGTGAGATACTTCAGGACATTGTTCAACAAGTCTGGGTGTGGAGAGCGAAAATGCCGATGCAAAAAACGGCCGAGAGAACATATTGAGCACATGCATGAAGCTCATCACGCGAGATAAAGCTCTGCGTGAGCAAAATACGAATGATCTAAAGCGTTTGGAAGAACACATGACTAGAAAATTCAGCCTTCTCATGGCCGAGATGAAGTTGATTTCAGCAGAGTCCAACGCTACTCGATCCAATTCGTCTCGCTACAACGCTTGTGGAGACTTGAAGAGATCCTCGACTATCCGCAGCTCGACTTCATGCTTGCCAAAGATGTTCCTGGGTTCCTCTATCCTTTGATGATGCCAAAAAGGGGAAAGAGGAATACCTTAAAGCAAAGAAAATCAAGTGAAAAAAGAAAGGAGCAAATTTGAGAAGGAAAATCAGGTGAGGAAATTTTGAAACAAAAGAAAGGAAAATCATTGAGGGGGAAGGATCAAAAGATGTGACCTTGATGATTGCACAAACCCTCAACAGGGTCACACACGGTGACATTATAAAGCAAACTTGTGACTCGCCACTCCAACACTCTGTTGTATCTATGGCCGAAAAGAGAAAAACAATTGAAGCGGGGATGAAGGAAGTGGAAGGAAGAATGGATGCCCGAGTCATGAACATCTTGAAAGAACACGGAGGCATTCCAAAGAGACAGAGACACCTATGCCATCTCGATGTCGGGACAGAGCCACGATCGTCGATGAATTTAAAACGCTCGACCGAGGGATACTTTGCAAATATGTCTATGGCTCAAGCTTGGGACTTGTATCGGGAAAAAGGTCTCACGTTATGTGAAGAAGCCGACAGACAGACAACCTGATCACTCTGTCCGGGTCACTCCATTGTCACTCATTTGGAAAGAAGAAGACCAAGACAAAGATACGCCCAGGTAGGAAGAAAGAAGTGAGTAGTGGAGGAAGAAGCCAGACTCCAGGCCTCCGCCCAAGAATATTGAATACGTAGATCCGGGAAAGAAATGAGGGATCTACTGGCGGGCTTGACCAAGTGGCAAATTTGAAAGTGGCTAAAACTAACGCCGAGTATGCAAAAAGACTAGAAGAAGAAAACAAGAGACAAACTCGGCTATGGGAGGAGAGACAGGAAAGAATAAGAAGAGATGAAGTCGCCAGGGAAGGCATATGAGAAGAAAAAAAGGCAAGGCAAGCGACGAGAGAAAAAGAGAAGAAGAGAAGAAGATGTTGATCGGGATGAAAGAAGGAGCAAAGGTGAAGGAGATGAAGTGTTCTTTGTCTAACCCTTCGTGTATTTTATCATGTAAATACATACAATGTAAGTCTTCCGTAATAAAGCTATAAATTCTTTATTTTCAAAGTGTAGACAAATATGTGCTCGATACACCTTGTAAACAAGATTGTGTAAAAGAACATGAATGATATGATCAATAAACAGATCTATTCTCGCGATACATTCTATGTCAATACACTATCTCAGTATGTATCTTTTTTTTTTGCATTTTTGAATGATTTAAGTTTTGGCATCATCAAAAAGGGGGAAATTGTTAGGAATTTTATTGTTTAGATTTTGATGAATGCCATGTAAAACTTAGAATAGAAAGTTGGCACCCCAATTTTGCAGTAAAATGTATTGTAACAATTAGAGTGGCAAGCCGAGTTAAGTCACCTACGCCCTAACATGCAAGAAGACACCAAGAAATGGAAGGAAGACCTTTTGTGAAACAATCTGAATATGGCAAAGAAGAGTAGACGGAACTCATCAAGAAGAAGCAGATGAGATCACGGTGAGTGGAGCATCATCAAGTCAACTCAAGAAAAGCAAGTCGTGAGTGATGTAAGAGTCATCCAATGATTGGTCGACTCTAAGTCACCTGGGGAAAGCAAGGAAATGCAATCAAGTAGAGATAATCGAAAAGAACCGTTGTACGTAAATCAAGAGATTTACTTAAACAAGTAATATCTCCATACCACCTTTCTTGGAGTGCTCGGTCCCGAAGCGTGCAAAAGGAATGAACCAATGGGAAGCACTACACCGTGTCGAACTCTAAAAGGTGAAAGAACAATTCATACGAGGAAACGGCAACTCCAAGAATCGCAACAAGACAAGCCAACGATCGCAAGTGACTTTCAAAAATAAGCCTATCTCTTCAACGGGCAAATTTTTGAAAGTTCACTATAAAAGGCCGAGGAGTTTGTTTGAGAAAAGGTGACACATACGGGACACACACATGAGATATACAAGCACATTAGAAAAAAAACGAAACATTCTCAATCCTCAAGCCTACATTACGAAGTACATCAATCCAACACTCACCCGTGAAGGAAAGAGAACTTCAATCGAGTTGAAGAGAAACTTTTGAAGAAAAGGGTCTACATTCGGAAGGATTGTAGAAAGGTTCAAGAGTTGAACAAATCTTAAGCTTTTGGAGGGCTTCGTGATCAAATCCAAAGAGTTTTGAGCAAGTGAGTGTAGTAACAAAGCGCAAACCGCCAATGAAGAAGAAGTTCGAGTCGCACGAGAAGCCATTTGAGTGATCAAGCGCGTCTCGATCGAGTCCCCAAGGATCAAGTCGGCCGTTGTGATCAAGACTTGTATGGGACATTACCACTTTGTAAACCGATCACTACTTAGTGGATTCCTCCGGAGTTGGAAAAGAGAGGAGTAGAAGAATTACCCCATCTTCGAACCTCTATAAAAACTTCATTGTGTCATTTACATTTCAAAGATTTAAATTCCCGCACTTTTAATCTTTTTATATCTTGATAAATTTGCTATCCATTTGATAATTTATAAGTCTTAAATCAAGCTCTAAAATCTTGCTTAATCAAACTTAAGGGTGTTAAGTCTTCCATGAAAAATAAAACCACAAAGTTGAGTTAAATTATAGCCAACAAAGTGAGTTACTCCATCAATGACTCGGTGAGTCTGTTGAGAGATTAACTCTTGAGTGACTAATTCGATTGTCCATCAAGGACACAATTTGTGTAGAATCAACTCTGTAGATTTAAAAGGACTAAATCGAAAATTTGGTAAGGTTTATTCAACCCCCCCTTCTAAACCTTACACTTACACCCCTTGGGACCTACAATATATATATCTAAATTGCATAATTTATCTATTAAAACTTATAATTTTATTCAAACAAATAAGTTTATTTAAATATTTTTATATTTATTATAGTCAAAATATTAGTTTAATTTATGCGAGCTTATTAACAAGCCTACTCAGGAGCCTGTTCATGAGTTAATGAACCGATTATCTCTAAGTTTGAGTTTGGTTCATTTATTTTAACGAGTCTCATGAAACGAACACAAACGAACTTTTATCAAGTCGAGCTTCAAATAGCTCACCAACCACTGGCAGAGGGAGGGGGGGCCAACCTGGGCCCTAGCCCCCCTCTAGGGCTGCAATCGAATCGAACCGAGCCGAGCTTTTGAGTGTTTGAGTTTGACTCGTTCATTATCGAGTTGAACTCGAGCCTAAATTTATTGAACATGTTGATGACTCACGAACTTTTTCGAGTTTTATCGAGCCTAAACGAGCTTAGTAAATATTAATTAACAATTAAAATATTCTTCAATTTATTACAAAAAATAAAATTATTTATATTTAAAATTCATAATATATTTATTAAAACTTATAATTTTATTCAAAACATTAATTTTATTGAAATATTTTTATATTATCTTAAGTAAAAATATGAAAATTAAAATTAAAATCAAATTATTAGTTCAATTTATACGAGCTTACTATCGAGCCTATTCCCGAGCTTACTAACGAGCTTGTTCACGAGCTAACGAACCGAATATCTTTAAGTTTGAGTTTGGCTCGTTTATTTTAACGAGCCTTATTAAACGAACTCGAACGAGCTTTTATCGAATCGAGTTCCGAATAGCTCACGAGCGGCTTGGTTCATTTGCAGTCCTACCCCCCTCCATTTAAAAAAAATTTACAAGGTAAATTTTTTTTTAAAAAAAGTTTTAGTTAAAATTTATATGATTTTTCTATTAGTTTTTTATCCGCCCACTCCAATTTCGTGTATCGGCCCCCGTAAAATTTTCTCGGTCCACCTCAGAAATTTTTAAGCTCTACGCCATTGTCACCAACGACTTGGTTCATTTGGAGCCCTATATATCTTTTATATAAAATAATAGGTTAGCTATAGCAGATAAGTGAGAATGGTGTAAAACAGGAGCGTAGCGGGGAGGCTCCCTGCGCACCCCAAATTTTTTTGTCCCGTTTTTTCTATGGAAAAAATTAAAAAAAAAATCATATATATTTTTTTAAGGGAAAAAATAGTTGGTAGGGAAAAAAATTTGCTATATACACACGCATGCAGCTCATACGCCCCTGGTGTAAAATACTAGTTTCATATTATGATAATTATTATGGAGGATCAATTTTGTGCTAAAGTAGTAGAATTTTGTGTTATAAGGACATTTGACATGAGTACGATCTTATTCGAGTGCACGTGTCTTTCCTATTATATATCCTCATTATACTCAAAAAGGATTATGATAATTATGTGGGAAAAAATCCAAATAAAAGCATGCAATAGCACCCGTTAACGTCTTTGTCACTTCTCACATAGATTTTTTTTTTTGTAGTTTGCCAATAATATGCATGTCCGATCCAATAAGAGGAACACAATATTGAAATAGAAGATATAGTCATATAATTATAAGCCACCATGGATAAAGATGAATACAAAACTCACTGTTTAATTTTTCCCTACCCGACCCAAGGCCACATAAACCCCATGATCCAATTCGCAAAACGCTTGGCCCAAAAGCACGTACAAGTCATTCTATCACTAACCAAATTCATACTCAAAACCACAAACGGGTTCTCGGGTCGATCCATTTCGGCCCGAGCAATCTCTGATGGTTTCGAGGAAGGCGGGCGTGCTCAAGCGAAGAGCCCCGAGAAATACCAGGCCCAATTCCAACAATTCGGGTCAGGAACACTATCGGATCTATTGGGGGACCTGACGAGTTCGGGTCGCCCCGTGGACTGCGTGGTTTATGACCCGTTTATGCCGTGGGTCATGGACGTGGCCAATGGCGTAGTTAGGGGGGGCCAACCTGGGCCCTGGCCCCCCTCTTTTAAAAAAAAAAACTTTTTACTAGGCAAATTTAAAAAAAAAATTAAATTTAGTTAAAATTTATATGATTTTTCTATACGGTCCACCCCGTTATAGTGTGCTGGCTACGCCATTGGACGTGGCCAAGGGGTTCGGGTTGTTAGCGGCGGCGTTTTTCACGCAGTCGTGCGCGGTGGACAATATTTATTATCAGGCGTATATAGGGGAGCTGAAATTGCCGATTTCCGGCGGTGAGGTGGTGGTTCCCGGGTTACCGCCGATGAAACCGGATGAGATGCCTCTTTTATTTATGTTGGCGGGTCGTACCCGGGATATTTTAAATGGTTTTGAATCAGGTCCGGAATGTTGACAAGGCGGATTGGGTCTTTATCAACACTTTTGACAAGTTGGAAGAAGAGGTAATCAGTGCAATTGTGCAAATCTTGCAAGGTTTATACTTTTTTTAGGGATAATTACAAAAACACCCCTAAAGTTTGGGTTAATTACAAAAGAACCCAGAGTTCTTTGAAAATTACAAAAATCCCCTTGAGGTTTGATTCCGTCCTACATTTTTCCCGGTGATTTTTGAAAATATTTCAAAACCTCCCCCTGATATTTTCATTACAGTTATCCCCCTTTATATTTAATTAAGTTTAATCGACTTAGATACAATTAAATATTTATGAAAAAATGGGCTACACCCAACACATAATTTTTAAAGCTCATAATAAAATAAAAATTTGAGTAAACATATCTTAAATTTTTTATATAGCATGTTTATTTTTTATTTTATATATGTAATATGGGTGACAAACTGAATATGATAAAACAATGATTAATTTGATATATTGTACATAAAAAAAAAGAAAAAAGTTATTAAATTTTAAAAAAGGACAAAAAATATAAATATATTAATTAATTTGGTACACACTCAAATTTAGAAAATAATTTTTTATATAATTGTAATTAAAACACCTGAAAAAGTTGACTACCAAAAACTACTATTTCAATAATACTCAATCTTTTATTTATTGCAAAGATTTTGATTAATTTTTATAGTAATTAAAAATGGGCGGAAAAATTTCAAGCTATTATTTTTAGAGGCTATAGATAGATAAATAGATAGATATAATCCAGGGATATAATTTAATTTGTAAAAATATCAATCTCAAACTTTTGAAAAAAAATACTAACATAGAGTATAATATTGTGCAAATCAAGGAACTTAAATGGGCGGCAAGATTTTGGCGTGTGAAGGCAATTGGGCCAACAATACCATCAATGTACTTGGACAAACGTTTGCAAGATGACAAAGAATATGGTCTCAACATTACAACTAAACAACCAACACCTGCATGAATTGGCTCGACGAAAGACAACCTAAATCAGTCGTTTATGTATCATTCGGAAGCTTGGCACAATTAACAGCTCAACAAACCGAAGAGCTAGCATTGGCTTTAAGGACTTGCGGCAAAAATTTCTTGTGGGTGGTTCGATCATCGGAAGAAGCAAAACTTCCCGCGAATTTCTTAGAGGATACATCAAGGAATGGATTGGTTGTGTCGTGGTGCCCTCAATTGGAAGTGTTGGCACACGAGGCCGTAGGTTGCTTTATTACACACTGTGGTTGGAACTCAACGCTCGAGGGGTTAAGTTTGGGAGTTCCCATGGTGGCGATGCCGCAGTGGACGGATCAGAGCACGAACGCCAAGTTTGTGACAGATGTGTGGGGGGTGGGAATTAGAGCTCGAATGGATGGGGAAGTATTAGTGAGGTGAGAAGAGATAGTAAGTTGCATAAAACGTGTCATGGAGAGAGATGATGGGAAAATAATTGGTTTGAATGCGACTAAATGGAGAAATATAGCCAGAGCGGCTGTTGATGTGGGAGGAAGTTCGGACAAAAATATTGAAGAATTTGTTCAAGCATTAACGAGTCCCCGTACTAGAGTAATTTGAAGTGTATATTCCATGTCACCCAAGTGGGCATGTATCCAACTGGGTGCATCGATCACTGTTGGATCAGACACCTATGTGTGTATGCGGATCCAATGGTGATGCACCCAGTTGAGTATGCATCTACTTAGGTGGCATATATTGTACAAATCAATTTGAAGAAATTGAATCAGAAATCCATTCATGCGATGTCTCTTGGATGAGTTTCATATTGTAGGGGTCTATCGATCTTTTAGTCCTCATAGCATAACTACAGATAAAAATGGCTTGTATGGATGTATTTCCATGTTCAATTTCTAGTTTCTAGTGTTGGAAAATGAATTTTCAAACTTTATTGATTTTCGTGTGAAAATTTGGAATATGTTTGGTTTGTTGTCTGTATTTCTGTTTGAAAATAAGAATATGTTTGGTTATAGTTTTTAAATGTATTTTTGACATTGATTTGCGTGATTGTAGTATATTTTTACCTATAAATTGTTTGGTTGTGTTGTCAAAAGAATATTTCCCATAAAA
This sequence comes from Rehmannia glutinosa, assembly GCA_016081115.2. Classification (NCBI taxonomy): domain Eukaryota; kingdom Viridiplantae; phylum Streptophyta; class Magnoliopsida; order Lamiales; family Orobanchaceae; genus Rehmannia; species Rehmannia glutinosa. The sequence continues at coordinate 275,399 of JABTTQ020001908.1, forward strand.
AATTGAAAACTGGAAATGACTTCATTTCTATTGATAACTTTTTAAACAAACATGAACTCATTTTCCGGAATAGTTGGAAAATGGAAAAATTGTCTTGGAAACACAACCATACAAGGGCATATATATCTTCACGTATGGTATTTAGCTATCTCTTAGTCATTCCAATGAAATATTTTTAGTAGTTTGGGCATCTAAATCGAAGTTGACAACTCCCAACCGGAATTCATCTGGAGTCTTCTAAAAGAAAATATGACTAATTTAAATTGTTTCGATAAACCTATTAGAGTTTGAAAATAAGGGATCCCAATATTCTGTTCCAAATTATATTTTATCGTGTATTTCAATATCTTATATACACACCAAGTGTAAATTAATGACATGATCAATATACTTAGCATGTGGAGATTGTTGGTCGGAATGGAATTGCTCAATCACAAAAATTGATTTTATGTGATCCGAGCAATCCAGGAATAGGATCTTGAATCGTAATGCGTATTAACATGAACTAATTAATTTGTAACAACAAGAATGAATTAGGATTTCCCTTGTAGCGTGCTTTCAAAATTCTTCTTTGTAGAGATTCCACGCATCAAACCCTCAAGCCTTCTTCGGTGTTCTCCAAGAACTCAAGAAGTGCAGTGTTTCTTTCTCTTGTGTGTGTGTGTGCACAAAATAATCGATTGAAGTAATTAAGTAGAATGACATAATTTAACTATGGAAACCTTTGCCAAAAGGAAAGTATTACTTTATGTAATATTTTAATTGACAAATCAAATTGATTGGCAAATCATATGATTTATCTCCTTTCCAAAATTATCCCAATCAATCTATTTAATTAAATACATTGCACTAATAAATTATAGCTCTTATAATTTATTTCAGTTCTTTTTCTAGAGCCACCAAATGGACCTAATTAGACCCAATTAGACTAAGTTCCAATAAATTAATTTCGATCCAATCAACTCTTGATCAATCAAAATAATTTGTTAATCTTATTGCATTCCACTAAAGGGATAAAATTGCACTCTTAATCTAATTGAAATTACTAAAGCTAATAATTATATCATCTGATATGTCACCCCCGTGATCAACTAAATATTAGAAATAGAATAAATGACCAAAATTCATTTTCTAATATATATATAAATCACAATCTTCATCTTCTATCTGACAGTCCTATGTGATTGCCATCACTTCATGAATTCAACAACAAATGTTGAATTACTGAGCTCAGATTTTACTGTCTATTAGAAGAACACATGAGATCATGATCATGCCTATTAAATAGGTGACGGGTTCCATATTGTGAATATATGTTCCTTGTTATTTTACTTTAATTCCCAAAGCATCGAGATATTGATCATCAAATTTATCTCACTCATTGATGCCTCAAAGAATTTCAAGTTAGTAATCAAAGTTCATTACCCACTCAGGATTATGGTGTCACGTATGATAATCAAGTGAAATTAAATATTTATTGGTCAATTAAATATTTAATTTCATGTGGTCCAGTCCTATACATTTAGAAAATATATTAACAATTTTATTACCAAAGTTAAGATAAACTTCAATAAAATTGAGACAGTCTTATCAAAATAAATTGTCCATATTTATTTACCGATCGTGGACTTTAATTCTTTGAATTGAATTATAAATTGAATCTTTAACAACTTAAATACTTAATTTATAATATCAAACAATTCATGGACACATGCAAACTCAATATATATGAAAATAATATTTTATTCAAAATGTCAATTTACACAATAATTTACTCGGAGACACAATACTACCAATATTCTCCCACTTGCCCTAGAGTAACATGTCTAGTACACTTATACTTTCAATATGCCTCTCAAAACTTCTACTTGGTAAACTCTTAGTAAAGTAGTCAACAAGATTTTATGTGGATGCTATTTTGCTTACTAAAATATACTACTTAAATACGTATAACTATATATATATATTCATGTTTGTGTACGATAGTTTTAATTTACAGATCCGTTTTCTAGATTTGTTTACCATGTTCAGATTTTCAAAGTGTTGATTATTTTTGCAGATATTTTGTAGTGTATTGTTCGAATTTTTTGAAAATTATAATAGGATATTTTGTATTTTTTAAATATTTAATAAGAAAAGATGCAACCGAATATATAATTGTCCAAAAAAGGCCGTTTTAAGAAAATAAACAAATAAAAATTTAAATATTCATATTATTTTTTTATACATCGATATTCATTAATTTTTGGAGATGGGAATAAAATTATGTATTTTAAATTAGAAAAGTATAAATTCCGTGAAAATTTGATTTACTAAAACTAATAAATCTTAATTTTTTAAATTAAAAAAGTATAAGAAGTGTTAGAAAAATATTTTTATCCTAATTTTGATGATTTTGTTTAAATGAATTTTTTACACCAAAACAATATTCCCAATTATGTTGTCCAAATACTCCAAATTGATTTAAATAATTTTTACTAATTTTTTGGAGTATTTCTTGAAGTTTATTTTTGACAAAAACTAGACAACACTTCTATTTCAAGGTCAACCGATCGCCCTAGAGGACAATCTGTGCCTGAAAGTTAAAAATCGAAACAGAGTCAGGACAACCGATCGACCCTGAGGCCGACCGGTGTGGTCGACCGGTTGTCCTCAGGTCGACCGGTAGCTGAGTTCAGTGCATTTCACCAAGTCTTCTCTGTTTCATGAAAATTGGTTGGCCTTATTTTTAGCTTCACCGCAAGTGTACGGTGTAGTTTATAGAATATGGTTAGCAAGGTCGAATTCACAGAGACTAATAAATTAATGTACTAAGTATTGAGATTGTAATAGTCTTATTTTTATCCAAACGATCGAAATTGAGTGATTTGGTTTTGTAAAAGCAAGACAAGGATTTAGCATTAAAAAGATAAAATAAAGAGTAGATTGAAAGATCAATGAGATAAATGGATTCCTAAGTTATGGTTTCAGTTAATATCCCTTTTTGTCATCAGATTAATCACAAGCAAAGTTATTATTATTTTTCCCTATAAGACAATCACGAAAAGTATTTTACCATCTCTCTCGAGATGTATGTAAAAACGTTGATTGGATTATCTATGCTAGCATCTCTACTCAACAAAAGATATCCAACTCCCAAAAGTACAAAAGATCAAATATCCTCACAAATATTCACAAACTTCTCAATTTTGCAAATATTCATGTCAAGTACTCGCAAATCTAGTATTGAAACTCATCTCTCGAATTATGAATCAATACATCAGAGCAAGTTAAACCAATGGCCATTTGATAAAACAAGTAATAAAACAAAGTACTCGAATAGGGTCTGAAAATAATAACTTTAATTGCAATTAAACATCAACAAAAATATTCATTAACCTAATCCAAAACCCGAGAATCACAAGATGTTTAGCCAGACATGGGAAATAAATAATTCGTAGACAAATTATTCAAGTTCATATCGAACTAATCGAAAGTAAATGATACTATGGAATGAGCAAACTCAGGGATGTCGATGATTTATCGATCTATCTTCAATCCTCAAGCGTGTGGTTACAACCTCGATCAATCTCTCGAATCATCCGATAGAAGGTTACTCTTTTCTCTGCTTTCTAGGGCAAAAATCAGTGTCCCATTGTTTGGGGCCGCCTCGTCTCTATTTATACTCCCATTGTGTCAAAACTAAGTTAAAAATCTTCAAAACCCGACTTTCCCGCACATACACACAGGCCGTGCGCTTCACGTATGACCAGGTCGTGCCTAAGGCCGTAGGACTGCTTGACTCTCGAAATGACGCACGACCAGGTCGTGCGTCACCCAAACATCCGAATTTGCTTATGGGGTCTTCAGAAGAGTTGTAGCCCTCTATCTCTTAGCTCTCCGTAGCCACTTGAATCACCTCAATGTAGAGGGAGTTATGGTCAAAATACTAAACCTCGCCAAAGGCTTTGGAAACTGTTAGCGTTTTGACGTTTTGAAGGAAATTCCTTTTCTTTTTGACCGTCCATGCTTCTTTCCTTCATATTTTTTTGCTCACTTGTCTTTTTACATATCATTCAAAACATGATATCATCTTTTGTCCAATTTAGCTTCATTTTCGCAAAATTCACAAGAGTACGCAGATCACGCCCAACAAGGAAACCAAGTAAAACACATCGAATATCTCAGTGCAAATGCATTAAATATACATATCATTTTAAGCCCCCAAATGCACATATATTTTACACTCATCAGTGACCGATCAAGGTGGGGGTCGACCGGTCGAACCCCTGGTCGACCGGTCCAACCCCCTGATTAATTATATCAAATCTTGGATTAACTTTTTAAACGTTCGAACTTAAAACAGGTCAATCAGTCGACCTATGATTTTTTGACAACAACATTCTATCCATTGTTGAGCCATTATCTGTCATGATCTACTTTACAAATCTTAATAATTTTTGTAGATATTTTGATCCTTCTTTTGGACAAAAGTGAAGATGGAAGAGCCTATGTTGGAGATTTAATCTTGAAGACTCTCCTATAAATAGATGAAAGCTTTGAATGATCAAACACAACACACAAGCATTCAAAACAACAAGAAAATTCTTAGCAAATTTCTCATTCTTTCTTGGCATAACTCTTGTTGTTTTTTTAAGCCTTGTTTTACACTTGCACATCTTGAGTATTAGACATCCTTCTTAATTATGCTTGTACTTTTGAGTTGTAATATTTTTCAAACAAAGTATAATCTTGATTGTAACTTTCAATCATCCAAAACAAGACATCCTTGTTAGTGTTATTGTGGTAAGAACACACTTGAGTGATTTTTGGGTGTTGAAGAGTGTGGTACTCTTCATTTTTGTGAGAAGGTTGTGGTAATCTTCATAGGTGGTGTTGTAAGAAGAGTGAGGTGTTTTTCAAGGTAAAGGTTTGTAATTGTTTGGTATCAATAATCTTTTTTCCTTTTTTCGAAATCTACTTCGGATATACCGATGTGGTAGAAGATTAAACCCAGGTGGGTTGAACTTCTATAAATCAACGTATGTTGTTTACATTCCCGCACTTTCATTTTTGTTATCATTCTTACATTCGAAAAAGAGGGCGAAAATCAGAAAATCGGCATATTTATTCAACCAATTTCTAGATTATCATAGCCATCTGGACTAATAAAAAGTGGCTGTCAAAATAGTTTTACATTAATAAATAGAATTTACCCAAATTATACTGAGAGTTAAAATCCGACTTACTGAAATAAGATATTACAATATTTTAAATTTGAAAATATATAATTTAGCAGTCAAATAATATTACCTTAATAATTAAAACTTACCCAAAATATTAGTATTTTTTATTGCATTGTTGTTGGTAGAATTAAATTATTATTTTTAATATTCAATTTTTTTAATAATAACGGCATATTTTTCTAAATTTAGAATAAGATTGTTATTCTTAGAATAGTCACCTTGTTTATATGGATAGTTTATTTTTGAGAAAGGAGGTGCCTATTAAAGTGGAGGATGTATTGATATTTGATGGATTCGGAGTTCGGACTGTCAAAAAGGTGTTGATAGCGAATAGCGCCCAACGAGTCCCAATCGGATTGAGATTAATAATTACTAATCGGATAGGGCCCCCTTTCAACAATTCCCCTTCTCCATCTTCAAAACTCATACCAATTTAATAATTTATATCGTAAAACCCTAATCACTGTCGTCTATTCTTCTACTTCGACTCATCTCAAAGTTCCTGCAAATTCGAATCGTATCCAATGGCTAAGAAGCGGAAGCTTGATTCGCAACTCTCCCAATTACCCCAAAAAATTGAAGAGGAAGAGCAGATCTTCGAAGAAGAAGAGCAAGAAGACCCATCAGAACTCGAGGAAGAAGTAGAAGAAGAAGAACTAGAAGAAGTAGAAGAAGAAGTAGAAGAAGAGATAGAAGAAGTAGAAGAAGAAGAAGTAGAAGAAGAGGAAGAGGAAGTAGAAGAAGTAGTAGAAGAAGAAGTAGTAGAAGAAGTAGAGGAAGAAGAAGAAGAAGAAGAAGCAGAGGACGAAGACCAGGAGCCAATTCGGGACGTGGTATCGTTGCTTAGCAAGGAAGTCTTGTTCAACTTACTCGCCGAGGCGGCGGAGCGCCACCCCGACGTGGCGGCGAGGGTTCGGGAGTCGGCAGACGCGGACCCCTCCCAACGCAAGATATTCGTGCACGGCCTGAAAAGGGACACCACTTCGGAGATGCTATTCGTGGAGTTTCTAAAATACGGGGAAATCGAGGATTGCCGACTCGTCACCGACAAGACCAGCGGCCGTTGCAGGGGCTATGGATTTGTTCTCTTCAAGTCCGGCCGCGGGGCTCGCGGGGCGTTGAAGGAGCCGCAGAAGATGATTAATAATCGAATGACGACGTGCCAGCTGGCTTCGGTGGGCCCTATTGCTCCACAGCCGCCGCAGAATCAGAAGGCGCAGGTGCACCAGCAGTCGGAATACACACAGAGGAAGATTTTTGTGAGTAATGTGGGGGCGGAGTTGGATCCAAGGGGGTTGCATACTTTCTTTTCCCAGTATGGGGAGATTGAGGAAGGGCCATTAGGGCTTGACAAGGAGACTGGCAAACCAAAGGGGTTTTGCTTGTTTGTGTATAAGACTGTGGAGAGCGCCAAATTGGCGTTATCGGAGCCTCATAAGCAGTTTGAAGGATTTAAATTGCATTGCCGGAAGGCGATCGATGGATTAAAGCCTCATAAAATGCAAATCACCCAACAATTTGTTGACAATGTGAGCATGGTTGGTTCTACCGGGGCCGTGCAAGCTCAGCAGCCGCAGCTCTTGAATGTGGACCCTGCTGCATTGGGACAGGCGTTAACAACGCTAATAGCAGCGCAGTCGGGATTGAACCTACTCGGGGCACTTGGGACGATGGGAGCTGGCACAGGACAGATGAACAACCCTGCTGCAGTTATGCCTGGCTTTGGTAGTCAAGTAGTGCAAGATGGCTATGGAATGGGATGGTATGGGAATCAAGGTGGGTATCCAAACCAGCAGAATGGACACGGAAATGCTGGCGGCTCACAGCACGGTGGTTGATGGATGTGAAAAAGGTATACTTTACATATACTCTGGCTTATTCTGGTGTTCCATATTTGTATTATGATGGCTTGTTCTTTTTGTTTTTTGTTTTGTTTTGTTTTGGGTTCTTTTCTTTTGGTTGTTTTCTGCCTCATGATCTCATTTGAAAAAGGGGAGTCAGGATGAGGAGTCACATTTAGGACGTTGAGGGTAAGAAGGTTGAGGAGATTGTGATAAAATTTTGGAGCACGTCAAGTGAGAGATTGCATAAGGAGTTGCAAGCATAGCAAGACAGTATATTTATATCCAATGTTCTATTGTTCCTAAGTATGTGTCGAAAAAATTGAGCTTTGCAAATTTGAACTATTGTCATATTAGGTGTCAAGTCCAACTTAAAGAATTTACAAGGGTTATTTAGGAGGAAATCTAGGTCAGAGGAATGTGATTCCTCTTGAGTGTAAGGTTTAACCCCAACTTTACTTTCCATTCTCCTGAAGATGTAACTTACCAATTTGCCACTGGAATTAGGTTAGTTTTAGAGGACTACTTCTTCACCCAGGGTTGTCAAATCATGAAATGATTTTACTCAGTTGAAAAAGTTTGGCAATGTTATTTGCCCTATCTGCAACATATGTGTTTTGTTATGTTGTGAAATGTCATGAAATTTAGCTTAGGTTGGGCATTTAGTTCCAGAATGATGCTTGTAGTCTGAAAGTTGATGTCAAAGAACATACACCAAGGTGTGTGGGTATTATAGCTGTATGGAAAGTACGTCGTCTTTTTTCATAAAGAATGTATATCTGTCGAATAAATTCTAACTATTTAATCTTGTTTTGGTGTATTGGTAAATAAAAATTTGTCAGATGGGCACAATTTATTGGCATAAATGTGCAAAGATGATGTTAAATGTTATTACTCTAAATATAGCAAAAAAAACTAAATTTATTACCACTTCTTAGAACAAAAATATTGTCAGGTAAAAAGAATCTAATAATCAATAATAAAAATTTAAACAGACATAATTTTCTTTGCCTCCATGGCAATTTGTTTGACCTCTACTTAAGATTATTTGAATTCCCGAACCTTTTAAACTCGTTCTTGCTTCAATACCCTTTGCTTGGACACTTGGTTTCCATCTCTTTGTTGCAGCGGTAATGGCAAAGGACTTCTGTTTTCCTCCATCGTCTCAAACCTTGGCATTTAATGACTTATTCCTATAGTTTTGGCTTTTGGGAAGTGCTTATCATTTTCCACATCGCCACTGTAAAATCTCCTCTTCAACCTCAGTTTTGTTTTTGAGCAAAGAATAATTTCGAAGGTTATTTTATAACAATTTTGTTGGGTTCCTTTTTATATTTAACTTTTAAAATTCTTCTTTTTCTCCCTATATATATTAATCACTAAAGTTTCCTTCGTTATTTGTTTCTTTATCTAGTGAGCTTCTGTAACATTTATCTCATTTTTCTTGTCCCATTGTTATTTCAAAAGTGTGTAATCTATTTTGGCACACAAATCTTGCTTTTTTTCTTTCCTCGTTTGAGCAATGCTTCTAAATTGGTTTTCAAAATTAATTTCCTAAATTAATTTATTTTTTATGTCACTACATAACTGTGCAGATGCTCATGGGCTCAGAAACTTCTTTTTACTGGCTTTGTGATACTTCTGAGGTTCATAAGCTCAAGTGAATTAATCAGTAAATGTTACTACTAGTACAGTGCCAAATGGTTCGTATATTTACAATCTCAGCTTTGTTCCTGCTGGTTCCACTTTGCAAAACTATTGTGGACTTATTTAAAGGCAGTAAATAATATATTAATTATTGTCAATATTGATTTTTTTTTCCCCTGAAAGGTTGTCAATATTGATTTCTATTGTTTTTACTGGCTCTGTGATCCATATGGAAGTGTTTCAATTATGCTACAAGAGACTCCTCTGCTTGATTTGTTATTGGTTCTGATGTTTTATATTTGGAATTGAAATGGCCATTCAGTAATGTGAACTCCTAAAACTTGAAAACTCTTAACTGATATAATGGGAACACTTGTGCATGTTTGCCAGCCATTTGCATTGACTTGTGTGTAAACTTGCCTGGTAGCTTTAGACCATTAGGTATAACAAACTTATGGATAAATCAATGAGAAAAACAATGGATATTTTTTTTGTCTTCTCAATTTGTTTCTGTGTTCTTCTGATTATCTGTTAATGATATATGCTGCTAATAGCCTAATTCTACGCATCGTTTTTCCCTTTTTCCGTTTAAGGACTGTTCTATTGATGATAAAGAAATGTATGAAGATGGAATCAAAATGTTCTTATCTTGCATACAGGGTTTCTGTGATTCGTAAATTTGTATTCAATTGTGATAATATGAATTTTTGGAGTTTCAACATTTTTATCTTGCATAAAATTAGCATGATGAGTTTTAGTACGACCATTTTTTTTTACTTCACATACATCCTACAGGGTTTTTAACATTTCATGGTACAATTATGTAGCTTTTTGAATATAAGAAAGCTTTATATGATGAAGATGTGCTGGGCTATGGTGAGCTGAATATTGGCGCATGTCACGTCTCAATGTTGTTGGGGAAATCCTCATAAATAGAGTTGAAAATAGGGATGTCAATGGATCGGGTCTGGGTGGACCCGAGACCCGACCCGTTAAGAAAATGCAATACACATACTGTCCCGACCCGCCTCATCTTATACACATACCGCGCCGACCCATACCCGTGTCTTGCGGGTAAGACCATTAGACCGGCCAACTTTATATATCTGGCCAAATTTGTGCGATTTTTACTCAAATAGTTCACTCAAAACTTATATTATTTCTATAATTTTGTAGATATTATATGAATTATAAAATAAGCACAAATATATATAAATAAAAGCTCTTGAGCAAAAATATATTCATTTTATATATAAAATAAAACAAAAATTATATAGGTAGGGTTTGGGTCGGGTCCTGCCATACCCGTTACCCAACCCATACCTGTGCAGGTCTAAAAATCAATATCCGTACCCGCGTCATACCCATTTATTGGACCCATACCCACCCCAAATTATATAGGTAGGGTTTGGTTTAGGTCCTGGTCTTACCCAGACCCATTGCTATTTCTAGTTGAAAACCACTTTGAAAGCGTTGGACGTGTAACGATTTGTTTCCTCCTTTTTTGTTTTGTTATGCCGGGCTGTAAACGTTTATCGGTTTATGCTTAAAAAGATTAAGTTTGTTAGTAAACCTCTCTCTTCTTTTTTTTCTCCCCCTTCTCTCTAAAAAACCAAAACCCTAAGAGCGCGATTGGATATTGAAAATTTTCATTTTGCTAGAGAATTGTGATAAAAAAAATTTGGAAGAAAAAAGATGAATTTTTGATAGTGATAGAATGTGACATGAATAAGTAATGATTAAAGTTGATTTGATTTAAAAATAGTAAAATAATGATTGACTTTGATTGGTAGTTAGAAATGTGTGAGTGAGTGAATAATGAAATTTGTTGGAGAACGTGTAATAATAATTATTTTTTGTGAAAAAATGTGTAGATGTGATTGATAAGAGAAAAAATGAGAAAAAGTGAAAGTGAGAGAATAGTATAATTTCTGAAAATTTTCATAAACAATCGCATCTTTGTTCAAAATAAATTCTCCAGCGGAATGAAAATGGAATCTCATCCATATCCAATCGCAGCCTAATATTCTTTCCCTTTTCCCTTCCCCAACCAGCACCCCTCCCCTCTCCCCTCCTCCCCCTCCCAAGCAAATTGTCTTCTTCTCCCATGAGAATAGAAGCTTTTATGGTGACCTCATGTGGATGTTCGGCCTTTTGCACCGCCTTGAAGGGGCGATGGCCGGAAATTTTGGGTCATTCCGGCTAGAACCCCCCGTACAATATTTCTTCTCTATTTCAAGATCTGGGCTTTGGGTGTTTTTTCATGGTACGGGCCAACAATGAGACGATGGCAGATTTGCGGGGAGCGATGGTGCCGGATGTGGCGGTGGATTTGGGGAAGGGAGAAACCTTTCTTTTCTTTATCTGCTAGGTTGTTATTTTTTTTCTTGATTTTTATTTTGTTGCTAAGTTGTAGTTTTCCTATTTTGTTTGTCTTTTTTTTTCCCGGTTAATTTGCGAAACTCGTAGGCAGATCAGTTTTATCTGTTCTGTAGTATGTAATGGTTGCTCGTGCCCGGTTTCGGTTTTTAGTGTTTCTGATCTCTCCATTAAAGAGTCTTTGAAGTCTCCCGTTGGAGTTGTCTAGTTTTGGGTGTGAAGTTTTTTTGTTTTGTGAAGTAGAGACGAATTGGTCTTCATCAATTCCCCGCTTGACTTTTATTTAGTAAAGTCGGCTCATAGCCTTGATTGACTACGTTTGTAGTTGTAATTAGTTTTGAGTTGTTAATAAAATACTATCGTTCGGAAAAACAAAAAAAAGCTGGATTATATATGATCATAGAAATTTATGTCTCTAAGGAACTGATCTATGCCAACAAATTTTAGTCCGGCCTTTTCTTGTGATGTTTGTTTTTTGCTGGGCTTTTCTCATTCAAATGGGCTGTAAAACATAATGGTGGGAAGATTCTCAACAATTATATTCATAAAAATTACATTATCTAATAGAATTTTATATTTACATTGAAAAGAAAGGAAAATAAATTAACATAGTCTAGTATTATACTAATCGCTTTTCTAGTGAAAAGTTCAAAAGATTTTGTCATATTATTGTTTATGAACAATAAATACGAATTTTAACGGCGTATGAAAATATCGAGTTTTTTGTCCCAACATGCTATGGTTTGCAAAAGTTTTCAGAAAATTCACATTTCCAACATCAATTACATCCAACTATAACTTAACTAAAAAAATTATCACATGAACAATCATATGAACAATACACTATCAAATCTCTTTTCTATCTCAATCAACAGTCAACGTATAATCACTGTTTACTTAAAAGGCCATCCACATCAACTATTATCATCACCATTTTCATCATATATCTAATCACACTACCAAATTTCATTAACGTTTTCCAAATAAATTTTTCACTCTCCAAAAATAGAAATGAGTGAAATGAAAGTTCAAACAATCTATTTCGGTCTCCCTCAAAAAGTCATTCCATTATTTCCACAGACAGTTCAAGTGAAGTTGATTTTACATTATTGGGTTAGTAGACACTTCTTGAGCTATAAAAGTTGTATTTTGACTAAGTCAAAGGAGCGAAGTGCCAACTTGAACTATATATAATCTCATCAAAAGCTGATGAAATAATAATGACTAAAATTATCATAATATCATATTAATATTGATTGAAATTCCTATAGTTTCTCTATAGATTCTTGGAAGAAAAGGGGTGCTGGAGATCCCAATGGAGATGGCAAAAGATGTAATAAAAAAAGATCCATTCTGGCAAGAGGGTAGTGAAAATTTACCTGGTAAACTTTCCCCCAGGAATAGGCATGTTCTTCTGGTAATACCTGCCCACAAAACTCCACTTATGGCTCAATTCCCAAATCCAGATTATAGATAAATTACAAAAACTGCCCATCAAACTTCCTCAATTTCCTACCCCATTGGAACCCCCACCCAAAAAGAAAATAATAAAAGTAAATAAATGTCATTGGTGGGATAATAAGGTAGCCACACATGACATGAGGGTCATCAGAAATAGAGACAAAAACCAAAAGAATACATGATTTGAAATTTTGAATTTTCCTAAAAAAATGATAACAGATTAAAAGAATTGCAATCATGGATGAAATTAGCCTAGCCATCGTGATGATGTCCAAGAAACAGACACAGACGTGTTTCAATTTACAGTCATATTTCCAATGGCATGGGGCCTGGCTTTTGAAAAATTTCTGCAATTTTTGCTGGCTCAAAAAGATTAGGTGTGCTATCTTATCTTTCTTTCACCAAATAACATTATCAGAATGCGGTGCCTTATTGTTACTTTTCCAACAAATCCTGCAAATATTTGGTGCCTTATTGTTACTTTTCCAACAAATCCTGCAAATATTTGTTGTCTGCAAACTAAATGTTAACATATAATGTTAAAGAGTATCTCAAACTAAAGTTTGTAGAACAATTGCTCGCAAGTGGTTGATAAAGGGCCACATAAATTTGCTAGATATAGTTGGTGTATAATTAATTACTTTCTGTATCTGTATCTGTATCTGTATCTTTTCAATTAACGAATTATTACTCTTCCGTCTTCCCAAAATTATGGGGCTATTTGATCCAGCGTGGATTTTGAATAGTAATTTCACAATGTAAGTTTGATTTACGTACTTTTACATTGTTGTCCCGAAAAAAAGTAATTTTTTAAAACATTATCTTTGGGAGATGAAGTCTTATATAGTTTCGAAGAGGAAATGAGAATAGTCAATCTAAAACCGGAGATCAGATCTCTTGTTCTACATTTCTATTCTACTCCATTGGATAAAAGATACATATACAAATATCAAATCATCTTGTACACGTCATATTTCTACATGTGTCGTTCATTCAATGCAATGAAATAGGAAGTGGAACAAATATGTGGAACATGAAATCTCAATTCATAAAATCGAGGAAGGGTATGAATATGGCAATGGGGATCCTCTATTGCAAACTATGCTTCATCATGTATTCTTAACATCATCGTCAAATATATAAAAAATAACATCCACATAGCATGTATATAATGTTACTGAAATAGAATATAAAACACATGATGTGGAATAAAGAATTCGAATTGAGGATATGGTTGGTAGAAGAAAACAAGAAGAAGAAAATCTGAAATTGCATGGTTTTTAACCCCACTTAATAGACAACAAAGATTCATGCATTTAGGCAAAGACTGTTGTTCCCAAAGACAACATACCATTATTGGTAGTAGATTTCCCTATTATTACCTGTAAATCTTAGGAGTACATTAGTTCTTCCAACTGTTTTCCCATAATTGAGCCTGTCTACTTAGGAAACAGATTTTCTGTACCTTGTGTTCTACCTCCTGTTCCATTTATCCGGATGAATGACACGTGTTAGTGAGACACCCAATGAATTGAACACAAAGCTGGAACAGGAAATCTGAACCCGTCTACTTAAAGTAGGTCAGGAGTTTCAGAAGCATTTCAGTTTGGTCAGGTTTAAACCTCTTAGTTTCTCAATAGACTACTATCCCTTTCAACGAAAGTGTGTGCGTGTGTGTGTGTAGAATGGATTCAAAAACTATAGTCAAGTTTAACGTTATAGAAACTTCTCTCCAATACAAATCCTCAACACAAAACAATACCACCTTCAAAGACATATCTTTCTCCTCCTATCTCAAACCCGAAAACCCCCAAGAAAACGACACAGAGCTAAGCATTTTCGATGCACAAAAGTATTTCAGCGAAAGCAACAACGAAACGAAAGACATCAAAAGACAGCAACAACAACAACAACAACAACAACAACAACAACAAGAGACAACTCACGATTCGATTTCGATCCCAAGATTGTCTTCAGTTTCTTCTGTCGATGGATATGGCAGAAATCTCCGGACAAGATCTTATCGTGCAACGCCCACAGCCTCATCCGAGGCGAGCTGGAATAGCCAAACAGGCCTTTTGTTGAATCGTCCAGGCTCGATCAATGTTGCCCTGAATAATTCAGATCAAAGCAATAAAAGGATTAACTCTGCTGCTAAGAAATGGTTCTTTGCAAGAAATATTTGCTGCACTGGACAGAAATCTGTCCAAGTTAAGAAAGTAACATCAGAGTTAGAACAGAATTTGTATACAAAGAGTAATCAGAGCTACAAGGAGAAAGAACCACAAAACCTGTCTCAGAAAAATTCAATCGAAAGCGAAAAAAATGTCGAAATTCAGCAAAATAAAGCCATTTCTCCAAGCCAACATCGAATTTCAGCATCAGGAAGGCCGTTTATCGATGGCCCTGTCGGTTTTACATTTCCAACCCTAAAACCCTCTTTCAATCAGGCCACCAAGCCTGTTTTGAAAGGGATCATAGAAAAACCAATCGTTAATCTTCGCCCCGATTCATTGGAAATGCGAATCGATAATCCTGTCAATGCTAGGGTTCCAGGAAGCCCGATTACGGCCCGGGACGAGGATATGGGAAGCGACGCCAGCTCGGATCTTTTCGAGATCGAAAGCATTTCGACTCAAACGACGTCGTATCAGATGTACCGCAGGAGGGATTCAATAGACGAAGATTCTATGTATAATGCGAGAAAATATGGGGTTAGCAGTATTCAGTACGGCCGGAGGAGCCTGGACGAGCCGACGACGCCGAGCGTGGCGGCGACGGAGTGTTATCCGCCGAGTGAGGTTAGCATTGATTGGAGCGTCGCCACCGCCGAGGGCTTTTCCGTCTCCGCC
Source organism: Rehmannia glutinosa (assembly GCA_016081115.2). Taxonomy (NCBI): domain Eukaryota; kingdom Viridiplantae; phylum Streptophyta; class Magnoliopsida; order Lamiales; family Orobanchaceae; genus Rehmannia; species Rehmannia glutinosa. The sequence goes on from JABTTQ020001908.1 coordinate 290,804, forward strand.
TCGGAAACACGAGATTTCGCCGCTTTGAGGCGGCGGATGGAGGATGGCGGCGGCGGCGGGAAGAAGGCGGTAAAATGCGTGGCGGAAGGCCCACCGATGTTTCCGTTGCACGTGGGTGGTAGGCCACCGCGGGCGGCAAATAAGCCGCCGCTGGTGAGCTCTCACTCCGCGCGGTTGTCGCTGGTTTTTACGGCATGAAAATTTGGGATTGTGGTTGCGGCGGTGGCGGGCTGGTATTGGATACGGTTTTATATGAGCGGAGAATGTGGCCGAGAATGGCAAGAGTTCAACAATGGAGTTTGGATTCAGATTTTCTGAAATTATTATGTTTTTTTTCCAAGCTTGTGTTATTTTGATGAAAATGTTGAGGTTGAATAAATTCACATTTTTTTTTAAGAATGATAAATTCACATTTATTGATATAACTTATAAGGTGATTAACCAATTTATTGATATAACTTATAAGGTGATTAACCAATTTTAAATTCACTATAATCCCAATAGATGTAGTTTTTTTGGAAGATACAATTATACAAAAGCTCTTTCATGTTTTGGGGGATGAAGAACAAAAGATTTCCCAATAGATGTAACTTATAAGCTCTTCTTGTTGCCCATCTTAGTCTCTAATGCTTCATTTGGATTGATTGATTTGAATTTCAAATCAATTAAATAAATCGTTTGAATGTGTTTGAATAAGATCATTCTAAAATAATTTTCAAATCATTAGTTTTTATTTTGTGCTATTTTTGGAGTCATTGTGGTAGCTTTGAAATCCATACTATTTGAAATCGTTTGAAATCATTCCCCCAAATTCCCCTCAAATTCAAATCCTCACATTCAAAGGCAACCTAAGATTATATAATAGTTCAGATTATGATCATTGCACGTGTGACAGGAAAATAAAATTTAATTTGAAGGATAAAAACTAATGCATTAAGTGAACAACTAAAAAAAGTATGTCAATACAAGATGTTACTTATTATTTTGAAAGTATTAATTTCTTTTTTTATTGTACGATATAACTATCTCACATAAATTTTTGTCAAAATTATATTGATTTCTCAAATTAAGATGACTATTTAAGTATTTTTTTTGTTGAAAGGAGATGACTATTTAAGTATCAATACATTTTTAGTGTTTTCTATGTAATAATAAAAAGATCCAAAAATATGATGAGTAGAATACTAGAATATATGGAGCTCTAATCCGAATACAAATTTTTTATTTGTTGTTTTGAATTCGTTTTGACTATTATATCTAAATAATTTCTTATATAATCTCATCAACAATGCCAAATGAGCCGTAATGGTATAAATATATAAGTTACATCATCCTATCCTCAAGATTATAGTGATTTTAGGATCCCGTATTGTTAAATATGTGTTGTATATTTACATATAATATAGTGTCTTGTATTTATTGCATCACATGCCATAGCATCATTTAGCTAGGAATTCATTTTATGCATGTATTATGTTATATAATATATTATATGAAGGAGGAAAGAAATAAATAAATATGGAAATATGAAAAGGTATGTGCCTTTTCATGTGAAGACATCCATTGAGAAGGATTGCAATGAAGAGATGCAACCTTTGGAATTAATATTTATAACTTCTATTATTTGAGAAGGGATGCAACCTTTGGAAGTCTATAAATACTTCTAAAAGAATGGATGAAATTAGTATGAAAAAAGAGATGGAAAAATCAATCATTAATTTTCCAACGAGTTTTATTTCTTTCCAACTTTCTACTATTGTTATTTTACAACTTGTGATTGATGCTCCTAAAAATTCTAAGAAGTGTAATCTTAGAATTTTTGTGAAATATGCTTTGTATCCTGGAGGTTAATTCCTTGAGAACCATTTACACCATAGTGGGAGGAATTATTACCTTAAAGAAAACATCTTTAAGATAGCCTATAGAAAATTTGATTTTATTTTCATAAACATACTCCATTACCCACTATTCGAGAAATATATACAACAATATGACCTAACTCAAATCCGTTGCATTAGACCCTACATTTATGACGAGTTAAAGAAACCCTACCTTTAAACATAATTTGAGGCTTAATCAAAGAAGTGTTATGTAGATAAAACGACTTTTGTGTCAACAATCTTGGGCTTATACTTTTCTCTAGCCCCGGTTTTAGCTTTCTCCCAAATTTAAAAGTCCACACTTTTCAATAGTTTCTCCTATAGTTCATTTCCCTCGGTTTAGTACTCATACTCAATTGCCTTTATTTAAATATCTTGATTAACTTTTTAACTTTAATTCATTACTAAAATTCAACATTTTATTACAGATGAGGCCCAAGATAGGTTGACCTACCTGAGTAATTGAGTTCATGCTTATTGATAAGGCTCGAGTTTGGTCCTTTTAGTTATTGGCCAAGCTGGCATGATAAGGCTTAAACCAAGGTCTCCATATGCGATTGGTCAAGGTGAACGATTGAGTTTCAACCCAGAGCATTTCCTAGTTGTACAAGCTAGGCCGACCTGACTAAACAATCGAGTTGTTGATCGCCTATCTTTGACTTAATGAGCAACCGAGCTTTTAGCCCTGGACGTTGTATCCTTCTCTTGACTCAGCATAATATGTTGATGATTTAACTTATCATGAACTAGGGAGCTTATAATTGATTTATGCGTATGACCGAGGTATTAATGAATAAGATGACATAATGCTAACTAAGATATATACCAGAATCTTGTTATCAACGAGAAATGTTAGATTCTCGTAACAAATATGAATTCCAAGAAATGGTAGCTTATAGTCATCTATAAATATATGTCTTATGGTGCCAGGGGAAAATATTTTTACATCTTCATCAAAATTTTACACTCTTGATACTTCTTTGAATTTTATAGTCTCGCTTGACGTAAGCATCAGAGATGTTTCACAGGAAAACCTTCCGACCCCTTTCTAACACTTGTTTTGCAAACTTTCAGGTGATAGGTGCTCAAGAGTTCCTGCTTGTGCAAATCCTTTGTTTTTAATTCGATTCTCGTGCGATAAAATTGGGACATCCTAAATTGATGTTGCAACTCGTAGATGTTAATAATTTTTCGATTAAGTGCTTGTACAATTTCTATTTCCAAATTTATGGTTTATTGTGTTATATATGAACGATAGTATTATAGTATAGAAAATTACAAGATTTGAACTTTTTAAGCATATGGTTTAAATTATTATTATTTCTTTTAAATGTAAATTGATGGTATGTGTATAAGTCAAGCATCGAATATAATTACCGTTTCCAGTGCAATTCAGGAATATAACATCGCCACCAATTGAGATTGAAAATAATTTTATATGAGCCATTTATGGAAAAATGATTTATCGGAGATGTGGAGTCTGTAGAGCTTTGTTAAGCTTGTAGTGCAAAGAAATGATTTTATTACCACCTGCCAGGCGGCACCAATAGCGTACCCAAGAATTATTACATGGTGGGCCGATACACAAATTTGGGGTGGACCAAATAAAAATATTTAAAAAATACACATAACTATTAACTAAAAGAATTTTTAAAAATATTTACCTAGTAAGAATTTCTTTTTTTGGGGGAAGGGGGGAGGGGGTGGCGGCGGGGCCGGGTTGGCCTCCCCTTACCTCCGCCATTAGGTGCCACAGTTAGTATATACGCCTGGATGTTTGATATGGCATTCATAATGCCGGCCACTTGGGTTCTGATCCGTAAGCCGACCTGAAACCAGCTCGATCTAAGACCGGTGCGATCTAAGTGAATCGACCTGATGACTAAACTCGGCATTCTAGGTTATAGACCTGGTAATTGGTAAAGGTCCTATCTGATCAGATATGCGAAAGATGTCATAACCCGAAACTTTTCATATTTATTTACATGATTTATATCATTTATAAACATAATTACATGCATTTTAATATTTCATATTGACGTTAGAATACATGAATAATCTTGATATTTCAATTTTTAGTATAATTATGTTCGGTTACTACTTGTGCATTATTTAAAGAAATCGGGTAATAAATATTTTGAGCTTTATTTATTACATTAATGGATTTATTTGAGTGTATAAAGTACAAATATATGTTGAGTATATATTTTTAAATACATGTATATGTAATTAATTGTTAATCATAAGTTGAGGGGTCAACATGCATTTTAAACACACTTTAGGGGCTAAAGTGTAATTTTTAAAGGTCGTGCATTATTGTTCCCTTAATGATAAGTTTTGACAGCTATATGGAATCTGGAAGTTTCAACAAATGAAAAAAAGAATCAAAGAAAGAAAGAAAAAGTGAAAGAAATGAACCCGTAAGCTCATTCTTCATAAAAAAATCCAAGGTTCCTTCTATCTTTTCTCTTGATTCTTATTTAGAAAAATAATATTCCATACATATCTTTGTTTAAGAAAGATAGATCCTCAAATAATTGGTAAGTTTATCTAGTTTTTGTTAATTTTTGTAATATGAGCTGTTAGAATTCAAGGGGCGAATTCTTTAAGTTTGCAGTGAGTGTCGTGCAAAGTATTGGCAACATCTCTAGGTGTCACCCAGCGGAAACTTATATTTTTCAGATTGTTTGTTTATTTTATCAATTATCAAAAATAAACAAAACATAAAAATAAGAATGAACACATGATATAAAAATTTGCACAAGTATAAAAATACTTGTGCCCGCCACTAAGGCAAAAACAATGAAGTAGAATATTGATTACACAAAATAAAGAACAAGACAAAGACTTTCCTATTGTACTTGGTCTTTCAACTCAACCTTCTACCGTAAACAGGAGAGAACAACTATAACCTAACCTAGATTACAAATCTTCTCTCAAACAACCAAGAAGAAGCAACTCTCAAGAGGTGTTGTAAAAGGTGATGTGAACACCTATCGAACACACTAGTCACCTCTCACTCTTCTTGAATAAAACTTGGACTCTTTTGTGAAAAACTCTGGTCTTTTGCTCTGGAAGGAAGGTGTTGCAAAAGTTGATACCAACACCTCCAAACACACTACGCACCTTCCTCTTACCTCTTGTATAAAATGGTGGACTCTCTTTAATTTTTGTATTTTTCTCTCGTGAATCCACGAAATTGGGCCTGCAAAATTATTAGTATATTTTGTTTTAGAAAATTGGCAAAATAACAAGATAAAAACAATTTAAAATTATTTGAGTTTTGACTAAATAAGTCAACTCTAACAATCTCCCCCTTTTTGCCATTTTCTGAACAAAACCTGCACAAAAACTCAAAACAAAATAATGTCAAAAAACAGCCAGACTCAAACATATCCAAGGAATAAAAAACAATCCATCGAAAGCAATCACAAAAAGTAAAACCAAGATTAGAACTACTCCCCCTAAATCTCATCATCATAATAACTAAGAAAGTACCAGAATAAGTATAGAAGGAGTAGAACAACACAACTAACATAGGAGAATAATCAACCATAAAATAGTTCAAATAAGTGCTCCCCCTGAATCACAAACAATCATCCTAAGAAAAACAAAAAGAAAACAAGAACCAAGAAAGAATTCAGTGTTTAGAGTACAATTATCCCACACAAAAATCCTGTCAAAAACATCCTCAGAACGCAGGAGACTGATCACTGGATTCAGCCTTGAGAAGTGTTGCCAACAGTGTGGGCAACACCTTCATTAACATCTTCAACACCACTTTGATTTCCAGCCATTTGTCCCACTTATGCACCCTATTCTCCCCGTACAACTGTGCCAACCTCCCCTTCTTCTCCCATTTGCTCCTCAGACCCTACCATTTTAGTTCCTATTCCAACCTCGCTCGTTTTTGTGCCACTTTTTCCCCCTTTTTGGGCAGAAATTAATTTACTCGTTTCATCCCGAATGCGAGTAAATATCTCAATTTGGGCAATGACATTTTGTAATTGAAGCTCAAGAAGGTGAAGAGGAATAATGATGAGTTGCTGTGAGGCAAGAGGTGTGCCAGGAGGTGTGGCAACACCTCCCCTCACATATAGGAAGGTCACAAATATGAGGTTTTTCAAGTAGGCCAGATTTGATGGGAATAGGGAGAGGTAGAGGGGTTAAGGATTCTTGCTCTTTGAGGTTTATTCCTTGGGCTTCCAGAATAGAGAAGATAAGTGAAAGAAAGATCAGACTGCCATACTTGCTTTTCTTCTCAGCAAAATTGGAAATTAATGAGAAAACATGCTCAACAAAATTTATGTGGAACACCAAGTTTGAAAAGAAAAATGCCCTTAGGCTTTAGTTACAGTAGAGTTATTGGTAGTAGGAATCCAGTTAGCTATGGCCACTTTGTGAAGTACATCATATTTGGAAGTTAAGTTTGAAGATCATAACTTAATTGGAGCTTTTGGCCAAGCTTTTAAAACACTTCTAGTGAGCTCCTTTACAACTTCAGCCTCATTTTCAAAGATTAAATCACCCTCATCATTAAGGAAAACAAGATGGTTGTTAGTGATTGATGTTGTGAAGTCGTAAAGTTTTCCTCGTAAATAAACTTTCTCAAATTTAGCAGAGATTTTGTTGAAGGTATTTTTTAAAATGTTTGAATAAAATTCCCGAACTATACCTTCAACAAACGGTTTAGCATGCATAGCAGTTTGTAGGAAATATCGTTCTTCCAGAAATTGAACAAGGTTATATTTGGGAAAATCATCAATATTAAGTGGTTTTTCAGTGATGAAATCTTTATTGATGACAACATCCCAAATTTGGCTAGCTTGAATGGAAAGAAATTCAAAAGAGTGAGGATCACTTATCTCAATATCATAATCAATTGCCCGAGCTTGGGCAAATTCCTCAGCCATCTCATGATCCATTTCTTCCTCACTTTCTGGTTGTGAGGTGTGAGGTGTAGCAACACCACCAAACACACCTCTATCAACTGCCCTTTTTGACATTAATTTAGCTAGAGGCACATGCATCTCAGGATCATCTTCCTCAATATCTGTTTCTGTTGCCTCATCATCAGTACTCTCCTCTTTATCACCTTCTTCTTCGCCTTCATACTCAGACTCGGAATCAGAGGCATGGCTGCTGTCATCACTACTCCCCTCAGCAAAATCCATTACAGTGTCTAAGAATTTCCTTGTTCTTCAGGTGTTGCCTGGGTGTTGGCATCACCTGAAGACACACCTCCAGACATTTCTACAAGAACTTCAGTGTGATCACCCTCACCCCCAATATCCTCAGTACTGGTTTCATCAGGGGTGTCTTCTCCCCCAACACCTCTCCCAGCCACAGGGTCAACAAAAAGACCCTCTTTATCAACATTAGAAGAAACAGGGGAAGGAATTTTGGAGGATTTTGAAGAAGAAGAAGACTCAACAGTACCTGAACCTTGTGTTCTCTTCTTGGGTCAAGCAAATTCTGTAACAGGGGGTTTACCTTGAAGCCGACGAGATTTTTTCGTGAAAGGAGTTCCTAGAGGACCGAACGTCTGTTTGATGCTCTCCAAATCAGGTGGGTCACCAACATCCAACGGATTCTCTTCGTGCCCTGGAAGTTGGATGCCTAGAACATGGGAGACGACACACTTCCTGAAACACCTGAAGAAGGTGGCTTCCCAGTTGCTCTGGCCCATTCACTTCGAATGTCTGAGGGATCATACTCCATGGCCGTGGATTCAGTGGGTTGTGGTGGTGAAGAGGTAGATGGTGGTGAATTTGGGTTGGTAGGTGATGGGATGTGTTGAGAAGATGAAATGGGTGTTTGTGTTGGGTTTGATGATGATGAAGGAAGTAGTAGGCTATCTTTTAATTGGGCCAAGATGTTGGCAATATTCTCATCATCCATTGTGAATCTCAACCTGTAGAGAATTAAGAGGATCGAAAATATGGAAAAAAATGATGTTACAAACACTTGAAATAAATAACAGTATTTATAAGCAATATAGAGACCAGAAATAACTACCCATTAAGTGCATTTATTTATCTCAAGTTCCAGATATTTAACTCTGTTAGATAAATGTTTTTATCATGGTTTTGATGATTTTGTTCGATTTTGTTCAAATGAGTTTTAAAACCAAAACAATGTCCCTAAATGTTGTCTAAATACTTCCGACCCTCTTAAAATATTTTTACTATTTTTCGGAGTATTTTTTGGAGTTTATCTTCGATAAACAATTGGACAACACATTTGTTTCAGGCTCGACCGGTCGCCCTATAGGGCAACCCGTACCTGAGTTGGGTTTTAAAATAGAAAATGGGGCGTAAGAAAAATGGGGGAGGGCGACCGGTCGACCCTGGCGGCACCGTACACGGGAGCAACCTCTTAGTTCAGTCTTCTCTGTTTCGTATTTCTTTCAACTCAACCTCTAGGTCATAATTAAGGGCGCCTGGCCGCACCCCCTCCGACCGGTCCCCTGTGTAAAATTTGCTGAAATTCAATTTCAATCTTATATCTGCTTGTGACCAGTCGCACCCTTGTTTATCAAACAAACTATCCGTTGCATTTTCGGACAACTTTTCCCTATTTTGTGGGATTGATTTCTAACAGCTATATTGATGATTTTAAATGGTTTCTTTTGCAGCAAATCACTCCCTAAGGAGGAGCCTATGTCTAGAAATGAAAGCCAAGTCCTCTCCTATAAATAGAGGCTTCATTCAAGCAACAAGATACAACACTCTATACAAGCAAAGAGCAAACAAGCAAACACTTTCATATATCTTGTTGTATTAGCCTTAACACTTTCACTTGCACAAATTTGAGGTCTAGGCTTTCAATTCTTGATTACACTTGTACTCATATTGTATCAATCATTATTGAGTTGTAATCTTGATTTTGGTCATCATTCAACACAAGACATCCTTGTGAGTATTCTTGTGGTAAGAATACACTTGGGTGATCTAGGTGATAGGTGTTTGAAGGTTGTGGTAATCTTCAAAAGTGTTGTAAGAGGATTGTGGTAATCCTCAAGGTGGTGTAAAAGGGTTTTGGTAATCCTCAAGGTGTTGTATTAATTTTTGGTAAATTAATAAAATCTTTTTTTCTTTTTGAAATCCATCCCGGATATACTGGAGTGGTAGTAGATTAGGCCCTAGGTGGGTTGAACTACTATAAATCGACGTGTGCTATTTATTTTTCGTACTTAGCATTTCATCTTTGCTTGAGTTTTACAAAAAAGAGGGCAAAATCTGAAAAATTGGGATAATCTATTCACCCTCCTCTAGATTATCGTAGCCACTTGGACTAACAAGTGGTATCAAAGCCAAACTCTTTGGCTAGCTCGTTCCGAGTAAAGAGGAAAGATCCATGGCTACACATGATGCTCATCTCACCACCGGCGCCTCCACCAACAAGCCACCACTATTCGACGCTAACAACTACGCATTTTGGAAAGACCGTATGGAGTGCTTTCTACAAGGGTACGGGTTCGACATTTGGAATGTGGTCATTGAAGGAGTTGATCAACCAACCAAGAAATCGGAGGATGGCACCTCGACTCCTAAACCTTTCAAGGAGTTCGATGAAAATGACAAAAAGGCTTTCTCTCTAAACGGTAAGGCCTTAAATATTTTGCATTGTTCTCTTTACTCACCGAGTATAATCGCATAAGAGGAATAAGGTCGGCACATGAGGTTTGGGAAAAATTGGAGACAATCTATGAAGGGACTAAGAAGGTCAAGCAAGTAAGAAAGACCATGCTTGTTAAAGACTTTGAAAACTTTAACATGCATGATGGTGAAAGCATCTCCAAGATGGTGGAAAGGCTTGATAATATTGTCAATCCTCTTGTGGCCCTCGGTAAAGTCATCTCCGAAGAAGACAAAGTGACTAAGGTATTGAATGCTCTTCCCGAGTCATGGTCCGAAAAATTAACGGCAATCACGGAGGCACAAACCCTTGAGACACTCAAGTTTGACGAACTTATTGGAAACCTCCTCATCTATGAAGTTTATCTCAAGGAGAGGAAAAATTCCAAACCATCCATAAATCAATCGGGTATGCAAATTATTCCTAAAGGTCTTGTTTCTTCTTCTAATAATGCATACTATGATAATGATGATGATGAGGAGGAGACGGCCGCACTTGTTCGAAAATTTGCAAAATTTGTGAATAAAAATAAAGCAAGAAAACCAAGAGATAATGCTTGCTTTAAATGCGGAAAACCCGGGCACTTCATTGCCGATTGTCCAAAGCTCGATGATGAGGAGCAAAAGAAAAGGAAGCCTTTCACGAAAAAGAAGGCTCTAAATGCGAAGGTCAAAACGTGGGATGAACTATTCGAAACAACCGATAAGGAAGGAGAAACCGAACACGGTCTCATGACCATAGACGATGAAAACAATGAGGTACGCTCTAATTCTTCTACTTCCTCCATAGTTGATGACTTGCAATGTGATTTTGATGAATCGCAAATTGAGTTTCAAAATTTAATTGTTAAATACAAAAATTTGAAAAAGGAGCATAAGGAGCTTAAGGTTGAAAAAGAAAAATTATTTACCTCTTATGAATCTCTAGACAAAGCTCATGCTCTTACTCTTACTAGAGTTCACTCTCTTGAAACCGAAAAGGAATCGCTCACAAAAGATATTGAATGTTTGAAAAATGATGTGCATCGTTTCAACATAAGCACGGATAAATTCACAAAAATTTTAGATGCACAAAGAGGTGAGCATTCCAAATTGGGACTTGGTTATAAGCCATTTCAAAGTGTTTTTAAGAAAAATAACCAAGGTCTGACTTTTGTACGTGCTAATAGTTATAATACTCCTACTTATTTTTATTGTGGCAAAGTTGGACATTATGCTAATAATCGCAAATTGAGAAATAGCTCTAGACATGTTTGGAGACCCAAAGGTCTCAAGACTAACCCCCATGGACCCCAAAATTATAGGGTACCTAAAAGAAATTCTTTTGTAGGCAATAGGGGATATAACAACAATGGAAGATTCAAAATGGCTCATGGACAGCGGATGTTCACGCCACATGACCGGGAGGAAAGAACTTTTTACCAACATCAAGCTCCAAGAAAAGGGTATGGTCATGTTCGACAATGGGAAAGGAAGAATTCTTGGAAATGGAGAAATTGGTAACTCTTCTTTCTCTCTTAGTAATGTTCTTTTAGTAGAAGGGCTTAAGTTTAATTTGATAAGTGTTAGCCAACTTTGTGATTCAAATTATAATGTTTCCTTCAATAAAGAAAAATGCCTTATACTTAAAAATGGTGAAATTATTTGTGAAGCAAATAGAAAAGGCAATCTTTACAAAATTTGTACAAGTGATTTGGTTAGTCAAAATGTTTCTTGTTTAGTCGCCAATAATGATTTAACTAGTTTATGGCATAGGCGACTTGGACATGTTGGATACAAGAATTTGAAAAATATTTACAAAAACCAATATGTGAAAGGACTACCCAAATTGAATTTTTAAAATCTTGGCTTATGTGACACTTGTCAAAAGAACAAATTAGTTAAAAGTAGTTTTAAGCCAAAAAATGAAATTTCCACAACCAAACCCCTACAATTGCTTCACCTTGATTTGTATGGGGATATTGGTACGGCAAGTCTAAGTGGAAAACATTACACTTTCGTTATTGTCGATGATTTTTCTAGATATACTTGGGCTCTTTTTCTTACCAATAAAAGCGATGTCGTTAATGAGTTTGTTAAGTTGTGTAGACTCATTGAAAATGAAAAGGAAGACACTATTAAGTCTATTCGTAGCGATTGAGGTGGAGAATTTGATGGTGAATTTAGAGTCTTTTGTGAAACCAAAGGATATGCTCATAATTTTTCGGCTCCAAGGACACCTCAACAAAATGGAGTAGCCGAAAGGAAAAATCGGACACTACAAGAGATGAGTCGGTCCATGCTCAATGAATTTTTACTTCCAAAATATTTTTTTGAAGAGCAAAAAAGTACCGCTTGCTATGTCATTAATCGAGTTTATATTCGTCCTAAAATGAATAAAACTCCATATGAGCTTTGGAAAGGTAAAACTCCAAATTTTAGTTATTTCAAGATATTTGGTTGTAAATGCTTTATTTTGAATACCAAGGATCAATTGGACAAACTTGATCCTAAGGCCGATGAAGGGATATTTATGGGATATTCAACAAAAAGCAAAGCATATCGGGTTTACAATAAGAATAGTGGAGTTGTTGAAGAATCCATCCATGTCAAATTTAATGAAGCTTCGGGTGTTGAAAGAATACCTAATGATGAAAGTGATGAAGAGGATATTATTGAACAAATTGTTCAAGTTGATGATCAACCGTCTACATCAAATGATCAACCGTCCACTTCAAATGGTCCTCAAGAAGATAGAGGTGATACCTCGGATCTTCCCGTTGCATTGAAATTTAAGGGAGATCACCCAAAAGATCTTATTATTGGTGATCCCCTTTACAAAGTGATGACCCGGAGAAAATTTGCCGAGAAAACTCTTATTTCTCAAAAAGAGCCTAATAATGCTAAGGAAGCCATTGAGGATGAGGATTGGTTCTTAGAGATGCAAGATGAGTTAAATCAATTTAAAAGAAATGATGTATGGGAATTGGTACCTTATCCTCCATCTCAAACTATTATTGGTAGAAAATGGGTATTCCGAAACAAACTTGATGATCAAGGCAACATTGTTCGAAATAAGGCAAGGTTAGTAGCTCAAGGGTATTGTCAAGAAGAAGGTATTGACTATGATGAAACTTTTGCACCCGTAGCACGTTTAGAAGCTATTCGTATTTTACTTGCCTATTCTTGTTTTAAAAATTTCAAACTTTACCAAATGGATGTTAAATCCGCTTTTTTAAATGGTATTATTCAAGAAGAAGTCTATGTAAAACAACCTCCGGGGTTTGAAAATTTTTGTAGGCCTAATGATGTTTATAAACTTAAAAAAGCCTTGTATGGTTTAAAGCAAGCACCCCGTGCATGGTACGATAGACTTAGCTCTTTTCTTTTGCAAAATGGCTTTATAAGGGGTAAAGTTGATACAACTCTCTTTGTTTTTGAAAAAGGGCTAGATTGCTTACTTGTGCAAATTTATGTTGATGATATTATCTTTGGTGCTACTAATAATTCTTTGTGCAAGAAATTCTCTAAATTGATGCAAGGTGAATTTGAAATGAGTATGATGGGGGAACTCAACTTCTTTCTTGGACTCCAAATTAAGCAATGTCAAGAAGGCATATACATTTCGCAATCAAAATATACAAAAGAATTTTGGAAGAAGTTCGGCATTGAAGAAGGAAGAATCGTTTCTACTCCCATGGCAACAAATATCAAAATTGACAAAGATGAAAAAGGCAAGTCCGTGGATGAATTAAAGTATCAAGGTATGATTGGTAGTTTACTTTATTTAACCGCTAGTAGACCGGACATTCTTCATGCCGTATGCCTATGCGCTCGTTTGTTTGATACATGTTTTTATCTTAATTTTGATGATTTTATTTTTTCACCAAAACAATGTTTTTAAAGGTTGTCCAAATACTCCTAAATGATTTAAAATGGTTTCAATATTTTCCGGAGTATTTCCTCAAGTTTATTTTTGTTAATAATGGACAACACTTTTATTGATTTTATATCAATGAGTTTTTACTCCTATAACAGGTCCCTAAATGTTGTCTAAATACTCTCGATCGGTTTAAAATATTTTACTATATTTTGGAGTATTTCTTGAGTTTTATTTTCGATAAAAATTGGACAACATTTTGTCTCGTCGGTCGACCGGCCGCTCTATAGGCAACCCGTACACGAAGATGTTTTTAGAAAGAAAATGAGACGGAAGTAAAAACAAGCAGTCGCCGGTCTCAAGGCGTCGACGGTCCGTCGGCCGATCAATGATTTGACCGGTACTGCATGTTTTGGTTTTGAAACAGAACAAAATCTCCTCATTTTTGATTAGGGGGCCGGTTGAGGCAGGGTCGGCCGGTCGAAGCCTACGTCGACCGGTCGCCCTGTTGTAATTTTCAAAGTGTTCTTATTTCTCTTATTTAAATGCGACGGCCGCATCTGTGTATTAATGACAAAAATATGACCGTTTGACAATGAGACACATTTCCTTAAATTGTGGGATTGATTTCTAATGACTATATTCTTGATTTTAATTGTATTTTTCTGTAGATTCTCAATCCCCAAGAGGAGCCTATGCTTGATCAATCATCTCCTATAAATAGAGGAAGTTTTGGAGCAACCTACACAACAATTGTGATACAACACAACAAGATACACTTCAAACAAAACATTTGGTCTTTCATTGTTATTATTCTTGTTGTAAAACTTGCCTAGCTTATCACTTTCACATCTTTGAGGTCTAGGCTATTCTTGATTACACTTCGCACTCAAAATTGTATTATTCATTATTGAGTTGTAATCTTGATTTTTGGTTATCATTCAAACACAAGATATCCTTGTGAGTGTTCTTGTGGTAAGAACATACTTGGATGATCTAGGTGATAGGTAAAGAAGATTGTGGTAATCTTCTTATTGAGGTGTTGAAGAATTTGGTATTCTTCAAGGTTGAAGATTGTGGTAATCTTCACAAGGTGCCGTTGAAGGAAGATTGTGGTAATCTTCAAAGGGAGATTGTGGTAATCTCCAAAGATGGTGTTGAAGAAGAGTGTGGTGCTCTTCAAAGTGTTGTAAGTTGAATTTGTATTAATTTTGGTAATTAATAAAATTCTTTTTCTTTTCGAAATCTATCCCGGATATACTGGGGTGGTAGAGGATTAGGCCCTAGGTGGGTTGAACCTCTTTAAATCGACGTGTGTTGTTTACATTCCGCACCTTTGTTATTATCTTTGAGCATTCGGTTAAAAAAAGAGGGTGAAATCGAAAAGATGGAGATAATCTATTCACCCCCCCTCTAGATTATCGTAGCCGCTTGGACTTACAAGTGGTATCAGAGCCAAACTCTTTGGCAAGCTCGTTTCACATCGCGAGTGAAGAGAAACGATCGGCTCTGAACGAAGCTCATCTATCCGGCACCTCCACCACCAAGCCACCACTATTTGATTCCAAAAATTTTATTTTTTGGAAAGAAAGAATGGAATGTTATTTACAAGGTTGCGGGTTCGACATTTGGAACACCGTCATAAATGGAGAGTCCATTCCGATGAAAGATACACCACACACCAAAGATCTCAATGATGAAGAGAAGAAATTCATCTCCTTAAATGGTAAAACTCTTAATATTTTGTATTGTTCATTTACTAAATTGGAATATGAACATATTATAGGAATTCCATCGGCACATGAAGTATGGCAAAAATTAGAAGCCATCTATGGAGTATTTGCAAATGAAAGGAGTCAAACAAAAGCATCTACTTCTCAAAGGGATACAATGTCAAATCTAAGGAACAAGCCTCTTACAACTTCCAACTATAAAGAAGTTGAACATTGCTTTATGGGCATTGAAGAAGAAAATGAGGTATGTCTTAAGCCCTCTACTTCTTATGATATTGTTATTCAAAATGATTATAGTGATTTGCAAAATGATTTTGATGATCTTCAAGATGAATTCCAAAGCTTGCTTGTTAAGTACAAAAATTTGAAAAAGGAATTCAATATTTTGAAAAATGATAAGGATAGTTTATTTACTTCTTATGAATCACTATCATGTGCTCACACCACCACACTTGACAAGGTTAGAAACCTTGAAAAAGAAAATAGTACTCTTGTTGAGAATATTGATTGCATGAAAAAGGATTTATTAAAATCCAACTTGAGTACCAATAAAATGTCCAATATTGTTGATATTCATAATTGTGATAAAGGACTTGATCATAAGCCTAATGTTGTTAATCATATGAAAAAGGATCAAGTCACTATGCATATTGGTCATTATGCTCCTAGAATTATTACTTGTTTTTATTGTGGCAAAAAGGGTCATACGGCTAATTCTTGTCGGGCTAGAAATAGCTCTAAATATTGTTGGAGACCTAAAAGTCTCAAAGCTAATCTTAAAGGACCCAAACACATGAGGGTACCACAAAACAATGTGCTATTAGGTACCCGGCAAAGCAAAAATCGGAGAAAATTCATGCCACCAAGAAAACATCAAATGAACGTTTCATTTGATCAAAGAAGGAGAAACTACTCTCAACAAAGCCAATTTCCAAGAAGAGCGTATAATCAAAAATGGGAAGAACACAATCCTTGAAATGGCAAAGACATCATCAACAAGATGATTTTCAAATAAGAAGAAACCATCAACCATGGGAAGGTAACCAATCTTGGAAATGGAGAAGTCATCATCAACAAAGTGACTTCTCAATGGGAAGATATCATCAACAATGGGAAAGACACAACCCATGGAAACGGCGTAATTGGTAAACCGTATCTCCCCATTTGTATATGCATTTTATTTTTAAATCTTTGCATACTTTTAATTGTGTCTTAATTGCAAAATGAATCTTCAAGTATTTTTTTTTAATATAGGTCTCTTATATATTTATGAGTTTCAAAATTTTTAAAAAAAGAGACCTTGCATGATTTTCTAAAAACTCTTGAGCATTTTATTAGACTTATGTGGCTTATTATCTCTTATGAAATCTTATAGCATAAGCTCTTTTTGATATCTCATATTACTTGCCTACACTTGTATTTTCTATGCAAATGTTGTCTAAGATTTGTGTAGGATACATATTTCATACTCATTGGCTATTACGTCATCAAGTTTCTTAAACCATCGAGGTATGTCTACTCGTATTTTTCTTTAAACTCGATTTTATGCTTATGCACATATCTTTCAAGATATTTCATTTTGATCCCTTAAGTGCCCCTAATTGATCTTGCAAATATTTTTCTTTTAAAAGGCACTACGTGTTTAGTCTCGATTTTATCGTTTATATGTTTTTAGGGATGGCAATGGGGCGGGTCAAAACCCGCCCCCGCATTAAACCCGCCCGATGGGGGGGGTCTAGGACCGGACAAATGGGTCCCGGCGGGTCTCGGGTCCAAGATTACAAAACCCGCCGGTAAAGGGGTCCCGGGTCCTATAGGACCCCCCGGTTCCGCCCGTATATTAATTTTTATTAAATTTTTAAATATATATTAAAATATTTTTGCATTATTTACTTTAAAATTTGAGTATTATATGTTTAAAAATATTAGTTGAGTACTAATATAATATTATTTACTTTTAAAGTTTAATTTACTAATATAATATCTTGTAATATTCTACTTTGAATATTTATTTTAAGTATTAGTTGAGTACTATGTAGTATAATAGTATTTATTTTTTAAAATAAATCTTAATAGTAGCCAATTCTAAAAAAATAGTTATAATAAGTTGCATAATTATATATATATTTTTTAACCTATTGGCATTTGATTACTTTTGAAAAATTGGCCATAAATAGAAAAATATAAATTATTATAAATTAAAAAATATATTTGGCGGGTCTAGCGGGTCTAGACCCACTTGCAGGCTGGTTTTGAGGCGGGGCGGGCGGGCGGCGGGTCTTGAGGCGGGCGGGCGGGTCCGGATCTTACTTCTGGCGTGGCGGGCGGGTCCCGGTTTGGCCAAACCCGCCCCCAAACCCGCCCGTTGCCATCCCTATATGTTTTCCCAAAACCCATATTTGTTGGATATAGTCCAAACTTACATTTTTGCAAAGTTTTAAAACTTTTGGGGTGAAAAATCGAATTTTGGAAAACTCGGGAGAAAGAAAAATCACTGGGGACGGCCAAAGCAGGGCGATCGGTCGCCTGCACATCGACCGATCGCCCCATACCTCGGCCGCCGCGCCAGGCCTTTTTTGCTAGTTAAAAACATTCTCCCTCTTTTCAAAAGCAGACGAGCTAAATCCCTAAAACCCTATAACAACGCTCTTCATTCCCTTTCTTCTACAATCTTCAATTGTTCATCAATCCTTGAAATTTTTCTTGCTAATTCACTTCTTTTTGCAAGAACTTCACATATATGGCACCTCCAAGAAATTCTACCAAACGAAATCCTCAAAAGAGGAGAAGGAGGCAAAGGGGTGAATCTTCTTCCAATCCCCAACAAGATGATATTCTACAAAGAGACCATCAAAATCGAAACTTACGGAAGAGGAGATTGTCGAATTAAGAGTAGGGGTTTCAAAAATCGAGCATTCATTGGGACTCTAGTAAGTTATCACTCCTCTACGAGCCTCCCTCTAGAGCTAATAGATTTCGATTTTTAAATAAACTTGCGGAGGAACATTATGAGAATATTGGATTGAATGATAAGAAAATTGCATGCACTCGTATGGTTCGTTTTCAAGCATTTCATGATGAATTTAGGATATTAGAGCTTATTTTGAAATTCAAGGATGGGTTTCACTTTGGGATAATCCGTGTTTGCACTATGATGACGAGCTTATAAAACTTTTCTATGCAAATATGTGGATTGTTGATGCTACGATAGATAATCCTTTGGAACTTCACACATTTGTTAATGGTAGGCATTTTTCATGGACATTGGCGATATTTGTGATCACTTTAACGTGCAAATGATGGAGTAGTCAATGTGGATTGCGCCCATTGGGATGATAACATTTTCGGTGTTTCACTAGATGATGTGAAAACCTTTTTAGGAGTATATCCCGAAGTGACATACTCGGCAATGTCGCCAAATTATCGGATTATATCTATCATTTGCTCTATTGTGTTTGTGGAAAGGAAATAAAACTTCCGAGTAATCTCGAACTCTTTCTCACCTATAAGATTGTTCGAGGAGAAAAAGTAAATTATGGGGCAATTTTTGTATATTGCTTGTTGGAATCTAGAAAACTTACCAAGAAGAAATATACCTTGGGAAATTTGATTTGCCGACTCTTATACTTATCGGGATACCCGGAAAATGAAATAAATACCGAAATTCGTCACAATGATTTTGATAATGCCAACATTCTACAAATGGTAAGAATGCGACGACATTTACCACGGGTTCTACCAAAGCCGCTAGGGGCGTGCGGCATCAACAACAACCTCGGGATGATTTCTTTAATGACAATGAGGTTGAAAATATTGGAAGAGGTGAGTTTGACGAACAAGGAGATGATGTGGGGAATGAAGAGGAAAATGAAGAAGAAAATGTGGGAAATGAACAAGAAATTAGGGAGGAAGAAAACGAGGAAGAAGACGAATTGGATGTTGATGATCTAAATCTCAAAGAGAGAATGGCCAAAGTGGAAAGAGAAACATTTAGAGATATGGCCTCTCTTAGAAAAGAGCTCCGGGTTGTGAAAAAGGAAAATTCTAGTTTGAAAAAGTCAATTGGAAAATTGAAGAAATTCATCAAGGACCTCATACCCGGAACTTGCTTCTCCTCGGATGAGGAATGATGTTACCCCACCCCTTTACTTTCTAGCATTTTCATTCAAGTTGCTTTGTACTTTTATGAACTTTTGTAAAACTCATTTGTACTAATGATATTTGCTTGTTTTTCTTAAAAGGGTTAATATTACAAGTTGATAATGACTTGTGGATGATCATGATTTTGATGGAGTATTTGTTGGTAAAAATACTCTTATATGGCATGGGTTAAAAATTGGTATGAAGTACTTGATGGTAAAAGTGCTTCTCTTAATGCTTTGATCATTATGCTTAGTTGGTTATGTTGGAACATTTGATACATGTATTGTTTAAGGCATGACTTATTACTTGGTAGATGTTCTAATTTTTGGCATTTGTAATGCCTTGATCATTCTTAGCTTATCTCAATTGGGTTGAACCCTTGAGAATCTACTTTGAGCTCCTTACTTGATGAACTATTGTTGCATTTGTTGCATATGATTTTTTTTGGAATGAGGTTGATTGATGATATGAAAATTTTTTGGCTTAAACCATTTACAAAGGTTATATACAACCTCTTCTATTTTTAACGCACACAAGGTGTTTGTTGAATTGTCGCAATGAAACTTTCAACTTCTACATGATTCTCTTGCTTCATAATGTCGTAGAATCTTTTGAAATCATGTTTTTAGCATACTAATGAGCTTATGGATCTTTTATGTTTCTATTCTCCAATTTTCTTTGGATTACTATGCTTTAATAGCTCAACGGTTATTAAACCGTCCTTTGGCGCTTTGATATTATTATATGGTGTTTTCACCATCCTAACATTCTTTTTGATGATTCCAAAGGGGAGAAAAACAGGATATTGGCTCATTAGCTCAAAGAAGCTAATAAAAGCTTGTCATAAAAGCTATAAGCTATGGCTCATAAAAGCCATAAGTTGTGATTTGTTCTTAGTCCAATTGTTGCTTGATGGACTTATAAAATTGATTAATGATGTTTTGACAGGGGGAGCTTATAAGCTCTTGAACAAATTGTAAAAGCTAAAGCTTTTAGCTTATGGATAATTGCTTTTACATTATTCTTGATGTGCTTGTTGATAGGGAGCTTGTGCTTATTATTGAAAATATTTACTCCTACTTGGTTGCTTTAATATTTTTGGAAATTTTGGTTGCTTCCAAACGGTCAAATGTTTTTAGGAAAATCATTTCTAAAATTGCTCTCTTAGTTTGTGTAAAAATTGTTTTGGTTTGTAATCATCAAAAAGGGGAGATTGTTTGATACATGTTTTTATCTTAATTTTGATGATTTTATTTTTTCACCAAAACAATGTTTTTAAAGGTTGTCCAAATACTCCTAAATGATTTAAAATGGTTTCAATATTTTCAGGAGTATTTCCTCAAGTTTATTTTTGTTAATAATGGACAACACTTTTATTGATTTTATATCAATGAGTTTTTACTCCTATAACAGGTCCCTAAATGTTGTCTAAATACTCTCGATCGGTTTAAAATATTTTTACTATATTTTCGGAGTATTTCTTGAGTTTTATTTTCGATAAAAATTGGACAACATTTTTAATCTCGTCGGTCGACCTGGCCGTTCTATAGGGCAACCGTGCACTGAAGATGTTTTTAGAAACAGAAAATGAGACGGAAGTAAAAACAAGCAGGTCGACCGGTCGCCCTGGGCGTCGACCGCGCCAGCGGTCGACCGGTACCTGCATGTTTTGGTTTTGAAACAGAACAAAATCTCCTCATTTTTTGATTAGGGGGACCGGTTGAGACAGGGGTCGACCGGTCGAAGCCTACGTCGACCGGTCGCCCTGTTGTAATTTTCAAAGTGTTCTTATTTCTCTTATTTCTGTGCGACCGGTCGCCCTGTGTATTGACAGCAAAAATATGACCGTTTGACAGCAGACACATTTCCTTAAATTGTGGGATTGATTTCTAACAACTATATTCTTGATTTTAATTGTTTTTTTCTGTAGATTCTCAATCCCCAAGAGGAGCCTATGCTTGATCAATCATCTCCTATAAATAGAGGAAGTTTTGGAGCAACCTACACAACAATTGTGATACAACACAACAAGATACACTTCAAACAAAACATTTGGTCTTTCATTGTTATTATTCTTGTTGTAAAACTTGCCTAGCTTATCACTTTCACATCTTTGAGGTCTAGGCTATTCTTGATTACACTTCGCACTCAAAATTGTATTATTCATTATTGAGTTGTAATCTTGATTTTTGGTTATCATTCAAACACAAGATATCCTTGTGAGTGTTCTTGTGGTAAGAACATACTTGGATGATCTAGGTGATAGGTAAAGAAGATTGTGGTAATCTTCTTATTGAGGTGTTGAAGAATTTGGTATTCTTCAAGGTTGAAGATTGTGGTAATCTTCACAAGGTGCGTTGAAGGAAGATTGTGGTAATCTTCAAAGGAGATTGTGGTAATCTCAAAGGTGGTGTTGAAGAAGAGTGTGGTGCTCTTCAAAGTGTTGTAAGTTGAATTTGTATTAATTTTGGTAATTAATAAAATTCTTTTTCTTTCGAAATCCATCCCGGATATCTTTGGGGTGGTAGAGGATTAGGCCCTAGGTGGGTTGAACCTCTTTAAATCGACGTGTGTTGTTTACATTCCACACCTTTGTTATTATCTTTGAGCATTCGGTTAAAAAAAGAGGGTGAAATCGAAAAGATGGAGATAATCTATTCACCCCCCCTCTAGATTATCGTAGCCGCTTGGACTTACAAGTATGCGCTCGTTTTCAAAGCAATCCCAAAGAATCTCATATGAGTGCCGTTAAAAGGATTTTTCGATATTTGAAAGGCACTATTCAATATGGTCTATTTTATCCAAAGAATGAAAATTTTTCTCTTAAAGGTTATAGTGATTCGGATTATGCGGGAAATATTGATGATCGGAAAAGTACTTCCGGATCATGTCAATTTTTAGGCGATTGCCTAGTTTCTTGGTTTTCAAAGAAGCAAAATCGTGTTTCTCTTTCAACGGCCGGCGAATATATTTCCGCCTTTTGTTGTACACAACTTCTTTGGATGAAACAAACCTTAGCGTTACAAATGCTCTTTTGAAAACGTACCTGTCTTTTGTGATAATATATCCGCTATAAATATTGCTCAAAACCCGGTTCATCATAACCGTACTAAACATATTGAGATTCGACATCATTTTCTAAGGGATTGTGTTTCAAAACAAAAAATTGAGATATCTTTTGTACCATCTCAAGATCAATTAGCGGACATTTTTACAAAACCGCTATCTTCGAGAACTTTTGCGTCGATACGAGCTCGGTTAGGCATAATGCATATTGAATGAGACTTACGTTTGCATTTTGCATATTTTTGAAACTTAGGGGCGAAAAATTGGATTTTTGGTTGAAAATTCGAATTTCATTAAAAATGTCAAGACAGTGGGCTAAACAGGTTGAGGGCAACCGGTCGCCCTCAACGTCGACCGGTCGCCCTCAACCACGACTGGTCGCCCTAAGCCTAAGTTTGGATTAAAACCGTTCTGTCTTCAGCATTCTTTATTTTAACTTATTTTGGCCATTTTTTGTCCCCTTTGCCAAATTCACACAAATTTCACTCAAAATTTGTTTTCATGCATTCTAATCACAACTTGGACCTTATATAGCATGTTTATCATCATCTTGGCTCATCTTTTCCGATCAAATGGTAAGAATTTTTCTTCCTTTGCTCAATTGGGTTGAACCCTTGAGTTTATGACCTTCTTGTATATTTCTTGATATTTTTTGCATATGATCTTGATAAGCTTAATTATTATGTTGTATTGTATGAGTTTTGATGTGAATTGGTGATGAAAGTTTTTGGCTTAAATCATTTACAAGGGCTATATACAACTTCTTTTAATTTTCACGCCCACAAAGTGTTCGATAAAATGTCGCAATGAAAATTTCAACTTCTACATGATTCTCTTGCTTCCAAAAGTCTTCAATACTTATTGAGATCATCTTTTGGCAAATAAAATGAGCGTATGAACTCTTCATGACACATTTTTCCGGTTTCCTTGGATTTTTAAGCCTAAATTGCTCAACGGTTGATAAACCGTCTCTTTTGCGCACTTTGATATAATTGTATGATGTTTTTATCATCCTAACATTCTTTTTGATGATTACAAAGGGGGAGAAACAGGAAATTGGCTCGTTAGCCAAAAGAAGATAATAAAAGCTCGCAATAAAAGCTATAAGCTATGGCTTCCTAAAGCCAAGAATACCTAGTCCATGGCTTGTATTATGGACTCAATTGCAATAGATTATAAGTATTGTGACAAGGGGAGCTTCTTAGCCTATGATGTTTATAGGCTTCTTATATAAGCTTGTTATAGCTTGTGATTCTAGCTTATGCAATATCTCTTGTTGATATGCTCATAAATAGGGGGAGCTTTGTATGAAATGTTTTCAACGGATAGTTCACTCGTAAAACCGGAAAATTTATTTGTTTTCAAAATCGTCCTCGTGAAAATTGTTTTGGTTTGTAATCATCAAAAAGGGGGAGTTTGTTAGATAAATGTTTTTATCATGGTTTTGATGATTTTGTTCGATTTTGTTCAAATGAGTTTTAAAACCAAAACAAGGTCCCTAAATGTTGTCTAAATACTTCCGACCGTCTTAAAATATTTTTACTATTTTTCGGAGTATTTTTTGGAGTTTATCTTCGATAAAAAATTGGACAACACAGTTGTTTTAGGCTCGACCGGTCGGCCTAAAGGGCAACCCATACCTGAGTTGAGTTTTGAAACAGAAAATGGGGCGTAAGAAAAATGGGGGAGGGCGACCGGTCGACCAGGTGGTCGACCTGGGAGTAGCCCCCTCTTGGTTCAGTCTTCTCTGTTTCGTATTTCTTTCAACCTCAATCGGTCATAATTAAGGGCGACCGGTCGCACCCCCCTCCGACCGGTCCCCCCTGTGTAAAATTTGCTGAAATTAAATTTCAATCTTATCTCTCGTGACCGTCGCACCCTTGTTTATCAAGAAACTATCCGTTGCATTTTGAATGACTTTTCCCTATTTTGTGGGATTGATTTCTAATGACTATATTGATGATTTTAAATGGTTTCTTTTGCAGCAAATCAACGCCCAATGAGGAGCCTATGCGGAAATGAAAGCAAGTCCTCTCCTATAAATAGAGGCTTCATTCAAGCAACAAGATACAACACTCTATACAAGCGAAAGAGCAAACAAACAAACACTTTCATATATCTTGTTGTATTAGCCTTAGCACTTTCACTTGCACAAATTTGAGGTCTAGGCTTTCAATTCTTGATTACACTTGTACTCATATTGTATCAATCATTATTGAGTTATAATCTTGATTTTGGTCATCATTCAACACAAGACATCCTTGTGAGTATTCTTGTGGTAAGAATACACTTGGGTGATCTAGGTGATAGGTGTTTGAAGGTTGTGGTAATCTTCAAAGGTGTTGTAAGAGGATTGTGGTAATCCTCAAGGTGGTGTAAGAGGGTTGTGGTAATCCTCAAGGTGTTGTATTAATTTTTGGTAAATTAATAAAATCTTTTTTTCCTTTTGAAATTCATCCCGGATATACTGGGGTGGTAGTAGATTAGGCCCTAGGTGGGTTGAACTACTATAAATCGACGTGTGCTATTTATTTTTTCGTACTTAGCATTTCATCTTTGCTTGAGTTTTACGAAAAAGAGGGCAAAATCTGAAAAACCGGGATAATCTATTCACCCCCCTCTAGATTATCGTAGCCACTTGGACTAACAAACTCCCCCTCAATTTAACCCATTGACATTAAGCCCCTAAAATTTAGGATAATGGAGAGAAAAAGAATAACCACCACACGTAACCGCTAAAAATCAGAGACAAATCCACTGAATCAAATCCTGATTATGCCTAAAAAAAAAAATCAAAAAATAAATAAAAAATGTAGTCAAGCACACAAAAGCTGAAAAAAATACCACAAGGTGTTCACAGAGAGTGTTGGCCACATTTGGCTAAACACTTCTCAGTTTTCATCAAGAACAATTTTCAGGGCCATACTCAGGTCTTTTTATAATTTTTCCTTGCACAAATTCAACCAAACTCAACTAATATATACACATTTTTGTGTATTTTCCCCTTTTTCATATACACATTTTTGTGTATTTTTCTCCCATTTTTTTTGACAAGTACACAAAAGCTCTTAATTAACAAGTCATTGTTTCACATGGAACATGATCACAGAATTGTGAAAGATTCCTCAACTACTTTAATGACTATAATCAGCGGAGCCAAGCTCATGTTTGAAAAATGTTACACTTTTCACATGGGGCATGATCATACAAGAGATGAAAGACCCCTCAACTACTTTGTAACAAACTTCAAAACAGAGGAGCACACCCAATTTGAAAACCCTGAAGGTATTATGCAACATGCCTAAAACCTAAAAATAAAAAACAAACAAACAAAAGAAATAGGTGTTGCCAGGTGTCGTCACACCTCAGACCACACTTCACTGTTTCAGCACACAAAGACCAAGAGATTTCCGACGACTGGAAAATCTCTCAAGATCCAACGATTTAGTGAGAAACATGATCAATGCGAATCAAACTTTTATCCACCAAATCCCGAATAAAATGGTGCCTTATGTCAATGTGTTTAGTTCGAGAATGTTGCACCAGATTTCTAGAGATATCTATAGCACTTAGGTTATCACAATACATGGTCAAAATATCACTAGAAATACCATAATCATCAAGCATTTGCTTCATCCAGATAAGTTGGGCACAACAAGAACCAACTGCCACATACTCAGATTCTGCAGTAGAAAGAGAAACACAATTCTGCTTCATACTATACCACGACATAAGATTATTTCCCAGATAAAACATCCGCCAGAGGTACTCTTCCTATCTTCTAAGTCACCAGCCCAGTCCGAATCACTAAACCTCACCAAATTTGTGTTAGTGTCCTTAGTGTACCATAGCCTTAAATCAGCCGATCCACTCACATATTAATTATTCGTTTAACAACATTCAAGTGAATGATTTTAGGGTCAGATTGGTACCGGGCACAAACATAAACAGTAAACATAAGATCAGGTCGACTAGCAGTGAGGTAAAGTAAGCTCCATATCATGCTCCTGTATAAGGTGTTGTCAACACCTTCAGACACCTCGTCCCTGCACAACTTTTGACTAGTGTTCATGGGTGTTTTCATGTGCTTGTTGTTATCAAGACCAAATTTCTTAACCATGTTTTTAGCATATTTACATTATGAGACAAAAATACCATCAGGTAGTTGTCTAATTTGTAAAACTAGAAAGATATTAAGTTCCCCAACCAAGCTCATTTCAAAAGTAGAAGACATAGAGTTCACAAAATAATCACGTAATGAATCACAAGTAGAACCAAACACTATATCATCCACATAAACTTGAGTTATAGTCATATGGTGCCTGTCTTTCTTAATGAACAAGGTTTTATCAACTCCGTCTCTTTTAAAATCAAATTGTACAAAGAAATCTGCCAATCTTTCATACCAAGCCCTAGGGGCTTGTTTTAATCCAAACAACGCCTTTTTAAGTTTAAAAACAAAATTAGGTTTGTGTGGATCTTGAAATCCTTTTGGTTGTTCTACGTACACTTCTTCATTCAAAAAATCATTAAGAAAAGCACTTTTGCATCCATTTGGTACAACTTAAGATCAAGAGAGCAATCAACATGCAATAACAATCGAATAGACTCAAGTCGTGCAACAAGTGCGAAAGTCTCATCGTAGTCAACACTTTCTACTTATGTGTAACCCTGTGCAACTAGTCTAGCTTTGTTCCTTACAATGTTCCCATGTTCATCACTTTTATTTTTGAAAATCCATTTAGTGCCTATGACATTAACATTGTCAGGACGTGGAACCAAGTCCCAAACATCATTTCGAACAAATTGGTTTAACTCCTCATGCATGGCATTAATCCAGAATTTATCCTTAAGTGCTTCATTAACATTTTTGGGCTCAATATTCGACACAAAACAAGTAGCACTTACCATCAAGCATGTAGAAGAGAAATAAGAAGGCCTCACCATATCCCTATAGTTTGGTCTCTCTTTTCTCCTTGTTCTGATGTTGTCAGACACTTCTCCAATGACTTGAGAGCTTGGATGATCTTTCTGGATTTTCCTTGGAGGATCTCTGTGCACAGGAACAAGATTTTGATCGAGTTCAACTTCACTTTCGGAGCTATCATGTTGTTCACCTGTATCCAGCACAGGTGTTGGCTGGGGTATGGTCTCACCTCCGGTAACACCCTGAGAATCACTAACAACAGACACAGGTTTTTATAGAATAATTGACCACTTCTGCAATATTCTCATCCTCTGACTTGTTTCCTAAAATTGACAAATCATTAAAAACGACATTAACAATTTCTTAAATTGTTCTAGTTCGAAGATTGTAAATCCGATAAGCATGGCTATTCACTTTTAGGATAAAACTTTCCCAAATTCTCTCTGTCATTCAAGATATAACAGACACACCCAAACATATGGAGATACTTGAGATTAGGCTTCTTTCCATTTAAAATTTCATAAGAAGTCATTGTAGAGCCAGGTCTCAAGTACACATGATTAGAAATATGACATGTTGTATTCAAGGCTTCGACCCAAAAGCTTTTTGAAATACTTTTCGAGCACAACATTACTCAATACACAGGCCATCTTTTGCAAGGTTCTGTTCTTTCTTTCGGCCACCCCATTTTGTTAGGATGTTATGGGAGCCAAAAACTCATGGAAAATTCCTTTCTTTTCAAAAAAAATCGAAAATGAAATGTTCTCAAATTCTTTCCCATGACCAGAACGAATCCTTGCAATACTTGAATCATGCATATTACTAATTCTAGTGTAAAGTCTCTTAAAAGCCTCAAAGGTTTCAGATTTTTCTTTCAAAAATTCAACCCAAGCAAATCTTGAAAAATCATCAACACACACATAAGTGTATTTCTTCCCTCTTAAACTATCAACCTCAACTAGACCCATCAAATCCATATGAATGAGCAGTGTGTGGTATTGAAGTGTTGTCTCACCTGGTGAGACTCCTTGGTTTGTTTACCTCTCTGACAAGGTTCACAAACATGAGTAACTTTGCCATTGAAGGTAAGGTTGGGAATACCTCTTACTACTTCAAGACTGATCAATTTTTGCAAATTTCAAAAATTGACGTGTCCAAGTTTTTGGTGCCAAAGAATGTTTTCATCAAAATCGACATGATGACATGTTTCATCTTTTCCAAGCAGATAGCAATTATCAGTAGATCTAGTACTAGCCATGACACAAATATCATTGCAATCAAACATTGAACAAAAGTCTTTATCAAACTTAACATGCAAATTATCATCGCACAATTGACGTATACTAATTAAATTAGCAAGTAAGCCATCAACATGAAAAATATTCTTGAGTTTAGGAAAACCTTTGACATTCAGAGTTCCTTTACCAATTATAATTCTCTTAGCACCACCACCAAACTTCACTCTTCCTCCATTCCACACTTCATAATCAGTCAAATGTGACTTGGTACCTGTCATGTGACGCGAGCAGCTACTATCGAAGTACCAAGTGCCATCAACATTGGACTTAAGTGAAGTGTAAACAACATGACAACAATGGCTTTTCAACATCTGTCTCACTCATTCCATAAGAGTTACTAGAAAAATTTATCATTTTTCTTGAGATGTCGTGTTGTGTGTGACGTGTCACCTCAGACCACACTTGACCCTTTTTTTTATCTTTTTTTAATTTTTGACAAAAAGGTCTAGTGTGTCCTGAAGTTAAGCAATAATGACACACATAATGACGTTTGTAAGAATTTTCAGAGTTCATCTTATCCAAAGAATCAGTTGATTTTTGCTCTGCAAGTTTGTCAGACTTGAAGCCCAAACCACTTTTGTCAAACCTAGCTGTTTTGATAATTTCATCAACCACAATCGAGCTAGAGTCAAATTTACTCACCCTATTCTGAAGATTACAAAGTTCAGTTTTTACCAGATCATGTTCTTTATCCTTTTTAGTCAAAAGAACTTCCAATTTTGAGACTGAAGCTTTTAAATCTTCATTTTCTTTGAGAGAAATGTCATTTTTTTCAAGATTCATTTTGGACAAATTTTCTACTAGTTCTTTGTCTTTAATAATCAAATTGTGATTTTAATTATCAAAATCAGAAGAACTTGGGGATAAATGTCCTGCTCCAACAGTATGAGACGAACTGAAACAGAGTACCTGATCTTCTTCAGATTCTGAGGTGTTGTATCAGGTGATACGTCACCTCTGTCAACACCTCTGGTATTTCCAGAATTCTGTCGCACATCCCCGCACATGGTAAACAAGCCTTGATTGTGCTCCTCTTCCTCAACCTTTTCAGCATCAGTGTCATCGTCACTTAGGGATACACACACGTTCATCCCACGTTCCCTAAGTGTCTTGGTGCACTGATTGGCATAGTGACCGTAACCTTTACATGCTCGACATTGGATTCTATCCATTTATTTTGGTTTAAAGAATGGATTATCAAAGGTCTGATCATATTTCTTCAAGGGAGTAGCAGTTCCAAATATAACCGATTTCTTTGGCTTGAATCCTCTGTTGTTGAAAGGAGGTTTGGAGTCTTTGCCCTTATTCATCTTTTTAAAAACATTGTTGAACCTTCTAGTCAACATTGCAATGGTCTCTTCACCAAGTTCTGAATCTTCCATTTCCTTGATGAAGTGATCCATTACAGTGTTGGCATCACTTTCGGCATCACCTGTAGCTTCCTCAGTTTGCGACTGAAAAGCTATGCTCTTTTCTTTCCCTCTTGTCTCATATTCCTGCCGTTGAGCCAAGTTTAACTCAAATGTCTGCAAAATATCTATGAGTTCATCAAGACGTAGAGTCTCCATGTTCTTGGTTTCCTCAATGGTGTAAATTTTGACATTAAATCTCTTAGGAAGTGATCTCATGACTTTAGATACAAGTCTTTCATTACTGATCGGATCTCCAAGAGCCTGTGCTTCATTTGCAATCTCACAGATAGCATTGTAAGATGAAATGGTTTCATCTTCCTCCATTCGTAGATTTTCAAATTGAGTTGCAAGGAGTCTCAATGGTTCTACGAACACCATGTTTTCCTTCACAATGCAGCTGCAAAGCATCCCAAACATCTTTAGCTGAGTTGCAGTTTGAGATTACTTTGAAGAGAGTCATATCCACAACACTAAAAATGGCGTCCAACGCTTTGAATTGAAACTGGCCAGTTGAATCTCATCATTTGTCTAGTCTATCTCTCTTTTAGGAACTGAATCACCATCAGCATCTATGATTCTTGAAGGAGTCCATCCAACCAGGATATTTCTCCACGCGCGCTCATCAATCGACTTTATGTAAGCCCACATCTTAACTTTTCAATAGGAGTAGTTTGTTCCATCGAGAACTGGAGGACAACCCGTTGAAATTCCTTGACCATCCATCAGCAAACACTGCAAAAAAAAAAAAGGATCTCACTTAGTAGTATCATGTGTAGGCTCTTGATGCCAATTGTTAGAATTCAAGGGGCGAATTCTTTACGTTTGCAGTGAGTGTCGTGCAGAGTATTGGCAACACCTCTAGGTGTCACCCAGCGGAAACTTGTGTTCTTCAGATTGGTTGTTTATTTTATCAATTATCAAAAATAAACAAAGCATAAAAATAAGATTGAACACATGATATAAAAATTTGCACAAGTATAAAAATACTTGTGCCCCGCCACTAAGGCAAAAACAATGAAGTAGAATGTTGATTACACAAAATAAAGAACAAGACAAAGACTTTCCTATTGTAATTGGTCTTTCAACTCAACCTTCTACCGTAAACAGGAGAGAACAACTATAACATAACCTAGATTACAGATCGTCTCTCAAACAACCAAGAGGAAGCAACTCTCAAGAGGTGTTGTAAGAGGTGATGTCAACACCTATCGAACACACTAGGCACCCCTCACTCTTCTTGAATAAAACTTGGACTCTTTTGTGAAAAACTCTGATCTTTTGTTCTGGAATTCGTAAAAGTAAGAGAACAACTGAACCTAACCTAGGAACAACTTGTCTCTCAAAAATAACAACAAGAAGAAAAACGCTGAAGAAAGGTGTTGCAAAAGGTGATACCAACACATCCAAACACACTAGGCACCTTCCTCTTACTTCTTGTATAAAATGGTAGACTCTCTTTAATTTTTGTATTTTTCTCTCGTGAATCCACGAAATTGGGCATGCAAAATTATTAATATATTTTGTTCTAGAAAATTGGCAAAATAACAAGATAAAAACAATTTAAAATTATTAGAGTTTTGATTAAATAAGTCAACTCTAACATAAATATTTGATAGTACATATAGTCATAGTTGCATATTTTTGTTTCTTTAATCTTTCAAGACATAAAATATAATGGTTAGATCTTAAATATATGTTCATGAGAGTGTTTATATATGAGTTTAGTTTATAATTTTGAGTTTTGAGAAGTTAAAAATCGGATTAAGGGTTTGTAAAACAAGAAAGAACAAGATAAACACAAAGTTGTCAAAGTATAAAAATATGTTTTGTTATCCTATAGAGAAGGCTGCATTCGAAGGTCTAAAATCATGATTTTTAATTATTTGAAGGCATGGTTATATTTTTATACATGGTAGTTCATTGTGGTAAAATTTTTGGAGTTATTGAATATATTAAGAGGTGTGAAAATCTACATGAAATTTGATGTGACAACATGATCCTCTGTTTCTGTCCAGCATCAGGTTTCTGTTGTGTTTCCCCATTTCGACCGATTTTCTTTCAGATTTTGGAGATTTGTAAAACATGAAAGTTGTAGAAAATTGAATTATCTTTCCATTCCAACTTGAATCACCTTAATATTATTTTTATACATAAAGTTATGTTGAACATACTGTAGGATGTCAGAGTGAAAATTTCAGACGTTTTAGTTGAATATTTTATGAGTTTTGTCAATTTTAATGGGTTAAAATTCATACATGGCATACACACATGAATTCATCAATACTTAATATGTGATTGTGAATGTGGTTGTGCATTTTTGATATAATTATAGGTCAAAATCTCGATAAAGAAGCGAATAAGGTTGATTAGGCGAATCAGGATAAGGACATCACCTTGTTTGTATCATCTTGTAATTTGTTATTTGACTCTTATGTAATTGTATAATTGATGTTTTTGAATGAATTTCATATGTGTCATTTTTTATGAATATGAATTCATTGTATTCTTAATGTGAATTATATGGTTGTTTTGGTGATATTATGATGGTGTTCATATGAATGTGAGAAATGTGAAATGTATTGATGATATTAATATGGAATCGAGATATATGAAATGTATTGATGATACTGATATGGATATGAATTATGTGGATATGGAATATGCATTCATCAGAGGTGAAATGATTCTGTTATGGCCACCAATATCCTTGAATCATGTGTTATAGATTTTCAAAATTTCCTGAATACAAAGTACCGTACGGCCACCCCGAGTTCTTGAAACTCAAATATATGTGTTATGAATTACATAGTGCCATGGCCACATTCGTGATCACGATTTATTCATGGATATGGATGGTCCATAATAGTAAAAGAATATGACTAAGCATATGCATTTGTGTACTTATTAATGATATAAATAAAATGTGTAAGACGTGTTGAACTGTTGATGATGTGCTTGTGTGATGTTAAATAACTTGTTACTTGATTATAATTATTGAGCTTGCAACTCACTAAATTCAATGTTGGCTATTTTTAGATTATGTAGATGAAAGTGATATGTGAATCTTTAGTACAAGTTGAAGCATGGATCCAGTTGACTTCCAGTCCTTCTTTCTCGGCTCATCATTTGCATATCATTTTTGGATCTTGTTTATAAGAATATGGTCTATAATGGTTTGTAATATAACTTAGGTATGTGTGTATGAGTGCTAAAAACCTTTTCATTTGGGAACAATATTTGAGTTTGTACAATATGTTTGCAATAATAATAAATATGCGTACTCTGATAAGCAAAGCAGTTGTAATGCATTTAAATTGATATGTGTATTTTAAATGTATATGTTATACAGTGAGGGTGTTATAGAAGAGTTGGAGCAATTGTATGATAGGAAAGTTAGGATTAAGGATGATGGCTCAAGGAAACACAATATTTTGTGATCTTTTAGAGAAGGAAAAGTGACGTGCATCAAATTTTCTTCCTAGAATGCGGAAATGCACCTTATCACAAACAAGGTATCAACATTCTACAAGGAAACTGAGACTCTTAGTATTTGTTTTAAAGGAAAATTGAAATTATATTAATTTTGCTGGAAAACGTCCAGCTGCGATTGTACAAGGAGGGTTGGTGGGTAGTCCCACATTTGCTCAAGGGCAGACATATTTTTGGCAAAAAATGCAAGTTCATGAGCAATACAATTGGAGCTTCTATGTGTCAAGAAAAATTTGGCCTTTATGAGAGGAGAGCTTCAATCTAGTGATGTCTTCAAGGATTGGAAGGCACTGAATAGGGCAAATGGCTTCTCCAAGAACCGTTAGGATTATGGAGGCTGCGTCTCCTAAGATTGAAATCTCGGATAGATCCTTCTTTTGAACTGTTAGCAAGGCTTCTTTGAGTGCAAGGAATTCAGCGAGCTCCAGATTCGTAATGCCAGGGAATATTTTGGAGAGACCGAAAATGAAGTTACCTTTGTTGTCAAATAGGGCCACTCCAATTCCTGCGCATCTGTGGGTCGCAGAGATAGCTCCATCAAAGAAAATATTTGGGCCTGGGCTATTATCCCCAATTAACGGATGGGATTGAAGGTGCGGTGACATGCATTCCGGCCAAAGGCGAGCGTTCTGGTAGTCCTTAAGAATACAGTCGACTGATATGACTGTTGAAATTGAGTCCGGGGCCCCTTGCTCGAATTTCATCTTGTTTCTGTGGAACCAAATTAAAGAGCAAATGACAGCAATGAGTTCAATTGGGAGGTCCTCTTTAGACAAAATGAGATGCCGAATCCAAAAATGCCAAAGAGGTTGTTTAATTTTTTCCATAAAACCATCAAGGCCAGCGAATTTCCCTATCAGTTGTGCAAACGGGCAAAACCAAAACGTATGCGTGGTTGAGGTATTGTTCAAGGAACAAAAAGGGCAGCGGTCTACCGTGTGAATACCATGGCGGGCGAGATTTTCCGGTGTTGGGATAGTTGATGTACAGCAGCGCCAGAGGAAGAATTGGATGCGGGGAGGGATTTTTAATTTCCATAACTTCTTCCAGATTGGGTTGGTACATGTGCTAGAGTTGGCTAGTGGGGCGATGCTCAACGACGATGATGTAGAGTTAAGGCAAGCGTGGTATGCAGAGCGAACGGAGAACTTGCCGTGTTTTGTGAAGTGCCACGTCCAGAGATCTTGTGTCAGTGAAGGGTGTGGGTTGATGGATAGAATAAGATGAGCTTCATCTGGTAGGAAGATAGTGCGCATTACCTGCTCATCCCACTGGTTTCCTGCGCTATTGATAAGTTGTGAGACGGTGGCACTGAAGGACTTTGGGTTCGAATTGCACAAGGAAGCAGAAGGTACGCGGTATCCATGGGTCGTCCCAAATTTTTGTCGTTCTTCCTGAGCAAATTAGTCGGCGGCATCCGAGACTGAGTAAGGATTTGGATTCAAAAATACTTCTCCAGGACCAAGATGGTCTGTTGCCAAGCACGAATTGAAAAAGGTCGCAGTTTGGGAAATACTTTGCTTTGTAGACGCGAGCCAGGAGAGAAGAGGGGTTGGTGATAATTCTCCAGGTCTGCTTATAAAGCAAGGCCATGTTGAAGGCACAGAAATTTCGGAAACCAAGCCACCCTTGGTGTTTACTGATCGAGAGTTTGTCCTAGGAGGTCCAATGCATTTTCCTATTTTCCGGCGAGCACCCCCACCAATGATTTACTGCCATACACTGAATGTCACCGAGAATAATATCTGGCACCTTAAAATACGACATGGCAAAAACCGGAATAGATTGAATGACTGATTTGATCAAAATTTCTTTTCCAGCTTGCGAGAGGTGGCGCTCTTTCCAGCCTTGGAGTTTAGCCCACACCTTATCTTTTATGTTTGAGAAAACCCCCTTTTTACTCTTACCCACAACTGACGGTAGACCCAGGTATTTTCCGTGTCCCGCTACTTGCGGCATAACCAATATATTAAGAATTGCAGTGATAGTTCTTGGGTCCAAGTTAGGACTGAAATAAATACCAGATTTTTCGGGATTAATTTGTTGTCCCGACACCTTTTCGTATAATTTGATAGCATAACGGAAGTAGATAGCTTCTGATGTCGTGGCGTGCCCGAATAAAAGAGTATCATCTGCGAAGAAAAGATGGGATATACGAGGTCCTCTTTTGCAAACTGATATGCCATGAATTTTCTGGCTAATCTGTAGGTCCTGCAAGATACAAGAGAAAACTTCCGAGCAAATGATGAAAAGGTACGAGGATAAAAGATCACCTTGGCGGATACCTCTAGACGGAGTAAGGCTGCCAAATTCTTTTCCATTAAGCAAAAAAGAAAATGAAGTTGAAGAAATGCAATGACCAATCAGTTTTATAAAAGATTCGCAAAAGCCCAACGATCTCAAAACAGCTAAAAGGAAGTTCCATTCGACTCTGTCGAAAGCCTTGCTCATGTCTAGTTTGATAGACATAAGTCCGAGCTTTCCAGAGGAACGGGTTTTCATAAAATGGTGCGTCTCGTACGCAACAAGTATATTATCAGTGATTAATCTTCTCGGGATAAAAGCCGATTGTGAATCAGAGATAATATCTGGGAGCAAAATACGAATACAATTAGCAATACATTTTGAGGCAAGCTTGTAAACGACATTGCAGAGACTGATAGGTCGAAACTGAGTGATAGAATCAACATTTTTAATTTTCGGAATGAGAATGATGTGTGTGAAATTTGAGATGGGTGCAAAAATATGGTTATTAAGGAAATTTAAAACTGAGCGTGTTACATCGTTACCTACAATGTGCCAAATTTTTTGGAAAATAGGGAGGCCATTCATCACTCCGAGCTCTTCGATCTGGGCTATTCGGGCTCGTGCTTCACTTGGCATAGGCGAGACACTTAGTATAAATAGAGGTAAACAATAACTTTTTAGGGACTTTTTACGATTATCGCTTGATAAAATAAGATAAACAATCCATTTCTTCCTTATATATAAAAGGGATAATTACATAAAAACCCTGAGGTTTGGGCTAGTTACAAAAAAACCCAGAGAGTTTTGAAATTTGCAAAAAATCCCTTGAGGTTTGATTCCACTTACATCTTCCCCTATAATAAGCAAAAAATATTTCAAAACTCCCTTGATATTTATAGAAATATTACAATTACCCCTTTAAATTTAAGATAAAATCAAACTTGAAGGGGCTTTCTGTAATCTGGATTTTTTTTGTAATTAGCCCAAATGTCAAGGGTATTTTTGTAATTATCTCTATATATATTGATAAAGCTAATTGCTTAAGACTAATGTGCAGAAAGGTGAGATATGTTTAGTCTAGTATTATCTTCAAAGGTCTTTAAGTTGTTCCTGAAATTCTTCCCCTGAACGTTGTTGTTTTTAGTGTAAAAAATAAGTCAAAAACTCTGACACACGGTCTAACGGGCTAGAATTCGTTAGAAGGATCTCAAAATCGACTCGTTGGTATTTTTGTAATATTAGCAGTGGTGTTTTCGTAATATTCAGGGACCGATATTATGTGGCATTTTTGTAATTTTAGCAGTAGTGTTTTCGTAATATTCTGATATTAGCAGTCCTTAAGAAAAGTATTAACAGTCCTTCATAAAAGTATTAGTACGTTGTTCACTTAAAAATATTAGTTTCATAATATTAGATGATGATATTATATCAGTATAACACTGAAAAGTATTAGGCTTTTATTTGAGAAGTATTAGTAGTCATTCTGAAAAATATTAGTACGTAATTCACTTGAAAATATTTAATAGCCTCTTAAAAAGTATTAGTTAATTTTTTTCCGTCAAAAGTATTAATAGTCTTCTTGAAACGTATTAGTAGTTTCCCTAAAAATGTTAGTTTTTCTCCTGAAAGATTAGTAGTAATTCTCTTGAAAAGTATTATATTTTCTAATAAAAAGTTTTATAGTTCCTACAAAAAGTATTAATAGTCCACTTGAAAAATATTAATAGTCACATGAAATGTATTAGTCTTTTTTTTCCATCAAGTGTTTTTTCTTCATGAATATATGATATAAAAGCACATAATTTAACCCAGAGCACTCAATGTATAATGTGAAGTAGAAATCACGTGAACTAAATTCTCAAATTTACTTTTTCAATATTTTTTTGGCAATTAAGAATCTATATATACATATATATATATAAATATATATATATATGTGTATGTATCTATGTGTGTAGACTGTAGTACGTAATTCAATATATGCATGTGTTTGTGTGTATCTCTCTATATACAGATTTGAAATTACAAAAAAGAATTCACAAGGTAAGGGTAAGAAGGTCTATAAAGAGGGAATTAACAATTAACAGATTACAATCATAATCTCTCTGTTTTTTCGTGAGTGTGTTTTGTGTGTGTACTGATACGAAGAGGCCTCAAGCAGTAGGAGGATGGAGGGACCAAGATCTGTCCATATTTTATTTTTGGTTGAGTTGGGTATGAATCGGGTTGTTTGTTAAGGATTTGTCTAATTGATTAAATCCGTTAGACTGTCTGACAGAAGACCTACTCCAAAATAAAAGAAGTGAAACTATCCCACATTGCTTTGAGAACAAAGGGGATGGGCAACTTAATGCTATTTAAGGAACCCATGTGTTTTGATTTTTAAGTGCACTACTCAAATACATTATAATCTTTGTATTTTGATTCTTTTAAATTCATTTCTTGTTTTCTATAGTAGAGTTGGGAGAAGGGTGTGAGTTAGTCAAGAATTTGTAATAGGGTTGGAGTAAAAATCATGTGCTTTTTGAGTAATACAAGAAACCGATCCGTTTCACCACATTGAAAACCTGAAAATGTCGTCATTCTTGTTGAATCATGTTGAATGACCTCAGATTCATGCTTCTAAAGAGAAGATGCATTTGTGGATCTACATGGTTTTTGATGCATCAGTTATATATTTCCCTGAGTTAATAATTCTATGTTGTATTCTACCTCAAACTTTAAATCTATCAATTCAAATAAAATCCAAGTGAATTTTAATTGTCCGTCAACATGATTCCACCACCAAAAAAGTTGTGAGGGTGTTATTTCTGCAATTGCAAGGTTCGACCTAGAGTTGTCAATTTCTAGCTAGCCCGATGATAGGGCTAGGTTAAGCTGCATTTATGCATAACCGAAATAAACCAGGTCTATTTGATCCAGAAATGTGGTAAGAAATTAGCTATCCGGTTGAAAATCGGCTAGACCCAGCCGAATTTTTTGCATTGGCCCAATGGGCTTAGTCAAGCCCGACTGCCATTCCCAGCTCTAGTTCGACCAACCTTAATCGTGCAAATATAACCCAAAAGCAATTCTAGATAGAGATCAAGTTTTTGTTTTGAAATCGAATAATGTCACACTTCAATACTACAACTTTCGATTATGTCAATTTCCTTGCCAAATTCCCCGACATAACTCCAAAAAAGAATGGGAAAACAATAATTGTTACAGATTTCTTTAGATTTCAAATGAAGCGGCCCCTTAATTATTGATGATGGTTTTAGGTTGATATCGATATTTTGATGACAACTTTAACTCTACTCTTCCTTTACTACGCAAGTCTAAATGAACTTCACAATGACTTTTGATATTGCTCTCAATGCTTTATAATATATATTAAAAGGGAGGGTGTCTTAGTCTACTTTACATGATATTTTAGGTGATCATAATAGATGGTTTTATGTCCACGATGTCGTTAATACACTTGATGTGTATCGATGATACGAAAAATATGAAATGAAATACAATTAAATTAAAAGATCTTGTGTCATCTTATAGTATGTTGCACAACTATGTTTTTAAGGGTAGAAATTAAATCAAATCAAATTACTCGATACTCGATTCGAGATTGATTGTTAAAAGTTTGTTTGAGTTCGGTTCATTATGTTGACGAACCAAACTTGAAACATTTTTCCATTCGATAAAATATACAAATCGATTCAAGCTTGACTCGATTACTAAAAAGAACATATTGTGTAAAAATATCAAATTATTCGAGCTCGAATCGTGTTCGGTTCGACTAAAGCTGTCAAACTATATTAGTTTAATAACCAAGCTCAATTATATATAATTTTTGTAGCTCAATAAAAATTCAAATAAGTTTGAACAATACTATATTTGATTCTACTCGATTCATTTACATGCCTATCTACTCATGTAATAGCAACACTGTCAAGTTTGAATGATTACGATTTTATACTGTTGGGGGTAAAAATGTCCTTTAATATTTAATATATAATTCAGTTTATATATTGGAATAAAATTATTAATTGCCCAATTATCAATGTGCTACAGATGGAATAACCCAGACCAAAAGGTTCGAGACTGGCCACAGAACACTTTCTCCTGCACGGCCCATAAGGTTCATCACCCAGGTGTATAAAGACCCACAAGAATGAAACGTAAAGTAACCACGAAGCTTAACCTGGCGATGTCTCCACAGAGATGTGTCTCCATGTCCTTGAAGGACAAGGACCCAAAGCGGGAATGATCATCAGCTGACAATGCTCCCCTCGTGCTGGAATATCTCATGTCTGAATCTGTGATCCCAATGGGAGCCAACATACGGAACACTGAAGGGAGCCCCAACCGCTCCCTCAATCTACAAAGATACTGGGAGGAAACTTTACTGACTAACTCTCTTGGGACAACTGCTCGATACCCAGGAGGAGACCTATGCCGATACTTAGGCCGAAGAGCCTCGTCCGGACTATCCCCACCAGATTCACCTTCGGGAACCTCTTCACTTAGGCACAAATCCAATTGAAGCATTATTTCCGCTACAATAACCAAACATAGCTCCGGAGCTAAAAGAGGAAAATCAAAACCCACGTGCAAAGGCGAGAATGAAATGACGGAACTAGAGACCTATCAGCCGGTGACACCCGGCCCCCGAGCGGAAGTGAAGAAAGATGGAATCCAAAATCTGGCCCAAAATATGAGAAAACTCCTAAGAAGATGTACGGAAGGATGGACCGAGGGAATCGGGCCGCCCCTGGAAGCATGCCCTCCATTGCGCTGGAGGGCGCGTCCCCAAAAGGGCGCCTAGGGGGGCCCCTTGCCTGCTCCGGGGAGGCGCCACATAGCGATTTCCCCCAGCTCCCAGACACTTACCTCTCTTCTTACTACTTGATGCACTTCACTCCTCACTTCAACTTTCCATGGGCACTCTCCTTATTTTTCAAGAAAATTTCACTTAGTATTCTACCAAACAAGATGAATCGAAATTAAATAAGAGTAGGTAGAGAAATATTTTCTTTGAAAGACATGGTCAAAGATCTCCACCCAAGTGTGTCCTTGTGTAAGAATGGTCAAGGAATCTCAAGACAAGACAAGATAAAGAATAGGACAAACCAAACACCGTATCAGTTTAGTTCTTGCACTGCTCCATTCTTCCGCAATACTTGAGCTAGGGGGCTTGTGTTGGGAGCAAAAAATGTCCTT
Source organism: Rehmannia glutinosa (assembly GCA_016081115.2). Classification (NCBI taxonomy): domain Eukaryota; kingdom Viridiplantae; phylum Streptophyta; class Magnoliopsida; order Lamiales; family Orobanchaceae; genus Rehmannia; species Rehmannia glutinosa. The sequence continues at coordinate 331,700 of JABTTQ020001908.1, forward strand.
TAATATTTTAATATATAATTCGGTTTATATATTAGAATAAATTAATCAATAGCTATATATGGAACAACCCAGCCCAAAGGGTGACTGGCCCACATGCCACTTTCTCCTACAAGGCCCATCGCCATGTATATAAAGGCTCATCCTCTTCATTTATAAGTTAATCTCTCATAATCTCAATTATTATTTGTCATTATTTAGTTACTTTCTTATGTTCTCTCTTGTTAATTGTGTTGGCTTGAGCGTCGGAGGGGCCATCTTAGGATAACTCTGGGGCCCATCTAACGTTTGCGTGTGTGTGTGAAAGTTCCCAGTAGAAGATTTTCAACTTTAGGATAAGAAGATTTTGACTTATTCAAAAATCCTAACTTGGAGTGATCAGCCCTAAAAAACAGCGTCATATACAAATTTATAATTTTTTATCGGGGGTTTTCATGTAATTTTATTAATACAAGATTACATGATTAATTTCCAAACAACACTTTTTTGAGACATTGATTCTTTTGAAACCCATGATCAGTTTAAATAATTCAAACATGACTTCCTTTGATGTCCAAGGATTTGAATCAATCCCTTTCAAGTTTGAATTGAAGCATACTATACATGCATGATGCAAGAACATTAAAGTAGGTGTATTGACAAATATTTGTATAAAAGAAAATTAACCAACTTAGCATAACTAATTAACAAGATAGTGACAATACTTTAGGCATGTTAAAACCTAAATCATAAAATATTATGCCGAAAACTTAGAATACAATGGTATTTGTTTGAATAATTAGCCAACATTATTGAACTTAGAGGATTATCATAGTGTCTTTAAAAATTGTTTCGAGGTAAAAATTTTGTTGGATTTTGGGAATGTGCATCTCCTCTGACAATAACTTGAACCTAATTTGATGATATTCTGTTTCTTTAATCTTGACATGAGTAATTTAGTGGTGGGTTCGTGTTCTTAAAAATGAAATAAAGGGTATGCTTAGAAAAACAAAGTTAAGACATTCTTGTCTACAATTTCAATTTATTCACGTGTAGGTCCTAACTTATTTTTTCCATCTATAGAGAATTAATTCACCCGGCACAAATTAAATTATTGACATTAATTACTTAGATCTAACAGCCTGAGTAATCATAACAATGTATATGTACGTTCTCAAAAAAAAATGTATATGTATGTTGTATTTTTTGGATTTTTTTTATAAATTGATCAGATGCCCATGATTATATCAGATACCAATTCATAATTAATGAAACAACAATCAACATAATTACAATAACATATAATAGATAAGTATTTACAAATTTAGTGGGTTTTCAATCCACAACCTCAAAGTAATAGGATTTTATTGGATTCTAAGGTATGTTGTAATTAAAGAGTATCAAAAGTTAACGAATTAAAAACGTGGTCATATAGTTACAATCCAAGATGCAAGTCCTATTTTCTAATATGAAATTATTTTTCTTATAAATTTGACTTTCTCTTTGAAATATAATAATATGACGACACATGCAATTGACTCCCGGTCACTCCTCCACGGTTGCGGTTCCGATTTTAACCAGAACCAATTTGTTTTTCTTTTGATATTTTTTTTAAATGGTTTATCAATTTCAGTTAAAAAAAAGGCAGGAAAGGAAGAAAATGAATTGGAGTTAATATTCAATTAAATTTTTTACTTAATATTATTAATAATTAAACTGCCTATATATACAGTATTAGGGTGCAGAGGAATCAAAGTTCACGCAATTCGCTTACAATATTTGGTTTAAAACGTGTCTCATGTTGTACGAATATAAAACATCGTAAAAACCATTTTGCATTTTTTCTAGCATATTTTTAACAAAAAAAAATCGTTGGTTTTAACCTTGAAACCGGCGGTGCCACCACGGTGCCACCGGTTGTTAAAACCACAGGTTCCCCGGATTTTGAGGCCAAGGAACCGAAACTGGAAAAGCTTCCTTCTTTAGCTGGGTAGCCTCTGATATGGCTAGGCTATTGTGTCAGAGATGGGCTTTGAGAACAGGATCAATTACAATTGGCCTATCGCTTCTGTAGACTATTCCTGATGAGTTGTCTACTCGAGCCCAAACTCCATTTTTGGAACCAGGTTTCGGTCAGTGGTTCCTGGAATCATTGACTACGGTTTCAGTTTCGGTTTAAAATTTGGTTTAGGTTCTATTTGGCCACCCCTGCTATAAATATGTAAAGAGAGAAGACTCAAAACCAAAATTTCTAAAACGAGTTTAATTCAAGAAGCCCAATAAGATAGCTCGTATGTGTGTGTGGAATCCAATAACATACCCACTTAATTGGGTGACATGGTACAACTCTAATAAATGAATCAAAGTGATACAACATTAATACTCGTAGCTTTTCAGTCTTTCAACTTTTATTACAAGTTTTGCTTTGCCCCAATCAAACTGCATACGTAATATTAGAGTGGTGACAATATTAAGAATCTTAATTTTTTAAATTTTTGTTTTCGTTATAAGTATAACAACGAACTTGATTTAGAACATCTCGTTAAAGGATGTCGGCAACAACAATAATGCCTAGACATCAAACATAAAATCTGTGGAAAACATATCAAATCATGAAAAGTACAACCAATATTGGTTCATATTAATTGTATTTTCCTCTGTCAAAATATTTTGTATAATCTTTTTTGACAGTGACATTATTGACATACTTTTGTTGTTTCTATGAAAATGTCACAATGCATGCCCATATTCTTTTTAAACAAATAAAACAGCTTCAGTCAAATAAAGTGTTTGTCTGTGATAATTTTGGTTTGATTCCTCTCTGGTTTTTCTTTTCAAAAAAGACTGCATTGTTATGTCTTTTGCCCAAAAGTGACCATACCTAACTAATTATTTTGTCCCTTACAAATTGAATTAATTGACTCTCTCAATAAACCGTATTCTTGTATATTGAGAAATAATTAAACCATATTGGTGTATATGTTGTTAGTTAATTTTGGGAGAGAGCTAAAATCCACCAAGTGAGGTTCAATCCTAAAACCAATTGTTGATAGGAGGAGTAACTCACTTAGATTATAAAGTGAACTATTCTCCTTAATTAATCAATGTGGGAGAACTCGCAAGTGACATATCTCAATACGCCCGATTTACTTGTGAGTCCGTAGTCAATTCATTAAACAACATCACATGATGCTTCATGTTCAATCACATCATATGATATGGCCACCTTGGTCCGAGCATGAGGTCCGCTCTGATATCATATTAAATTCAGAGGGACTTGGTACGAAATTGGTGAAAGGATGTAACCTCACTTGGTGGGCTTGGGCTTTCCCCCATATTGGGTATACTTCATGTGTGGATTCGTACCAAATCCCCCGAATTTAACAGTATATGTTGATTTTTTTTCTTCTAAAAAAAAACAAAAACTCAAGACAGAGTTTCTTTGAATGATATTGTTTGATTCTCAGAACTCACGATATTTCAATACTTAAATTAACCTTTTTAATTTGTAGAGATTGTTATCAAACTAAATAAGAGCACGTCTCTTGTAAGAAGGTCGCATAATATGAAGGATTGTATTTTTAGTGTAAAAAGTAATACATTGTCTAAATACACTATAAGTGTATTCAGACAATGTATCACTTTTTATACTAAAAGTTGTTGGGAAAACCCCACAAAACAATGTGAGTGGGATGTGCCTAACATGTTTTGACCATTGAATGTTTGGTAGCCATCCAAACTTGAAAAAGCCAACCATATGTAGAAGTTCACCAAACCTTCTGCCATTCTCCTCTATAAATAGAGGGGATGAGTGCAGGGAAAAACCATGGCAAGCAAAGGCATTTGCTTGGCCATCCAACCGGGTGGAGAGAAAAAATGAGTGTACACACCTGGGGATATCAATTTGGGTGATTCAAATTGTGATAGGTGCGAGGAAACACTCAGGGTATTTTTCTCTCGGGTAACACAAAGGGGTTGGGGAGAGTGTTCTTTGATAGCTAGTAAACTGGTTGTACGAGAGTCTTTTATTCTTGGGTTTGGTCCATAAAACTCAAGGGGTGTATTTTCTTGTACCGGAAAATTCTTTATTAGTAAAGAACGGAAACTCTCGTGGACGTAGGCGGGTTTTGCCGAACCACGTAAAATCACTGTGTGCATTTAATTTCTGTCGGTGTCATTTATTTTTTGCCATCATATTGTTGGTGTGATTTGTCGGATATTCCGGATAAATCAAATCTCGGACCACGACACGCCTCCGCTGCGCCCAACAAGTGGTATCAGAGCTACTTGGTAACTCGGGCAAGGTAGAAAATTGAGATTTGAATTTTTCCGGTGGACACTGTGGCAGTGACAAATCCATTCAAGGTGCAACAATTTGACGGCAAAGGGAATTTCACTCCTTGGCAATAAAGGGTGAATGATCTCCTAGTTCAACAGGGCCTGACAATGGCGTTGAAGGGAAAGGAGGAAAAATTGACAGATATGAAAGGTGCACAGTGGGCAAATCTGGATCAACTGGGGGAAGTTGGTGTAAAGGTTGAGGAAGAAGATAAAGCCCTTTTACTTCTTACCTCTATCCCGGATTCATATGATAGTCTGGTGATGACGTTGTTGTACGGAAAAGAGACACTAGACTGGGAGCATATATAAAAGCATCGTTGTTGTCCCATAAAAAAAAGGCAAACCAGGAGGAGGGGCATGGATATGTTTTGGTTGCTCGGGAAATGAATCGAATAAGGGAGGGATTCTCGTGGTGGATCTGAATCAGTCGATTCGGAGGACCAGGGAAAGGGTGTTGTATGCTATCGTTATCACAAGAAGGATCACGTCAAAAGAAATTGTCCTCGGAGAAAGAAGGATGATGACGGTGACGGTGGCGGTGGTGATGCGGTGATAGCTGCGGAAGTTGGAGATATCTCACAGTCTCCACAAGGATTGATACTTCTTCTCGAGATTGATGGATTTTAGATTCGGGATGCATAATGCATGTGTACTCCAGGAGAAATTATTTTGATTTACTTCAATTGCGAGAGGCGGTGAATTTTGTTCTCTGGTGATGGTTCTATTTGTAGAATCATGGGATTGGAGTGGTAAAAATCAAAATGGGTGATGAAGTGGACCGTACTTTGGGTGGTGTGGCCTATGTCCCAAAAATGCGGGTGAATCTAATTTCCTGGTGCCAAGTGGATTCCAACAGCTGCGATATTCAGCTGGAGGTGGAGTCTTGAAAGTCACACATGGCGGAAAGGGTCCTAAGGGTAAGAGAGAAGTATCAGAATTTGTATCGTCTGGTGACCTCAAGGATTATTGGGAGTTGAGCGCGCCGGAAGGCTTCCAGGGAACAGACGGGAGTGAGGGAAATCCTGTTGGGCAAGAGGATGGATTGAGGTCGTCCCTCTCGGCAGTCAAATGGTGGAGTTGACTGGACTGCACGTGTGTATTGGCCGATTAAATCAGGTGGAGTTAGGACCTTACTGATTCGGCATGTGCAGAGAATTGAAGGCCAATGATGTTAGATGTTTTTTTGGTTTGCGGGAGATGGTGTTTTGTGTGGAGGTGGAGATTGTTGGGAAAACCCCACAAAACAATGTGAGTGGGATGTGCCTAACATGTTTTGACCATTGAATGTTTGGTAGCCATCCAAACTTGAAAAAGCCAACCATATGTAGAAGTTCACCAAACCTTCTGCCATTCTCCTCTATAAATAGAGGGGATGAGTGCAGGGAAAAACCATGGCAAGCAAAGGCATTTGCTTGGCCATCCAACCGGGTGGAGAGGAAAAACGAGTGTACACACCTGGGGATATCAATTTGGGTGATTCAAATTGTGATAGGTGCGAGGAAACACTTAGGGTATTTTTCTCTCGGGTAACACAAAGGGGTTGGGGAGAGTGTTCTTTGATAGCTAGTAAACTGGTTGTACGAGAGTCTTTTATTCTTGGGTTTGGTCCATAAAACTCAAGGGGTGTATTTTCTTGTACCGGAAAATTCTTTATTAGTAAAGAACGGAAACTCTCGTGGACGTAGGCGGGTTTTGCCGAACCACGTAAAATCACTGTGTGCATTTAATTTCTGTCGGTGTCATTTATTTTTTGCCATCATATTGTTGGTGTAATTTGTCGGATATTCCGAATAAATCAAATCTCGGACCACGACACGCCTCCGCTGCGCCCAACAAAAGTGTCGTTCGTCGCACCGTGTCTTACACAAAATTTTGCCATTAAACGCATAAGATATAATTATGTATCACAAAATATATTACATTCTCCATTTGACATGTTATTTTTAAAATGTACACGTAGTGAGTATAGTGACTATACAGTGCCATCTTTGAATAAATTAAAATCATTCCCAGAAATAAAGAGACACTTTAATTATTAGGCAGTTTGGACATCAAGAGGAAAGGGCAAGATGCACGTGTGTGTGTAACAGAAATCGTCAGTCATGGGAGAAAGCAAAAAAAGGGTTTTATGTTTGTGTTTACAGTCATTGTTTTGAAAACGTTACAAGAAAATGGCAAAGTCGAAACAAGAAAAAAGAGAGCAAAAACAGAGGGGCAGAACAGAAATTCGAAAGAAACAAAATTGTACGTTAGCAAAGGCCACTCTGCATAAATAAAAGCATGCACTTACTTTTTCCTGTGAGAATCAAACCCTCTTTATCATAAATTTTCAGACCAGGTGGAAAATACAGAGGGATATAATTGTCTTTTCGCGGATACTCTAGTTGTACTACTGAAGGTTGTGGGGTTTTTTTACAGTTTGTGGCAAATGCCACAAACTTTTGTGGAATTGGGGTGGATTGGGAGTGTTTTGATATACAAAGAAGGCGCCACTTCCAAGGGCGCCTTCTGCATTCTTCTTTTTTTTTTTTCGCAGAGTAGGCGCCAGTTTGACTGGCGCCTACTCCTTTTTTTCTTTTTCCTTTTTTTAAGTTTTGAAAATTAATTTTAAATATTAAATAAATACCCAATTTTTGGATAAACTAGAATGTGATATATTACGGAATAAAAACGCGGTTACATAGTGTATAACACATAATTAAAAAAAAATTACACATTAAAATACTGGAATAAGTTACGACACGCCATTAAAACATAAGTACGACTACACTAAATTATATTTGTAGGGTATTTGTGAAACCCGATTACACTAAATTATAATTGGGAAATTTGCAGACCTACTCCCCTTTTTATTCTTATTTGTAATATATTCGAATATATATTTTTATAGTAAACTAAATTTGTAAAGAATCAAGAAACACATTATCTTCCCAACAATAAAGATGGATTAGAATTTTGGATACACATATTCAAACTGATTCATATATATTTGAATATATTACAAATAAGAATAATTTTTTTCCAATTATACCCTTTATACCGGTACGTGAACAAACGGAACTTGTCCAACTCAAATACCCCATAAATGTAATTTTGTGGGGGATATTTAGTCAAATTAGCCAAAAATGAGTTTCATTTATCCGAAATGATAATATGTATTTTGTAATTTATAAAAAAAAATCTGAAATTAAAAAAAAATGTGTAATCGGGTTTCACAAATACCCCACAAATATAATTTAGTGTAATCGTGTAATCATAACTTATTCCAGTATTTTAATGTATAATTTCTTTTTTTTTAATTATGTGTTGTACACTTTATTATGTAATCGCGTTTTCATTCAGTAATATTTCACATTCTAGTTATCCAAAAATTGTGTATTGTATTTATTTAATATTTAAAATTAATTTTCGAAAATAAAAAAATCAAAAATAAAAGAAAAAAGAGGTAGTAGGCGCTAGTCAAACTGGCGCCTACTATGTCAGAATTTAAAAAAAAAAAAAAAAAAAAAAAGATGGTCAGTAGGCGCCCTTGGGAATGGCGCCTTCTTTGTAGGCGCCACTACCAAGGACGCCTACACATAATATCTCAAAACTCTCCCAACTCACCTTAATTTCACAAAAAATTGTGGCATTTGCCACATTCTGTCAAATTACCCGAAGGTTGTGTTATATGATCATATCTTAGTTCTAGTTTCCTCTTCTCTATTTTTTTTATACAATTGTTTGGTATTTAAATGAATTTGAAGCCATATTATTCTACTGTTTTTGTCTCTAGTCAATATCAAAAAATATATTGTCAACTTTATTGATAACCTCATTCTTAATTCCCCTCAAAAAAAAAAAATTCATTCTTAATTGAAAATTTGACCCACCTTAAAAGGATGAACCCCATCCCTGAGGGCTCCCACCAGTGGCAGATCCAGAAATTTAATAATAGGGGTACGATAGATATTTAAAAAAAATGCGCATAAATGGTGTTTAGTAGTTAAGTTGTACAACCCAAAATATTAAAATAAACAGAATATACATACTATTAAAAATATAAATTACAATTGGGTTCGACGCGTCTTCATTTTCTGAAAGCAGTCTATGATACGATCATCTGAAACTTGTAGAAATATATCCTTCTCAACAAAGGTGACCAAACAATCATTTAGTAATTGATCACCCATGCTATTCCGCAACCTATTTTTGACACAGGTCATTCCAGAAAATACTCTTTCTACACTTGCAGTGGCGACTGGGAGAATCAACATCAACTTGATAAGCAAATAAATTGTCGGATAAGTCACATGTTTTTTTGTTTCAACAAGCATCTTCAAAAGGGAACCAAGATCATGCAAATTTCAAAACTTTTCATCTCTTTGCATATCTTCAATGAATATATCAAGTTGACATTCAAGAGTCATCAAATCAATACTTGATAATTCAGAGGGATAAAATGTGGCAAGTTTAAGTATTTTTGTCTTGTCAAAAGAAGATAAGTCATCTTTAGGACTTAAGCAAGCCATGCATATAAACAATTCCATATTAACATCATCAAATCGGTTATTTATTTCTTGAAGTTGTAAATCAATCACTCCTAGAAAAAAATCAACCCGAAAATGATGAAGGTTTGTCGCTTGTTGAACAAAACGTCTTGATCTTCCTTGTGGAATATAATGAGCATCCATATCGGGAACAACAATTGCATACTTAGTGCAAAATAAAGTGACTTTATTCAAGAGAGCCTCCCATCCACAATCTCTTGTCTTTTGCAATAGTTTCTTAGTTAAAGAAACAAGGGACATGGCATTAACAATATATTGATCTCTTCTTTGCAAAGCAAGACACAAATCATTAGTGTACCCAAACACAGTCAACATCAAGTGTGACATAAAAGCAAAATCAAATGACTCTAATGAGTACAAAATGGCTTGAGCTTTTACCTTATCTTCCGAATTTGAAGCATTCTTCCCAATCATCTCAAGTACCTCAACAATTGTAGGAAACAAGTGGATAACATTCAAGAGAGTTTTATAATGAGATCCCCAATGAGTATCACAGGCCTTTTCAAACCAAGTTCTTGATTCAAACCAGGATCCACTCTCCGTTCATCCATTCCCAATGCTTGAGCAACTTTTTGAGCTTGAATTTCTCGAATCATTTCTCTTCGTTTACAAGAAACTTCAATCACATTCAACAAGTTTGCAAGTGTCTCAAAAAGCCAACCACAATCATTGTTTTTTTAGCAACGGCAACAAGTGTTAATTGAAGTTGATGAGCAAAACAATGAACATAGTACGCACATGGAGTATCCTTCATAATCAAAGTCTTAAGGCCATTTATCTCACCCTTCATGTTGCTAGCCCCATCATACCCTTGCCCTCGAATCTTAGATAGACTCAACGAATGTTCCACAAGCAAAGACATAATTGCACTTTTAAGTGACAAAGCAGTGGTATCACCAACATGTACAAGTCCAATAAATCTCTCCTTTACCATTCCTAGTTTACCATCAACATAACGCAAACAAATAGCTAGTTGTTCCTTTTGGGATACATCACTTGACTCATCGGCTAAAATACCAAAGTAATCATCACCAAGTTCTTCTATAATGCGCTTAGTTTTTTCTTTAGCACAACAGTTGATGAGATCTTTTTGGATCGTGGGGGATGTCATTTGATTATTGTCTGGAGCATTTCCAAAAATGACTTTCTTAACATCATCATTATGTTGTGCTAGCCATTTCAAAAGCTCAAGAAAATTTCCCCTATTAATTGATTCCTCACTTTCATCATGTCCACGGCATGCCAACCCTCGCGCAAAAGAAACCTCAAACAAGAAAGTGAATCTTTCAAGCGAGTTTCATACTCACTTCGAATCACATCATTTGCACTATCAAAAACATGTATAATGATTTTTTTTTTGAGTCTCTTAAATTCACATATTTCTCATACGCAAGATTATGAGAACTTCTAACTCCACCAACATGCTTCTCAAACCGAATTGGTTTGTTCCATGACCTAAATCCTTCATTAACAAATGCATCCCCTCCCGTCTAGATTCAACGTCATTCTTGAACAAGTAACAAACAAAACAAAATGCCGCATCTTTCTCAATACTATATTCAAGCCAATCATATTTTTGAACCATAAGACACTAAATCGACGATACCACCAATGTCTCTTTGAGGAAAGTCATGAGTTTTTGGTTGACAAGGTTTTTAAGAATATATGCTCTCTCCTGCATTTCGTTGTTTTGGAGGATAATCTATTATGCTTATTCTTTTCCCAGGATCATGAGGAAGAAATTCAACATCATATAGTAATTCTTCCTCCTCTTGGATGGAATTTAATGATAGAGATGAAGGGGACTCACTATCGATGGAGGGAGCAACACTATCTCTTTATGAAGAGCAAGAAGTCCCTTGAGATTTCATTTTCTTGAACATAAATTGTAGAAGATCGGGTTGTTTTACCATTGTCTTGGTTTTCTTTGAGTTTGACTTAGGCATATCATTCTTCATTTCCTAATTAAGTTAACAGTAAACAATAAGAATCAACTATATATGTACAATAATATATTAATATAACCCCAATTCTATTATAAATCCACAATTATAATCATAATCCACAAACCCTAATTTATATTTCATTAACAACTAACTTCATAATAAATCCAATAATAAATCACCCAACAATTAATTTAAAATGATAAACATTAATTAAGCTAAATGATAAACCAAATTATAGTTTATTGAATTTGGGGAAATAATTAGCATTTGGTTCTCCCCTGGTTGGCTGGTTCGATTAGGATAATAGGACCTGTGTGCATTTTTTCTTTTTTAATCAAAATGCTTTACTAATATAGAATACTCTAAATTGAAAAGCCCTAATCTGAACAAAACCAAATCCCCAATAATCAAAATGCTACGGTTTTAGAAAAAAAAAAGATTTGGGAAAGAATATACATGTTATTGGTAATGGTGTTGTTTGCAGCAAGTTGTTTGGATGGTGTGGTCCTCCAATTTGTTTTAAGGAATAAAGTAATTGTGGGGAAGAAAAGGTGGGGAATGTGTCAAAAGTAGGTAAGGTGTTTTTAATTTTCTGAATTTTAATTGTTAAAATATAATTTAAAGGGGGTACAAATATATTATTAATATTTTTTTTAAACTAATTTTTTTTTTCAAATTGGGGGTACAGCTGTACCCCCAAGTCACCATGCGCATCCGCCGCTGACTCCCACTACCTTTGCCCTAGAGCTTCGTGGAGGATGTGAAACGCGGGTTATGCCTCAACTAGTCAGGGTCCTTGGGCTGTCGAAGACTGAGTCACCACACAAGAAATTCCCTCCACCCTGTAAATCGTTACCAAAGGGATTCGAACAACCACACTGTGGATTCGACCCACCTTGATTAGGCCAGTTGACGTCTCAGTATAAAAAAAAGGTTTATCCTTAGAAAACAGGTGTCAATAATAATCTTTCAAGTGAGAATCCATGTGTTTTCTATTCAAATACACTCAGTGGCGGATCCAGAAATTCAAAAATGAGGGTACGATAAATATTTAAAAAATACATGCGTATAAACGGTGTTTAGTATTTAAGTTGTACATCCCAAAACATTGAAATAAAATAGGAAATGCATACCATTAAAAATATAAATTACAATTGCGATTGGGTTCAACGCGTCTTCATTTTCCAAAAGTGGTCTACAATACGATCATCTGAAACTTGTAGAAATATATCCTTCTCAACGAAAGTGACCAAACAATCATTTAGTAATTGATCGCCCATGCTATTCCGCAACCTATTTTTGACACAAGTCATTCCGAAAAACACTCTTTCTACACTTGCAGTGGTGACTGGGAGAATCAACGTCAACTTGATAAGCAAATAAATTATCGGATAAGTCACATGTTTTTTTGTTTCAACAAGCATCTTCAAAAGGGAACCAAGATTATGCAAATTTCAAAACTTGTCATCTCTTTGCATATCTTCAATGAATATATCAAGTTGACATTCAAGATTCATCAAATCAATACTTGAAAATTCAGAGGGATAGAATGTGGCAAGTTTAACTACTTTTGTCTTGTCAAAAGAAGAGAAGACATCTTTAGGATTGGGGATACAAAAGTATTATTAATATTATGTGGCAAATTTAAAAATATAATTTTATTTAAAGATTGGGGGTACAAAAGTATTATTAATATTATTTTTAAAATAAAAAAATTTGTGTTTTTCAAATTGGGGGTACAACTATCCTCAAGTGGATCCGCCACTGAATACACTAGACTCAAACTCGATCTATTACCAACATGAATTCTATGCACATAAAAAACTATTCTTGGTTGCAATACAGTTATGTGTACAAATCCTAGATTTTGGAAGTTCTTGCACAAAGAGTTGGGTACCTCGCTGAGTTTCATCACAGCGGCGCATCCACAAATCGATGGACAGTTTGAGCGAACAATTCAAACGTAACTCTGGAAGATATGTTCAAGCCTTCACGTTAGATTTCCAAGTAAGTTGGGATTCGCACTTACCATTGGCTGAGTTCGCCTACAATAACAACTTTCAGGCCACGATTGGGATGGCACCCCACGAGGCACTTTATGGGCGAAAGTGTAAATCCCCACTACACTGGGAGATTGATGATCAATGGACTCCAAAGGGGAAACCAAAGTCACCATCAATTCCAAAGGTTGACTTAGTTCAGGAGGTCATGGAGAAGTTCAGATTAATCAAGGAACAGATCCGCACGGCTCCAAATCGCCAGAAGAGTTACACAGATAAGAGAAGAAAGAATTTGGAATTTGAGATTGGAGATGAAGTATTCCTTAGTCTCTCACCACGGAAAGGGTTAAATCAATCCGAAGAAAGGAGGCAAGGTAAGTCCAAGATACGTTACCCTACAAGATACTACAGAGGATTGAGAAGTTAGCCTACTGACTTGAGTTACCGACGCAGTTTGCAATAATGCATAATGTATTTCACGTCTCGATGTTGAAGAAGTACCGACCAGATCCCGAGCACATCATCACACGTGATACTCCTCCTCTGATGGAGAACTTATACTACACCGAGAAGCCGATTCGGATTATTGACCGGTAGATACGTCAGCTGCGAAAGTGAGAGAGATACCAATGGTTAAAGTGGTGTGGCAGAACCATGATCGAGACGAAGACGCTACGTGGGATATGGAGGAAGATCTAAGGAATCAATACCCCGAGCTATTCTGAAGGGAATTTGGGGACCAAATTCTTTTAAGGAGGGGAGGATGTGAGGCCCCCGATTTTTCGAGCATGTATTTATTTTCATTTATCGACTATGTATTATTCATGACTATTTTATCGCGTCACTTTGATGGATACATATTAATAATATATTTTCACATTTAATTTTATTTTATTTATTTGATCAACTACTCGTGTAATTATTGATCATTTATTATTTTCTATTCTATGTTTAATGATCACTTGAATGATCATTATTGTTATTGTGTATTTATTAGACACCTTAGAATTTTAAGAGACTCATTTATTTTGGTGACTTATATCCTATAGAAATAAGAATTTAATTTAGAATAAGTGATCTTGAGACTTATAAGTGATTATGGGAATCACTATTAATTTTTGGAGATTGATATTATACAACTATTATCATCAATTTTTGGAAAAGAAAAATATGGATACCACATATATACTTGTAGTGGACGGCCATATGGGTATTTTGGTGTATAAATACTTCTCAATTCTTATACACATACACAATACTATACATGTATACCCAAAAATCCTACACCCTAATTTTAAATCATTTTTCCCCCAACACCCATACTTGCCCATCACTTTGACCATCTTCTTGTTCCCCATGCAAACAACACCATGCAAGACTTCAAAAATTTTCCTCTCCCTCTCTTGAAGTGATCGGCCATATGGCGTTGTTTGTGCAAGACTTCACTTTATTTTTCACTTACTCATCTCTCCTCTCTTGCTAACAATCCTCCTCATTCTCTCTAGAATTCCCCTACATCTCTCTACATTCATCTTCTTCTTTCTCTTCTTCTAACACTTAGCCACAAAAATACAAGAATCCCTCTCATCTCGTCCCTAAAGTTCGAAACCTACACTAACAAGGTGAGAAATTTTTATCTTGTTCAATCTTTCTCATTTTCTTGAAGCCTTTTTACTTCCTCTAATTTCTTTTAATTGTTTCATTTTTTTTGAGGTACTTAGAAGCTCAACTTGAAGAACTTAGAGTATTGAGATCATCTTGAAGAGGACCTCAAGATATAATGAAGATATTGGACTACAAGGTAAGAAATTGGGTTGTAGCACATTTTCTTTCTTCTTCATCTTAAATTCGAATTTTTGACTCCCTATTTTTATTTTTGAAGAAGTAGGGGCTGACCTTAAGGGATTTATTGAGGGTAATCAAGAAGTTATATTTTGAGACCTTTACTTGACTCACAAATTCCACTACACAAGGTAAGTGTAGTATTTGACCTCCTCTTCTTCTTCTTCTTCTTCTTCTTCTTGTTTTAATCCTTCATTTCTAACTCCTTTTTTCCCGATATTTCTTGAATTAGGGGCTGACCTAAGTGAATTCATTTTCAAGTAGTGATTTTACCCTCCTTTTTCACCAATTCAATCTATTAGATAAGGTGGGTGGAAAATCTTTTAAATCTCCTAAGTAATTTTCGAAAATACATGTAGTATTTTTGAAAAACTCGAGATATATATATATATATATGATGTAATGCATGTACATTTTAAGTGATGAATTCCAAAAATTCTCAAATGATTTTCAAATTTCCAATTATTGCAATTTAAGTGCATGCATGTGCAATTTATTGCTTTATATGATAAATTCTTGTATGATATGTATATACATGTTCATGCACTTTAAAATTCATGTATTATTTGCCTTATAACCTGGAAAATTCGAGCATAATTGGTTAAATTATAATTTTTGGACTTAAAATGCAAAAATAGCAAATTGGTGGACTTAATTGCAAGAAAATAAAACTTAAGGGACCCCTCTACAATTTTCAATTTTTGGGACTGTACTCAGGTTTAAAAATGATATTTTGACATAATATTAAAGTTTTAAAAGTTTTGAGATAACAAAAATCAACTTTTGGAAGCCCAATGACTAGTTTGTAAAAATTTGAAAGTTTAAGGGCTAAAATATAAAATTCAAAAATGTACCATTCCTACCTTTAAAATTTTGAAAATTTTAAATTTTAGGTACTGGAAAATACATATTTTAATAGTATTCCAAAACTCAAAATATTTTGAGCTAAGAAATGCAATTTTTGCAAAATTGATGGACCAAAATGTAAAATACTAAACTTAAGGACCAAAATGAAATTTTCAGGACTTATAAAGTCCATGTACCTGGAAATACACCTTTAACTATAATTTTATGATATTTTGAACCCGTGGTTCAAATTTCATAACAATTGGACCCCTAATAAGCCTTAAAGGCAAAAACATAAAAATTGGACTAAAATGGAATTTTTAATAGTTAAGGGACCTAAATCTATCCCTTTTAAAAATGGATTTTTTCCCAATAATCTACTGAACTTAGTGACATTTTACAATTGGAATCACATTAAAAGTCTTTCCGGTTTGTGAGATCCGATTATTTTAAACTCGGGGCCAGAAATGACAATTTTGACAAATTTAGGGCCTAAAGGGAAATTTTCCAAGAACTCGACCCCAAAATTTTAAAAACCTCAATCTCTGAACAATTTGGAGAATTTAGGAATTGTCCTTATAATTTTTTAAGATCGAAACAAAAACTTATTCGATTTTAAACTCGAAAAAGACTAGTTTTTACAAAACGGGGCTAATTGTAAAACTTTTTTTTAACAAGGACCTCAACTTAATTATTTATTTTCTTACAGCCCTGGAACTACTGACTTATATTTGTTATTTATAAAATTTAGTTTTCTTAAAATTCACTTGACTGAACGGATCACCTTGACCCATTAACACGTGTTCGCGGGGCGACTTCCTCGCCTTGTGACCTTGAATCTACAACGGGACTTATATCCCACTTAAATTACCAAGTTATCAAAGATTAGTTATCCTCCAGATAATTAAATTCATCCAAAAATTACTCCACCAATGCCGATAATCGCCACGTGCAAATTTTTGCATAATTTACTTGAACCGCTTCCCTGAATTGTATTGTTCGACTGCCATATTGTACTTGTGATTATATTCTTACTTGAGTCAACCTGGTGTGTCAAACTCATAGTCAGAATGGACTTGTCGTGGATGGAACCGGGTAGCTCAGCTGCTATTCCACTCTGCGGCCCCATCGTCCTAATCTCACAACTACGGACAGAGTGTCTAAGGAAAGTGGGTCGTAGTACTCGCTGTCTGATCCATACGATTCTGGAGTTACTCGGACCCAATTACCGATCATGCCACAGAGTGATCTTTCCGTGCTTCGACTTTGGGATTTTTATTCGCTGTTGTTTGGACAATCTTTCCTTTTAAGTTGTAATTTAAGGTCATAGGACCCTTGACTATTAAGTTTATGTCTTTAGTTTATGTACTTGGGATATGTTGGATATTGTTGTTGGGATGTAAGTTGTACTTGTATTTTCGTTGTTTTTAACTCTGTCTTAGTTGGATTTATGTTGATATTTGACTAGACTGTTTGATTTATTTGCGTTTAAGTTGTGGATCGTTGTCACGTTCTCATTTGGAGCGTGACATATGATGTTTAATTTGAATAATAATATATAAATTTAAAAGTACAATGAGACTTAAAATAATACGCACAAATTATAAAGCTTACATAAAAGTACAATGGCTTGTTCAGAATGGGGCGTCATTGGTGAGTCAAGTGTTAAAGGCGAAGTATTTTCTCAATTCTTCCTTTTTGGATGCTGGGGCTGGGAGAAATTCATCTTACAGTTGGAGGAGCATTTTATGGGGTAGAGAGCTTCTTCGCCGAGGTATCCGATGGCGGGTAGGGGATGGTTGCTCGGTGAGAATTCATGGTGATCCTTGGATTCCTAGACCAACTACCTTCAAACCAATATCTTGTCCGACTGTTGATGGACCGGTGAGAGTGGCAGATTTAATCTTGAATAGACGATGGAATTATTCGATTATTAACACCTATTTTAGGCAATACGATAGGGACTCTATCCTCAAAATTCCTCTTGGGCGGTACGCACAGCTGGATTCAATTATCTGGCACTATGAGAAATCGAGGACCTATTCCGTTCGATCCGGGTATCGATTAGCCTTACAATGCATTATGTTGGATGACCCTTCTACGGCTGGTGTTTCGAGTGTCTGGTGGAGGAAGTTGTGGAACCTCAGAATTCCGAGCAAAATAAAAATATGTGCATGGCGTGTTCTCCCGTGTGCGCAATCTCTTATTAGAAGGGGGTGGAGTGTTCTCCAAAATGTTGTAGATGTGGCTGTATTCATGAAACAGCAGAGCATGCTCTTAGGGACTGTAAGGATGCTATGGCAGTCTGGGACATGAGCATTTTCAGTGATATTGTTCGTTCGCTTAGAAGAGCCTCCTTGGCTGATTTCTGCCACAATATCTGTGTAGAGTTGAATGTTAAAGAGCTGGAATTTTTTGTGATGATTATATGGGCTTTATGGTACTCTCGTAATATCGGAATGTTTAATAATAAATGGCTTACACCCGGGGAGGTTTTGGATCTTGCAAGTCGCACATATGGAGCCTATCAGAGCTGTTGGAAGGAAGAAGCTTCAGGAAATATCGTCGCCACTGTTAATAGAAGATCGAAATGGAGTGCTCCGCCTGGCACGGAATTAAAGCTGAATGTCGATGCGGCTGTCATTCCCGACCAGGACACTATTGGTATTGGTGCTGTTATCCGGGACTCCAACGGGGTGGTTCAGGCGTGCTTAGCTAGGCGTATCCGAGGGTGCTTTGAAGTGTTGACAGCAGAGGTGTTAGCTCTTAGAGAAGGCCTGGAGTTTGCTGTATCAGTGGGGCTTGACATATCGCTGGTGGAAACTGACTGCCAATCTTTAGCTAAGGCTTGCTCTGTTTCATTTGTTGAGTATGGTGATGAGATGTGCTGGGTAATTGCTGATATAAAGAAAATTCTTGGCCAAGGTAGATTCCCCATTAAGTGTACTTTTATCCCTAGAGAATGTAATAAAGTGGCGCACTCCCTAGCGTCTGCTGCTATAGTTGGTTTGAACTTTGAGTTAGGTAATTCTGATGTACCTATTTGGCTAAGCTCGGTGATTTCTGCCGACTTAAGTTTTTTTTTTTTGAAAACCAAAGGAAATAATTTTTATTAATAAAGCATATTGAACTGCAATTCATTACAAATAAAGAGAGGAGGAACAGATTTCCACTCAGGGACGGACCCAAGGGGGGGCTGGTGGCGGCAATCGCCCCCCCTCGTCTTGCGATTGAACCCCTATAATATATTATTTAATAAATTAATATAGTATATAAAAATGTATGCCAACATATTTTGCCCCCCCTCCCCCAAATTTTCATGTAATTTTGTTATAAAAGCTTGTATGTTTTATTTTTATTTATATTAGATTTGATTTTGAGCGGTCCAAGGTTTCAAGGGACCTAGAGCAATAAATAATATATATACAATCGCAGAGATAAGAGGAGGCCAACCCGAGCTCTGGCACCCTTTTTTTTTTTTAAAAAAAAGGTATTTTTTTAAAAAAATAGTTAATATTTATGTGTATTTTTTAGTTTTTTTTTATCTGGCCCATTCCAATTTCGTGTATCGGCCTACCCTTAATAATTCCTAGATACGCCATTATATAATGGCGTATCTAGAGATTATTACTGAGGTGGTGGTGATACAATAAATGGGGTGGGCCAGATAAAAAAATACAAATAAATATTAACTAAAAAAATTTGAAAAATTTTACCTAGTAATTTTTTTTAAAAAAAGGAGGGGGGTTAGGTTGGCCCTATCTCCGCCATTGATTGTATATATACATATATAAAAAAACTTGGGGTCCTCGCCGGAGGGCCTCTGCGGGGCACCATCGCGCGCGCTCAAGACCGCCCCGGATTTCGCCCCCAAGAACGATTTCGCGTCCGTCCTGTTTCCACTCTTGGACACCAGACACAGAATGGGATACTCTAGCTAACACATGGGCAACCACATTCGCTGATCTCTTGACAAATACACAAGACACCTTAGGTAGACTATCAAGAAGCCTAATACATTCCCTGATTAAATCAGTAAAATAGGACATATCTGAAGAAATTCCTCTCAAGGCTTTAATCACATTCAAAGAGTCGCACTCCAACAAAACCGTAGAATCCCTCCAATTTTCTTTGATCCAGCTTAAAGCATCCCTCATCCCCATAGCCTCCGCCACCTCCGGACCGGGAGAACCTGACCACGAACCATGAACAGCTGCAACAAAATTGCCCTTCCAATATCTAACAACACTGCTGTATCCCATCCTCGAGAACACACCAAATATAGCAGCATCTACATTGCATTTATAAAATACATTATAAAATATAGCTCGGTGATTTCTGCCGACTTAAGTTAATTAATAATATTGCTTTTTCCCTCAAAAAAAAATGACATTATAAAATACTGAAACATAAAAGCACAACAATGATAAAAATTAAATAAAATCACTAACATAGATTAAATTACATAAAATAAACAAAGTAATAAAACTTAAATAAAATTACATATCTAATATGTTTATTAATTATAAAGTAATCTTATGGAATATTCGCTTTTAATGGAGAAAGTGGTGCAAATTACTGGAAATAGAGTGTAGATTTTATACAAAAATAATGTAGAATATGTAATAAAATAGTGCAAACTACTGGAGGTGGTCTAACTCTAATATCCAAACATTATAGTTGGATGCAACTTCAGCAAACCTTACCAATCTCTATCGGTGTGATTTTGAGATTTTGAGCTCGAAGTCAATTAAAGCTATAGAATAACTACATTCAATCAACAAACATCATTACAGAGATTGACTACATTCAATCAGGAATGTCATGGGATTTGACTATTTTACATCGGACTTTAAGTAGTGTTTCACACTAAAAAATATGTTATTGAGATTCCATGTTTTATTTTCTAGTTCCACTCTTTATACTATTACATGAATGACATGTGTATAAGATAATATCACAATTATATTTGTATCTTTATCCAATATATGAAATAGAGAATGAAACACGAAAAATGGAAAAGGAGATTTCATACGAGGAGAACTATAATCTAAGAATATTTTGTAATGTTTGAAAACAATCCGTCTTAGTATGTAATTATTGGACAAACAAAAAAACCTATTGGGAGATACAATTGACTTTTTTCTCAATATTTTTTATTTTAATTATTTTACTCATTGTTATATTTCGAAATTACTTAATTAATTACCCAATATTATTAGTCATTATCGGATTGCAAATATAATTATCCAGTCCACGTTGCTTGTACCAGCCCACACACCCGTTTACTCATATAAGGCCGACACGGCCCATCAACCCAGATATGAAAAAGATTCCACCTCATTATTATCTTTAGTTAATTACTCTTAATTATTGTGTTCTTCGCTTTGGAACTATCCTACTACCGATACTGATTTGAGCGTCAAAGGTAGGGGTAGCCATGTTCTGGAACCGCCGGTTCCGGTTCCAATTCCTCATTTTAGAGGAACCGAAACCAGAACCATTATCTCACGGTTCTGGTTCCATTTATAACCGGAACTATTTGTTTATCTTTAAATAATTTTTTTATTTTTTAAAAATAGTTTATCAGTTTCAGTTACCAAAGAAAGGGAAAAGGAAGAAAAAGGCTTGGACTTAATATTTAATTAAGTTTTGTATTTAATATTATGATATTAAATTGTCTATATATGCTATTAGAGTATAGACGAATCAAAGTTCACATAGTTAAACACAAAATTTGATTTAAAATGTGTCTCATATAGTTACGAATATAAAACATTACAATAAATATTTAACAGTTCTTTTAGCATATTTTAACCAAAAAACATAAAAAAAATGTTGGTTTTAACCTTGAAACTGACGATTTAAGTTGTCGGTTCCACCACGGTTCCACATACAGTTCTAACAGATGGTTAAAACCGCCGGTTCCATGGTTTTTGAGACCAAGGAACCGAAACCGGTCTACATGGTTTCGGTTCCGATTTTGGAACTGATGACCGGTCAATGGTTCCGATTTCGGTTCCATTTGGCCACCCCTAGTCAAAGGGGCCTCCTGGGACAATCTGAGAGCTCTTCTAGTGTTTGTTGAATTATCCCATACAAGTTATAATCTCAAGAACTACCAATTTTAGAGAAAAAGTTAAACTAATATTCAGAATTCCTAACTTTAAACCATCTGTCGATTTAAGCAGCATCAAAACGTTTTAGTAGAATTCAACCAGATGTTAGTCCCATTTTCAGATTCCTTGATCTTTAAATTTTCAACATATTCCAAACAGGCTCATAAAATCTATTTTCTAAAAAGAGCAAATTGTGGGAAATACCCACTTAGGATAGGACAAAGATTTTTCTGACATGTGATAAAAAAACTAAGTTTTCTACCTATTTTTATGGTTCTTTTACTCAAATACCCTTACACTTTAAATGCAAAAGTAGGTGGGGTCCTATTTCTTTATTTTTTCTCTCTCTATTCTCTTTTTGGATTTTATAAAAAATCTGACTTTTTGGTAAAATGTTTCGAAAGCCTTCAACAATTTTCATTTTTAATCCATTTTTCATATTTGTAAACATTTTTTTGAGATTTTTAAACAAATTTCTATATTTTAAATAATGGCTGATGTTTTAAAAAAGTGTAGTTTTCTTAAAATTTTCATATTTAATTTTTTGTAAAATTTTTATTTTAAAATAATTCGATTCTTTGGTTGTCTATATATGCATGCACGATATGCTTTAATTTGATGGTTTAAATATGTATGCACAATATGTTTGGTTTACATATGCACGATATTACAATTCAAATCACAATGCATATGCACGATATAAAATAATATGAGCACGATATGACACGATATGAGCATGATATGGTACACTTTGGACACGATACATAATGTGTATGTATTTGGGGAGGAGTGTACACTGTTTTCAAGGAAAACAATAATTACATCAGTTTTAAAATTCAAAATCCTCAAATTAAAAGAGGGGCAGTTTGGTCAAATTGGGTAAATTAGAATTTTTTAAAGTTGTTGGGTAAAAAAGAATACCCACTATCTATAGTGGGTAGTTAAAAAATTTCCCCTTCTAAAAATGTTTAGTATGATTGGCGATTAATTTGAAATAGACTTCTGAAAAGAAACGAAAAGGAAAAGAGAGTGATTGACTCGTTTATTATCGAGTCAAACTCGAGCCTGAATTTATCGAAAATGTTGATGGCTCACGAACTTTTTCGAGCCTTATCAAGCCTAAACGAGCTTAGTAAATATTAATTAAAAATTAAAATATTCTTCAATTTATTACAAAAAAAATAAAATTATTTATATTTAAAATTCATAATATATTTATTAAAACTTATAATTTTATTCAAAAAATTAATTTTATTGCAATATTTTTATCTTATCTTAAGTAAAAATATGAAAATTAAAATTAAAATCAAATTATTAGTTCAATTTATACGAGCTTACTATTGAGCCTATTCACGACCTTACTAACGAGCTTGTTCATGAGCTAACGAACCGAATATGTCTAAATTTGAGTTTGGTTCTTTTATATTAACGAGTCTCATTAAACGAACTCGAACGAGCTTTTATCGAATCGAGCTCCGAATAGCTCACGAGCGGCTTGATTCATTTGCAGCCCTAGTGATCACATACATATTCCTTGCAGATCTGTCAACATCCGTGACTGTTCAAATTCTTGTTTCCTATATAATCAATGGTTTTTTTTTACCTAAATTTGTTCTCTTTAAAAAATGAGATAAACGTTGTAACTAATGACATATCCAACAAATCCACTCGCCTCAATTTTTTTTATATGCCTAGTTTTTTAATATTAAATTCTGAAGTGATTATTAAATTGAACAAATATGGATCAAACTTTTTGATCTACTTTTTTATTGCACTCCTCTAGATGATGGGTATGTAAATATATCTAAAAATCATCAGTACGTAAATATCATATAAACCTGTGTCAATCATCCAACGAAATTGAATAGGCGATTGAATACACAAAGTAGCTAGAACATGAAATCTCATGCCAAACGGAAACTACTGTGAATTAATTCACGAGAATTTTCTTTTAAGCAAAATATTTTTGATTTACCGAATGATCTAATTAGCTTAGGCTCTGTATATTTATTTTTACACGAATCCGAACAAATAAATTCATTAATAATTGGACAATTAACTATTCTAAATAGAAATTAAAAAAATACATTTTTGAGGGAAAGAAATAAAAAAAAATAATTAGGTGCGAATAATAACATATGCGATAAATAATTGGACAAATAAAATTTTAGAACAAAAGTGAATAAATTAATTAGCACACACTGTACGCTCGAAGGAGAGTATTTCATCAGTATATATATAGCTTATCAAGTAAATAAGCTTAACCTTGCATTTAGTAGTCAAACTTTATAGTAAGGCTTAAAATTCACATATTACGATCTTGCATAACATTATTTCAAGAATGGGGTGGGACAACCAGGTGGGCTACCACAAGCAATTGTAAGATGAAGGTCATGAATTCAAATCTCTATTCCATCAAATTATTTCCAAGGGCATATGCGAGCTGCGAGCTCACGAAACTTAAATTAAATAATGACTTCATAATTTAAGAAAGAGCATTGGGAAAATAAAAAATTAAATATAAATTTGGGCAGTAAGAGCAAGGCAATGCCACCAATTAAGCACATTCATCAAAAATCTTGGGGTGCCCTATTTTTCGAATTTGATAATCTCAGTAACCGAAAATGATATAAAATGAAAACCTAACTTATATCGATAAGTCACGTACCCTAGAGTCCTAGACTTTATATATATCGTTGATGCTATAAAACAAAGGAATAAATCAACCAGGTGGCTTAGCCCATCTGGCCACCACAAGTAATTGTGGAGTGTAGGTCAGGGGTTCAAATCTCTGCTCCATCAAATTGTTTGTGGGGTGGAGGTCAGGGGTTCTTATCCCTGCTCCATCAAATTGCTCCCCGGGGTATATGCGAGCTGGTGAAGATTTGATGGGAACTCATACTGAATAGCATCCGTGTGGGTTCGATTCGGGGAGAGATCGTTATTAGTAGATTGGGGGTCGAACATAATTGTTCTCTTTACCTGGCCAGTGCGTGCACATCCCGCGGTTTACCTTGACGGCAACAATGAGGAGCCGGAGTTGTTGTCCTCAGGCATAGTCAGCAGACCCCGTCAGAACACTGGCCAGTGCGTGCACATCCCGCGGTTTGCTGACCCCGTCAGAACACTGGCCAGTGTGTGCAAATCCCGCGGTTTACCTTGGCGGCAACAATGAAGAGCCGGAGTTGTTGTCCTCAGGCATAGTCAGGCGTAAGCCTGGAAGGTGAGTTATTAAAAAAAAATCATATCTCTAATATATTATAGTCTGTAACGACACTTAAGTAATGGAAAAGTTTTACTCAAAGAATCTTACGAAATCATATAAAATTATAAGAATAAATTTTGAAAATGTAGATTAACTTTTTAGTACATATTTGGGGAGGGGAGAGATGGTGAGAATCGAATTCCAGACCTCTGCTCTCGATTCGATAGTATTAACTAGTCGACCACTATCTGATTCCATCTGCATTAATTATTGGTGAATAATCAAAATGTTGTATAAGTGGTTATAAAGAATTCTTAAAAAAAACCAGATTAATATTTTCATAAAAACTAGTACGTAGTATTTTTGGTAGAGTAACAATTCTCTTTCGAACAACAATCCATAGGCTGAGGGTGTCGACACTTGAGGCGTGATAGTAGCAATATTAATGTATAAACTAAATTACACTTTTAGTCCCATAGTAGGGGTTGCGAAAGTAGTCCTGTAAAAATCATGTTTACAAAATAAAAAGAAAATCAATTAAAAATAAAATTTGGGAAATCTCTTTTCATAAAAATTGATACTTTTTGCCAGGAAATGTACATCATGTCATGACCTACACATGCTAATTCATTAATTTTTTCAAATTATTCGGTTTTAATGTGATTTTTGGGTCACCAAATTTATCAACCCTATAATCACGAACTAAAATTGCGATTTTGCGGATGGAATGTGTTATATACCACTATTCTAAATAATGATATTAAATTAATATAATTATAATTATATATGTAATGTCCATTTAACATACTGAAACATTAAAAAATAAAAAATAAATTTATGAAATACTTTATGTAATACATAATATTAGAAGTTTTGACACTCATATGCTTCTTGGTTTCAACTATTAGAGCCAAGAGATGAGGTCATAGTTCAGATTCAAACTCTATCTTTCCCTTCATAGTTTATACATTGTATGGTTTGAATTTTGCATTAGAAAAGAAAAGTTTTGACACTCATTAGAGAGAGCCGGTAAAATTGGCTCGCCCGATGAGCCAGTCCAGCCTTCCTGCATATAAGTCTGGACTGAGCTTCATTTTTAGCAGCCCACAAAGGACCGGGCTTATTTTGGCCCAACCCAAATGACCGAAGCCCGATCCATAATACACTTGATGGGATGCGCGATAAGAAAAGAGTCTGATGAAATTTTGGGCCAACTCGACTTGATCCAACTTTTTCAATTGGCACCTTGGGCTAGGGTCGGCTTAGCCCGGCCCATTACCACCTCTACTCATTGGGCAAAAGTGGCAAAGGTTGTTAGGATTGTGTAATTTGGTCTCAAAAACCGACGTAGGAAAAGAAAAGTAGTTTCAAAACCCGAGTGCAACAGTGTTGAATGGGGTTTCCCACCACCACCCACACGAGGGTTCTCGGTTTCCACGCACACACACACTCACGCACAGTTCTAGAGAGAGAAAGTCGTAACTATTGGTTGTTTTGTTTTAAACATCTTTTTGTTGTAAAAGACGACAAATAGCCGTGACTTGTGAGTTGTGAGGGAATCGTGCGTGTGTTGAGTTTTTGTTCGTTTGTACGTTTTTCTGGGTTTTCTCTTTTCTTCTCTACCCTGAAAAAACAAAAAACACTCCCAACTTTTTTTCTTTTCCATTACACAGTGCCATTGTAACTAATTCGAGTGAACAAGGAAAAAAAAAACAAACACATTATCCTTCTTTCTTTACTTGGTTTCCTTTTTTGCACTTTTCTTACAATCAGAAACTTTTGATTTTTTCAAGAATTGTTTTTCTTTTTGGGTTTTAATTAACTATGAATCTGCAAAACTTGATCTTGAATGGTGGTCTGCCAAATGGCCCAAATGGGTTTCAAGAAATGACCATTTTAGCCGCACCTGAAAATCCCAAACTTCGTTTGGATTTTCTTCATGATACTGAAATGGGGTTTGGTAAGTCTACAAATCCCCCATTGATGGATCAGAAAAATCTGAAAGGGCCAATATTGTCTTTTCATCCAGTGGAGGAAAATGAAAGAGCTAGCAAGTGGAAAAATGGGGTCACAAAAATCTGTAGCAGAGGGCATTGGAGACCTGATGAAGATGCTAAACTGAAAGAGCTTGTTTCACAGTTTGGCCCTCATAACTGGAATCTCATTGCTGCTAAACTTCAAGGAAGATCAGGTCATTATTAAATCAACATTTCTTGAAATTCCAAAAAAAAAAAAGATTGCCCTTCAAAATCTTTTTTTTTTTTGTGAAGAAATGTTTTATATATACAAGAATGTTTATTTATTTTTTTCAAAATCATATTGCTGAAATTCTTTTTTGGAAAGAAATGTATTTATATATATATATAGGGATAATTACAAATACGCCCCTGAGATTTGGGCTAATTACAAAAAAATCAAGTGATATTTCAAAATTACAAAAAATTTGATTATATCTAAAATTTAAGGGGTAAGTGTAATACATTTTGCTTATTGAAGGAGAAAATGAACTTCAATGGTTTTTTCACAATTTTCAAAAAACTTTGGGTTTTTCTGTAATAAACCCTAACCTGGGGGAGTTTTTTTGTAATTATCCCATATATATGAACTGTTTTATGTACCAAGTTATGTGATCATTGTTATTTATTTATTTATTTAGGTAAATTTTTTTTTTAAAGAAATGTATTTTCATAAATATATATATATATATATATATATAGGGAATTACAAAAACACCCTGAGATTTGGGATAATTACAAAAAAATTTAGAGAATTTTTCAAAATTACAAAAAGCTCCATCGGATTTGATTATGTCTTAAATTTAATACGGTAACCATGGGCGAAGCTACCATGAGACGAGTGCGGTCGGCGGACCGCACTCGATCTCGGGATGACCTTGTTAAATTTGAGTTGGACCAAGATGAAAATTCAACCGGAAGGTCTAGTTAATATAAAAAAATTGAGTTACATTTAAAAAACGAATAAATCTTACTATCTTGACTCAAAATATTAAGAATTACCCTGGTTCGATTAAGGTATACTAGTGGATAAATGATTGTATTATTTATTATATGTATAAAGATATATGTTCCAAACTTGATAATGAACCGTTTTTTTGCAAGTATTTTTCGAACGACTTTTTGTATATAAGTCTATTCCATAATAATAAGTTAATAACAGTTGTTTGGTGGTTAATTTAGAATATATTTTTGGATAAGTCACTTATCCAAAAAGTTCATTATAGAGAAACCATAATGGCGATTATGAAAACCGCAAAGAATTGTTGAAAGACAACCTTCATATTTGCCTCATTTTTCTATTTTTTTTTTTGGTCAAATATCGGTCCGATATTCGTCTTGCCAAAATGAAAAAAAATTTCTGACCGCACTGGCCGAAAATCCTGGCTACGCCCATGACGGTAACCATGATATTTCTATAAATATCAATGGGATTTTAGAAATATTTTTTGCGGGTAAAAATGTCTAGGTTTTCGTGATTAGCCCCAACCTAGGGAGTTTTTTTGTGATTATCCCATTTATATGAACTGTTTTATGTACTAACTTATGTGCTCATTGTTAATTATTTTAGGGAAAAGTTGCAGATTGAGATGGTATAACCAGTTAGATCCAAGAATTAACAGAAGGGCATTTAATGAGGAAGAAGAGGACAAGCTTTTAGCAGCACACAAAATGTATGGCAACAAATGGGCTTTGATTGCTAGACTTTTCCCTGGAAGGACAGATAATGCTGTAAAAAACCATTGGCATGTGATTATGGCAAGAAAAAACAGATCAGAACAGAACAGTTTTTACAGAAAATCAAGAAAGCCCTGTTTTTTACAGGTTCAGTACAATGTTGTTGATGAATCAAAACCAACCATTTGTAGCAACAACAATGTTGATGAATTATCTGGTGTGTCAACTTGCACTGATCTATGTTTAACTCCATCTTCAAACAAATCTTGTCATTTTCTCACCAGGTTTAGCCCTGTTCATCACCAAAGTCTCCTGAATTGTGGTGCTGGTAAGATAATTCATTATGTTGTCCCTTAAAAATCCTATTTTTATGTTTTTATTAATTTTAGAGTGGCTGATAAGTATTTATGATTAATTTTAAGGTTTAATTACAAAAATACCCTTTTAGATTTAGTTTAATTATGAAAAATTCACCAATCTTTTCATAATTATAAATTATCTCATTGATATTTGTTAGCATTTTATAAATTTATCGGGAGGTGCAAATTGAAAGGGTATTTCTAATTTAGAAAAATAATTAGATTTTGTATTGCTATTTTTATAAATGTGAGGGTGGTGGTCTTTGATTTTTTTTTTTTTTTGTTAATGAAAGAGAAAAATGTAAAACGAAATCACATATCAATTTGGGTTTTTTTGTAATTTTCAAAATCTCAAATTTTTTTTATAATTAGTCCAAACCTTAGGGTTCTTTTTGTAGTTATCCCTTATGAAAATCAACATTTTCTCAAAATTATAAGTATCTTAATGATATCTGTTTTATATTCTACAAATTCACCGTGATGAGAACTGAGAAATGTATTTGTTAAGCAAATACAAGAAGATGTTTGTATTCTCTTAAGTTGTATTTGTAATTTTGAAAAATAACAAGATTTTTTTTTTATTTGTGTAATTAGGCCAAATAACCTGGAGGATAATATTTACAATTGACTCTAATTTTAAATTTTTTTTTTCATCTTAATCCAGGCATTGAAGGGGCCAAAATGGTATTGGCACTTGGGAGCAGTGAAATCCAGAGTAAGGAAAATAATTATGAATCAGGTCATTCAGATTCAAATTCTGAAGTTTGTGCATCAGAATCAGTAGCTAACAATATTAGGGCCAATCTTTACATGTATGGGGAAAATCAGATTAATAAACTCCAAAAAATTGATTTATCTATTGAGGAAGAAAGAGGTATTGCTCTGGATAGCAGAGATATTGTTCTTAGTACAGAGGAGTGTAACCGAAGTCTCTTGGGTAAAATTTTCGGGGAAAAAAAAGCTAATTTCTTCGGACTTAAAAATACGATGTCTTTTATTTGGCAAACTAAGAAAACATTTGTGTTAAGAGAGATTGGGGAAAATTGTTTCCAATTTGTGTTCAAGTCTCAAGCTGATAAAAATAAAGTTCTTAGTGGAAAGCCTTAGATCTTTGATAATCAGTTTCTCCTCTTGAAGAAATGGGATGTTGACTCGAGTAGGAATATGGAAAGATGGCATACAGTTGAAGTTTGGGTACAAATTTGGAATCTCCCAATTCATTGGGTGTCTGCTGAAACGGGCGTGAGAATTGGTAAGATGTTTCCAAGAGTGCTCGATGTTCTTGTGTCGGAAACAGGAAGTTGTAATGGTAGATATGTCAAAATTAAGACTGAACTGGATTTGGAGAAACCCCTTCTCAGAGGTGCTAACATTTCTCTTGAGGATTCGTCGACTTGGGTGGATTTCAAGTATGAAAATCTTCCTAGCTTTTGTTTTTATTGTGGAGTGCTGGGTCACATTGACCGATCTTGTGTTCGAAGAACGAACGATATCCAGGAAGGAAATTTAAAAGAAGGCAGATTTGGAGAGTGGATTCGAGCACCTAATCCATCTGTTGGGCATTATGCGGGAAAAATGAGTAATGTTGAGCAAGGGAAGGTGGTGACTAGAACAGGGGGGGTTGCTGAAACCGAAGTGGCAGAGAAGGAAGGAGACCATAATGTTATCTCCCAGAAAGCATGTGTGGTTTTGAAGAAGGATTTGGAGGAGAAGGGAAGTGGTAATTTAACTGAGAATTCGGAGAAGATTAGCTCTAATTCCTCTCCGTCATCTGCACCGACTAAGGCAACGCTGCTAAATTATCCTATATCAGAAAATGGGGAGAGAAAGATGATGGCTTCATCTAGTCAAATCTCAGAACCTAATTGTGAGAACCAGAGTATTCACAAATATTTGGTCGAGTTGAAAGAGGTAACAAGGCAGCCAGGTCCTATGCTTATGGAATTTGGACGACAACCTCTGTTTGATATTACTAATGAGACTAATTCTATGGGCAGAGGGAGGAAGAAACTGGGAATTAAAAAAGAGGGCTTCAGGAAAGAGAGAAATAACAATGATATCTTGATGAAAGACAGTGGTGAATTACCTTGTGGCGCTAAAAGGAGGCTGTTAAATGTGATGGAACACGCTGAGATCGAAAAGTCAGATAATAAGAGAACCAAAATTTTTTCTGAGAAAGAAAACTCTGAAGGGGTGGGTGCCAGCCTCAACTGGACCCCAAGTTACCAATGAAGGTATGTGTGTGGAATTGTAGAGGTCTGGGAGGACCCTCTACAGTTTCCCAGGTGAAGGAGTCGTTGAGATCCTATCTCCCGGATGTATTTTTTCTTTCGGAAACAAAAAAAAATGAAAAATTTGTGGTTACGGTTTGTAAGAAATTGAAGTTGGAGTCGAGATGGACTTGTGTTAATCCCGTGGGCAGAAGTGGGGGCCTTTTGGTGTTTTGGAGGCTGATTATGTGACTATTTTGGAGATGAATTCCTCTAGTTTTTGTATCGAAATCCACCTGCGTAATAACCGTACGGATGAACATGTGTGGGTTATTTTTGTTTATGCGAGCATTGTGGCCCAAGTGAGAGATCAACAGTGGGAGTATCTTGTTCAGGCGAGGAAGAAATGGGGAGAGTTATGGTGCATTGGTGGGGATTTCAATGCTATTTTGAGTATGAGGGAGAAAAGAGGAGGGATCTTTAGAAATGCATATTATTTCCAACAATTTAGACAATTTGTTGGGGATATGAATATGGGTGACTTGGGCTATTGTGGGCATGCGTACACTTGGGCGAATAATAGAGAAGGGGAGGGGTTTGTCGAGGAAAGGCTAGATAGATTTTTTGGGTCCCCCAAGTGGATGATTAAATTCCATGGTTGTGTGGTGCAACATATTCCTAAACATTCATCTGACCATAGCCTTCTTTTTTTGAACACTGAAGTTGGGGCTATTAAAAAAAAAAGAAGAGGTTTTACTTTGATCAGAGATGGACCAAAATTGAGGGGGCAGACATTGTAATTGAGAATGCATGGAAAAAAACTGTAGGGGGCACTCCACTAATCCAAATTCAGAGGAAGATTGAACAATGCAAAATTGATCTTCTTAAATGGAATAAAAATCGATGCCTAATGCTTCCAAGAGAATTGCTCATCTTAAGGAACGTCTGGGATCTATTTGTACTGAGGGGGGTAATAGGAATTGGCAAGAGTGGAGTTCTCTCAAATTCAAGTTAAATGTGGCTTATGCGGATGAGGAAAAATTTTGGCATCAAAAATCCAGGCTTCAATGGCTTAAAGAGGGTGATAAAAATACTCAATTCTTTCATGCGTCTGCGAATCAAAGAAGAAAAACAAATTGTTTGGATAGGCTGGTTAGAATTAATGGGACGGTTTGTGGCTCTGATCAGCAGATTGGGGATGAAATTACTGGATACTACTCAGAGTTGTTCAAGTCTTCATGTCCTGCGAATGATGGGAGCATTTTAAACGGATCACACCTTCAATCACCCCTGAGATGAACAAGATTCTTACCAAACAGGTCACAGAGGAAGAGATTAAGAAAGCCCTTTTTGATTTCAATCCCAACAAAGCTCCAGGTATGGATGGTATGACCCCTTTGTTCTTTCAATTCGCTTGGCCCTTTATTTTTAAAGATTTGGTTTTTGCTGTCCAGGATTTCTTTTGCTGCTCTAAAATGCCCAAATGTGTTAATCACACTCTGATTACTCTGATTCCTAAAATAAAAAATCCTTCCCTTATCTCTCATTATAGACCCATTGTGTTAGGAATTTTATTGTTTAGATTTTGATGAATGCCATGTAAAACTTAGAATAGAAAGTTGGCACCCCAATTCTTCTTTGTAGAAATGTATTGTAACAATTAGAGTGGCCAAGCCGAGTTAAGTCGCCTACGCCCTAACATGCAAGAAGACAATCAAGGCTTGAAGGAAAATCTTTGAGAGAGACAATTTGAGTCTGTAACGAAAAGATGACAGAACTCGAAGAAGCGGTGAGATGCAATTGAGTGGAACATCAGTCAAGTCAACTCAAGAGAAGCCAAGTCTCAAGTCAAGTGACGGAAAGAGTCATCCATGATTGGAAGTCGACTCTAAGTCACCTGGGAAAGCAAGGAAAAGCAATCAAGTCGAGATAATCAAAAAGAATCTAGATTTAAATCAAGAGATTTACTTAAACAAGTAATATCTCCATACTACCTTTCTTGGAGTGCTCAGTCCCTGAAGCGTGCAAAAGGAATGAACCAATGGGAAGCACTACACCGTGTCGTACGAAAAAGGTGATAAAACAATTCATACGAGGAAATGGCAATTCCAAGAAGCGCAAGCCAAACGCAAAGTGACTTTCAAAAATGAGCCTATCTCTTCAACGGGCAAATTTTTAAAAGTTCACTATAAAAGGCCGAGGAATTTGTTTGAGAAAAATATGAATGACACATACGTGAGATATACAAGCACATCGAAAAACTTAAACAATCTCAATCCTCAAGCCTACATTTCAAGTACATCAATCCAACACTTACCCGTGAAGGAAAGAGAACTTCAACCTTGATTGAAGAGGAAACCTTGAAAACAAGGGGTCTACATTCGGGAAGGATTGTAGAAAGGTTCAAGGTGAACAAGTCTTAAGCTCTTGGAGGGCATCGTGATCAAATCCAAAGTGCTTAAGCAAGTGAGTTGTAGTACCAAGGCAATCGCCCTGTGAAGAAGCCGAGTTGCCGAACGAGAAGCTTGGTGAGTGATCAAGGCGTCTCGATCGAGTCCCAAAGGATCAAGTCGGCCGTTGTGATCAAGACTTGTATCCGGATTTATTACCACTTTGTAAACCGATCATTACTTAGTGGATTCCTCCAGGAGTTGGAGAAGAGAGAGTAGAAGAATTACCTCATCTTCGAACCTCTATAAAAACTTCTTTGTGTCATTTACATTTCAAAGCATTTAAATTTCGCACTTTTAAATTGCTTATATCTCATTTTGATAAATTTGCTATCCATTTGATAATTTATAAAGTACTAAATCAAGTCAGAAAAACTTGCTTAATCAAACTTAAGGGTGTTAAGTCTTCCTTTAAAACAAAACCACGATTGAGTCAAATTATAGCCAACAACCGAGTTACTCTATTTACGGCTCACCGAGATCGTTGAGAGATTAACTCTACCGAGTAACTAATTCGATTGTCCATCAAGGACATTGTATGTAAAACTCAGAGATTTAAAAGGACTAAATCGAAAATTTGTAAGGTTTATTCAACCCCCTTCTAAACCTTACACTTACACCCCTTGGGACCTACAAGTGGTATCGAGGCGGTTGGTTCATTGAACCCTCCGCACCAGTTCTCGAACTAGATCTCCAAACTTTTCAAAAGCCTCGCTTTAGTACTTAAACTTTCAAAACTCTTTTCTATCATTAAAAGTTATTATCATGGAAGCAAATCTAACACGCATTCCTATGTTCACTATTGAAGAATTTGATGATTGGAAAATTCAGATGCGAGCTCATCTATCAAAGATTACATGATGAGATGTGGATAGTGATAGAAGATGGGCCTCTTCAAATATTAAAGGGTGAACAATTTGTCACGAAGAGTTGCAAAATTGGGGGGAAGAGAAGAAGATCGCACGGACCATGGTTGAAAAACCAAGAACCGAGTGGACAAATGATGACGAGAAAAAGATACAACCTCGACAATGTAGCAAGGACATTCTCTACAAAACCTCGACAAAGCCATGTTCAATAAAGTGAAATCTTGCAAAACGGCTAAGGAAATCGGGACAAACCGACATTGATTTGCGAAGGCTCGTGAGCAAATCAAAGAAAACAAACTATCGTGGTTGTACAAAAATTTGAGATCTTTAAAATGACCTCGGGAGAAAACCTGGATCAACCGGATGCTCGGTTTACGAAATCACAAATGAGTTGTCTACACTTGGAAAGGAATATACACAGAAGAAATGTGTATGAAGATCCTAAAAAGTCTTCCAAATTTGAATGGGAAATGAAGGTCATGGCATTGAGACACTCCATGGACCTATCAAAGACATCCAATCATGAGTTATTCTCGGACCTCAAAGCCTACGAGTTTGAGTGAGAAGGAAAGACAGGAAGAGACACATGTACCCAAAACAATTTGCTCTAATTGTCAAAGATGGAAGGAGAGTTGAGGTCAAAGAGGCAATTGACCGGAAGAAATAGCCCCCGATGGTTAAAAGATTTAACAAGTTCTTTAACAAGAACTACAAGAGAGGAAAGGGTGAATCCTCCGTAAGACACTCGGCTCCCTCCAAATCAAGGGATGATAGGCCAACCAAGAGAACAGATCATCAACAAGTTGAGTATCAAAGGGTCGACAACTCAAGAATAGAAAGAGTCGATCAAAAGGTCAATATCTATGTTGGAATTGGAGATAAACAGTGTCACTATGCCATTATTTGCTCATATCCTCGTAGTCAACAAGACGAGAACGAAGAATAAAGAAAGGTCTTCAGAGAAAGAAGACAAGAGAAAAAAAGGCAATGATGGGCAGAGATCTTTGAGACAAACCAAGTCAAGAGAGAAATTGACTCGAGAGAGCAATGAAGTTTTGACTACTCAAGTGACTCTGAAGAAGAAGCTTCCTGATCCGCTTAATGGCCAAAGAACAAGATCAAGAAGATGAGGTACAATCTAACTCAACAAGCTGCATTACACTAGTGATAGTGATTGTGACACACACACTTCATCACCCACCGATCTTTATGATTCATTAGGCAAAATGATGAAAGATTTTGAGCACATTAAAACCTCACACACACTATTGAATGAGGAAAAACGACCTACTCAAAAGTCAAAACTCAAAGTCGACTAAGGAGCCGAGTACTCTAAGTCAAATAGTTGATGAGAATAAAAGTTTAAAAATTTGAAAATGCTAAATTAATAGCAGAAATTGTCGCTATAGAAAAGAGGAGAATGACCTCAAAAATGTTATTGCCTCATTCACTAAGGCATCTAAATCATTGGATGATCTTATTATGAGTCAAAGAGAATGTGGAGACAAGACAGCTTAGGATTTAATTCCTTTGTGCCATGTCAAACCTCAAGAGTAATTTTGGAAAAAGGATCTTCAAGTCATGAAGAATCAAAAATCCAAAACTCTAAATGTTGCACACACTTTCAATCCAAAGCACAATACTAAGCAAACTGGCCTTGGTTACAAGGGAAAAGGAAAACATTGATTGAGAGTGCAGAAAGATAAAGTGAGAAGAGATTCACTGAGTCCTCAAACAGACTCCAAAAGTAAAATACTCAAAGAAGAAGCGAGAGCTACCAAAAATCCTTAAAACTCATAAAAGAAATACATATGATGGGAATGGTAGAAAATATCCAAGCCAAGCCGATGGAATAATGTGAACTATCACCTAGACTTATGGAATACAAGCCCAAATGGCAAAGGCCTAGAACTCAACAAAGGCCATTCCAAAAGCATAAGAGCTTTCATCAAAGACACATATGCACCTAAAGCACTACACTCAAAGACACCACAATTACCCAAGAAAGGCAATTGCTAAAACATACACGCAGCATGAGACAAAAGAGACAGGTTGTATGAACCTAGAATCCCCAAGCAATTTGCCAGGATTAATTATGATTATGGCAGCGATAGATGGCAACCTCTTAGAGTCAAATCATTTGGCTATAGGTTGGTTGGATCATCTTACAATTCTAACCCCTCGGGACCCTGCACAAGTATGGGTACCTAAAACTTAATTTCCTTGATTGCGGAGTTCAAGGAGCAGTGAGTGCCAAGGAACCTGGTACATGGATAGTGGCATTATTCCGGACATATGACAGAAATAAGAGAAATCAAAATTCAAGGAAGTCAAAGGAGCCAAAGTCATATTTGGAGGAAATGAAGCTCCTGGTGAAATAAGAGGCATTGGATCCATCAAAAGGAATGGTTTAGAAATCACGAGATGTTGCATATGTTGAAGGACTAAACTTCAATTTACTAAGCATCACCAACTCGTGACAAGGGCTACAATGTTGGATTCAACATGGGAATATGCCAAATCAAAAATATTGAATCAAATGAAGTTGTCCGCAAGGATGTAGATTAAAAATATGTATGTAGTAGATTGGTCAACCGCTACACCCAAAGACTGTCTACTTGCAAAGAGCACAAATTGAATCAAGTTATCGTGGCACAAAAAGCCGAGTCATCCGAATTTCAAAACGATCAACAAACTTGCAAGAAGTCATCTTGTGGAAGGACTTCCGTGACTGATATCTGAAGGAGAGTATATGTGACGATGTCGAAGGGAAAACAAATCAAGTCGCTGTTCAAAGAAAAGACATGCCCATCCTCAACTAGAATATTGCATCTCGCTTCATATGGATCTATTTGGCCCGGTGGAACCAAACCAAAGATAAGTGGAAAGAAATACACCTTGGTGGTAGTAGATGACTACTCAAGATATACATGGACAATATTCATGTGCAAGAAAAAGAAACTCTACAAAAACTACCACGGTGATGAAGAGGATTCAAAATGAGAAGAGTCAAACCATTATCAAAATAAGATCGAGATAGAGGAACCGAGTTTGTCAATGGAATAATAACTCGATTGTATTGAGAATGGTATTGGTCATGAATCGTCACAGCAAGGACTCACAGTGAGAATGGAGTTGCAGAAAGAAGAAATAGAACCCTCAAAGAAGCGGCAAGGACCATGTTAGTCAAGGGGGTTACAAAAAGATTTTGGGTCAAGCAATCAACACAACTTGCTACACCCAAAACAGGATGTATGATAAATGAGACGGTGACAAAGACTCCTATGAGGTCCTGGATGGAAGAAAACCAAATGTTGCATATTTCGGGATATTTGGATGTAAATGCTTCATCCACAACAATGGCAAAGACAACCTAAAGGCTTTTGATGCTAAAGTCGATGAGGGTATCTTCAGATACTCGGTGAAAGCAAAGCTGAAAGTTCTCTGAATACTCAACAAAAGAACTATGGTTACGAAGAATCCATTCATGTAGTATTCGATGAGCCAAATGTAAATGGGGAAGACATTGAAGAGTCGGTGATAAGTCAATCATCCAACCTTACAGAAGAGTCCCTATCTTCAAGAAGGGCAGGATTATCAATTGAAGAAGATGAGATAATCAATCTCAAAAGCGGTGGAAAATGCAATTTGAGTGATCACGAGAGAGCCGACCACAACAATACAATTTGCAAGTCAATCGAATCCACTAACTTACTTCAACTCGACGTAAGATGGCCGAGAGACCATCCACCGTAACTTGTCATTGGAGATATAAGAGAGGGTGTCAAGACAAGATCCGAGAACCCAACAAGAAGCAATGTTCACATGCTTCATCTCGCAAATAGAGCCCAAAGATGTGTCACAAGCATTGGACGACACACATTGGATTCAAGCTATGCAAGAAGAGTGAATCGGTTTGAGAGAAATAAAGTATGGGAATTAGTACAAAGACCCACACATCAAAATGTTATTGGAACCAAATGGGTATTCAAAAATAAGATGAACGAGGAAGGTTCTGTGGTAAGAAACAAAGCAATATTGGTAGCCAAAGGATATTGCCAAGAAGAATGAATAGATTTTGATGAAACATTTGCTCCTGTAGCAAGATTGGAAGCTATAAGAATGTTTCTTGCCTATGCGACTCTCACAAGAATTTCATTGTATATCAAATGGATGTAAAAGAGTGCATTCTGAATGGTTTTATGGAAGAAGAAGTGTATGTTGAACAACCTCCAGGATTTGAGAGGAAGACTCTTGGAGACAAGGTATACAAACTCAAGAAAGCCCTGCACGGATTGAACAGGCACCCTGAGCATGGTATGATACCCCGTCACAATTCCTAACGAAAATGGATTCACAAAAGGAAAAGTAGATAGAACACTTTTTTTAATTCAAGACAAGAAGAGTATCTTGCTTGTTCAAATATATGTTGATGACATCATCTTTGGATCCACTAACAAAGAGTTGTGTGAAAATTCTCAAACCTCATGCAAAGTAAATTTGAAATGAGCATGATGGGAGAGGCGACATTCTTCCTGGACTTCAAGTAAAAAAAAGTTGAAGGATGGAACCTTCATAAGTCAAACGAAATACACCGAGATTTAATGAAGAAATTTGGTATGGAGGAGAAGTCTTTCAGTAAAAATACCAATGAACACATCACCAAAATGGACATGGATGCAGATGGCAAGCCAGTAGATCAAACAAGATACTGAGCACTTATGGATCATTGCTCTATCTCACAAACTAGCAGCCGGACATCACCTTTCTTTGTAGGTGTATGTGCAAGATTTCAATCTGCTTCAAAAAGAGCCATATGACAAAGAAAGCCTAAGAGAATATTGAGATACTTGAAAGGAAGCCAAGAAGTAGGCCTATGGTATCCAAAGGAAGGTGGATTCAAGCTAATTGGCTATTCAGACTGACTATCTTTGGATGCAGAGAGTGGACAGGAAGAGCACTTCAGGCACATGTCAAATGCTTGAAACAGACTAATTTCCTGGTTTAGCAAGAAGCAAAACTCAATAGCCACCTCTACACCGGTGAGGCAGAATACATAGGCGGGCAAATTTGTTGTGCCCAAGTCCTATGGATGAGACAAAGTGAGAGACTATGAAGTTGAAGAAAAAGAAATTCCAATCATGTGTGATAACACAAGTGCAATTGCAATCACTCAAAATCCGTGTTGCACTCAAGAACAAAACATATAGATGTCGATATCATTTCATAAGAGATCATGTTGAAAAAGAAGGACATTATCTTGGAATATATCTCAACCGACAAACAACTAGCCGACATCTTCACAAAACCACTATGTGAGTCAAGATTTGAAGAACTCAAACATGAGTTGGGGCTAATTGAGCTAAGCCGAGACACGGAAGAATCAAAGAAAAGAAATGGAACAGAAAGAAGGTGAAAAGAGTCGAAAAACAAAAATCACCAAGAATCACGGTAGACGAAAAGTCACTATATACAAGTCAATCGGTGAAATGAGTCACTAAGAGAAATGTGAGAAGCAGAGTTAAATCGCCTAAGAGATAAGTCGAATAACTTATGAGCAAAGTGACAAAAACGCAATGCGTTTTGACTTAGCGGGAATGTTTTAAGAGACACGTCAAAGATAATGATGATGTGTACGACATAAAGTCCGCACACCAAGCCTATGATTGGATATAAATGTTGCCGCATTAAATACGAGACATGAATCGCTTCAATATGCGTGCGAAATCCAAGCCGTTGATTTCGATCACGATTCAAAAACCGCCCGCACGCCCTCCTTTCATAAACCATATTTAAACCATTTTTCGTCCGTTTTCTCTCACACTTCTAAAAACTGCTCAATCTCTCTCTCTCAAAAAAAGGCAAAGGCAAATACTCGAAACCCTATCAACCTTCAAATCAATTTCGAATTTTTCTTGAAATTATTCTCGAGAAATGGCACCAACTTATGACTTTACCAAGTTGGGAAAACAAATCCACACCTGTTCGAGTGTGGATTTCGATTTTAATGGTGAAGCAGGGTCCGACGACACCTGGTGAAGAAAATCGCGGAGAAGTTGGAAACGTCAGACTAAAACCGTTTCTAATTTGGAATATCCTATGACCTATGTGGAGGAGGTCGCACAATTCTACGTGAATGCCGAGATTCACGACGAAGAATCAAGTCATCCTGCTCACGGAAGCGGTGACTATCACCGCCAAGGATTTGGTGAATATTGCTCACTACCGTGAAGGAGCAACCGAGATTAAGGAAGCCGATGTAAACTTGGGCCGACGATGGAAAGAAATAGCCAAGTCCGACCTTTGCCGATAAAATTATATACACAAAGAAACAAGAGATCGCTAAAGGAGGATTATCACAAATTGTTGGACATAGTTGCCAAATGTATCGACATCAAATTTGGCGACTTTGACCAATGTCAAAGGCAAAGCCGATTGTGATGGGCCGTAATCATCGAAGAAAAGAAGATCAATCGGGCCGAAGTTTATCTACAGCAGACTCGCTTAACGTGGGGAACAAGTCCTTCAAGGAAGATGGGTCATTTGGAGGATCTCGGGATATGGCCTAGTGATTGGCCGACTATGGAGGTGAAAGAGTCCTCTCGCATACATGGGAA
This sequence comes from Rehmannia glutinosa, assembly GCA_016081115.2. Taxonomy (NCBI): domain Eukaryota; kingdom Viridiplantae; phylum Streptophyta; class Magnoliopsida; order Lamiales; family Orobanchaceae; genus Rehmannia; species Rehmannia glutinosa. The sequence goes on from JABTTQ020001908.1 coordinate 372,722, forward strand.
AGCATTCCATGTTAACAAGAGGATGTTGAGCTAACCTCTCGGTGCTCGAGGAGAGGAAGCGAGCTTACGCCAAGAGAGCGACACGGTGAGGGGGAATCACCGACCCAAGACACTTGTGCCTCCTCTCCAACTAAGAAGAAATTTTGCCCCTGCGCACTGCCGAAGAAGATCACGCCATGCAAAGAAAGAAAACCAAACATGCTCCCGCCCGCGCAGAGTCACCGCCCCAAAGGCCATGTCACCGCCCTGCAGCAGCGATCGATCGAGAAGGACTCCCAAATACCTTCTCCGATCGTCAAAAGGAGGAGAATCGACAAGCCTAGACGGCGGCCGGCTCCTAAACAAACAAACACAAGCAGGCCCTGCCGCCAAGACTCGAGGAGGACGCGCTCGAACAGTAAATTCCTCGGTACAAACCAGAGAAGAAGACTCATCAAGCGGTCGAACAGAGAAACCGGTTGAGTCGATTACTCGGCCTAGCACAAATACAGGAGACTATCGGAGAAGTAGAGTCTCCGGATGTAGTTGATGAAACAGCTGACCAAGTCTGTCAAGGCGATCACAGAGGCAACTCAAGACTGTTGTAGCTCACACAAACAAACTCAAGAAGAACCAAATTGCCCAAGCGGATAGTGATGTAATGATCCTATCTCCACCTTACCCGACATCCAAAATCGCCTGCGTGAGTGGAGAAAATGGAAGCCGAGCAAGTCAAGGAAACAGTTCCAACTACCGAATTCATAGAAGAAGAAGAGGAATCGCTAAATTTCTCGATCGACCATCTTGTGCTCCCAAAGACTTGATGAGGAAAATCGCTTAGACATCCCGCAAATCTACAAGGAGGGGGAGAGAGCAAAGCAAGTCAAGAAGCCAAGACGTGAGAAGGCAAGATCGCCCTATCTCCCGGCACACGTAACACTTCCATCCTCTCCTTGATGTCTTCTCGAAAGTGACGAGGAACCAGGAGAATGTCGCCGCTACGAAGAGTTGCAAACGCAGCAAGTTCGCACGAATCAAGAATCCTTCACGAGCAAAGATTAATGGAGGGACCAGGAGAGTCCTCGAACACACGGTGAAATCGATCCAATGGGAGTGGTTCAAAGCAAATAGCCATGTTGTTATTCGCTTTACCACTTCCCACTCACTCGGAAGAAGGATAAGGGAGATGGCGATGAAACCGGCTAGTGGGGACCCCAGGTTGAGCCAACCCTGTTGAAGGTGTGCTACCACCGCCCCAACGGTGAACCATCAATTGCCTTGTGCAGGGAGTCCGGAGACGAGTGACCCCACTCCAAGTCACTCACCGGGTGCGCGCCGGGGGGAAACTCCCTCCACCGCAGCAAGGTCGGAGGATCTTTGCGGATGACTCCACAAAGAAGCAAGGAGGCTAAGAAGAGAAATTACAATCACAAGAAGAATAGCAAGTTGCCATCAACGAAGCTCGCACGATTGAGATCTGCCTCGGTGAGGTGCCAACCGCTGGAAGGCTAATGACGCCGCCGATGCGCCGAGGCACGAAGCCTGAAGAACACCACAGGAGTTAACACTGGCGATGAAAGTGCAATCCATGGGGTTGAGACTCCAATGGATGCCATTGTAAAAGACCCTAAACAAAGTGACATGTCGAAAGGGAGACAGTGCCTCGCAGCAGCAGAGACCATTTGGAGGAAATGAAGGCCCACGGGAGGTTGAGACTTCCGGGTAAAGAGGTCAAGTAGAGAACATCCCTCCCGCAATCATCGACCCATCCGAGAAGGAGATCGCGCACTCCATGATTCCCGTGACAACCCCGATGTCACTTTTCCGGGATCGGCGAAGAAGAAAGCCGAGTCAACCCCATGACAAATCCAAGAGACTCGATTTGCGGATGTTCCAGGCACGAGCAAGTCTCGATCCCAAGACTACTCGTCAAACTTTTAACTTTGATGATGAGCCACCACTAGAAATCTCATCATCGTCCGATGACTATTCACGATAAGGCCGAGGACAAGTCTCTCGAAATGGAAAAATCATTTGAGACCAACGACGCCTGTTAAGACAGTGAGGCTCGCCAGTCGGGTCTACTTCACAACCAAACCCAACCGAACCGAGACCACCGCTCCCGCTCCTCAAGATACTGGTGGATCGATTCCCAAAAGAACTTCACGCGCACCGCTTATCATCGAACAAATCCCGGTTAGGTGATGAATCCTTTGTGGAATCTTTCCCTTTCTCACCGGAGATACGAGAACTCCACGAAGAGTCGAAAATGAGCAAGCACGCTATCACAGACCACCTCCTGTGTTTCACTCGTGCACCATTATTCCAGCCGATTTTGATTTGAATTTGATGGCCATCACCGCAATGAAGAATCGGTGAAGTTCAAGTGTTCAAGGCACTCTTTCTTTGAAGTTGAACGAATGGAGAGGCATCAGCCTCTTTGGACATGCGCCCTGGACAACAGAGATGCCAACTTTACAAACGGTGACTTGAGAGGCATCACGGTCGGAGATAAGGAATGGTGGCAACAAAGAAGAATCAATGCGTGTGGAACAGGTGAGATACTTTAACCTTATTCAACAAGTCCGCTGGTGTGGAGAGAGTGAAAATGTTGATGCGTAAAAAACGGCCGAGGAACACATTGAACATATGCATGAAGCTCACACGCCGAGATCAAGGCCGCGTGAGCGTAATGCAAATGATATACTGCGTTTGGAAGAACACATGACAAGAAAATTGACCTTTCTCATGGCCGAGATGAAGCCGATTTGTGAGAATCCAACGCTACTCGGGCTCAATTTCGCGGCAAGATACAACGCAGCAGACTTGAAGCAAAATTCAACCATCAAGATTCGACTTCATACTTGCCAAAGATGTTCCAGGGTTCCTCTATCCTTTGATGATGCCAAAAAGGGGAAGAGGAATACCTTAAAGCAAAGAAAATCAAGTTTCGAAAAGAAAGGAAGCGGTGACAAGGAACAAATTGAGAAGGAAAATCGGTGAGGAAATTTTGAAGCAAGAAACGAAAATCGAGGGGGAAGGATCAAAAGATATGACCTGATGATTGCACAAACCCCCCAAAGGGTCTTGTCACTGGTGACATTATAAGCAAAAACTCCCCGTGACTCGCCACTCCAACACTGTTGTATCTATGGCCGAGAAGAGAAAAGCAATTGAAGCGAGGATGAAGGAGGTGGAAGGAAGAATGGATGCCAGGGTGATGAACATCTTGAAAGAACACGGAGGCATTCGGTTGGACAGAGACACGTATGCCATTTCGGATGTCGGGACAGAGCCAAGATCGATTGATGAATTCAAAACGCTCGAATCGAAGGATATTTTGCAAATATGTCCATGGCTCAAGCTTGGGACTCAGATCTTGGGAAAAAGTGGTCTCACATTATGTGAAGAAAGCCGACGACAGACAACGGACAATACTCACTCGCTCTGTCACTCCGCCGGGCACTTTGGAAAAGAAAGAAGGCCCCCAAAGACAAAGATACGCAGGCAGGTAGAGAAGAAGAAGCGGCGAGTGGAGGAAGAAGCTTGCACTGAAGGCCTCCGCCCAAGAATATTGAATACGTAGATCCGGGAAAGAAAGGAGGGATCTACTGGCCGGGCTTGACCAAGTGGCGAACTTGCGAGTGGCTAAAACCAACGTTGAGTATGTAAAGAGAATAGAAGAAGAAAACAAAAGACAAACTCGGCTATGGCGGGAGAGACAGGGAAAGAACAAGGAAAGTTGAAGCCGCCAGGAAGGCATATGAGAAAAAAAGGCGGTGACAGCGAGAAGAAGAGAAGAAAGAGAAGAAGATGCCGATCAAGATGAAAGAAGGAGACAACGAAGGAGATGAAGTGTTCTTTGCCCAACCCCTTCGTGTATTTTATATGTAAATACATACAATGTAAGTCTTACGTAATAAAGCTATATATATTTTCTATTTTTTTGTGAAGACAATTACATACTCGATACACCTTGTAAACTTGAGTTGTGTTAAGTACAAGAATGATATGATCAATAAAAAGATTGATTCTAAGATACATTCTATGTCGATACACTATTTGTATGTATCTTTGTTATTTGCATCTTTGTATGATTTAAGTTTTGACATCATCAAAAAGGGGGAAATTGTTAGGAATTTTATTGTTTAGATTTTGATGAATGCCATGTAAAACTTAGAATAGAAAGTTGGCACCCCAATTCTTTTGTAAAATGTATTGTAACAATTAGAGTGGCCAAAGCCGAGTTAAGTCACTACGCCCTAACATGCAAGAAGACAATCAAGGCTTGAAGGAAAATCTTGAGAGACAATTGAGTCTGCAATGAAAAAAGAGCAGACAGGAACTCGATCGAAGAAGCGGTGAGATGCACGGTGAGTGGAACATCGGTCAAGTCAACTCAAGAGAAGTCAAGTCTCAAGTCAAGTGACGAAGAGTCATCCATGATTGGAAGCGACTCTAAGTCACCTGGGAAAGCAAGGAAAAGCGATCAAGTCGAGATAATCGTAAAAGAAATAAGTTTAAATCAAGAGATTTACTTAAACAAGTAATATCTCCATACTACCTTTCTTGGAGTGCTCGGTCCCCGAAGCGTGCAAAAGGAATGAACCAATGGGAAGCACTACACCGTGTCGAGAATTCGAAAAGGTGATAAAACAATTCATACGAGGAAATGGCAATTCCAAGAAGCGCAAGCCAACGATCGCAAAGTGACTTTCAAAAATGAGCCTATCTCTTCAACGGGCAAATTTTTAAAAGTTCACTATAAAAGGTCGAGGAATTTGTTTGAGAAAAATATGAATGACACATACGTGAGATATACAAGCACATCGTAAAAACTTAAACAATCTCAATCCTCAAGCCTACATTTCAAGTACATCAATCCAACACTTTGTGAAGGAAAGAGAACTTCAACCAGTTGAAGAGAAACCTTTGAAAACAAGGGGTCTACATTCCGGGAAGGATTGTAGAAAGGTTCAAGGTTGAACCAAGTCTTAAGCTCTTGGAGGGCTTCGTGATCAAATCCAAAGTGCTTAAGCAAGTGAGTCAGAGTAGCATGGCAACCGCCTGTGAAGAAGGCGAGTTGTACGAGGAAGCCACCGGTGAGTGATCAAGCGTCTCAGATCGAGTCCCAAAGGATCAAGTCATTTGTTGTGATCAAGACTTGTATCCGGATCAATTACCACTTTGTAAACCGATCATTACTTAGTGGATTCCTCCAGGAGTTGGAGAAGAGAGGAGTAGAAGAATTACCCCATCTTGAACCTCTATAAAAACTTTTTGTGTCATTTACATTTCAAAGATTTAAATTTCTCGCACTTTTAAATTGCTTATATCTCATTTGATAAATTTGCTATCCATTTGATAATTTATAAAGTACTAAATCAAGTGTAAAAACTTGCTTAATCAAACTTAAGGGTGTTAAGTCTTCCAATGAAAACAAAACCACAAGTTGAGTCAAATTATAGCCAAGCCGTGAGTTACTCTATTAATTGGCTTTCAAATTTGAGTCGTTGAGAGATTAACTCTCTTGAGTAACTAATTCGATGTCCATCAAGGACACGGTTTGTGTAAAACACTGTAGATTTAAAAGGACTAAATCGAAAATTTGGTAAGGTTTATTCAACCCCCCCTTCTAAACCTTACACTTACACCCCTTGGGACCTACAATTAGTCTATGCAATGTGCTATATAAAATCATTTCTAAAATCATTGCTAATAGACTAAAACCCGCCCTAAGTTCTTGTATCAGCTTTAACCAATCTGCTTTCATCCCTGGCAGACAAATTGTGGACAATGTTGTTATTGCTCATGAGTGTCTGCACTTTTTGAAAAACCTGAGGAAGAGTAAAAATTATTTCATGGCGATTAAATTAGATATGGCTAAAACTTACGATAAAGTTGAGTGGAAGTTCCTTGCATCTATTCTGACTAAAATGGGTTTTGATAATCAGTTTGTTAAATGGATTTTGGCTTGTGTGTGTTCCTCATCTTTTTCTTTTAATGTGAATGGTCAACACGTAGGGTATGTGGTTCCGTCTAGGAGCATTCGTCAAGGGGATCCCCTTTCTCCCTACTTGTTCATTATTCTGTCTGAAGCCTTGTCCAATCTTATTAAACAGGCTGGGATCTGTGGGGCTTTTCAGGGTATCAAAGTGTGTAAAGCTGCCCCACCCATCACCCACCTTTTTTTTGCGGATGATTCTATCCTTTTTGTAAAGCGGATTCTTCCCAAGCAATGTTTGTTAAGAGTCTCCTTGATAAATATTGTAGAGCCTCGGGTCAGTCAATTAATCTTGATAAATCCTCTATTTTCTTTAGCAAAAATACCGTTCAAGCCTCTAAAGAAGTTGTATGTCTCACTTTTGCTGGTATTTCAGAGCATTTGAGTTCCAAATACTTAGGGCTTCCCATGCTTATTGGTAGATCAAAAAAAAAACGTTTCAGTATGTCTTGGATGTGGCTGGTAAAAGAATCATGAATTGGAAAAACTCCTTTCTTAGCTCTGCTGGTAAGGAAATTTTGTTGAAATCTGTTGTAAATGCCCTTCCTAATTATGTTATGTCGGTGTTTAAACTTCCTGTGGGCATTTGTCAAAATTTGTGTAGATTGGCTTCTTGCTTTTTGGTGGGGGTGAATGGGGAGGGTTTGAATAAAGTGCATTGGGCTTCTTGGGATAAACTGTCTAAGGCTAAAGAGAAAGATGGTCTTGGGTTTCACAATTTTGTGGATTTAATTCTGCTTTACTTGCCAAACAGTTGTGGAGAGTCATCACACAACCTAATCTGCTTATGAGTAGGATCATTAAAGCCAAATACTTTCCTAATATTCAGATTTTCTCCGTTGTGGCTAAAGCTTCTGATTCATGGTTGTGGAAGGGATGGATTTCCTCTCTCCCTACTTTGTTACTGGGTGTTAGGTTTCAAGTGGGGGATGGTAAGTCGATTAGGATTTGGGATTCTCCTTGGGTCCCTTCTGTGTCACCTTTTAAACCTGTTAGGGCTGGGGGGTATGGGTCGAATTTGGTGTGGGTTAGTGAGCTTCTGAATGAGAATAAGAGTGATTGGAATGTTTCTCTTGTTTATTCTGTGTTTTCTCCTGCTGATGCTTCTTCTATCCTGTCTATATCTCTAAACCCCTCTAGAAATAAAGATAGATTGATATGGCATTTTGAAAAAATGGTGTGTTCTTTGTCAAGTCTGCTTTTCGTGCTCTCCAAAATCAGAGCAATTTGTGTGAGGATCTTCCCGAAGCCAGCAATGCTGGTTGTGTGAAACAGAAAATTTGGAATTTGTGCTGGAAACTCAATGTTAAAGGAAAGATTAAATTCTTTATTTGGAAATGCCTTAATGGTTTTTTACCTACTGCTGATAACTTGAGGAAGAAAAGAGTGGAGGTTGATCCTGTTTGCTGTGTCTGTGGGGAGGAAACTGAGTCTATTGACCGTTTATTTTTCTTCTGTTCTAGAGCTAGACTTGTTTGGAAGCTTGCACCTGTTTTGTGGTCTGGTTCTCATCCCAGGTTTGATTATTTTCATTCTTGGTGGGAACATTTGTGTTTGGTTGGAAAAAAAGAGATTAACCAATTTAGAATTCAACTTTCGGTGTATATTCTTTGGTGGTTATGGAAATGCAGGAATTTATAGTTGTTTCAAAAGATTTATTTTTCTGAGAAGGAGATCGTGGATAAGGCCTGTGCTGATTGGAAAGAGTACCTGAATGCCTCTAGACTCAAACAGAGCTTGGGGACTGAGCTGGTGGCCTCTTCTTTTTGCTGTCTGGAGCCTCCACCCATGGAACTAAAAGTAGGATTGTTTGTTGGTGCAGTCAGTGCTTGTACTTCCATGGATGAAAGAGCAGGTTTGGGGGGTATTTTCTGGTGTGATAAAGGAAAGATGCAGTTAGCATGGAGATCTTCTAGGGAGCAGATTCTTACTCCAGTTGAAGCCATTCTTATTGCGGTTCGGCATGCCTTGGTGAAAGCCCATTTTTTTGGTTGGAAGAAAGTTCATATTCAAGTTGATGTACAGGATATTGCCATGAAGCTGAATAAACGTGTTATGTTTGCGTCTCCTAGCTTTGCGATATCCGAAGACATCTACTTGCTATGTCATCTTTTCGAAGTCTGTTTTTTCTCTTTTGTTGAATTTAATTGTAATGGACCTTGTAGTTGTCTTGCCTCTATGGCTGCTTCTGGTAATCCCAGTTGTGAATGGGTTACTAATTTTCCAGATTGGCTCTGTTGAGTCGGGTTGGATCAAACTTGTTGCCAGTTGGCATCTGAATTCTTGTAATTACCTTTGTTGAGTTATGAAATCTCTATCGTTTTGAAAAAAAAAATATCAAGTTAGACAATTGGGTTTGGGTCCTTTGGGGCAACAAAGTTTTTAAAAGGGTGACCTACTGCTTGTGGGTTTGGTTCAAAACACATGCGCGCCACCACCGGCCCGGTTTGGGTCGTGGGCTTGGGCCCTTATACTTTTTGGACTAAATTTATTTAAAATATTTTTAAAAATATTAATTAATTATTTTAATTAATTAATTCCAATAAATGGGTGGTGCGCTGAGCGCACCGCGCACTATTAAGCGAGCGTGCGCGCTGCGCGCACTAAGGATAGTGAGCAAAATCTGTCGTGCGCGCACGTCTAATCTCAAGTCTGAACCGGTGCATCTGTTTGAGCAACCATGTGCATTCTTGGCTGTAGACATGCCTTTTCGATCCAAAAGACATATTTTTTCCATGAGGCACCTTGAGGCCTATAAATATCAACCTCTGCAGATGAAATCATATACGGAAATCAGATAATAAAATTAAGTCATTTTGGATCTGCATATTGAATTACTCCATTCAAAAGCTTGAAAGTTTCAAACAGTATATAGTTCGTTGATAGTTCGATTTTTACAAGTGCTACTAAAATCATACTCGTTTAAGTCGTTGTATCTTAGGAATGATCACCGGAACCGTAAACACTTTGTATACGGAGCAGTTTCGTCTTGTGGAGACAGTATCCAATACTGGGCTCGACTTAACCAGATTATCCAAACACATTCAATTATTTTCTTGTAAACAATAAACCACCCATAAAAAAATCGTAGCACGTAGATATTTTAAAAGTTTTGCAGAGTATAGAAGTGATCGCAAATGTAATCACATATTCAACGGAATAAAATAAAAAGGAAAATGACACAGGATGTAAAAATTTGTTTACAAGCAAACTAGCTTGTAGATGTGTCAATATTGGGAAACTTTCCACTAATAAAATTATTTGATTCCGTATACAAAGAATACTAAAATTAACTAATAGAAAATCAATGAGAAACTTATATCTCGAGTAGATCTGAACTTTGCAAATATAACTTATCCAATATTTGATGTGTATGGATTTCGTTTATCACAATAAATGCATTTAAGTAATTGAATTACAAAGCTAATGAATCTTTTTTCAGCATTAAAAAGAAGTATTTATAGTGGAGAATTTCTCTTTAACCTATGTTCAAGTGATGGACATAGGTATAATCACTGACTATAGGCAGTGGCGTAGATAAGGGGGGCCTCCTCGGCCCCCTGCGCACCTCAAATTTTTTTGTCCCGTTTTTATATGGAAAAAAATGAAAAGATGTATATTTGTAAAAGAAAAAAATAGTTAAGTTAGGGGGAAAATATTTTGGGTTAGGGGTAACCATGAGGGCTGACAACGCCCCTAACTGTAGGTTAGGTCGGCTAACACCGGCGAATTAGGTAGATTTGTGTTAGGCGAAGTGATTGAACTACTTGATTGGGTGAGTCACATTTACAACCTGACATTCATTGGACCTTGAGCTTATCTTCTGGTAGACAATTTCGTCAATCTTGACTAGAATTCTCGAACAAGCCTATATACCACCTCAGGCAAGTCGAAATTAAGTCTCAAATCTCCCTACAATATATTCGTAAGGTCGAACTAAATGGCCAAGATGGTCCACGGCCAGGTTGGAAGACTCGAACTGGTTTGTCTTCGTCCTTAGTTGCTTGTACTGCATCACAACAGGTCGGTTTTATATGTCAACTTGGTCAGCCTTCACTAAGTGTGCCCTTGATCCGTTGTGAACATCCGCATTTTAGTATACGTTGGTACAATCATGATATCCATATACATAATACAAAAAATTTGATGTACAAAGTAAAAGGTTTGTTTTACATAGACCGACTAATCAATGAACCTGCCCATATCGACGACTTTTCAATTTCAGGTTTTGGTACACTTTGTTGACCGTGTGTACGAGAATAATGACTTTTTTTATGCAACTTTTGTTTGGTTTGTTGCATGCCTTTTTGTCTTTTGTTATCAATATGCAGGTAGGTGATACCTGAGGCACTAATTAATCATCCCTTTATTTTTTTTTTTATAATTTTAAATGTCAATTTTTATTGCTTTTTTTAATTTGAATTTTTTGTAAACGTGTGTCTGAGATCACACATAGTGCACTCTTTACTGTGTTAATTAAAAAGAAAAATATATATAAAGCATACCCAAATAGGTATGTCAAGAAAATGCACAGATAGCTAAACTGCACTTATAACCCTGTAGCTATATGGGATTGACATTAGTCCTATAGAAGTCATGATTTGTAAGGAAATCTTATTATTTTCAAAATAATTTGTAATTTCAGTCATTTAGTCGTTGAAAGTTGCCAGAAAAATCTATAAATCCATATTTCCGACCAAACCACTGGCTTGAAAACCAATTCAATTACGCAGACATCTCCAAGTGAGTTTTTCTTTTTTGAGTTTTTGTCCCGATTGTTATGTGGTCTCATGATATGAGATATATTTGCTACATAGGGATAGCAACTCTTTTGGATTAAGGTTACATTTCGAAAAAAAAGGACACATTTCACTCTCTAGGACTTTCCATGATTTTTTTATGTTTCCGTATTTTTCCGGACACTTTTACACTCCCACTAATATTTCCGGATCTTTTTATGTTGTTTCAAACACATTTTAAACATGTTCATCTAATGCAATTTTAGTGAGAAATAATTTTTGCTCCCATTAAATAATCAAATTTATACTCAAAATCTTATAAACAACCAAGAAGTATACACATAAAAAAATACATATTAAAATAAAATGCATTGAAAATGGTATAGAAACAACACATTAATAGAAAAAATACAATTCAATTTTTGATCCAATGCATTGAGAACGTCGAAAACACTCAAGAAACAACAGAATAATATTGAAAACTATATAGAAACAACTTAAAAACAACATAAACAATATTAAAATTACCATCATGAACAAAATTTTTAAAGCTACATTAAAACATCAAAACTACAAGAAAACAAACCAAAAAACATTCATAAAAACATTAAAAACAATATAGAAACAACCAGAAACAACAAAAATGATATATAAAACAACACAATAACGAAAAAGAGCATAAAAAATAAGTAAACATTGTATTGAAACATCGAAACAATATAGAAACAACTAATAAATAATATAAACAATATTGAAACAACTACGTAGCAACATAAAAATGTCCAAAAAAATATGCAGGAACATAAAAATTTAAAAACGTCATCTGAGAGTGTACTGAAGTCAAACAAGACGTAGAACAAGTCAAATGATCGTAAACAATGTCTCTTTTACGAAAAGTTGGTATTTACGAGAATTTCTCAATTTGTTTCCCACTAGTTGTATTTTCATTGGGCCCGTTTTTAATTTATAATTGAACCAAATTTTCCAATTTCTTGGCGATCATTCTTATTCGACCCAAAAAGATTTGTTGAAACTGGACCACGTGGTAATAGGAGCCCAATGGTTTGTCAAACTTATATAGACCGGTTTTGTATTTGTATCGAATCATTACAAATCTGGTTGATGGGTGTTGATAGGGGTGTTCAATTAACCGATTTTTTTTCGGTTAATCGTTAACCGAATCATTTCGGTTCGGTGAATGGTTAAAGGTTTTGAAGAATTTCGGTTATCGGTTAATTCGGTTCGAAAATTCGAAATTAACCGAATTAACCGATTTAACCGAAATATTATATTAAACATATATTTTATATATAATTAAATTTATATATCATATATATTTATTTATTTATATCATATATTAAATATAAAAAAATATATTTTTTACTTTAAAGAAATTTCTGTGAATTATATTTATTTATTTATATTATATATTATATATACAATATATATTTTTGTATTTTAAAGAAATTTCGGTTAATTCGGTTAACCGACCGAATTAACCGAAATATAATTCAGTTCGGTTAATTCGGTAGATATAATTTCGGTTCGGTTAATGGTTTTAACATTTAGCAAATTCGGTTAATTTGGTTTTCGACATTTCGGTTAATGGTTAACCGAATTAACCAAATGAACAGCCCTAACAGGGAGTATAGTAATATATCTCTACTTAAAAAATATAAATAATTGAACACAAAAAGCTACTGGTTGATGGGAGCCCACTGGTTTGTCAAACTTATATAGACCTGTTTTGTATTTGTATCGAATCATTACAAATCTGGTTGATGGGTGTTGATGTATTGTGTACAGGGAGAAGGGGTGTTCAATTAACCGATTTTTTTGGTTAATTAACCGAATCAATTGATTAATTGGTCGGAATCGAATTATTTTGATTCGGTGAATGGTTAAAGGTTTTGAAGAATTTCGGTTATCGGTTAATTCGGTTCGAAAATTCGAAATTAACCGAATTAACCGATTTAACCGAAATATTATATTAAACATATATTTTATATATAATTAAATTTATATATCATATATATTTATTTATTTATATCATATATTAAATATAAAAAAATATATTTTTTAGAAATTTCTGTGAATTATATTTATTTATTTATATTATATATTATATATACAACATATATTTTTGTATTTTAAAGAAATTTCGGTTAATTCGGTTAACCGACCGAATTAACCGAAATATAATTCGGTTCGGTTAATTCGGTAGATATAATTTCGGTTCGGTTAATGGTTTTAACATTTAGCAAATTCGGTTAATTTGGTTTTCGACATTTCGGTTAATGGTTAACCGAATTAACCAAATGAACAGCCCTAACAGGGAGTATAGTAATATATCTCTACTTAAAAAATATAAATAATTGAACACAAAAAGCTACTGGTGGACGGGGCTCTACAAATCTTCTATTTCATTTAGTGATGCGCATATTTATTGCACATAGACATATTCAAATGAATCAAAACGCATAGCTAGTAAAATATTGAACAATTTGGTCACTACAAGAAAACTGCTGATAGACACCATCAAAAAGACACCGATTTTATGACTTTACTGGTGTCTTTTCCCTTCTAACACCGGTTTTATAAGAAACCGGTGTCTAATTAGTGATGTCGTTTGATAAACAACAGCGGTTTCCTATAACCGGTGTCTATCGTAAAAAAAGTCCCGAATAGACACCGGTTTTGGCATCGGATTTCGAAACCGGTGTCTATTTATATAAATTATTTTAGATTAGACACCAAATGTTTTGACACCGGTTATAGAACCGGTGTCTTTATTTTTTTTAACACCAGATCTTTAGACATCTGTTGTAAAATCGGTGTTGTTAGTCCCCTACATTAATTAGGGCACAATTAAATTAATTAAGTTCATATTTTCCCACATACGTACTCAAACCAATCTCCCCTGTGCGGCGCCCCGTCTCTCCCCCCTCCCCGTCGCCCGTCACCCATCACCTCTCCTCTTCCGCAAGTCGCCAACCACGCGCCGTCCGCCCTTGAGAACTTTCTCTTCACAATCATCCTTCCCAAATTCCACAAACATGGCAGATCGCGACCGTTCACAGCCCCACCAATTCCAAATCCATCGTCAACCGCACCCCCGCTACGAAGGCAGCGTTAAAGATCTCCTCCCTTCAAAAGGACCCTCCGCCGTCCAAATTCTCGCCATAATAACCCTCCTTCCCATCGGCGGCTCGCTCCTCGGCCTCGCCGGAATCACGCTAGTCGGAACCCTAATCGGGCTCGCGGTGGCCACACCCTATTCGTGATCCTATTGGCCGGCGCGGTAACTGGATTCCTGACTTTGGGGGCTTTCGGGCTTATAGGGCTTTCGTCGTTCTCTTGGGTCTTCAATTCCTTCAGGAAGGTGACGGGGCAGGAGCCGTTGGAGTACGCCCGGCGGCGCGTGCAAGTGGGGATTATTCAGGTGGGTGAGAAGACTAAGCAAGTAGGTGAAATGGTGGGGGAGAAGACGAAGCAAACTGGTGATACGATTAAGACGAAAGTGAGTAAATTTAGTGTCGTCTTGTATTTAATCTCAAAGAAATTCAGAGATTTTGTTGAGTAATAAGTTAATTGAAGTTCACTTGAGTTCTAGGGTGTTGGAAAATAATGGGTTTTTCATTAGGAGAGCTGAAAATGTTTTAGATTCGAAAAGGATTGATAGCGGCTTGAGGGTATTAGCTGAAGGTTGTAAGAATTTGAGGAGGATAATTTTGATGAATGCTAGTGAGGAAGGGTTAAGCTATTTGGCCAAGAAATGCGAGTTATTACAAGAAATGGAGTTGCATTGTTGCGATGATTTCGCGTTGAAAGGGATTAATAATTGCAAGAATTTGCAAATATTAAAATTGATTGGGAATTTAAAGGAGATTTACGATTCCATGGTTTCAGATATTGGGATGACTATTTTGGCACTAGGTTGTAGACGATTAGTGAAGCTCGAATTATGGATTTTACTTCTTGGATTGATGGGTTGATTTTATGTACATATCTTGACACTATGTTGCTTTTTTTAGACACAATGAATTTGAAGTATTAAGTAGTTTAATTTGATGTTCAATTTAGTTTTGTGAGTTTTGTTGTGCTGTGAAAATTATGAATTTATTAATAAACCAGTAATTTGGGTTCTATTCATCAAAAGACACCGGTTTCAAACCGGTGTCAAATACATAATCTTTTAACATCAGTGCCTTAGATACCGGATATTTTATATCTACGACACCGGTTTAAAACCGGTGTCTTTTAAGGAAACGACACCGGTTCTGAGCCACTGTCAAAAATTTCAGACTTTTAACACCAGTGGCTCTAACACCGGTTATTTTATTAATAGACACCGGTTTAAAACCGATGTCTTTTAAGGAAAAAACACGGTTTTAAACCGGTGTCAAAAAGTTCAGACTTTTAACACCAGTGGCTTTAACACCGGCTGGTTTACTAATAGACACCGGTTTAAAACCGGTGTCTATCAACTTTTTTGTAGTAGTGGGTGATGCGTATTGTATTGCCACTAATTTGACTTGTTTAGTTTGTTTCACGAGCCAGTCACTTCTTTTCTATGTTTCATTTGGTATTTCAGTTAGAACTGTCAATTTCCAATTTAGCCCGTAGGTCGGTCTGATGATAGCAATTGAGATTCTCTATTCCATTTAGTGTTTCATCTATTCATGTGAACTATGTAAATGTCATGTGTATAAACATGACATCATCATGCCATGGCAGATGTTGATAACATTATAAAATAGAAGATGAAATACCATATGAAATAGAGGATGTCAATTGCAAGAATAGGGCCAGACTGGGTTGCATTTATACAAAACCGAAATGAATCGAGCCTACTTTGACACGGTTGGAACGACACGAAGCCTGAGTTGGTCCGATATAATATAGACATAATTATGGGATTTGGGTTGAGTTGATGAAATAGCACACCAATTTAATTTCAGACTGGCCTGACCTGCCCAATTTCTGCATTGGTTTGATGGGCTTAGATCGGCTCGACCCAACCCAAACCTGATTATTTGACAAGTCTAATTTCAATATAATACATCAGGTTCAAGACACATACACAATAAAATTATGTTTTACACGTGACATTGATACGATGAATGTAATATATATATATATATATATATATATATATATATATTTACACAAAAACTCCTATAAGACCGTCTAATGGGTCTCCTGTTAGACGGATCTGACCCATGGACTCGGTGGCATTTTCGTAATATTGGCAGTGGTGTTTAGTAATTTTCAGGGACCACCGGTATTAACAGTCCTTTTGAAAAGTATTAGTCGTCCTTGTAAAAAGTATTAGCAGTTCTTATGAAATGTATTAGTAGTTCCGTCAAGAGTTTTTTAGTATTTTACCTGAATATACTCCCAAAATGTATTAGCAGTCCCTCAAAAGGTATTAGTAGTTCCTCGAAAAAGCATTAGTAGTTCCTTGAATATAATTAAATTTTTCTCCCGAAATGTATTAACAGTGCTTCTGAAAAGTTTTAGCCGTCCTTCTAAAATGTATTAGTAGTTTCCGTGAATATAATTAAATTTTTCTCCTGAAATATATTAACAGTCCTTCTGAAAAGTATTAGTCGTCCTTCTAAAAAGTATTAGCAGTTATTCTGAAATGTATTAGTAGTTCCCTGAAGAGTAGTTTAGTATTTCTCATCAATATACTCCCGAAATGTTTTAGTTGTCCCTCGGAAAAGTATTAGTAGTTTCTCGAAAAAGTATTAGTAATTTCCTAGAGAGTATTTTTAGTAATGCTCCTGCAAAGTATTAGTTTTTCTTATAAAATGTATTAGTATTTCCACATAAAAGTATCAACTGATATTAATACTTGTATCATTTAGTTCTTCGTCTTCAAATACTCTGCTACTACAATATCCATTCTTAAATAAGGATTTTGGTAAGAATGACCTGCACATCTCCTCCATATTTCACTTTCTCATTTACCAAGAAAATGATCCACAATCAGTCCTCCTCACTCTGATGTCATACAAATCCTTCTCTTTTTTTTTTTTCTTGTTGGACCCTTTTATATATCTATGTTCCTGTATTTAAGAACGTTTTTTTACATACAAGAACTAATTCTCTTCTTTATATCATCAGAAAGGAAAATCATGTCTGTGAGATTTGTGGGAGGAGCACGACGACCACGGCGTTTGATGGCATTATCGCCGGAGAGCGGGCGGTTCCACCTCGACGCGGCGGAGACGTGGGCGGTGTACTTTGCAGTGGAGAAGGTAGAGACAGCCGTAGATTTGGAGTTGGTGGTTTTTTTTTTTTTTGCGGATCTCAGATCAGTCTGGATGAGTAGGATATTTAGAGTAGGATATCTAGATCCGTTAGACGGTTTGATAGGAGACTAGTATATCATATATTTATATATGAATATAAGATGAAATATCGTAAAATATAGAAAATACTTATATATTCACCTAGCTACTTGCAAGAATATATAAATGTTAAAAAGTTTCCAGTTCTTGAAAAAGTACAAATAGGGTAGAAAACCTAGTAAAGTTGACAAAAGTGGAAAGCTACCAACCCTCCATGAACAAAATTAATAAGTTAAAATGGAAAGAGGACTTGATAGAATATTATAATATTGGGCACCGACCAGACATTAGGGGCCAGCTTTTAGGGCACATTACATGCCCTATCCCACTTTTGAATCGGACAACTTTTGCAAGTGTGGTAGACATAGCGTGTGCGCTGTTTTTACATAGCTTGTCTTAATTAATTTATGTTTTTGGTACAGTGAGAAACGAGAATTGCATGCATTAGCCTTCAAATTACATTAACATAAATCCATATTGGAGTATACAGACTAAAACAAAGATATGTGTAGACTTACTGCCTCAAAAAGTCAAAATTGTTTTTTTGGTCCGTTAAATTGGTTTGATTTCGCTTTTAGTCCTTTAATTTTTATGGGTTGCGTTTGGCAAATACTAACTTTTCTAAACCTGCACATTTAGTCCAATTTCAAAATGTCGGGGATATCTTATTCCTAAAATGCTGAGTTTGGCCATTTTCCCTTGAAATGACTATTTTGCCCCGTTTTGGAAAATTAAAATTAAAGAAAAAATAGAAAAATAATAATAAATAAAATAAAATAAATAAATAAAAATACTTAAATTAAATTAAATAAAATGGTCGAACATATATTTTTATATTTTTCAACATTAAAAAAATTAAATAAAAATAGAAAATAAAAGTAATAGAAATTTATTTTCTGTTTTTTTTTAATTTTTTGTCTTTTTGTTTTCTATTTATTTTAATTTTTATTTATAGTAGAAAAATTGTAAATAAATATTTTTTCCAGTTTTATTGTTTTTATTTTTTCTTTAATTTTAATTTAAAGTGAAAATTGTAAGTCAATATTTTTTCTTTTTTTTGTTTTCTATTTTTCTTTAATTTTAATTTACGGTTGAAAATTACAGATATATATGTTTTTTTGGTTTTCTATTTTTTTTATTTTTACATATAGTTGGAAATTGTAAATACATATTTTTTCTGTTCGTTTTTCATTTTATTTTTTTTAATTTTATTTACAATTAAAAATTATAAATATATGTTCATATTATTTTCTTCAAATTAAATTAAAAAACAATTTGAACATATATTTTATATTTTTCAACTTTAAATAAAAATTAAGGAAAACTAGAAAAACAAAAAAGTACATTATTTTCTTTTTCTTTTGGTTTTTCTATTTCTTCTATTTCTATTTTTCTTTAATTTCAATTTATAGTTGAAAATTATAGATATATATGTTTTTTTTGTTTCTATTTTTTTAATTTTTATATATCGTTGAAAATTATAAATACATGTTTTTTCTACTTTGTTTTTATTTTTTTTAAATTTTATTTACAATTGAAAATTATAAATATATGTTCAGATTATTTTATTTAAATAAAATTAAAAAAATAGTCCAACATATATTTTATATTGTCAACTTTATATAAAATTATAAATATATGTTCATATTTTTTCTTTAATTTAATTTAATCTTATATTTATTTTTATTATTTAATTTTATTGAAATATTACACAAGTCATGTGATATGCACATGACCAAGGTTTCCATCCAAAAAAGGGTGTAAAATAGTCATTTCATGAAAAAATGACCCAACTCAATATTTTAGGGATAAGATATCCCCGAAATTTTGAAATCGGACTAAATGTGCAGGTTTAGAAAAGTTAGTGTTTGCCAAACGCAACCCATAAAAATTAAAGAACTAAAAGCGAAATCGAACCAACTTAACGGACCAAAAAAGCAATTTTGCTGCCTCAAAAAACAATTCCAACTTTGGTGGCCAAATACTCGAATTGCTACTTAACCACAAGGCGAGGAGAAAGTGGATTTATATCCAATTTTATTAATGTACGTGCAATATATATTAATTAATTAGTAATTTTAGATTCGGGAATTAATTGTATTTTTCGTCCATGAACATAGCCCTAGTTCAATTTTAATGTGGGACAATAGAAATTTTAACACACTCCCTCATGCCGAGTGTGTCAAATATAATGTTAGGAAAAAGGTGTATGATTTCTATTTAGGAAATGACTAAAGTTTGAGTGTTTAGGCTTTTTAGTCGAGGCCTGAATTTGATTCAGTCTGTGCAAGACGAAAACGCCCCGTATACCGAGTGCTTACGGTTCCGTCGCTCATCTCTAAGATACAAAGACTTTACTATTCCGATTTAGCAAAGACTAGCAAAACAGGAACTTCAAAGAAACAATGAGAAATGTCGAACTTTCAAGCTTATTGAAGAAGGGAAATATCAATATGTTGATGATGCAAATGACCGATTATTATCGATGAATTTCGTATATTTTTCATCTGCAGCAGGGTCGATCCTTATAGGCCTCGGGTGCCTCGCGATGGAAA
The DNA here is from genome assembly GCA_016081115.2 of Rehmannia glutinosa. Taxonomy (NCBI): domain Eukaryota; kingdom Viridiplantae; phylum Streptophyta; class Magnoliopsida; order Lamiales; family Orobanchaceae; genus Rehmannia; species Rehmannia glutinosa. The sequence continues at coordinate 392,358 of JABTTQ020001908.1, forward strand.
ATTACGTCTTTTGGCTCGAAAAAGATATATTTTGACCGAACAGATGCATTTGTTCATCGACGCACGACACTGGCTCCTGCCCGTACGTGGATGCACGAAGGTACAGCCTGACGCGTGACCCGACGCACGGGCCGTGCGTCCGCCCGTGCTCAGATGTGAACCAAACCGACTGACGCAGGGCCGTGCGTCCGCCCGTGCTCGGGTGCGTACTTGAAAATACTAATTAATTAATTACAAAAAAATAATTAATTGTTTATTTTAATGATTTTTGTCCAAAAAGAATAAGGGCTTTGAAGCCCAAGCCCGTGCCCAGCCCGGCCCGGACCGAGCCGGCCCGTCGTCGGCGGGCCGAGCAAGCACAGACACGTGTGCGCTTTGAACCAAACTCACAAGCATGTAGGTCCTCACACCTTTAAAAACTTGGGTGCCCCCAAGGACCCAAACCCATAAGTCCAACTTGGGATATATTAAGAGAGCAAACTTTGCCTCATTTTCCTATGTGGGATGGAGCATTTCTCCTTCCCCACATTTTTCATTTTCCATACCATTTTTTTGTATTAAGTGGCTAACTTTTAGCATTAATTTCTCATTCACCCGTAATTGGTTTTGAGAAATTCCAAATGATATTCTCATCTATTCTTTTAGTAGAATTTTTACAAATAATTTAATTATATTTTTCACTAATGGAAACCACTTAATTATTTGGTCAAAATCGAGTCAACACCCATTTTACCAAAACAAGAATTCCAACATATAATTCATATGAGTCGGGTCAAATTCCTAGCATCACCTCCAAACCAAACTCGGGTACTCTAATACCATGATTAGGGGTACTGGCAGTTTTGGACCCGACACGCAAATCATACACGAACCTAACACGAAATTAATGGGTAAGAGTCCAAGTTCAAAATCGGGTCGAACCCAAATACCCTCCATTAAACATGTCGGGTTCGGGTCAATCTACTATGACTCATTTAACCTGTGTAACCCTTTTGTGATGTTAATAAAAAAACTAACTAATAATTATGGTAAGAAAAAAAATAAAAAACAAAAAATGCCCGCAAAACTTAAATGCTAAAATTAGATCTACTCAATTATTTATGTTGTTATTATTTTACATGTCTTTTTATATATTGTCCTCAAAATATGATTAGTGTGTGATGTTATTTATGCAACTATGTTATGTCATTTTGTTTGTTGTGAATTGTTATATATATATATATATATATATATTTATTGATTTAATAGTAGTGATTGATTTTAAAAAACCAAATTTATTCAATTGAACTATTGAATGTATATAAAAAATAATTTTATTGGATAGGTTAAATATGTCGGGTCTGGGTTACATGTGAAATAAATAGGTCGGATTCGGGTTCAAAATTCTGACATGAATAATTAAACAAATATGGTACGGGTTGACTGATTCTGACCTGCGAACCCAGACCCACCAAATTAACACTACCCATGATAAATGACTTGGGTAGAGTTCATCCCAAAAAACTAATGAGAAGGGTCTTTTTATGCATGTTTTATTTGTATATTTAAGTATGATTTGAGTTATTTTATTGTTAGTTTCATAAATTTTTGATTGTACATAGTTCACACTACTCCGAGGTGCTTTTATTGGTGTAGATTGATGATTTGGAGCTTTTTTTGGTGAATTTTGGGCCATGGTTTCATGTCAAAACATACCCGAGGGTTTTTGGATGCAAAAACACTCAAAATTCCAAGCTAAACGCGTCATTACGGGGCCTTTTCAGTCAAACACGGGCAGGGTGTGTTTTTAGGCACGGTCGTGCTTTTTAGAAGTAAAAAACGAGCAATTTTTCGACCCCGGCGTACCAAACACGGCCGTGTTCAGGAAAATCCAAAAACACGGTCTGGCCATGCTTTTAAAGCACGGGCGTGTTTTTCGTCTGGATGTTCTTTTGGCGGAAATTATGGAAGCTTTTCCTTTTTGCTTTTTGACAACCTTTGAGCAACTTTTACATCTCATTTTGATGCACCAAACTCTATTATTCCCTCAATTGTCATGTGGACACAATGATTCAACCAACTCAACTAATGGAAGTGGACTATTGTCATGTGAATACAATGATTCAACCAACAACCATGGAAGTGGAGCATTTGTTAGCATCATTGATGTGTTCTTTCACAAAGATGGTGCCTTTAAAAGCCAAGAGTTTGAGTTGGGAAAGGGATTCATAATTCATGTAGTATCCATTCATATAGAGATTCATTGTGTATTCATCATAGACACTTAGAAAATATTCATTGTGTCCAACATTTTGAGTGGAATTGGGATCAAGAGGTCTTGGAGGAGTAAGCTTGTAGCAACATTGGAGAAGAAGGCTTGGATCAACATCATCTATCAAGGAAGAAGTCATTGAGATTTTCAGAAAGATAAGTACATCATGTCTACAATACTTAAATCTTCTTGTGTAATTTACTCTTTTGTCAAAATCATGAGTAGCTAAACTCCTCGTGTTTGAATGTAATGAACTCTAAAATGGATTTGTGATTAAGGTTTGTATGTTTTTAATAAAATTCTCATGTCTTGTGTGATTAACTTATATCATGTTTATTTCATTCAAGTTAATATTTCTGGTATATTAATTTGATATCTATTCCTCATCGGGTAATCGAGAGATTTATGGTGAGAAAGAACCTAGATATAGGACGACATAAATCTTCTGGATTAGGGTCAAACCTAATATGGGAATTCATAAATCGTTATAATGCAATTTTGGGGGTTTTAACTAGAAAGAGATTTCAGTTCATCAACTTGAGATTAAGAGTTTTTCGCCTTGAGAAAGGGTTTAACTTAAATCGGGAATTTCTACGGTCCACATAACATGAGATTTTATTAAAAGAGATTGGTTTTTACTTAAGGGCTTATGGTTGTATTTTTATCTTGTTGAATCACAAAAACATTCTAGAGGGATTTAAATTCAACACATTTATATCTCTTGATTCTCATTCTACAATCTACTTTTATTTGATTTATTGTAAGTTGCAATTATTTTAAATTCTCTATTTTTCATTTTCCATTTTAACAAACAAAACTCTGAAAATTGCTAGATTAGATAACAAAAAGACGGTAATTATTAGTACTTACAATCCTCGTGGGAATGACACTCGGTACTCAATAATCTATACTACAAAATGATAGGTGCACTTGCCTAAGGTTTTCTAGAGTAGCTTTTGAGCCATCAAGTTTTTGGCGCTGTTGCCGGGGATTGTAATATTAAGAACACTTTATTTTTGTTAATCTAATCATTATTTTTTTACCATTGCCTTTTATCTTATCTATCTTCATAAGTCTTGGATTACACTTATCCTCCTTATTTACCGCAGTGCATGCCTACTCGTCGCCGAATCTGGAAGCGCGAGACCGCCGGTAGCAACACAGAGAAAATCACGAATATTGACTATGAAGAGGATATTAACGAAGGCAAGAATCCTGAAATGGTGGACGAATAACAAAGAACCATGTATGATTATGCCAAACCATCTATGGAGGGGACGTCATCTAGCATCGTAAGGCCCGCTGTTGCAGCCAATAATTTTGAGATCAAACCGAATGTCATTCAAATGGTGCAACAATTTGTTCAATTTGACGGCCTACCTGATGAAGATCCAAACAACCATATCGCAAATATCCTCGAAATCTGCGATACCTTCAAAATAAATGGAGTCTCCGATGATGCCATCCGTTTGCGCCTATTTCCATTTACTCTTCGGGGATGGGCTAAACAATGGCTAAACACTTTACCAAAGGGAACAATCACAACATGGAGCATTATGGCGGAAAAGTTTCTTTTGAAATATTTCCCACCCGCCAAAACCGCACGATTGATGAATGAAATCTCTTCATTCACTCAAGAGGACTATGAGACCTTGTATGACACTTGGGAGAGATTCAAAGAATTACTGCGAAAATGCCCACATCATTGCCTCCCTATTTGGATGCTAGTTCAAACGTTTTACAATGGGCTACTCTCGTCAACAAGGCAAATGATTGATGCGGCTACCGGGGAACTTTGAACAATAAAACACCGGTTCGCTCAAGATCCGATAGAGGGAATGGCCATGAATGGCTATCAATGGCAATCCGCACGAGGTAAACCTAACGAGCAGTGGGTGTTTATAATGCAGATGCAAAGTGGTTACACTACCTGCACAAGTCGAAGCTTTGACCCAAAAGATCGACGATCTAGCGGCTCCTAAACCACCACCAAAGACATGTTTTATCTTGTGAAACTTGCGGAGGATTGCATAATCATCGGGATCGCCCACACACAATACCTCACGCCGAACAAGGCTAATTACGTTGGGAATCAAGGCGTAAATTACCCAAGTAATCCTTACAACAACACATACAATCCTGGGTGGCGACAACATCCTAATTTCGGTTGGGGAAACCAAGGCCAACCACGACCTAATCCCAATCCTGATCTACACACATCTCCCGGATTTCAGCCAAATCAAGGTAAGCCTAACTAAGAAGATCTTATAACAAAGTTTGTGCAATCAACAGATACCCGATTCCAGACAGTGGAAACATCCTTGAGAAATAAGGAGGCATCTATCCATAATTTGGAAAACCAAATAGTCCAGATTGCGAAGATGATTTCTGAAAGGCCAAAAGATAGATTATCAGGTAATACTGAGCCAAACCCAAAGGAGCACGTAAAGGCAATCACCATCAGTTTTCCACATGAGCATGATTATGCCAATACTGCCATGCAGAAATAAGTGGAGGATGACATACCCAAAGAAAAGCTCATGAAAAAGGAGGTCGCCGAATACAAACCCAAGATCCCTTACCGGAGTTTAACTGAAGAAGATAGAAGGGAGGACAAATTTGGTAAGTACCTTGAGTCATTCAAGCAACTACATACTAATATTCTATTTGTTCAACCTCTTTCAAAGCATGCTAAGGATCTAAATGACATCATTTCTAATGAAAATAAGCTTAACGAACTATCAAATGTGCAATTGAATGATAAATGTTCTTACAATAATCTACCACAAAAATTTAATGATCCAGGAAGTTTTATTATCCCTTGTACAATTGATGGTTTACCTGTTGATAGAGCACTAGCTGACTTAGGAGCTAGTATCAATGTGATGTCTTATGAAACATTCAAACATATGGGATTAAGTGAACTGAAACCTACTAGGATGGATATACACTTAGCCGATAAATCGATTAAACATCCTAGAGGTATTATTAATGATGTGTTAGTCAAGATTGATAAATTCATATTCCCAGTTGATTTTGTTATTTTTGACATGCATGATGATATTTAGGTTCCTCTAATTCTTGGGCGTTCTTTCTTGGCTACGGCAAAATCAATCATTGATGTGCATGGGGGAAAATTAACTTTGAGGGTGGGGGATGAACAAGTAATTTTTAAAATTTATGTTGATATTGAAAAGGATACTACTTGTTCTTTTGCCGATTCAATTTCGTTGCACGATGAGAAATCTAAAAATCTCTTGGAGAAAAGTGTTGTTCAAAGTCCATGTTGGAAGCTTATGCCCGAAAAGGGGACCGGAAAGTTCAAAGAGCACATTTTGAAGCATAAAGTTGGAGGTAATACTACTAAATACCCAAGGGATTTTCATAAGTCCAAAGCTCCACCTGACTAATCTCCACATTTGGGTAAATGGTCCAGCTATACGACCTTAAATAAGCGCTAACCAGGAGGCAACCCGGCATTTTGTGTGCATTTTCTTTTACTTAATTTTTTTTATTGATTGGGGATTGAAAAAAAAAAAAACACGGCCGTGTTCGTCACCCAATTCGCGAACATACCCTGGTCGTGTTAAAAAAAATCCAAGGTTTTGTAGAAAAAATTCATATCGAACACACCCCGGCCATGCTTTTTAAGCACGGCCGTGTTTTTATTATAAAAAAAAACTCAACAAAAATAAATTATATTTGATGATTTCACGGTATTCGAGTTGTGTATCCTTGATTAGGTATGAAGATGCCGATGAAGGTCTTGTACTAAACAACCCAATGGTCGCTCAATACTGATTTCACTCTTCTAGTAAGGTCGTATTTTTTTTTCCACCTCTTTTATTTTCTTCTAGTGTGGTTGATTTTTGAGTGTTTTGTTTGTGTTCGTTCATCTCTTTCTTTCACATTGAGGACAATGTGAAACTTTAAAGTTGGAGGTGGGTGCAATTACATTCTTAGTCTGTGTGTGCTTACTTTTATTTTTAGTTTGTCGACAAGAGGTAATTTTTTTTTAACAAATTGAGTGTTTGCTAGTCAATAACTTAGCCCAATTACACCAAAATTAACTTTTTGATTTATGTTTTCAATGTGAAGCAATTGATTGTCTAGGATAGATTGATGTAGATGTGTGCTAAATTTTGACGAGATTTCCAACTCCATAATACTTGATTTGTTAAGGCATTTATGACAAAGCTTAGTGTTATGAACGTTTGAGAATTCATGATTTAGTGGTGGTTAACTAGTTGTTATACCAAGATTGTGAAAAAAAACAAATGAAAAAAAAGAAGAAAAAAAAAGGGAATCCAATCGAGGTTATACTCCTCTATTTGTTGTTGCTTAGTAACTAGGAGCATTCATGAGCCCCATGTTTGTCTTTTACGTAAAACGGCGACACAAATATGAGTATGGAAAACCACCCTAGGAGTGTTTGAATGAAAATCCAAAATATAAATCTAGTGGAAGAATGCCTCGAAAGGACCTACAAAAAAAAAATTGAAAGGGAGAATGTATATTCCTTGAATTCTCATTCCAATAAAATTTCAAGAAACTTGGTTATATGACTAGTAGGCTAACTACAATGATCCATTGAATTATTGTATTTTCATGATATTATTGAATTGAAGTTATTCATAACTACCAATATTTGTGGAGTGATGATTTCAAGTTTGAATAATGCCTGCTGATGTTACAGTCTTTCTTGACAGTCGATCGCTTTGCAAAATTGTGTTTTTACTGAATGGTTAATTCGGGGTTGAGAAGGGTAAGAACTTGACTGCTTGTGTTCAATGTATTGAAAAAAAAAAATCCTTGTATGTTGTAATTTATTGAATCATTTTTTTTATTTAATGTTTTGCTTGAGGACAATCAAAGTTCAAAGTTGGAGGTGGTTTGATAAGGGTCTTTTTATGCATGTTTTATGTATATATTTAAGTATGATTTGAGTTATTTTATTGTTAGTTTCATAAATTTTTGATTGTACATAGTTCACATTACTCTGAGGTGCTTTTATTGGTGTAGATTGATGATTTGGAGCAGTTTTTGATGAATTTTGGGCCATGATTTCATGTCAAAACATACCCGGGGGTTTTTAGATGCAAAAACATTCAAAATCCCAAGCTAAACGCGTCATTTCGGGGCCTTTTTAGTCAAACACGGGCAGGGTGTGTTTTTAAGCACGACCGTGCTTTTTAGAAGTCAAAAACGAGCAATTTTTTGACCCCGACGTACCAAACACGACCAGGACGTGCTTTTCAAGCACGGCCGTGTTCAGGAAAATCCAAAAACACGGCCTGCCCTTGCTTTTAAAGCACGGGCGTGTTTTTCGTGCAGTCTGGATGTTCTTTTGGCGGAAATTATGGAAGCTTTCCCTTTTTGCTTTTTGACAACCTTTGAGCAACTTTTACATCTCATTTTGCTGCACCAAACTCTATTATTCCCTCAATTGTCATGTGGACACAATGATTCAACCAACTCAACCAATGGAAGTGGAGTATTGTCATGTGAATGCAATGATTCAACCAACAACAATGGAAGTGAAGCATTTGTTAGCATTATTGATGTGTTCTTTCACAAAGATGGTGCCTATAAAAGCCAAGAGTTTGAGTTGGGAAAGGGATTCATAATTCATGTAGTATCCATTCATATAGAGATTCATTGTGTATTCATCATAGACACTTAGAAAATATTCATTGTGTCCAACATTTTGAGTGGAATTGGGATCAAGAGGTCTTGGAGGAGTAAGATTGTAGCAACATTGGAGAAGAAGGCTTGGATCAACATCATCTATCAAAAAACATCATCTATCAAGGAAGAAGTCATTGAGAGTTTGAAAAAGATAAGTACATCATGTCTACAATACTTAAACATTCTTGTGTAATTTACTCTTTTGTCAAAATCATGAGTAGCTAAACGCCTAGTGTTTGAATGTAATGAACTCTAGAATGGATTTGTGATTAAGGTTTGTATGTTTTTAATAAAATTCTCATGTCTTGTGTGATTCACTTATATAATGTTTATTTCATTCAAGTTAATATTTCCAGTATATTAATTTGATATCTAGTCCTCATCGGGTAATCGAGAGATTTATGGTGAGAAAGAACCTATATAAGTGAAAAGAGTTACATGCAATCCTAGATATAGGACGACATAAATCTTCTGGATTAGGGTCAAACCTAATATGGGAATTCATAAATCGTCATAATGCAATTTTGGGGGTTTTAACTAGAAAGAGATTTCAGTTAATCAACTTGAGATTAGGAGTTTTTCGTCTTGAGAAAGGGTTTAACTTAAATCGGGAATTTCTACGGTCCACATAACATGAGATTTTATTAAAAGAGGTTGGTTTTTGCTTAAGGGCTTATGGTTGTATTTTTATCTTGTTGAATCACAAAAACATTCCAGAGGGATTTAAATTCAACACATTTCTATCTCTTGATTCTCATTCTACAATCTACTTTTATTTGATTTATTGTAAGTTACAATTATTTTAAATTCTCTATTTTTCATTTTCCATTTTAACAAACAAAACTCTGAAAATTGCTAGATTAGATAACAAAAAGACGATAATTATTAGTACTTACAATCCTCGTGGGAATGACACTCGGTACTCAATAATCTATACTACAAAATGATAGGTGCACTTTCCTAAGGTTTTCTAGAGTAGCTTTTGAGCCATTAACTAATCAAGGAGAGAAGATGTCTAACTCACATTTATACACAATAACAACCCAACAAATTGGTTATGCGGGACAAAACACAAACTATAAGACTATGTTTTGTTAGCTTTCTCCAATCACCCACTTCCCTCAATCACTTCCCCCAATCACCAACCAAACATACATTACGTATACAAGTTGTTGTCAAAATAATTTTACATTAATAATAAGAACTTACCAAATTATGCTGAGGGTAAAAACCTGATTTCTTGAAAATAACAAATTACAATAGCCAAATACTTGAATATACAAATTTTTCAATAGCCTAAATGCATAATTTTTAAAATCCACTACAAACTAAAAATTTGAGCAAATATATCTTTTTATTTATTTATTATATTTATTTTATATATGTAATATGGGTGTCAAACTAAAGATCGTAAAAAGATCATTAATTTGATATATTATACATCAAAAACTAATTAAAAACGAAAAAATTATTAAATTTTAAAAATAAAGATAAAAAGATATATAATAATTAATGCAGTATATACATATGTTTGGAAACCGGTTAATATAGTACACATTTTTGAAAACCATAAAATTACAAATATTTTTTACCTTTTGAGAATAATCTCTCTTAATATATATATGTAGATTTTTAAAATGTATCTATTAACTAGGCTAAAATATGGTGTGCCCCTATTAATTATTTTTGAAGTAATTTATTTTTTGTTGGGACAAAAATGATATTTAATAATTACTATATAATTCAATTTATATATTGAAAGAATATTAATTGCCCAATGGGCTATTAATGAAATAACCCGGTCCAAATGAGTTTGGGACTGGCCCACGGGTAATTTCTCCTACATGGCCCACGAGGTGTTTGATAAATGGTTTTATCATGATTTTGATGATTTTGATTTTACACCAAAACAATGTTTTTAAAGGTTGTCCAAATACTCCTAAATGATTTAAAATGGTTTTAATATTTTTCGGAGTATTTCCTCAAGTTTATTTTCGATATAAAATTGGACAACACATTTAATGTTTTTAAGTCAATGGGTTTTTACATTGAAACTATGTTGTCCTAATACTCCCAATTGATCTAAAATGTTTCTACTATTTTTTTGGAGTATTTATTGGAATTTATATCGGACAACACTTTTTGTGTAAATGTTTTATTTATTCAAGACTATATTTCTAATGTTGTCCTAAATACTCCCGATCGGTTTAAAATGTTTTTACGAATTTTTCGGAGTATTTCTTGGGGTTTATTTTCGTAAAAAATCGGACAACATTGAATTTAGGCGGTCGACCGGTCGACAAAGACGTAAACTTTGTTCCTTCGATTTTTGGTCGGTCTGCAACCGTCGCCCTAGCCTTCGACCGGTCGAGGTGCACTTCGACCGGCCGCCCGTGTTAATTTCTTTGCGACATGTTTCAAACTTCTATTTCTCGTGCGACCGGTCTCCTATGCTTTTGAAAGAAAATTCTAACCGTTGTGCGGCCAGACAACTTTTCCCTAAATTGTGGGATTGATTTCTAACAGCTATAATCTTGATTTTAATTGTATTTTTCTGTAGATTTTCAATCCCCAAAAGGAGCCTATGCTTGATCAATCATCTCCTATAAATAGAGGAAGTTTTGGAGCAACCATAACAACAATTGAGATACAACACAACAAGATGTAAGTCCGCGCTACGATAATCTAGAGGGGGTGAATAGATTATCTCCATCTTTCGATTTTGCCCTCTTTTTTGAACCGAATGCTCAAACAAAATAATGAAGGTGCGGAATGTAAACAACACACGTCGATTTAAAGAGGTTCAACCCACCTAGGGCCTAATCCTCTACCACCCCAAAGATATCCAGGGATGGATTTCGAAAAGAAAAAGAATTTTATTAATTACCAAAATTAATACAAATTCAACTTACAACACCTTGCGAGCACCACACTCTTCTTCAACACCACCTTGGAGATTAGACAATCTCACTTTGAAGATTACCACAATCTTCCTTCAACGGCACCTTGTGAAGATTACCACAATCTTCAACCTTGAAGAATACCAAATTCTTCAACACCTCAATAATAAGATTACCACAATCTTCTTCACCTATCACCTAGATCATCCAAGTGTGTTCTTACCACAAGAACACTCACAAGGATATCTTGTGTTTGAATGATAACCAAAAATCAAGATTACAACTCAATAATGAATATTACAATTTGAGTGCAAGGTGTAATCAAGAATAGCCTAGACCTCAAGGATGTGAAAGTGATAAGTTAGGCAATTTTTACAACAAGAATAATAACAATGAAAGACCAAGTATATGCTTGAAGTGTATCTTGTTGTGTTGTATCTCAATTGTTGTCTTGGTTGCTCCAAAACTTCCTCTATTTATAGGAGATGATTGATCAAGCATAGACTCCTATTGGGGATTGAAAATCTACAGAAAAATACAATTAAAATCAAGAATATAGCTGTTAGAAATCAATCCCACAATTTAAGGAAATGTTTCTGCTGTCAAACGGTCATATTTTTGTTTCAATACAGGCGACCGGTCGCACGTAAATAAGAGAAATAAGAACACTTTGAGAAATTTCAACAGGGCGACCGGTCGACGTAGGCTTGACCGGTCGACCCTTGTCTCAACCGGTCTCCTAATCAAAAAACGAAGAGGTTTAGTTCGTTTCAAAATGAAACTTGCAGTGGCCGGTCGGCCGAGTCGCTTGTTTTTACTTTCATCTCATTTTTGTTTCTAAAAACATCTTCAGTACGGGTTGCCTATAGGGCGACCAGGTGGTCGACCACGAGACAGAAATGTTGTCCAATTTTTGTCGAAAATAAAACTCAAGAAATACTCGAAAATTTAGTAAAAACGTTTTAAACCGATCGAGAGTATTTAGACAACATTTAGGAACTCGTTTATAGGAGTAAAAACTCATTGAAAAAAGTGTTGTCCATTAATAATAAACTTGAGGAAATACTAGGAAAATATTAAAACCATTTTAAATCATTTAGGAGTATTTGGACAACCTTTAAAAACATTGTTTTGGTGATAAAATAAAATCATCAAAATTAAGATAAAAACATGTATCAAACAATCTCCCCCTTTTTGATGATTACAAACCAAAACAATTTTTACACAAACTAAGAGAGCAATTTTAGAAATGATTTTCCGGTAAAAACATTTGACCGTTTGGAAGCAACCAAAATTTCCAAAAATATTAAAGCAACCAAGTAGGGAGTAAATATATTCAATAATAAGCACAAGCTCCCCCTATCAACAAGCATATCAAGAATAATGTAAAAGCAATTTAAATATAAGCTAAAATATTAGCTTTTCGATATTGAGCTTAAGTATCAAAAACTTAAAAGCTCCCCCTGTCAAAGATACATCATTAGAACCGTATATAAGTCCATACTACAACCAATGGACCATGATTCATACATAACCATAATGTACCAAGTGGACTAAATATGATCCACAACTTATGGCTTTATGAAGCCATAACTTATAGCTTCTTTTCGTTAAGCTTATCTTAGCTTTTATGAGCTAATTAGCTTATAACCTGTTTCTCCCCCTTTGGAATCATCAAAAAGAATGTTAGCACGATAAATACATCATATATTCATATCAAAGTGCGCAACAAAACCGATGTATCGAGCTATTTGAGCATTGAAGCTTATAAATCAATAGGAGGGAAAAGTCGAATCATACGACTTGTAGAGGTTTATGAAAACTCATTTGATAAGCAAAACATGATCTCTATAAATGTATAAGACTTTTGAAATCGAGAGAATCATGTAGGTGATGAATTTTTCATTGAAACGTTTTATCGAACACTTGGCGGGCGTCAAAAATTGAGAAAGATATATATATAGCCCTTGTAAATGAAATCAAGCCAAGTTTTTCATCACCAAATGCAATTTAACAAATGTCAATCATCAACAATCAATAAGCTCATCACAAAAATATATGAATTGCATTAAGAAAAATACATATAAGCCACAAACTCAAGGGTTCAACCCAATTGAGCTAAAGAGAGTGAAATTCTTACCATTCAATCGGTAAAGATGAGCAATGATGATGATACTCGAGCTAGATAATCCCCAAAATATATAATTCATGCATCAAAACACATTTGAAGTAAAATGTGTGTGCAAATTGCAAAGGGGACGAAAAATGAACCAAAAGAGCCAAAATGGCTAAGTCTGTGAAACAGAACCATTTTTAACCAAGCAATTGTCCAGGGCGACCGGTTCAGGGGCAGGGCGACGGTCGACGGTTTTGGCGGCCGTGGTCGGCCTTGCCCGATCGGCCAAAGTGGTTCTTTTCTATTTTGAAAATCCGAAATTTGATCCAAAAATCCAATTTTTCGCCCCTAAGTTTTAAAACATGCAAAATGCAAATGTAGACCTCATTCAATATACATTATGTCATAATCAAGCTCGAAATGAGGTAAAATACTCGGCGGTTAACGATCAAAAAGTCCGCGAGTGATCCTTGAGACGGAATTAAACACATCTCAAGTTTTTGTTAAAAATCACAATTCCAAAAAATATATCGAATCTCAATATTTTTAGTTCGATTATGACGAACCAAATTTTGAATACGAATAACCGTATAATAGATACCGAACTTGTTATCCCGAAAAAAAAATAAGAACGTTTTAAAGCTTTGGATACAACAAGTCATAAGAAGAAGTGTCTTTCAAATATTTGAAAATTTCTTTTAATGGCACTTTAATGAGATTCGTTGGGATAATTTTTGAAGTCGAGCATATAGACATAAGGTATATGGAATGTCGAGTCTATAGGAATAATACAAGAAGACATACCTCGAATTTGTTTGTCAACCGACATGCCTTTCTCAACCTTTGTCAATCTTTAGCCATAGAGGTTGAGATAGTTCTTCTTTCTTTAATGCTTAACTCCTTCAAGAGTTCTTTTGAAATATAACCATCTTCTTGGCATTGAATAATTTGAAGTCCAAGCAATAAATTGAGCTCCCCCATCATGCTCATCTCGAGTTCACCTAGTATCAACTTAGAAAAATATCTTGCACAAATATTCATTAGTAGCACCAAAAATATTCTCATAAATATGCACAAGTTTACATTCTTGCCCTTTTTAAAAAAACAAAGAGAGTAGTATCAACTTTATCTCTTGTAAAATCATTTAGCAAAAAATAGCTAAGTCTATCATACCATACATGGGGTACTTGTTTTAAACCATACAAGGCCTCTTATAAAAATCATTTGGCCTATAAAAATTTAAAGCCCCGGAGGTTGTTTTACATAGACTTCTTCTTGAATAAAACCATTGAGAAAATTGGATTTAACATTCATTTGGTAAAGCTTGAAATTTTCTTAAAACAAGAATGGGCAAGTAAAATGCAAATAGCCTCTAAATGTGCTATGAGTGCAAATGTTACATCAAAATCAATTACCTTCTTCTTGAAAATACCTTCGAGCTACTAACCTTGCCTTAGTTCGACCAATGTTGCCTTGGTCATCGAGTTTGTTCCGGAATACCCTTTTTGTCTACTTCATTACTATCATCATAGGGCATCCAATTGGACTAAGGTGTTCACAATAGAACATTTACATCCAAATGTTTTGAGGTAACAATATTTGGAGTACTTCGTTTCTCATCTACACAACTAAACAAACTCATTAATGACATCGCTTATATAAGCAAGAAAAAATGGCCCAAGTGTAAAAACATGCTTCAATCATCAATCACAAAATATCTTGCAAAATAGCATGGTAGGAATAGACACTATATATATATAGATCATGAAGCAAGAAACACATACTATGCATTTAGAATATCATCAAGAGTCTAATAAATCATGCAAGTTCAAATAAGCTTAAGAAAGCTATAAAAGGTCTCTTTTGAAATTTGAGAATCCGATAGCATATAATTGAGACCTCATTTAAAAAAAATATTTGAACAAAAGTTTACAAAGCAAATATGTGCAATCAAATATCAAATAGTGCCTTTCAAAAAATCTAAAAATCCTCTTAATGGCATTTGTATGAAATACTATGAAAAACAAGCACATAGGCACATGGCAATACATATATCTAGTCTATAAGAGTAAGAATAACACAAGTAAACGTACCTCGATAATTTATGCCTTTTCTTGACAAATAATGACGAAAATGGCCATTTGTGAAAATATGTAAATCCTACACAATTCTTAAAACAAATCTAGCACAAATCATAATGATAAAAGTGTAGGCTAAGAGATATCACAAGTAAGCTCATGCCATAAAAATCCATAAGAGATGATAATACACTTTAGTCTACAAAAATGCACAAGAGTTTTAAAAACATCAATGAGGTCTCCTTTTTCAAAAGAATTTTAAAAACAAACATATATATTGAAGACCTTAAAAAATCAATACTTGAAAACTCATGTTGCAATTAAAACACAAATAAAAACATGAATAACAAAATAAAATGCATATTTTAAATGGGGAGATACGGGTTACCAATTACGCCATTTCCATGGGTTGTGCCGTTCCCATTGTTGATGATATCTTCCCCTTGAGAAGTCACTTTGTTGATGATGACTTCTTTGATTACTCCATTTCCAAGGTTTGTTGCCTTCCTATTGTTGAAAGTCTCTTCTTCTTTGAAAATCATCTTGTTGATGATGTCTTTGCCATTTTCAAGGATTGTGTTCATCCCATTTTTGATTATATATTCTTCTTGGAAATTGGCTTTGTTGAGAATAGTTTCTCCTTCTTTGATCAAATGAAACGGTCATTTGATGCCTTCTTGGCGGTATGAATTTTCTTCGATCATTGTTTCGCCGGGTACCTAATATGACATTGTTTTGTGGTACCCTCATGTGTTTGGGTCCTTTGGGATTAGTCTTGAGACTTTTAGGTCTCCAACAATAATTAGAGCCTTTTTCTTCGATCATTATTTCACCGTATGACCCTTTTTACCGCAATAAAAACATGTAATAATTCTAGGAGCATAATGACCAACGTGCTTAGAGACTTGATTCTTTTTCATGTGATTGACACCCTTAGGCTTATGATCAAGTTCTAGTTTCGAATTATTACAACAATCAACAATATTGGTCATTCTATCGGCACTCAAGTTGGATTTAGATAAATCATTTTTCAAGCAATTTATATCCTCAACAAGAGTACTATTTTCTTTCTCAAGGTTTCTAACCTTCTCAAGAGTGGTGGTGTGAACACATGATAGTGATTCATAGGAAGTAAATAAACTATCCTTATCATTTTTTAAAACAATGAATTCCTTTTTCAAATTTTTGTATTTAACAAGTAAGTTTTGGAATTCATCTTGTAGCTCATCATAATCATTTTGCAAATCACTATATTCATTTTGCAATTCATTGTCATAAGAAGTAGAGGGTTTAGAACTTACCTCGTTTTCTTCTTCGATGCCCATGAGGCATTGTTCAACTTGTTCATCATGGGAGGTTGTAGAAGGCTTATCCCATGTTGTTGGATTTGATGTTGTATCCATTTGTGAAGTAGATGCTTTTGAGTTGCTCCTTTCATTTGCATATACTTCATAAATGGCTTCTAATTTTTGCCATACTTCATGTGCCGATCGAATACCTACAACATGATCAAATTCCAAAGTGCTAAGTGAACAATGTAAAATATTAAGAGCTTTACCATTTAAGGAGATGATTTTCTTCTCTTCATCATTGAGCTTTTTGAAGCCTTTTGAGGTGTGTGGTGTATCTTTCATCGGAATGGATTCTCCATTAATGACGGTGTTCCAAATGTCGAATCCGCAACTTTGTAAACAACATTCCATTCTTTCTTTCCAAAATATAATTTTTTTGGAATCAAACCGAGGTGGCTTGGTGGTGGAGGTCGGAAAGATGAGCTTCGTTCGTAGCCGACGATCGTTTCTCTTCACTCGCGATGTGAAACGAGCTTGCAAAAGTTTGGCTCGATACCACTTGTAAGTCCAGCGACTACGATAATCTAGAGGGGGTGAATAGATTATCTCCATCTTTTCGATTTCACCCTCTTTTTCGAACCGAATGCTCAAACAAAATAATGAAGGTGCGGAATGTAAACAACACACGTCGATTTAAAGAGGTTCAACCCACCTAGGGCCTAATCCTCTACCACCCCAATATATCCGGGATGGATTTCGAAAAGAAAAAGAATTTTATTAATTACCAAAATTAATACAAATTCAACTTACAACACCTTGAAGAGCACCACACTCTTCTTCAACACCACCTTTGCAGATTACCACAATCTCACTTTGAAGATTACCACAATCTTCCTTCAACGGCACCTTGTGAAGATTACCACAATCTTCAACCTTGAAGAATACCAAATTCTTCAACACCTCAATAAGAAGATTACCACAATCTTCTTCACCTATCACCTAGATCATCCAAGTGTGTTCTTACCACAAGAACACTCACAATGATATCTTGTGTTTGAATGATAACCAAAAATCAAGATTACAACTCAATAATGAATATTACAATTTGAGTGCAAGGTGTAATCAAGAATAGCCTAGACCTCAAGGATGTGAAAGTGATAAGCTAGGCAATTTTTACAACAAGAATAATAACAATGAAAGACCAAGTATATGCTTGAAGTGTATCTTGTTGTGTTGTATCTCAATTGTTGTCTTGGTTGCTCCAAAACTTCCTCTATTTATAGGAGATGATTGATCAAGCATAGTCTCCTCTTGGGGATTGAAAATCTACAGAAAAATACAATTAAAATCAAGAATATAGTTGTTAGAAATCAATCCCACAATTTAAGGAAATGTGTCTGCTGTCAAACGGTCATATTTTTGCTGTCAATACACAGGGAGACCGGTCGCACAGAAATAAGAGAAATAAGAACACTTTGAGAAATTTCAACAGGGCGACCGGTCGACGTAGGCTTCGATCGGTCGACCCCTGTCTCAACCGGTCCCCCTAATCAAAAAACGAAGAGGTTTAGTTCTGTTTCAAAATGAAACTTGCAGTACCTGGCCGATCGGCCTGGGCGGCCGGTCGACCGACCGGTCGACGCTTGAAGCGGCACGGGCCGACCTACTTGTTTTTACTTCCGTCTCATTTTCTATTTCTAAAAACATCTTCAGGTACGGGTTGCCCTATAGGGCGACCGGTCGACCACAAGACAGAAATGTTGTCCAATTTTTGTCGAAAATAAAACTCAAGAAATACTCCAAAAATTTAGTAAAAACGTTTTAAACCGATCGAGAGTATTTAGACAACATTTAGGAACCTGTTTATAGGAGTAAAAACTCATTGAAAAAAGTGTTGTCCATTATTAATAAACTTGAGGAAATACTCCGGAAAATATTAAAACCATTTTAAATCATTTAGGAGTATTTGGACAACCTTTAAAAACATTGTTTTGGTGATAAAATAAAATCATCAAAATTAAGATAAAAACATGTATCAAACACAAGATACACTTCAAACAAATACTTGGTCTTTCATTGTTATTATTCTTGTTGTAAATTTGCCTAGCTTATCACTTTAACATCCTTGAGGTCTAGGCTATTCTTGATTACACTTTGCACTCAAATTGTATTATTCATTATTGAGTTGTAATCTTGATTTTTGGTTATCATTCAAACACAAGATATCCTTGTGAATGTTCTTGTGGTAAGAACACACTTGGATGATCTAGGTGATAGGTGCAAGAAGATTATGGTGATCTTCTTATTGAGGTGTTGAAGAATTTGGTATTCTTCAAAGTTGAAGATTGTGATAATCTTCACAAGGTGCCGTTGAAGATTGTGGTAATCTTCAAGAAGAGATTGTGGTAATCTCAAAGGTGGTGTTGAAAAAGAGTGTGGTGCTCTTCAAGGTGTTGGAAGTTGAATTTGTATTAATTTTGGTAATTAATAAAATTCTTTTTCTTTTTGAAATCCATCCCGGATATACTGGGGTGGTAGAGGATTAGGCCCTAGGTGGGTTGAACCTCTTTAAATCGACGTGTGTTGTTTACATTCCGCACCTTTATTATTGTGTTTGAGCATTCGGTTGTAAAAAGAGGGCTAAATCGAAAAGATGGAGATAATCTATTCACCCCCCCTCTAGATTATCATAGCCGCTTGGACTTACAAGTGGTATCAGAGCCAAACTCTTTGGCAAGCTCGTTTCACATCGCGAGTGAAGAGAAACGATCGTCGGCTACGAACGAAGCTCATCTATCCGGCACCTCCACCAACAAGCCACAACTATTTGATTCCAAAAATTTTAATTTTTGGAAAGAAAGAATGGAATGCTACTTACAAGGTTGCGGGTTCTACATTTGGAACACCGTCATAAATGGAGAATCCATTCCGATGAAAGATACACCACACACCTCAAAAGGCCTCAAAAAGCTCAATGATGAAGAGAAGAAAATCATCTCCTTAAACGGTAAAGCTCTCAATATTTTGTATTGTTCATTTACTAATTTGGAATATGAACATATTGTAGGAATAAAATCAGCACATGAAGTATGGCAAAAATTAGAAGCCATCTATGGAGTATTTGCAAATGAAATGAGTCAAACAAAAGCATCTACTTCTCAAAGGGATACAAGTTCAAATCTAAGGAACAAGCCTCTTACAACTTCCAATTACGAAGAAGTTGAATATTATTTTATGGGTATCGAAAAAGAAAACGAGGTATGTCGTAAACCCTATACTTCCTATGATAATGTCATTCAAAATGATTATAATGATTTACAAAATGATTTTGATGAATTACAAAATGAATTCCAAAACTTACTTGTTAAATACAAAAATTTGAAAAAGGAATTCATTGTTTTGAAATGATAAGGATAGTTTATTTATTTCCTATGAATCTCTATCATGTGCTCACACCACCACTCTTGATAAGGTTAGAAACCTTGAGAAAGAAAATAGTACTCTTGTTGAGAATAAAAATTGCTTGAAAAATGATTTATCTAAATCCAACTTGAGTACCGATAGAATGACCAATATTGTTAATTGTTGTGATAATTCGAAACTAGAACTTGATCATAAGCCTAAGGGTGTCAATCACATGAAAAATAATCAAGTCTCTAAGCACGTTGGTCATTATGCTCCCAGAATTATTACATGCTTTTATTGCGGTAAAAAGGGTCATACGGTAAATACTTGGCGGGCTAGAAATAGCTCTAATTATTGTTGGAGACCTAAAAGTCTCAAGACTAATCCCAAAGGACCCAAACACATGAGGGTACCACAAAACAATGTCATATTATGTACCCGGCGAAATAATGATCGAAGAAAATTTATACCGCCAAGAAGACATCAAATGACCATTTCATTTGATCAAAGAAGGAGAAACTATTTTCGACAAAGCCAATTTCCAAGAAGAGGATATAATCAAAAATGGGAAGAATACAATCCTTGGAAATGGCAAAGACATCATCAACAAGATGATTTTCAAAGAAGAAGAGACTTTGAACAATGGGAAGGCAACAAACCTTGGAAATGGAGTAATCAAAGAAGTCATCATCAACAAAGTGACTTCTCAAGGGGAAGATATCATCAACAATGGGAACGACACAACCCATTGAAATGGCGTAATTGGTAACCCGTATCTCCCTAGTTAAATATGCATTTTTTTATGCATGCTTTTATTTGTGTCTAAATTGCAAAATGAGTTTTCAAGTATTTTTTTTAAGGTCCTCAATATATATTTGTGCTTTTAAAAATTTGTTTTAAAAAGAAGACCTTATATGATGTTTTTAAAACTCTTTTGCATTTTTGTAGACTAAAGCGTGTTATCATCTCTTATGGATTTTTATGGCATGAGCTTACTTGTGTTATTCTTACTCTTATAGACTCGATATATGTATTGCCATGTGCCTATGTGCTTGTTTTTCATAGTATTTCATACAAGTGCCATTAAGAGGATTTTTTTTTTGAAAGGCACTATTCGATATTTGATTGCACATATTTGCTTTGTCAACTCTTGTTCAAATACTTCCTTTAAATGAGGTCTCAACTATATGCTATCGGTTTTTCAAATTTCAAAAGATACATTTTTGTAGCTTTCTTAAGCTTATTTGAACTTGCATGATTTATTAGACTCTTGATGATATTCTAAATGCATAGTATGTGTTTCTTGCTTCATGGTCTATATATATATAGTATCTATTTCTACTATGCTCTTATGAAAGATATTTTGTGATTGATGATTGAAGCATGTTTTTACACTTGGGCTTTTTTTCTTGCTTATATAAGCGATGCCATGTAATGAGTTTGTTAAGTTGTGTAGATGAGAAATGAAGTACTCCAAATATTAGTTACCTCAAAATATTTGGATGTATATGTTCTTTTGTGAACACCTTAGACAAATTGGATGCCCTATGATGATAGTAATGAAGTAGACAAAAAGGGTATTCTGGAACAAACTCGATGACCAAGGCAACATTGGTCGAACTAAGACGAGGTTAGTAGCTCGAAGGTATTTTCAAGAAGAATGTAATTGATTTTGGTGTAACATTTGTACTCATAGCACATTTTGTAGCTATTTGCATTTTACTTGCCCATTCTTGCTTTAAGAAAAATTTCAAGCTTTACCAAATGGATGTTGAATCCAATTTTCTAAATGGTTTTATTCAAGAAGAAGTCTATGTAAAACAACCTCCGGGGTTTAAAATTGTTTTTTTTTTGGCCAAATGTTTTTTATAAAAGACCTTCTACGGTTGATAGACTTAGCTATTTTTGCTAAATGATTTTACAAGAGGTAAAGTTGATACTACTCTCTTTATTTTTGAAAAAGGGCAAAATTATTTACTTGTGCATATTTATGAGAATATTTTTGGTACAACTAATGGATATTTGTGCAAGATATTTTTCCAAGTTGATGCAAGATGTACTTGAAATGAGCATGATGGGGAAGCTCAGTTTATTGCTTGGACTTCAAATTATTCAATGCCAAGAAGATGGTTATATTGAACTCTTGAAGGAGTTAGGCATTGAAGAAAGAAGAAATATCTCAACCTCTATGACTAAAGATTGACAAAGGTTGAGAAAGGCATGTCGGTCGACAAACAAATTCGAGGTATGTTTTCTTGTATTATTCCTATAGACTCGACATTCCATATGCCTTATGTCTATATGCTCGACTTCAAAAACTATCCCAATGAATCTCATTAAAGTGCCATTAAAAGAAATTTTCAAATATTTGAAAGGCACTTCTTCTTATGACTTGTTGTATCCAAAGCTTTAAAACGTTCTTATTTTTTTTTTCGGGATAACAAGTTCGGTATCTATTATACGGTTATTCGTATTCAAAATTTGGTTCGTCATAATCGAACTAAACATATTGAGATTCGAAATATTTTTTGGAATTGTGATTTTTAACAAAAACTTGAGATGTGTTTAATTCCGTCTCAAGGATCACTCGCGGACTTTTTAATCGCTCAACGCCGAGTATTTTACCTCATTTCGAGCTTAATCATGACATAATGTATATTGAATGAGGTCTACGTTTGCATTTTGCACGTTTTAAAACTTAGGGGCGAAAAATCGGATTTTTGGTTGAAAATTCGGATTTTGGAAAAAGCGATAGACAGGTGAAATTTGAAAGGGTTGAGGGCAACCGGGTCGCCCTCAACGTCGGCCGCCCTAGGCTAAAATTTGTATTAAAATGGTTCTGTCTTCAACATTCGTCACTTTAACACTTTTTGGCCATTTTTCGTCCCCTTTGCAAATTTCACACACAATTCACTTCAAATGAGTTTTGATGCATGAATTATATATTTTGGGGATTATCTAGCTCGACTATTATCATCATTGCTCGTCTTTACCGATTGAATGGTAAGAATTTCACTATCTTTAGCTCAATTGGGTTGAACCCTTGAGTTTGTGGCTTATATATATTTTTCTTGATGAAATTCATATATGTCTGTGTTGAGCTTATTGATTGTTGATGAATGATATTTGTTAAATTGTATTTGGTGATGAAAAACTTGGCTTGATATCATTTACAAGGGCTCTATATATCTTTTTCAATTTTTGACGCCCGCCAAGTGTTTGATAAAATGTTTCAATGAAAAATTCATCACCTACATGATTCTCTCGATTTCAAAAGTCTTATATATTTATAGAGATCATGTTTCGCAAATCTCACGAGTTTTCATAAGCTTCTACAAGTCGTATAATTCGACTCCTCCCTCTTATTTGGTTTAAAAGCTTCAATGCTCAAATAGCTCAATACATCGGTTTAGTTGCACACTTTGATATGAATATATGATGTATTTATCGTGCTAACATTCTTTTTGATGATTCCAAAGGGGGAGAAACAGGTTATAAGCTCTTTAGCTCAAAGAAGCTAAGATAAGCATAACGAAAAGAAGCTATAAGCTACGGCTTCATAAAGCCATAAGTTGTGGATCACATTTAGTCCACTTGGTGCATTATGGTTATGTATGAATCATGGTCCATTGGTTGTAGTATGGACTTATATACGGTTCTAATGACGTCTCTTTGACAATGGGAGCTTTTAAGTTATTGATACTTAAGCTCAATATCGAAAAGCTAATATTTTAGCTTATGTTTTAGTTGCTTCTATATAACTCTTGTTGTGCATATTGATAGGGGGAGCATTTGCTATATGCGATTGAATATCTTTACTCCCATCCTCGTGTTTATATTGCGTGGAATGTTGTCGCTCTCAACGGATATTTATTTTTGACCGGAAAACTTGTTTTGTTTTCAAAATCGCCTCTCAAAATTGTTTTGTTTTCAAAATCGACCTCGTTAAAATTGTTTTGGTTTGTAATCATCAAAAAGGGGGAGATTGTTTGATAAATGGTTTTATCATGATTTTGATGATTTTGATTTTACACCAAAACAATGTTTTTAAAGGTTGTCCAAATACTCCTAAATGATTTAAAATGGTTTTAATATTTTTCGGAGTATTTCCTCAAGTTTATTTTCGATATAAAATTGGACAACACATTTAATGTTTTTAAGTCAATGGGTTTTTACATTGAAACTATGTTGTCCTAATACTCCCAATTGATCTAAAATGTTTCTACTATTTTTTTGGAGTATTTATTGGAATTTATATCGGACAACACTTTTTGTGTAAATGTTTTATTTCTTCAAGAGTATATTTCTAATGTTGTCCTAAATACTCCCGATCGGTTTAAAATGTTTTTACAAATTTTTCGGAGTATTTCTTGAGGTTTATTTTCGTCAAAAATTGGACAACATTGAATTTAGGCGGTCGGCCGGTCCGACCAAAGAGGGCCGTGCACAGGAGCAAAACATCGAAAAAGTAAACTTTGTTCCTTCAGTTTTTTGGTCGTGCAACGGTCGCCCTAGCCTTCGACCGGTCGAGGTGCACGCCGACCGTCGCCTGTGTTAATTTGCTGCGGCATGTTTCAAACTTCTATTTAAATGCGACCGGTCGCCCTATGCTTTGATGACAAAATTCTAACCGTTGTGCGTGATGACTTTTCCCTAAATTGTGGGATTGATTTCTAACAGCTATAATCTTGATTTTAATTGTATTTTTCTGTAGATTTTCAATCCCCAAAAGGAGCCTATGCTTGATCAATCATCTCCTATAAATAGAGGAAGTTTTGGAGCAACCATAACAACAATTGAGATACAACACAACAAGATACACTTCAAGCAAATACTTGGTCTTTCATTGTTATTATTCTTGTTGTAAATTTGCCTAGCTTATCACTTTCACATCCTTGAGGTCTAGGCTATTCTTGATTACACTTTGCACTCAAATTGTATTATTCATTATTGAGTTGTAATCTTGATTTTTGGTTATCATTCAAACACAAGATATCCTTGTGAGTGTTCTTGTGGTAAGAACACACTTGGATGATCTAGGTGATAGGTGCAAGAAGATTGTGGTGATCTTCTTATTGAGGTGTAGAAGAATTTGGTATTCTTCAAAGTTGAAGATTGTGATAATCTTCACAATGTGCCGTTGAAGATTGTGGTAATCTTCAAGAAGAGATTGTGGTAATCTCAAAGGTGGTGTTGAAAAAGAGTGTGGTGCTCTTCAAGGTGTTGTAAGTTGAATTTGTATTAATTTTGGTAATTAATAAAATTCTTTTTCTTTTTGAAATCCATCCCGGATATCTTTGGGGTGGTAGAGGATTAGGCCCTAGGTGGGTTGAACTCTTTAAATCGACGTGTGTTGTTTACATTCCGCACCTTTATTATTGTGTTTGAGCATTCGGTTGTAAAAAGAGGGCTAAATCGAAAAGATGGAGATAATCTATTCACCCCCCGTCTAGATTATCGTAGCCGCTTGGACTTACACGAGGCTCATCACACGGGTATAAAAAAGTTCATCCTCTTCTTTGTAAGTTAATTCTCTCATAATCACTCTTAAGCATTAATTCAGTATTCGTTTACAGTCTTAATTATTCTCTCGATCACCGTGCTGACTTGAGCATTGGATAGGCCTCCTGTGACAACCCCCGGGGCCCTCTAACGTTTGCGCATGTGTACAAGCAAGTTTTCAATTGAAAAATTTCCAGCTCCTGAAGAGAAGACTCAGAAGACTTCCCCCCTGGGGAATGAGAAGACTTTGACTTTCGTCAGCATCTTTGACTTGGAGTGATCTGCCATAAAAAGTAGTATTATTTTGGCATCGGTTGTGGGAACAACAAAAGCACACGAAGATGCAAACCCGATATCAAGCACATGAAGCCGGATCTCAAACTGCTGGCTGCGGGGCCTAAGATTAACAAGAAGAACGGCCTCATGGAAGACGGGGGGCCAGTCCTCCTTTCGGAGAAGTGCCCCCCCGCATCAGATGCCGGGGGCGCCCCTTCCTCCTGAGTGGGCTCCGCCCGTTCTCCTGGTGGGCTCTGCCTGCTGAAGAAATTCACCTGACCCGGGAAGCCCTGAAAGCTCTACTAGATGAAGATGCCTGGAATACCCTGAGACATCAAGATGCGGGCGGAGCCACGTGGGGGATCGCCCGGGCTCTCGCTCACATCAAGACCCGACTGGAAGGACAAGGAGGAAGAGATGAGGGACGCAATGAGAATTGTGAAGAGTTGCCATTAGCTGAAGAATCTTGAGCTATACAACCTAGCATTGCCAACTCGAGGGCCACCGCCCTGATGAAGAGAAGTCCACTGGCCCCTACTATCCTGACTGAGCAACTACCTTCGTGAACCAAGACCTCTAATCTCCCAGAGTATGATGGAACTAAATATCCCTTGGAACACTCGAATATATTTTACGCCACGGCGGATCTCTAAGACTTGATGGACGTCTCTTACTGTAAGGTATTCTATGTTAGATAAATGTTTTTATCGTAATTTTGATGATTTCATATTATTGAGTTTTACACTAAAACAATGACTCCAAATGTTGTCCAAATATTTCAAATCGATTTAAATGTTTTTCTACTAATTTTTGGAGTATTTCTTGAAGTTTGTTTTTGACAAAATTGGACAACACTTCTATTTTAAGGCCAACCGGTCGTCCTAGAGGGCAACCGTGCCTGAAGATATTAAATGGAATAGAAATGAAATAGAGGAAATTTTGGATGGGGTCAACCAGTCAACCTAGAGGTCGACCAGTGCCTGAAACTTTGCAAAATTGCAAAAACTAGTTTGTCTTGAAATTTTTGGAGGGTGACCGGCCCAAGGGGTGGGCGACCAGTCGAACCATAGGTCGACCGGTTCAACTCCCCTGGACCAGTTCAAGTGTTGATTTTTCAAGTTTTATTCAATTTCAAACATTAGAGGTCAACCGGTCGACCTAAGGTTTTATCAGCAAACTATCCGTTGCACATTAGACAACTTTTCATTAAGGGATTGATTTCTAATAGATATATTCTACATTTAATGTGCAATTTTACAGATTTCAATCTCCGAATAGGAGCCTATATCCAAGACCTCCCCTATACATAGATGAAGCTTGAAGCAACACAATACAATAACACAAGCAATACAAACACAAGCAACACAAACACAAGCAAACTTCTTGTTCTCAACTTTCATATTCTTGTTATATTTAGGCCAAGTCTTTCACTTGCACATCTTGATTACCATGATTTATTCTTGATTATATTTGCACTTTAAAGTTGTATACTCCATTTGAGTTGTAATCTTGAATTGATTTCAATCATCCAAAATAAGACATCCTTGTTAGTGTTCTTGTGGTAAGAACACACTTGGGTGATTCTAGGTATTGAAGAGTGTGGTGCTCTTCATTGGTGTAAGAACATTGTGGTAATATTCGTAGGTGGTGTTGTAAGAAGAGTGTGGTACTCTTCAAGGTAAAGGTTGTAATAGTTTGGTATCTATTAATAAACTTTTTCCTTTTCGAAATCCATTCGGACATACCGGGTGGTAGAGCACGTAGTCCCTAGGTGGGGTGAAGCTCTATAAATCACTTGTGTTGATTTATTTTCTGCTCTTTTATTTCTTTATTGTCTTCATATACGAAAAAGAGGGTGCAAATCGAAAAATCAGGAAAATCTATTCACCCCCCTAGATTTTTGTAGCCACTTGGACTAACATTCTATACTACTTTGACCAAGTGGGCACTCCTCATTAGAGACGTCACATTCCCAGATGCCTATCACCTCGCTGGAGGCTTTTCCGCTTTGCCGTAGAAGTTTCCTACAATGGCGGACCACCTTATCAAAGAAGGTGGATGACTCCCTCAACAACTTCGAGCAATACTCTGTAAGCTTTATAAGTCTCCACCGACTCAAACCTCACCCTGGCTAGCAACTGTGCGCCAGCTGAAGACTAGAGAAACACATCGTGTGTCTTACCCTCATGCTCAAGCTGGGATTTGCCCAGTCATACTTCTTGGTCAGATCAGACCTATGGCTCTCATGTCGGACACTGCCCACCGTGAGGCTCTTCACCTTTTCCCGCAGTTGATGATTTTCCATCTCCACCACCTCTCCCTGATGGCTCGATATCGCCGCAAGGTTCAGAATCTACACCTAATTTGTACAAGTCTTAAACTGAATGAAAAGAAACAAGAATAAAGAAGGAAGTGTAAACTAACTATAAAGCTTACCCCGCGTGATATCTCCATAGAGATGTGTCTCGATATCCTTGAAGGACAAAGATTCAAGGCGGGACTAATCATCCGTCTACAATGCCCCTCTAGTGTTGCATATCCCATGCCAAAATCTGTGAAGTCCCATTGGGACTGAATCCTCTAATGGCGGTTCTGTTTGATAAATGTTTTTATCATGATTTTGATGATTTTGTTTTTACACCAAAACAATGTTTGTAGATGTTGTCAAAATACTCCTAAATGATTTAAATTGTTCTTACTAATTTTCCGGAGTATTTCTTCAAGTTTATTTTCGACATTAAATTGGACAACACTTTGCATGATTTTGAGTTAATGTGTTTTTACATCAAACAATGTTTCCAAATGTTGTCTAAATACTCCCGATCGGTCTAAAATGTTTTCAGTATTTTTTGGAGTATTTCTTGAAGTTTATTTTCGATATAAAATTGGACAACACTTTTGTTTTGAGGTTAACCGGTCGCCCTATAGGGCAACCCGCACTGAGGAGTACGTTGAAACAAAAATGAGGCGAGGTGTTATATTCTGGTCGACCGGCCGCATAAGGGGGTCGACCGGTCTGCGTCGATCGGTCGCCCCCGTCGACCGTGCAGACCAAGATAATGTGTTTTTCTGTTCTTCAAAAAATGTAGGTCGATCGGCTAAGGGTGATGTCGACCGGTCGCCCCGTGTTTTTTTGCTGAAACAGTTTCAAACTTCTATTTCTGTACGACCGGTCGCCCTATGGTTTGACAGCAAAAATCTGACCGTTTGACAGCGGACAACAGTCCCTTAATTTGTGGGATGGATTTCTAACAACTCTTTTCTACAATTGTCTTGCAATTTTTTTACAGAATTCATGTCCCCAAGAGGAGCCTATCATGTACAAGACATCTTCTATAAATAGAGGAAGAATTGAAGCAACACAACATGAGAGAAAACTACAACACAACAAGATACACTCAAGGATACACTTGTTCCTACATTGTCTTATTTCTTGTTGTAATTTGCCTAGCTATTCACTTTCATATTCTTGAGGTCTAGGCTATTCTTGATTACACTTGCACTCAATTGTATTATTCATTATCGTGTTGTAATCTTGAATTTGTGGTCGTCATTCAAACACAAGATATCCTTGTGAGTGTTCTTGTGGTAAGAACACACTTGAGTGATCTAGGTGTTAGGTGTGAGAAGATTGTGGTAATCTTATTGTTGAGGTGTTGAAGAATTTGGTATTCTTCAAGGTTGAAGATTGTGGTAATCTTCACAAGGTGCCGTTGGAGATTGTGGTAATCTTCAAGTGAGATTGTGGTAATCTCAAAGGTGGTGTTGAAGAAGAGTGTGGTGCTCTTCAAGGTATTGTTGTAAGTTGGTGTTGTATTAATTTTTGGTAAATTAATAAAATCGTTTTTTCTTTTTGAAATCCATCCCGGATATACTGGGGTGGTAGTAGATTAGGCCCTAGGTGAGTTGAACTACTATAAATCAACGCGTGTTGTTTACATTCCGCACCTTTTTTATTGTCTTTGAGCATTCGGTTCGAAAAAGAGGGCGAAATCGAAAAGATGGAGATAATCTATTCACCCCCCTCTCTAGATTATCGTAGCCGCTTGGACTTACAAGTGGCATTAAAGCCAAACTCTTTGGCAAGCTCGTTTCACATCGCGAGTGAAGAGGAACGATCGATGGCTACGAATGAAGCTCATCTTTCCGGCACCTCTACCACCAAGCCACCTCGGTTTGATTCCAAAAATTTTACATTTTGGAAAGACAGAATGGAATGTTATTTACAAGGTTGCGGGTTCGATATTTGGAACATCGTCATAAATGGAGAATCCATTCCGATGATAGACACACCATACACCTCCAAAGCCTTCAAAGAGCTCAATGATGAAGAGAATAAAATCATCTCCTTAAATGGTAAAGCTCTCAATATTTTGTATTGTTCACTTACTAATTTGGAATATGAACATTTTGTAGGAATTCAATCGGCACATGAAGTATGGCAAAAACTAGAAGCCATCTATGGAGTCTTTGCAAATGAAATGAGTCAAACAAAAGCATCTACTTCTCAAAGGGATACAAGTTCAAATCTAAGGAACAAGCCTTTTACAACTTCCAACTATGAAGTAATCGAACAATGTTTTATGGGCATCGAAGAAGAAAACGAGGTATGTCTTAAACCCTCTACTTCCTATGATATTGTTATTCAAAATGATTATAGTGATTTGCAAAATGATTTTGATGATCTTCAAAATGAATTCCAAAATTTACTTGTTAAGTACAAAAATTTGAAAAAGGAATTCAATGTTTTGAAAAATGAAAAGGATAGTTTATTTACTTCCTATGAATCACTATCATGTGCTCACACCACCATTCTTGACAAGGTTAGAAACCTTGAGAAAGAAAATAGTACTCTTGTTGAGGATAAAAATTGCTTGAAAAATGACTTATCTAAATCCAACTTGAGTACCGATAGAATGACCAATATTGTTGATTGTTGTGATAATTCGAAACTAGAACTTGATCATAAGCCTAAGGGTGTCAGTCATATGAAAAAGAATCAAGTCTCTAAGAACGTTGGTCATTATGCTCCTAGAATTATTACATGTTTTTATTGCGGTAAAAAGGGTCATACGGCTAATACTTGTCGGGCTAGAAATAGCTCTAATCATTATTGGAGACCTAAAAGTCTCAAAGCTAATCCTAAAGGACCCAAGCACTTGAGGGTACCACAAAATAATGTTGTATTAGGTACCCGGCGAAATAATAATCGGAGAAAATTCATACCGCCAAGAAGACATCAAATGACCAATTCATTTGATCAAAGGAGAAAACATTTTCAACAAAGCCAATATCCAAGAAGAGGATATAATCAAAATGGCAAGAACAAAATCCTTGGAAATGGCAAAAACATCATCAACAAGATGATTTTCAAAGAAGAAGAGACTATCAACAATGGGAATGACAAAAATCTTGGAAATGGAGTAATCAAAGGAGCCATCATCAACAAAGTGACTTCTCTAGGGGAAGGTATCATCAACAATGGGAACGGCACAACCCATGGAAATGGCGTAATTGGTAACTCGTATCTCCCTAGTTAAATATGCATTTTATTTTGTTATTATGCATGCTTTTATTTGTGTCTTAATTGCAAAATGAGTTTTCTATTATTTAATTTTTAGTTAAGGTCTTCAATAATATTTGTGCTTTTAAAATATTTTTTAAAAAGAAGACCTTATATGATGTTTTTAAAACTCTTGTGCATTTTTGTAGACTAAAGTGTGTTATCATCTCTTATGTATTTTTATGGCATGAGCTTACTTGTGATATCTCTTAGCCTACACTTTTATCATTATGATTTGTGCTAGATTTGTTTTAAGAATTGTGTAGGATTTACATATTTTCACAAAATGGCCATTTACGTCATTATTTGTCGAGAAAGACATAAATTATCGAGGTACGTTTACTTGTGTTATTCTTACTCTTATAGACTCGATATATGTATTGCCATGTGCCTATGTGCTTGTTTTTCATAGTATTTCATACAAGTGCCATTAAGATGTTTTTTAGAATTTTGTTTTTTAAAAAAAGGCACTATTCGATATTTGATTGCACATATTTGCTTTGATCAAATACTTCTTTTAAATGAGGTCTCAACTATATGCTATCGAATTTTCAAATTTCAAAAGAGACATTTTGTAGCTTTCTTAAGATTATTTGAACTTGCATGATTTATTAAACTCTTGATGCATAGTATGTGTTTCTTACTTCATGGTCTATATATATAGTGTCTACTATGCTCTTATGCAAGATACTTTGTGATTGATGATTGAGGCATGTTTTTACACTTGAGCTACTTCTTCTTGCTTATATAAACGATGCCGGTAATGAGTTTGTCAAGTTGTGTAGATGAGAAATGAATTACTTCAAATATTAGTTACCTCAAAATATTTGGATGTAAATGTTCTATTACGAACACCTTAGATCAATTGGATGCCCTATGATGATTGTGATGAAGAAGACAAAAAGGGTGTTCCGGAACAAACTCGATGACCAAGGCAACATTGGTCGAACTAAGGCGAGGTTAGTAGCTCGAAGGTATTTACAAGAAGAAGGTAATTAATTTTGATGTAACATTTGCACTCATAACACATTTAGTAGCTATTTGCATTTTACCTGCCCATTCTTGTTTTAAGAAAATTTCAAGTTTTACCAAATGGATGTTAAATCCAATTTTCTCAGTGGTTTTATTCAAGAAGAAGTCTATGTAAAACAACCTCCGGGGTTTAAAATTTTTCTAGGCCAAATAATTTTTAAAGGCCTTGTATCGTTTAAAACAAGTACCCCATGTATGGTATGATAAACTTAGCTATTTTTGCTAAATGATTTTACAAAAGGTAAAGTTGATACTACTCTCTTTATTTTTGAAAAAACGGCAAGATTGTTCACTTGTGCATATTTATGAGAATATTTTTGGTGCTACTAATGAATATTTGTGCAAGACATGTTTTTCTAAGTTGATACTAGGTGAGCTTGAGATGAGCATGATAGGGGAGCTCAATTTCTTGCTTGGACTACAAATTATTCAATGCCAAGAAAACAGTTATATTTCAAAAGAACTCTTGAAGGAGTTAAGCATTGAAGAAAGAAGAACCATCTCAACATCTATGGCTAAAGATTGACAAAGGTTGAGAAAGGCATATCGGCCGACAAATAAATTCGAGGTATGTTTTCTTGTATTATTCCTATAGACTCGACTTCAAAAACTATCCCAACGAATCTCATTAAAGTGCCGTTAAAAGAAATTTTCAAATATTTGAAAAGGCACTTCTTCTTATGACTTGAATATCCATAGTTTTAAAACGTTCTTAGTTTTCTGGATAACAAGTCCGGTATTTATTATACGGTTTTCCGTATTCAAAATATAGTTCGTCATAATCGAACTAAACATATTGAGATCAGATATTTTTTTAAAAAAAAGGGGATTGAGTTTTTAACAAAAAAACTTGAGATGTGTTTAATTCCGTCTCAAGGATAACTCGCGCACATTTTAATCGTTAACCGCTGAGTATTTTACCTCATTTTGAGCTTGATTATGACATAATGTATATTGAATGAGGTATGCGTTTGCATTTTGCACATTTTTAAAACTTAGGGGCGAAAAATCGGATTTTTGGATCAAATTTCGGATTTCAAAACAGAACTGAAAACAGTGGGCTGCCAGGGCAGGGGCCGACCAGGTCGCCCACCAGCTCGACCGATCGCTCTACCCCTGGACCGGTCGCCCTTGGCTATTGTTTGGCTTAAAATGGTTCTGTTTCCAGTCTTAGCCATTATGGCTTATTTTGTCCATTTTTCGTCCCCTTCGCAAATTGCACACAAATTTCACTCCAAATTTATTTTATTGCATACATTTTATACTTTGAGGATTATCTAGCTCGGTTATCATCATCATTGATCGTCTTTACCGATCGAATGGTAAGAATTTCACTCTCTTTAGCTCAATTGGGTTGAACCCTTGAGTTTGTGGCTTATATGTATTTTTCTTGATGCAATTCATATATTTTTGTGATGAGCTTATTGATTGTTGATGAATGATATTTGTTAAATTGCATTTGGTAATGAAAAACTTGGCTTGATTACATTTACAAGGGCTATATATATCATTTTCTAATTTTGACGCCCGCCAAGTGTTCGATAAAATGTTTCAATGAAAAATTCATCACTTACATGATACTCTTGTTTTCAAAAGTCTTATATATTTATAGAGATCATGTTTCGTTTATCAAATGAGTTTTCATAAGATTCCTCAAGTCGTATGATTCGACTTTTACTTCCTATTTGGTTTAAAAGCTTCAATGTTCAAATAGCTCGATACATCGGTTTACTTGCGCACTTTGATAAGAATATATGATGTATTTATCTTGCTAACATTCTTTTTGATGATTCCAAAGGGGGAGAAACAGGTTATAAGCTCTTTAGCTCATAGAAGCTAAGATAAGCTTAACGAAAAGAAGCTATAAGTTATGGCTTCATATAGCCATAAGTTGTGGATCATATTTAGTCCACTTGGTGCATTATGGTTATGTATGAATCATGGTCCATTGGTTGTAGTATGGACTTATATACGGTTCTAATGATGTTTCTTTGACAGGGGGAGCTTTTAAGTTTTTGATACTTAAGCTCAATATCGAAAAGCTAAGATTTTAGCTTATGTTGAAGTTGCTTTTATATTACTCTTGTTGTGCATATTGATAGGGGGAGCATTTGCTATATGTGTTTGAATATCTTTACTCCCATCCTTGTGATTATATTGCGTGGAATGTTGTTGCTCACAACGGATAGTTCTTTTTAAACCGGTAAAATTGTTTTGTTTTCAAAATCGACTTTGGTAAATTGTTTTGGTTTGTAATCATCAAAAAGGGGGAGATTGTTTGATAAATATTTTTATCATGATTTTGATGATTTTGTTTTTACACCAAAACAATGTTTGTAGATGTTGTCAAAATACTCCTAAATGATTTAAATTGTTTCTACTAATTTTCCGGAGTATTTTTTCAAGTTTATTTTCGACATTAAATTGGACAACACTTTGTATGATTTTGAGTTAATGTGTTTTTGCATCAAACAATGTTTCCAAATATTGTCTAAATACTCCCGATCGGTCTAAAATGTTTTCACTATTTTTTGGAGTATTTCTTGAAGTTTATTTTCGATATAAAATTGGACAACACTTTTATTTTGAGGTCAACCGGTCGCCCTATAGGGCAACCTGTACCTGAGGAGTACGTTGAAACAAAAATGAGACTGAGGTGTTATATTACAGGTCGATCGGTCGCCAAGGGGGTCGACGGTGCGTCGTCGACGCCCCGTCGCCGCCGATCGGTACACAAGAGAAAGTGTTTTTCTTCTGTTCTTCAAAAAATGAAGGTCGACCGGCTAGGGGTGATGTCGACCGGTCGAGCACCCCCTCGACCGGTCGCCCCGTGTTTTTTTGCTAAAACAGTTTCAAACTTCTATTTCTACGCGCCGATTGCCCTATGGTTTGACAGCAAAAATCTGACTGTTTGACAGCAGACAACTTTCCATTAATTTGTGGGATGGATTTCTAACAGCTCTTTTCTTCAATTGTCTTGCAATGTTTTACAGAATTCATGTCCCCAAGAGGAGCCTATCATGTACAAGACATCTTTTATAAATAGAGGAAGAATTGAAGCAACACAACATGAGAGAAAACTACAACACAACAAGATACACTCAAGAATACACTTGTTCCTACATTGTCTTATTTCTTGTTGTAATTTGCCTAGCTATTCACTTTCACATTCTTGATGTCTAGGCTATTCTTGATTACACTTGCACTCAATTGTATTATTCATTATCGTGTTGTAATCTTGAATTTGTGGTCGTCATTCAAACACAAGATATCCTTGTGAGTGTTCTTGTGGTAAGAACACACTTGAGTGATCTAGGTGTTAGGTGTGAGAAGATTGTGGTAATCTTCTTGTTGAGGTGTTGAAGAATTTGGTATTCTTCAAGGTTGAAGATTGTGGTAATCTTCACAAGGTGCCGTTGGAGATTGTGGTAATCTTCAAGTGAGATTGTGGTAATCTCAAAGGTGGTGTTGAAGAAGAGTGTGGTGCTCTTCAAGGTGTTGTTGTAAGTTGGTGTTGTATTAATTTTTGGTAAATTAATAAAATCTTTTTTCCTTTTTGAAATCCATCCCGGATATACTGGGGTGGTAGTAGATTAGGCCCTAGGTGGGTTGAACTACTATAAATCAACGCGTGTTGTTTACATTCCGCACCTTTTTTATTGTCTTTGAGCATTCGGTTCGAAAAAGAGGGCGAAATCGAAAAGATGGAGATAATCTATTCACACTCTCTCTAGATTATCGTAGCCGCTTGGACTTACATGTTCACTCTGCCAGAAAAAATAACTCTGGGACTAGTGGTCCCAGAAGCAGCATCACAGGCTCTGTTCTCGACCTCTTCCCACTAAAAGGACCAGAAAGAGGACAGGGAGCAGGAAGAACATCAACACAATCACCAGAATGAGAACTGGGGCGCCGGTCACCCTCTGGCTGGCGAGGACGCAACACTCGCTTACCATCACTCCAAGGCGGGGCGCTTGAGCTCCCGTTAGTAGCAGATTTTCCCTTGGCATTCTGATTCTCCTTATTTTTGAAGGCCATCAACTAGGCAATACTATAACTCTTCTTCCCTGAAGAATAAACAAGAAACAATGTCAGAGAACAAAAACAATCAAATATACTAGTGAAAGCAAAGAACAATGCAAGAAAATAAGACAGTGCTGAGTACCCAAGAAATTCTTAATATTCGGAAGACTCTTAAACAATCCTTTGTATCTATAAACTTCTGTCATCTCCTAGCAGGAAGTGGGAGTGCCTCGGGCTGACTTAGGTTCCGAGACTCATTTGTGAGGGAATCCCAACCATTGTCCCTCACATAAAAGAAGTCTTCCTTCCACAACCCACCAAGAGAGGAAAGCTCCGTAAGGAACTTGCATTGGGGGCGTGGGAAGAAGTGGAAGAATGTATCATTAGACGACTTCTTGGCATAGAACAAAGAGTGGAACCCATCTCCCACAGTGGCATATTCGTATCCGCGTATGCATGCGTAAGCTTGGGGAAACATCTGTCTGACGCATGCTCATACTGAGCTGAGGATCACCACGAGAAAGTTA
The DNA here is from genome assembly GCA_016081115.2 of Rehmannia glutinosa. Classification (NCBI taxonomy): domain Eukaryota; kingdom Viridiplantae; phylum Streptophyta; class Magnoliopsida; order Lamiales; family Orobanchaceae; genus Rehmannia; species Rehmannia glutinosa. Next base: position 429,011 of record JABTTQ020001908.1, read on the forward strand.
TCAAGAGAAAGAGTAAAATCGATGAAGGGACTGTTAATATATACTGTAATGAAGAACTTCGACAGATGAGTAAGTTTGTTATCCGAGCTTGGAGCCAACATCCGTAATGCTGAAGGGAGCCCCAAATGCTCCCGCAATCTACAAAGACATTGAGATGAAACTCTGCTAACTACCTCCCCCGGGACAACTGCTCGATACCCGGGAGGAGGCCTATGCTGATATTTAGGTCGATGGACCTCTTCTGGATTGTCCCCCACGGACTCCTTCTCGGGAGCCTCTTTACTTGAACTTCAATCTGAATCAAGCTCTATCTCCCCCTCACCATTATAACACAACTTTGGAGCTAGAGGCGGAATATTGAAATCCACAGTTAGAGGTGGAAATGGAATAACAGAACCAGAGACGGAACGGCCGGTGATGCCCCAGCCCCGAGCGGAACTGAAGAAGGATCGGAATCCAAATTCTGGCCCAAAATGTGTGAAAACTGAACATGGAGAAACACGGAAGGAAGAACGGACTGGGGGCTTAGGACAACCCCCGGGGGCACTTATGGGGCGCTCTTTCCCACTTTAGGGAGGCACCCGGGGCGACTCGCCCCTCTCTCGGGCTTTCACATCTGTCCTTACTTGATGCACTCCACTCATCACTCCAACTCTCCATGAGCACTCTCCTCAACTTTCAAAAAAACTTTACTAAGTGTTCTACCAAGCAAGAAATTCAAAGTTAAAGAATAGAGAGAGAAATATTACCTTTGGAAGACATGCTCAAGGCTCTCCTTCCAAGTTGTGTCCTTGTATAAGAATGGTCAAAGATTCTCCAAGACAAAACAAAATATAGAACAAGACAAGCTAGACATGGTATCAGTATTAGCTCCCGCACTACTCTATTCTCCCACAAAGATCGAGCGGAGGGCTTATGTTGGGGGCAAAACGATATTAATAATTAATATATAATTAAATTTATATATTGGGATAATATTAATTGCCCAATGAGCTATCAATGGAATAACCCGCCCAAAGGAGTCAGGGACTAGCCTACAAGCTAATTTCTCTTACACGGCCCACGAGGCCCATCACACATGTATAAAAGGTTCATCCTCTTCATTTGTAAGTTAATTATCTCGTAATCACTCGTATGCGTTAATTCAGTATTTGTTTATTGTCTTAATTATTCCCAATTGAAGAATTTCCAGCTCTCGGAGAAGAAGACTCGGAAGACTTCCCACTTTGGGAAGGAGAAAACTTTGATTTTTGTCAGCATTTTTGACTTGGAGTGATATGCCCTAAAAAAAGCATCATATTCATATTTATTTTCTGCCCCATCATAAAATTATTCTGGATTCACCACTGCTACCAAGTTGCTGGCACCCAATTTAACTAGTTTTTTTTTTTTTTTTGAAAGGAATTTAACTAGTCTTAGATCAGCCTTCTCTGATGAAACATTTATATTTTTTAGTTTTCTTCTTTTCATTTCATGTTTGAATTTGCTCCTTGTCTGGTCAAAGTTCTATCGCACATATGATTTCCAATTGTCATGTGTATAAAAATCGTCACTATTAATATAATTTGGAAGTATAAATCAAATCCAAATTATAATATTTTTAATATATATAATAGTTTTTATACACTCGTAAATCATCATTGGGTATAATATAGGAGATAAAATAATACTTTTTAAAAAAGAAAATCCCATACCCCAAAAGCACACATGAAACAACAATTTGGACAATTTTGGTTCCGGTACCCGGATGGGATCTTCTATTCCAAAACCGTGTTTCATCACCTATTCCAACTGTATGGATGATTGACACGTGTATTACACTTACCATATAGATTTTCAAGCACAAATCAAACATAAATTGTAGGGTTCTATATGGTAAGTGTAATACACGTGTCAATCATCCACACGGTTGAAATATGAGATGAAACACGGTTTTGGAATAGAAGATCTCATCCGCCACGTACCATCAAGCCAAATTAATGTTGCTAGTCAAACACTCAAATCCTTTGGGTGTCGACCTGCCAATTTATATACAACAACAACAACAAACTAAGCCTTAATCCCACTACGTGGGGTCGGCTATACGGATCATATCGCGCCATCATTTACGGTCATAAGCCATATTTTCGTTTATTTCTAGGTATAACATGTCATGTTTAATAACTTCTTTCCAAGTCTTTTTAGGCCTACCTCTCCCTCTTTTGATTTGTGTGAGTGATTCTCTACCTTCTAAACGTCGCACAGGTGCATCTAAAGGTCTCCTATAAACATGTCCAAACCATCTTAATCGTGTTTCTCTAATTTTCTCGTCTATTGGTGCTACTCCCACTTTGTTTCTAATGTGTTCATTTCTTATTCTATCTAATCTAGTGTGTCCGCACATCCATCTTAGCATTCTCATCTCTGCTACCCTCATTTTTTGTTCGTGTTCATATTTAGTCGCCCAACATTCTACTCCATAAAGCATTGCGGGCCTTATGGCCGTTTTATAAAATTTTCCTTTCAATTTTAATGGTATTTTACGGTCACAAAGGATAGAAGATGTACTCCTCCATTTATTCCAACCCGCCTGGATCCTATGTGTGACATCTTTATTGATTTCTCCGTTCTCTTCAATTATAGATCCTAAGTATTTAAAACTCTTTGTTATACTCACTTCATGTCCATCAATTTTAACCTTCGTCTCATTGTTCTGTTGTTTTTACTAAAGTGGCATTCCATGTATTCTGTTTTAGCCCTACTTATAGTAAAACCTTTTGATTCTAGTGCTTCTCTCCAAACTTCCAATTTTGCATTTACTCCTTCCCTTGTTTCATCAATTAAAACTATATCGTCCGCAAATAACATACATTCAGGGATGGATTTTTGTAAGTGTTTAGTGATTTCATCAATTATTAGGATAAAAAGGTACGGGCTTAGAGCAGATCCCTGATGCAAACCTATAGTGTTTGGGAATTCACTAGATATTCCTGTTGGTGTCCTGATACATGTTGTTGTACCATCATACATATCTTTTATGGCATCTATGTAGGCTATTTTTATTCCTCTTTTTTCCAATATGCGCCACATTATATCACAGTTGACTCTATCGTATGCCTTTTCAAGATCAATAAAAACCATATGTAATTCTTGTTTTCTCTCATTATATTGTTCACATAATCGTCTAATTAAGTGTATAGCTTCAATTGTGGATCTTCCTAGCATGAAGCCAAATTGATTATCTAATATACTAGTTTCATTTCTTATTCTTGCTTCTATAACTCTTTCCCATAGTTTCATTGTATGACTTATTAATTTAATTCCCCTGTAATTTGCACAATTTTGTATATCCCCTTTGTTTTTTTATATATAGGTATCAATATACTTTTTCTCCATTCATCAGGCATTTTCTTAGTTTTTAGAATAACATTAAATAATTTAGTAAGCCATGATATTCCAACTCCACCTAAACATTTCCACGCTTCAATTGGTATATCATCTAGGCCAACCGCTTTGCGATTTTCATTTTGTTTAGTGCTTTTTCTTTCATGAAGTTGAATTCTACGATAAAAGGTACGGTTTCTATTCGATTGATTGGCCTAATTCCCCTAATGTGACTTCATTCCTCTTCGGTTCATTAAAAAGATTATTGAAATACCTCCTCCATCGATCTTTTATGTCCTCGTCTTTCACTAAAATGTTTTCATTCTCATCTTTTATGCATTTAATTTGGGTTAGATCTCTTGTTTGTTTTTCTCTAAATTTTGCTATTTTATATATATATATATCTTTCTCTCATTCTTTAGTATCTAGTTTCTTATAGAAATCTTCATATGCCTTGGTTTTTGCTTCATATATTGCTCTTCTTACTTCTTTTTTGGCGTCTGTATTTCTTTTAAGGTTTTCTTCGTTTTTACAGGAATACAATACTTTGTAACTAGTTCGTTTTTCCTTTACCTTTTCTTGGATTTCTTGATTCCACCACCATGACTCTTTATTCCATTTATTACCATTTGACACCCCTAATGTTTCTTTTGCGATCTTTTTCATTTGAGTAGTTACATAGTTCCATGTTTCATCGGTTTTGTCTTCCACTTTCCAATCAATGGTTTCTACTAGAGATTTGACAAACCTATCTCTTTTTTCTATATTCTTTAAGTTCCACCACTTGCACTGTTACACAAACTTAAAATGAAAATCACTACTTGCTTACAAAAACATAAAGTACTTTTTTCCTTTTTCTTTTTCTTTTTCTTTTTCACAATAAGAATCCGTTGGTGATCAAATTATATAAATAGCCAAATAGCTACCCGATAAAAATATTTCAAATTCTTTTTCGAAAAAAAAAAAGACAAAAAAAACATTTCAAATATTTTTTCTAAAAAAAACAATTTATTTTTCTTAAGATTTGCAAAATTGAGTCGAGCAAAGGCGCCGGTGGGTGGGCCAAAATTGCTGAAGCCTTGTGCTTAATTTGGATGCAAACCCTATCATTTTGTTGGGATTAAGCCACACGTGGGGTTGCATGGTCGCCAATTTGATGAAAAATAAGTGAATAGATTTGGGGTTTTATGATCAATCCATAAGACAAGGGATCGAAAGTCTAAATCAACATGTATAATTTACGCCTTTTTCTACAAGTGTATAATCATATAATTCTTTGATTTTGTAAGGGTCATATATTAATTAACACATGGGAGGTTCCCACCGTTTGCAAGAATTTGGGAAATTTTAATTAATATTTATGAATAATGATTATGGTACAATTGATAACATATATACGACATATCAACAAGCATGGTTTTTTTTGGGGTATATATATATATATATATATATATATATATATATAATATAATTAGGAAATAAAAAAGGCTATACTTAGCCTCAGCTTGAAGGTTCAAAAACTCAATTTTATAGTTTGGATTTTCTATTATTAATTTTTATTAAGATATGCACATTATGATTAATTCCAAGTACATGTATTCTATAAATACGTCGTCGTGTGTTTGCATGATATGTGATGTGAGTAATTTTAATTTTGTACGATCCATTAGTTATTTATTTATTCAATTCCAGTTTTTTTTATTGCTCTTAATTGTAATTGTTTATTGGGTCCATACTAAATTATTCCCAACTAATTACTAGCTTGTGAGGCCAAACTCATTAAAAATGACATGTGGGAGCTAAAGTCCCAAGTATAAATACCTCTCCTATGTCATTTAAAAGGTAGCGAATTTTTGCTAATTATGTTATGTGCTTTCGAGGACGGAAACAAAAAATGCGGTTTAGAGGGCGAAATTTAACTTTTCTTAAAAATAGTAGATAAAGAGGTATTTTTATTTTTTAGAGGGGGCAATAATTAAAATTATTAAATTTTTTATACAAATTTTACATTAATTATTAAAGAAAATCGAAGTTGAGGAGGGGCGCCGCCGCCAACCTCCCTTAGCTCACCTTGTGTGCTCTAGGGTAAAAATTTTGCATATGAAGGAAAAAAATATAAGACTGATCGAACCTAAATGGTTTTTTTTTTTTTTTGTAATTTTTGAAAATCTCTAAGTTTTTCTTGTAATTAGCCCATTTTTCAGGTTTGTTTTCTTTAATTATCCTTATATATATATATATATATATATGACATTTATTAGCCTAATCACACCATGTTAACCGTTGCATGCACTAGCTATATTTAGAAAACATCTATTAATTTCTTCCAGCCTTTTCCTAAGCACTTAACAGTTCTATAATGTAACTCTATATATTGGGTTTCAACTATATATAATTATGAAAGGTACTAATAAGCCAAATTCACCACTTTATTTTGTGAAAATAAAAAATAGTCATAGTTTCAAACATATGTATTTTTGAGCAATTTTGACTAAAAACTGACGGCCATACCTTTCGTGTATTCTCTAGGAAGGTACTTGGCCATTTTTTCAATTGATGCGGCACATAACTGGATATCGAGTTATGTGTTTCGGTATCGAGTCATGCGTCTCGGTAACGAGTCACATTAGGTATCGGTCCCCAGACATGAAAAAAGGACAAAGTGGACATTTGAACTAAAAAATAGCTAAAAACATATTTTCGAAAAGTATGACTAAAAATATTTTTGCTATAGAGAAAATATTAAAAATCTAATGAACTCTTATGAAAGAGTAGCTAATTAATGTGATTAATTCACATTCATAACCACGCATACTTCTTGTATACACAGATCTGCAAGAATATTTTGATAAGCGCAACCCAAAAACAAGCCAAACAGCAAAATCCTGGAAGATTAATCAGTCCCAAGAAAAATATATTAATCCAAGGGATGCATGTGTAAATTAATATTGTTGTTGGTTTTTAATTTAATCCTTACAAACGAAGGCAAAAGAAAGTAAGAAACAAACAAGGACAGGAAACCGCGTCTATGTACGTACAAAGGAAAGTCGGTTCATGTTTGTATTTTGTCTTTGCTTTTCTGTTCACCAGTACTGGTTGTACATTGTAATTTGTATTGTTTCATACACTCATCATATGTATTTTGGGGGCTTACTAGCAAAATTGGTCCTGTAATTTTAGGGAGGTTGTATTTTAGGACTTATTTTTTAATCTGCAATTTAATTAGGATTTTAATTTAAAAACTTTGGCGCATTAGGAACAATTTTGGTGGGAAATTAAATGGAGAAGGTCTCTTATGAGACCGTCTCACAGATCTCTATCCGTGAAATATACAGGTCGCCAGCGGGTAGACGGTCAACAAAAAGTCAATAGTCTGCCAAAATTACACAGTAATACTTTTTGAGAAAAAAATTATAGTTTTAAGACACATAATACTTTTGAACAAAAAATTAATACTTTTATTAGAACCATGTAATACTTTTGATATAAAAAATGATACAATATGTTAAATATGGTGTTGAAGCTGAGGCCTTTGTACATATGTGAATGTAATCATTCAGTGGAGTGTGGATCAAAGCCCCGATGAGCAAAATGTGATTGTGGATCTCACAAGAGAAGTAGAAATCGCATTCAAACTGTAGAGAAAAAGCTAATACATGGCTCACGAGGATGCGATACTCCATTAATGGAGATTTTAACTTTCCAATATGAATCTATTTTCATTCTCTTGAAACTTTGGTTTTGCCATGAAATGAAGGGAAGTTAATAAGAAATACGGAGAAAAACGAAGGAGGAGAAGGAGAAAAAAAGAAGAAAAAAGAGGGAAAAAATATCGCTGAAAACTACTAGTATTGAAAAGTATTACATTTTAGCTGAAAAGTATTATAGTTTTAAGTGAAAAGTATTACAAATTCGAATTGAAAAGTATTAAATTTTGTACTGAAAAATATTAGAGTTTTAAGTAAAAAGTATTACATGTTGAACTTAAAAGTATTATAGTTTTAAATGAAAAATTTTACACGTTTAAGAGAAAGTTATTACATGTTGAACTACAAAATATGCATGTTGAACTAAAAAGTATTAGAATTTTAAGTGAAAAGTATTACACATTTAAGTGGAAAAGTATTACATGTATTAAATATTTAAGTGAAAAATATTATTTGTTGAACTACAAAATATCAATCATCTTCTGTACTATTTTTAAAAATGAGTATCACTTTTTGTGTCAAAAGTATTATATGTTCCTAATTAAAGTATTTATTTTTTGTTCAAAAGTATAACTTGTCTTAAAAATACTACTTTTTTTTTCAAAAAGTATTACCAGAATATTTTTGGCGGACAGTTGACTTGCGCCCTGTTGACCCGCGAACTTTCTATTGACTGAATCGATCCGACCCGTCTCACGGATAGAGATCCGTGAGAGGGTCTTATATAAGTCTTTGTCACTTTAATAATTAACCGGTTGTCACCTCACCACCCGAAATTGGGTATTTTCATTTCCCGGCGAAATTATCTCAATTTTGTGCTGAAGTTTTAAATTAATTACAAATTAAAAAAAATAAAAGTCCTAAAACGCCACCACTACAAGAAAATTCCAATTTACTGATAGTATTAATTAACGATATAAATGATTTGGTCTAAGTTTTACCTATAGTATTAAATAAAATATATTTTTTCCTCAAATTATACTGATAGATTATCGAAATATCACCGACAATTTTTAAATTTATCGGAAAAAAAAACTATAGGTATTCACCAACAGTTTTCAAATTTTGTAGGTAAATATTTAAATACCTACTTATTACGATTTTATCTGTACTTTACAATTATCAAATTAATACTTACCTACATTTTTTTTTTAGATAAACTGATTTTTTATTTTCGTGCACCACCAATTTTTGCAATAAATCCATACTTTTGGTGAATACAAAATGTTCGACGTTTAAGCCAACCTCCGTGACCCTCTATTCTCCTTTCTTTTAATATTTAATATTGAGTGTGAAACAGTGAGTTTATGTCTCAGAAGAATTAAAAGTTTAAAAGCATTTGCACAGACGATACTTTGGATTTTTCTTTATTTTCAATGTTTTTTTGTTTCCCCAGATTTTCATGCATTCCCTCACATGCATTTGCACGCCGAAACTTAGAATTCTTTCTCGTTCGTTCTCTTCTAAGATTAATTCTTTATAAGTGTATATTATTATTTTATTCTCAATTTGCTTAATGTACGGTGGGGATGAGAATAGTCGGATAAGTTAAATCCTTGCTTAATTGGGTTATATTTGAATACTAGACAACATTTGTAAGTTAAATCTTTGTACGTATATTACAGTGCGCGTTTTCAGATTCGTGTGAATATTCTTCTTTTATGTCTGACACGCGGAAAATTGAGAAAAAAATATTTAATAAACAAGAATTTTTATTCGGATTCAGATTTCCATTCATATTCCATCATAACATTAATGAGAGCGTAGATAAATTCAAACAATCGACGGTACATGTTTATCTTAAAGATGTGTCATTCATCTAATAAAATGAAATAAGAAGTGGAAAAATAATGTAATAAGAAATGTGGTACACATTGGGAAAATAGTTTTATTTGGTCATGTAATTTGAACTACCTGAACATTTAGTCATCTAAATAGTAACATTTAAATTTTGGCTCAATATGTTTCCAAATTTTGGAAATTTAGTTTGATTTTGACCGAGATTGTGGAATTTACATTAATTACTAACTATGATCGGTGTGTACTAATGTGTCTAAACAAATTCAGGGACTTCGATGATTTGATGAAAAAATTGACACGTCAAATCACCAAAATTGACTCGCAAAATTTGCGAATTTTAATGGTTCGGCGGCTATTTTGTGTTAAATCACCAAAATACACAATTTTTTGACATGCTAGCACCTAATCAATCGTAGTCAGTAATAAATTTCACAATTTCAGTCAAAATAGGACAAAATGTTGGAATGAAATTGGACCAAAATTTAAATATAACTATTTAGAAGACTAAATCTCAAAATAATCCAAATTATAAGACCAAAGAAATAATTTTCCCGCTACACTTTTATTCATATGAATGGTCTTTGTTGATGCTTTCTTTCGCTCAACAATGATTTAAATGCTTAGATACTGGCTGGAAAATACAAAATACATGATAAAGTTCTTTTTATTAAGCAACCGAGCAGAAATTATGGTCGACCTCTGGCTTAGCAGAGTTTTGAATACAAGAGTTTATATAAGGATTTTATATTGTCTTTTTTTTCTCATAAATGAGTTCTATTTATAATATTACATTCAATAGGTTAGCAATTATTATAGCTACAATGTGAGTGAGACACTTATCTTTCTCTTGATGTGCATAAGTTGCATGACTGTCATGTGTAAAATAGTGATTGTTGAGTTGTCCCGTTATTGTTTTGCCAAGTGGCAGAGTGGTCTGTCACTGGGGTTCCAGCTCGGTCATCATTGACTTTCGAGGTGGGGTTCTCTCTACCTGAAATGCCTTCCTGGCTGGGTTCGTTGATTAGTATTCTTCTTCTCGGACAGATCGGGTCGGTCCACATCAATAGGTCTTAGATTGTCATGTGTGCGTGTCTGTCCAGCTCTGCTCGGGTATCATCAAATGGCCCCCATGTTTGAGGCCGAGGAAGAGACATGCTGAGGCAGCTGGAACTTGAAGAGAGAGAGAGGACTTGAGTGGATTTGAAAAGGTTGGCAGTTATCATTATCATTACTATTGAAACAACGTCATTAAATGCCAACATTTATGATTGACACGTGCCATCAATGGCCCCATAGTTCGATGCGATTGTTGATTTTAAAGGACACGTCTGTTGGAAGGGATGCGTTTTCTTGGAAGTTTCGCCTATAAATAGGCACTTGTAGCATTCACTTTTCACTTTTCCCACAAGCATTTAACCTTTTCACATAGAGAGAAATACCGAGCAGGCGTTCTAGTCGGCATTGAGCAAACCAACCTTCCGAGTTTGTTTTAGGTAATTCTTCTTCTTTTTTCTTTAATTATGTCTGGTTCCGACAGCCACAATAGGGGGTTTAGCGTAGAGTTTTCGATTGAAGACCCCCCCCCCCACAGAGGTTAAGGTATCTCAGGAGGGTGGCAGCATAGTGGAGATATCAGACTTGGATGAAGATTCCGAGCAAGAAGTTCCGCAGGATATGGGGAAGGACGAGGAAATTTTTTCCGCTGCTTCCATTGTTGCAATAAGAGATGGAAGATGTGCTTGGGCCCAGCGGAGGAGTAAGGCAAGGTGCGGAGCCTTCGACTTCAGGCTGAGCTGCTGAGAGGGCACGAGGTGTAGGTCGAAGGCCTCCAAAAAACACTACCAACAAACACACTGACACCGAACATAGTTTTATTCAAAGACTGCTTCTTTAGGCCGAGCTGAACACTTTCCCTAGGCAGTTCGACATCCTAGACACGCCGTAGTTTTGGTTGCCCGAGCTCGATAATGTGCCTGAACATCCGCCAGTAGGGTGTGCATCCATATATTACCGCAACCTCTGCTATGGGCTGAGGTTTTCTATACTGAGGCTAATCATGAAATGGTTTCAGAGGTGGAAGCTTTCTCTAGCCCAGGTCCATGCGCTCTCCTGGGGAAGATTGATATGGTTGGTGATCCTCTTTCACAATTTTCATTTCCTTAGGCCCACATTCGGCGAAATAAATGAACTTTTCCTCTAGAAAGCCACCCCGAGTAGGCGTAAGGAGAGACCATCTGGGTGGTATTATATGGTGACCAGACCTGGGTATCCAGATAATATTGTTGAAGGCCTTCCCAAGTCCTTAAAGGATTGGAAGGATAAATGGTTTTGGGTTGATAGGGAGTGGATGAGCACCGAGAGCAACGACGAGCAATATTTTACTTCTTACCTTAACTTTAGATATGATTTTCGTAAGTTTCTCTCTTGGCCCCTTGCTTTTTTCAAAAAAATCTAATCGTTAATTATTATTTTTTGTGCAAAAGACTGACCTCCTCAAGAAAGGTTCTTCGAAGAGTTCCTAGAGAGACTTGACAAAATAAAGAAGGCTTCGAAGACGAGCCGAAATATAAAGGCTTTGACTCTTGATGCTAATTTGATCCTTGCGGACATATGCCATAATCTGCTAGCTCTGTCGGATACCGAGCCGAGAACGGAAACCCAGGCTCTGGAATAGAGAAGGGCCAAGCAGAGGACCAAGCAGAGAATAGAGCCCCGGGCAACCGAATAGAGAATAATGGCTCCAGGTTAAGTATCCATCCATTTTGTGTATATAGTGTTTATCTTTGCAAGTTTTAATATTCTTGTTGTTTTTGTGCAGCTCCTCAGGTCAACATCGACGTGATGGGTCACCTCAAGAAGGTAAAGAAGGTGGTTGGGGGTCCTGTTCTTTGAGCGTGTAGAGAAAAGAAATCCAGCAGGTCAAGAGAAAGGTGGTCCCCGAGATAGAGGCACCGATGAGGAAAAGAAGGGAATTTGGGGTTGGGATCCCTAGGACCGAGCCGATCCAAATAGAGGTCCCAATTGTCCATCTGCAAGCTGCAATGATTAACATCTCCATGGGGCCTTTTTTAGACTACCTGGGCACGAGGGTCACTTTGTTCCGCCTACCGCTAGCTAGGATGGGCCATGTGAGCAGATGTCTGGGTTGAGGCCACATTTGTTCGTGGAATATGCCAAGTGTGCCACCCTTACCGAGGAGCAGATTGCAGCCCTGCTCGAGCCCGGCCGAGCAACCAGAGATATTGGGAAATTTATGTAATAGATTTTGATAATACCATGTAAAACATAGGATAGGAAGTTGGTACCCCAATTCTACTACAAATCAACTTGTAATAGATATGGTTCTATAAGCTGAGTGAAAGCAGCCAAGTTGAAGAATGCAGGAATCGACTGAAGACTAAGATGAAGAATCAGCTGTGTGGCAGCTGAGTGAAGTGAAAACAAATGTCAGTCAAGTGACAGAAAAGTTGTCTCAGTCAGCAGACTGACAACTGAGTCACTCCAAGATAAGTGGAGTTGACTGTCAAAGGGGTTATGCAACAGAAATGATCAAGGAAAGCTGAAGAGATATGTTGTCAAGGCAAAGTCAATTGTTTGCTGAAATTATGCATGTGTCAGGCTTCCAACCTTAAAGATGTTTTGCTGAAAGAGTGCAAAAAGCAAGGAACCAATGTGATGTGCCTGAAAACCTATAGAGTTTAAAGAAAGGCCGCAGAGCATTAAATTCAAGGATCAGTCTACATCAAAGCTGTTAGATAAGACAAGTTAACGACCTCAAAGTGTAGTTTGAAAAATACATATATCTCTTTAACGGATATATTTTTCAAAGAGACACTATAAAAGGGCTAAGGAATATAAGAGAGAAGATACTTATGCAATCTGAGACACACAAGAGAAATAAAGCAATCAAAGCATAATACTGTCAAGCATTCTATTCAAATCCTCAAACCTAAACTCGAAGGAAATTAATCCAACACACTCATGAAGGAAAGACAACTTCAAACTATTAAAGAGAAAAACTTGTTTAAAAGAACAAGGGGTCTACACTCCAAGGTCGAAGGAGGTATAGTGAGGTTCCAGTTTGAACCAGAAGCTTTGGACTCATTGGAGGGCTGTGTGAACAAATCCAAGAGTTTGAAGGAGCTAAAGTAGCAACACAACTGTTTTGTAAAGAAGCTGAGTCCCAAAAGCAAAACTAGCTGAGTGATCAAGGTTTAGCTTGGACTATCACTATTTTGTAACAAAGTTACGGTTACATTAGTGGATTCATCCAGGGGTTGGATAAGAGTAGATTATAGGAATTACCCCATCCTTGAACCACTATAAAATTGCTTTGTGTCTTTTACATTCAATAGTTTTATTCTTATCTATATCATTGTTTGTTTAATCTGCTAAGTCAACTGATAATAACTAAGCTTAAAACAAGTGCTGAAAAACATAATTCAAACAAGGGTGAAAGTCTTCCACAGAAAAAAACCAAGTCTCATCAATATTTAAAGAGTTAATCGAATCAATGAGTTATCTTATTAATTTCGGTCAGTCCATTGAGTGGCTAACTCTGTTGTGTAGGTAATTTAAGTTGTCCACCAAGGACCCATCTGATTTGTGATTAAAACTCAGACTTTAAAAGGACTAAATCGAAAAGTTGGTAAAGTTATTCAATCCCCCCTCCTAGACTTTACTTTATCACCCCTTGGGACCTATAAGAGATATCCCGGCTCGGTCCTAGACCATGGGTATAGAGAGCTTTTGTCAAGATGTCAGTATGGAGAAAAAGATCCAGTACTGCATGGGTCTTTCGGGACGGATCATCGGGACTCTGTGGCATGCGGTAGGCAATGGCACGATATGACCAGGCGCCACAAGGACTTGCAAGATGCCTACAACCTCTATGCAGGGTTTCAGGAGTCTTTGAAGCTGCAAGCTAAGAAGGTTGAGAAGAAAGCAACTGTTGTGAGCCAGACTGAGTAGGAAGCCGTTGTTTCCAAGGAGGAGGCATAGAAGGCAGAGGGGATCCTCCATGACAAGGTGAAGATGTTGAATGAGGATTTGGCGAATTGCAAAAAAAGAGTTCGCCAAACAGGTGGAAGAGACTCGCACGAAGCTGGAAAAACGGCCCTGAAAGCCTTCAAAAAATCTTCGGCATGTGGTTTCATGTTCACCTGTGCTCATGCAGTGAGCATGGATGAACTTCTAGGTGAACTCAAGAAGGGCAAGACCACTGCTCAGCTCGAGCATTTAACCTTTTCACTGAGAGATAAAGACCGAGCACGCATTCTAGTCGGCATTGAGCGAAACAGCCTTCCCGGTTTGTTTTAGGTAATTCCTCTCAGAGCCGGTCCTAGGTTTTGAGGGGCCTGGAGCAAAATAAAGAATGGGGGTCCTTATATTTTCATAAAAAATGGGATAATTACAAAAACAAATTGAGGTTTGCGGCTAATTAATAAAAACTTTAGAGTTTTTTTTTAAATTACAAAAAAACCCACTAAATTTTTATTTCGTCTTATATTTTCCCTCTTCATAAGCAAAAAATATTTTAAAAACCCCGATTGATATTTATAGAAATATTATGGTTATCCTCTTAAATTTGAGACAATCAAACCCGATGGGGCTTTTTGTAATTTTGGAACTTCTCTAAATTCTTTTTATAATTAGCCCAAACCTCAGGCTTTTTTTTGTATTTATCTCTAAAAAATTAAAAATAATAAACTTAATGTTACAAATGTAATTTTAACTTTATTTTTTTTGTTTTGCAAAAAAAAAAGAAAAAATACGAGTTCAGAGATAGAGAAGGCAAAAAAGAAATTACTATGAGGCCCAAAAAAACAAATGAATGAACTTTGTTATTTTGTTTTGCAAAGAAAAGATAAAAGAAAAGACAATTTAGAGATGTCACTACAATTTTGCAGTTTCGTGAATCGAACTCATGACATTCAAAACAGAAAACCGCTACTCAAGCATTCTGCCGATATGCCCTTATTTACTATTATTTATCAACTTTTGTTAATATAGGTACTATATGTAATATGGAAATAAAAGAACTCTAGGGGTAGGGGCCCTAGCCGACGGGGGACCCTGTGCGGTGGCACCACCTCGACCGCCTCAGGGCCGCCCCTGATTCCTCTTCTTTCTTCTGTAATTATGTCTGGTTCCAACAGCCAATATAGAGAGATTAGCGTAGAGATTTCGATTGAAGACCCTCCACAAAGGTTGAGGTGTCTCAGGAGGGTGGCAACATAGTGGAGATTTCGGACTCGGACGAAGATTCCCAGCAAAAGACAACAGAAAATCCTTATATAAACTCTTGTATTCAAAATTCGGCCAAGCTAGAGGTCGACCAGAATTCTTGCTCGGTTACTTAATAAAAAAGCACTTTATGGTATATTTTGTATTTTCCAGCCAGTATTTAGGCATTTAAATCATTGTTGAGTGAAAGTGAGCATCAATAGTCTTTTTCATCAATTTCAGTTTCATGTACTATAAAGAGATGGTGGGATGGATTAATTACAATTAATTAGTGCTAATTAATAATTACGCATTGTTAATCAGAGTTCGTGGTTTTTAAGGTCAGACATTTGGATGTAAGTATAGTTTGTGTTTTACTATATATTATGGATACATAGGTTCTCAAATTTGAGGCAAAGTCTCTACTCAAAAAAAAAAAAATTGAGGCAAAGTCTAAAGGAAGCACAAGTCAAAGGTGAGTGGGATAAGAATTTTTTGTCCGAAAAGTAGGAGTCGCTCTGTACTAAAAGCACCGGCAACCATACTGTTGTGTTTTGTAGTATAAGGAATCCTTTAGGAACAAAAATAGGCCTAACCAGGTGGGATGGAGAAGACGTCTTTAATATATAATTATTTATGGAAAGGAATTTTCAACGTTGCATACACATAAACATGTATAAAACAAGATTAATTATGAAATAAAATATCGATTATACATAATTTGGAACATAATTTATCGATAGTAACTAATAGATGTGGCAAATGGGGCGGTCAGCCCATTACTGGCTTGTCAGACCAAAGGGCAAAATCGGGTCAGATTCGGTTGAAATTTCTTCGGTCTGTCTTTTTTGGAGCTCGGTCCGACTCATAATTTAAAATATAATTGAATTTGTATTAGGTCATCCAGTGGGGTTGGCCCGTCTGTCGGTCAAATAGGTCATATTCCTTTCAAGGCTATGAAATTGCAGCCTAGTCCAATTGGGCCAGTCCATCGGGCCGTGCTGGTTTTATCGGCTCTAGTAACTAGAAATTTTAAGTGCATAAATACTAAAGTTAAAACTTCTTTCTTTCTTTCTTTTCTATTTTTCTTTTACAAGTATATATATAACATAAACATTGAGTCTCCTATT
The DNA here is from genome assembly GCA_016081115.2 of Rehmannia glutinosa. Taxonomy (NCBI): domain Eukaryota; kingdom Viridiplantae; phylum Streptophyta; class Magnoliopsida; order Lamiales; family Orobanchaceae; genus Rehmannia; species Rehmannia glutinosa. The sequence continues at coordinate 445,236 of JABTTQ020001908.1, forward strand.
TCTTAGATATGGTGTTTAAGTATCTTATATTTCAATTCACCAAGTGAATATTACGCATATAAAATAGTGTTATTATTGTATAACTTATAATATTAATTTACCACATTATTATATACACGTGATATTTATACTGAAATATGAGATGAAACACAAATATTCATGACTAATAGTAAATTAAGTTCAATGTTTGCGGCTCCACCCCAACAGCATACCAAAAGAAAGCCTGCAATTGTTTCATAAGATGCTTTCAAATTAGGTAAAACTGAAGTACAGATTTCAGACAAAAATAAGGCAACTACATTGAAATATGAACCTCGTAGGCACCACTATTGTACTTTGGACAGTTTTAACAACTTATAGCCGCCCAGATCAGATTATCAACATATATAAATTTAAACCAAAATCCCACTTCTCTAAGCTCACTGATCTGCATTGGATCCAAGTACTGTATTAACTAATAAATTACTATGATAAACTCAATTTAACAGACAACATTTTGCAATTGTACCCTTCTACGCGCATTAATGACTAGATTAGTTAAAAGTTCACAGGAGATGTTGGAAGCTGGTTCATGGAAATACCATATTTGACCTATTAATTTTTTTGTCTTTTTACCTTTTTAGTTACACTGCTTTTTCTTTTTATAAGATAAAACATATTGTTATCACTACAAGAAAAATGATCTATCCCAACACAAATTTAATGACACTACCAAAAAACGTCATTATAAACAAATATTTAATGACGCTTTTTAAAAAGCGTTGTAATATATAAAAATTAGTGACATTTACTAGAAAGTGTTAGCATTTTAGTCAATTTAATGACATTTTAATTGAAGTGTCATTATCTTAATAAAATTACCGACCTTTTTTATAAGTGTCACCATAATTATAGAATTTACTTACACTTTTTTATATGTGTCCTTAAATGACAATTCCTAGTAAAAAGCGTCATAAAATTGATGACACGTTCTATTTTACTTATGTATTTTTTTTTATTTATAGCCGATTTTTATATTTACTTACACTTTTATTGTTTTGTGTCATGAAAATGACGACGCTTGTTAAAAAACGTCATAAAATTTATGACAATTTCTATTTTATTACGATTATTTTTTATTTATTGCCAAATATTTAAAATTTACTGACACTTTTATTGTTTGTGTCATTAAAATGACGACACTTATTAATTACTTAAGTTAAAAATTAGAATATCTATCCCACATCGAATGATTGAAGTGTAGAGAATGATATTGAGAGTTAATAAATAGAGACCTTGATAAGTGGTCTTTTTATGCATGTTTTATGTGTATATTTAAGTATGATTTGAGTTATTTTATTGTTAGTTTCATAAATTTTTGATTGTACATGGTTCACATTACTCTGAGGTGCTTTTATTGGTGTAGATTGATGATTTGGAGCTGTTTTTGGTGAATTTTGGGTCATGGTTTCATGTCAAAACATACCCGGGGGTTTCTGGATGCAAAAACACTCAAAATCCCAAGCTAAATGCGTCATTTCGGGGCCTTTTCAGTCAAACAGGGCAGGGTGTGTTTTTAAGCACAACCGTGCTTTTTAGAAGTCAAAAATGAGCAATTTTTCGACCCGACGTACCAAACACGGCCAGGGCCAGTGCTTTCAGAAGACGTCAGCCGTGTTGAAAAATCGAAAACACGGCTGCCGTGCTTTTAAAGCACGGGCGTGCTTTTCGTTCAGACTTGGTTTTTCTTTGGCGGAAATTATGGAGACTTTCCCTTCTTGCTTTTTGACAACCTTTGAGCAACTTTTACACCTCATTTTGATGCACCAAACTCTATTATTCCCTCAATTGTCATGTGGACACAATGATTCAACCAACTCAACCATGAATGTGCACACAATGATTCAACCTACTCAACCATGAATGTGCACACAATGATTCAACCAACAACCATGGAAGTGGAGCATTTGTTAGCATTATTGATATGTTCTTTCACAAACATGGTGCCTATAAAAACCAAAAATTTGAGTTGGGAAAAATATATAATTTCATGTAGTATTCATTGATAGAGAGATTCATTGTATATTCATTGTATATTCTAAGTTTCAAAGCAAAATACATTGAGAGGATAAAAGAGAGGTAGAGTTGGAAGTTGAAGAGCAATAGAGGAGAAGGCTTGAGCTCAACATCATTGCAATCAACCAAGGATAAGTCTTGTATTGGTCTTGAATAAAGAGCTAAGTACACCATGTTCATTTTATTTATATCTTCTTGTGTAGTATACTCTTTTGTCAAAGCCATGTGTAGCTAAATTTTTAGTGTTTGAATGTAACGAACTCTAGAATGAATTTGTGATTAAGGCTTGTATGTTTTTAATAAAATCTTCATGTTTTGTGTGATTCACTTATATTATGCTTTATTCATTCGAATTGGTATATGCGCAATATTGATTTGAAGTTTATTTTTCATCCGGAAATCGAGATTCATGGTGAAATAGAACCTATATAAGTGAAAAGAGTTGCATGCAATCCTAGATATAGGACGACATAAATCTTCTGGATTAGGGTCAAGCCTAATATGAGAATTCACAAATCATTATAATGATGTCTTGGGGGTTTTAACTAGAAAGAGATTTCAGTTAACCAACTTGAGATTAGAAGTTATTCGCGCTCGATAGAGGGTTTAACTTAATCGGGAATTTCTACGATCCATGAAACATGAGATTTTACTAAAAGAGGTTGGTTTTTGCTTAAGGGATTATGGTTGTATTTTTATCTTGTTAAATCACAAAAACATTCTAGAGGGATTTACATTCAAACACATTTCTAGCTCTTGATTTCTTAATTCTACAATCTATTTTTATTTGATTTTTTTAAGTTGCAATTATTTTAAAATTCTCTATTTTTCATTTTCATTAAACAAACAAAACTCTGAAAATTGCTAGATTAAATAACAAAAAGACGGTAATTATTAGTACTTACAATCCTTGTGAGAATGACACTCGGTACTCAATAATCTATACTACAAAACGATAGGTGCACTTGCCTATGGTTTTCTAGAGTAGCTTTTGAGCCATCAAGTTTTTGGCGCGATTGCACAGGGATTGTAATATTAAGAATGCTTTATTTTTGTTAATTTAATCATTTTTTTTATATTTTTTTTATTATTTTACCATTATCTTTCTTTCTTTCTATCTTTATAAGTCTTGGTTTATACTTATCCTCTTTGTTTACCGCGCAGGTGTATGCCTACTCAGAATCGAATTTGGAAGCGTGACACCGCCGGTAGCAAGCAACACGGAGGAAAGTACTAATACGTACCACGAAGAAGATATTAACGAAAGCAAAGATTTCAACATGGCGGATGAACAAAGAACTATGTACGATTATGCCAAACCATCCATGGACGACACATCATAAATCTAAGTATCGTGAGGCCATTGTTGCGTACCAATAATTTTGAAATAAAACCAAATGTCATTCGGATGGTGCAACAAGGTTTGTTCAATTTGACGGCCTACCGCATTTAAGATCCGAATAATCATATCGCAAATTTTTCGAAATCTGCGATACATTCAAAATCAATGGGGTCTCTGACGATGCCAATCGTTTACGCCCGTTCCCATTTACTCTTCGGGGTCGTGCTAAACAATGGCTAAATATTTTGCCAAAGGGAACAATCACAACATGGAGCATCATGGCCGAAAAGTTCCTTTTGAAGTATTTTCCACCGGCCAAAAATGCACGATTGAGGAATGAAATCTCTTCATTCACTCAAGAAGACGACGAGACCTTGTACGACACTTGGGAGAGATTCAAAGAATTGTTGCGGAAATGCCCACATCATGGTCTTCCTATTTGGATGCAAGTCCAAACATTTTACAATGGGCTACTCTCGTCAACAAGGCAAATGATCGATGCGGCAGCTAGGGGAACTTTGAACAATAAAACACCAGAAGCTGCCCAAGATCTGATAGAGGGAATGGCCATGAATGGCTATCAATGGCAATCCGCACGAGGTAAACCTACCGAGCAGTGGGTGTTTATAATGCGGATGCGGTGGTTACACTACCGCACAAGTCGAAGCTTTGACCCAAAAGATCGACGATCTAGCAGCCTCCTAAACCACCACCACCGCACGTTTTATCTTGTGAAACTTGCGGGGGGATTGCATAATAATCGGGATCGCCCACACACAATACCACAAGGTGACAGCCAATTACATTGGGAATCAAGCTTTAAATTACCCAAATAATCCTTACGGCAACACATACAATCCTGGGTGGCGACAACATCCTAATTTCAGGTTGGGGAAATCAAGGTCAACCACGGCCTAATCCCAATCCTAACCCACACACGCCTTCCGGAGTTCAGCAAAATCAAGGTAAGCCTAACTTGGAAGATCTTATAACAAAGTTTGTGCAATCAACAGATACTCGATTCCAAGCGGTAGAGACATCTTTAAGAAATCAGGAGGCATCTATCCATAATCTGGAAAACCAAATAGGACAGATTGTAAAAATGATTTCCGAAAGGCCACAAGGAAGTTTGCCAGGTAACACCGAGCCAAACCAAGGGGGAGCACATAAAGGCAATCACCATCGTTTTCCACATGATCATGATTATGCCAACGCCACCATGCGAGAAATATGTGGAGGACGACAAACACGAAGAAAAGCTCATGAAAAAGGTGGTCGCCGAATACAAGCCCAAGATCCTTACCTGAGTCTAAGAAGAAGATAGAAGGGAGGACAAATTTGGTAAGTACCTTGAGTCATTCAAGCAACTACATACTAATATTCCATTTGTTCAACCTCTTTCAAAGCATGCTAAGGATCTAAATGACATCATTTCTAATGAAAATAAGCTTAACGAACTATCAAATGTGCAATTGAATGATAGATGTTCTTCCAATAATCTACCACAAAAATGTAATGATCCAGGAAGTTTTATTATCCCTTGTACAATTGATGGTTTACTGTTGATAGAGCACTAGCCGACTTAGGAGCTAGTATCAATGTGATGTCTTATGAAACATTCAAGCATATGGGATTAAGTGAATCGAAACCTACTAGGATGGACATACACTTAGCCGATAAATCGATTAAACATCCTAGAGGTATTATTAATGATGTGTTAGTCAAGATCGATAAATTCACATTCCCGATTGATTTTGTTATTCTTGACATGCATGATGATATTGAGGTTCCTCTAATTCTTGGGCGTTCTTTTTCTTGGCTACGGCAAAATCAATCATTGATGTGCATGAGGGAAAATTAACTTTGAGGGTGGGAGATGAACAAGTAATTTTTAAAATTCATGTTGATATTGAAAAGGATACTACTTGTTCGCTTGCCGTTTCAATTTCGTTGCACGATGAGACATCTAAAAATCTCTTGGAGAAAAGTGTTGTTCAAAGTCCATGTTGGAAGCTTATGCCCGAAAAGGGGACCGGAAAGTTCAAAGATCACATTTTGAAGCATAAAGTTGGAGGTAATACTACTAAATACCTAAGGGATTTTCATAAGTCCAAAGCTCCACCCGACTAATCTCCACATTTGGGTAAACGGTCCAGCTATACGACTTTAAAGAAGCGCTAATCGGGAGGCAACCCGGCATTTTGTGTGCATTTTCTTTTACTTAATTTTTTTTATTGATTGGGAATTGAAAAAAAAATTAAAAAAAAAAAAACACGGTCTGGTCGTGCTTAAAAAGCACGGCCGTGTTAAATCACTCAATTCGCGATCACACACGGCCGTGTTTTAAAAATCCAAGGTTTTGTAGGAAAAAATTTGATCGAACACGCCAGGCCGTGCTTTTCAAGACGGCCGTGTTTTTCAAAAAAAAAAAAAAAAAAAAATTTATCGAAAAAATCGCATCGAACACGCCCGCCGTGCTTAAAAAGCACGGCCGTGTTTTTATAAAAAAACAATTTTTTTCAAAAAAACTCAAAAAAAATTTATATATATATATATATATATATATTTGATGATTTCACGGTATTCGAGTTGTGTATCCTTGGTTAGGTATGAAGATGCCGATGAAGGTCTCGTACTAAACAACCCAATGGTCGCTCAATACCGATTTCACTCTTCTAGTAAGGTCGTATTTTTCTTTTCCACCTCTTTTATTTTCTTCTAGTATGGTTGATTTTTGAGTATTTTGTTTGTGTTCGTTCATCTCTTTCTTTCACATTGAGGACAATGTGAACCTTTAAAGTTGGAGGTGGGTGCAATTACATTCTTAGTCTGTGTGTGGTTGCTTTTATTTTTAGGTTGTCGACAAAAGATAATTTTTTTAACAAATTGAGTGTTTGCTAGTCAATAACTTAGCCCAATCACACCAAAATTAACTTTTTGATTTATGTTTTCAATGTGAAGCAATTGATTGTCTAGAATAGATTGATGTAGATGTGTGCTAAATTTTGACGAGATTTCCAACTCCATAATACTTGATTTGTTAAGGCATTTACGACAAAGCTTAGTGTTATGAACGTTTGAGAATTCATGATTTAGTGGTGGTTAACTAGTTGTTATACCAAGCTTGTGAAAAAAAAACAAATGAAAAAAAAAGAAAAAAAAAAGGGAATCCAATCGAGGTTATACTCCTCTATTTGTTGTTGCTTAGTAACTAGGAGCATTCATGAGCCCCATGTTTGTCTTTTTACGTAAAACGGCGACCCAAATATGAGTATGGGAAACCACCCTAGGAGTGTTTGAACGAAAATTCAAAATATAAACCTAGTGGAAGAATGCCTCGAAAGGACCTTAAAAAAAAATCGAAAGGGAGAATGTATATTCCTTGAATTCTCATTCCAATAAAAGTTCAAGAAGCTTGGTTATATAACTAGTAGGCTAACTACAATGACCCATTGAATTCTTGTATTCTCATGACATTATTGAATTGAAGTTATTCATAACTATCAATATTTGTGGAGTGATGATTTCAAGTTTGAATAATCCCGTTGTTACTGATCTTTCTTGACAAATCGATCGCTTTGCAAAATTGTGTTTTTACTTGAATGGTTAATTCGGGTTGAGAAGGCTAAGAACTTGATGCTTGTGTTCAATGTGTTGAAGAAAAAAATCATTGTGTGTTTTTTTTATCAATCATTTTTTTTTTTTTTATTTCATGTTTTGCTTGAGGACAAGCAAAGTTCAAAGTTGGAGGTGGTTTGATAAGAGTCTTTTTATGCATGTTTTATGTGTATATTTAAGTATGATTTGAGTTATTTTATTGTTAGTTTCATAAATTTTTGATTGTACATGGTTCACATTACTCCGAGGTGCTTTTATTGGTGTAGATTGATGATTTGGAGCTGTTTTTGGTGAATTTTGGGCCATGGTTTCATGTCAAAACATACCCGGGGTTTCGGATGCAAAAACACTCAAAATCCCAAGCTAAACGCGTCATTTCGGGGCCTTTTCGATCAAACACGGGGGCGGTGTGTTTTTAAGCACGGCCGTGCTTTTAGAAGTAAAAAACGAGCAATTTTTCGACCCGACGCACCAAACACGGCCAGGCCGTGCTTTTCAGAAGAAACACGGCCGTGTTCGAAAAATCCAAAACACGGCCTGCCGTGCTTTTAAAGCACGGGCGTGCTTTTCGCCTGACTTGGTTTTTCTTTGGCGGAAATTATGGAGACTTTCCCTTGCTTTTTGACAACCTTTGAGCAACTTTTACACCTCATTTTGATGCACCAAACTCTATTATTCCCTCAATTGTCATGTGGACACAATGATTCAACCAACTCAACCATGAATGTGCACACAATGATTCAACCAACTCAACCATGAATGTGCACACAATGATTCAACCAACAACCATGGAAGTGGAGCATTTGTTAGCATTATTGATGTGTTCTTTCACAAACATGGTGCCTATAAAAACCAAGAGTTTGAGTTGGGAAAAATATATAATTTCATGTAGTATTCATTGTTAGAGAGATTCATTGTATATTCATTGTATATTCTAAGTTTCAAAGCAAAATACATGGAGAGGATAAAAGAGAGGTAGAGTTGGAAGTTGAAGAGCAATAGAGGAGAAGGCTTGGAGCTCAACATCATTGCAATCAACCAAGGAGGAAGTCTTGTATTGGTCTTGAATAAGAGCTAAGTACACCATGTTCATTTTATTCATATCTTCTTGTGTAGTATACTCTTTTGTCAAAGTCATGTGTAGCTAAATTTTTAGTGTTTGAATGTAATGAACTCTAGAATGAATTTGTGATTAAGGCTTGTATGTTTTTAATAAAATCTTCATGTTTTGTGTGATTCACTTATATTATGCTTTATTCATTCGAATTGGTATATGCGCAATATTGATTTGAAGTTTATTTTTCATCGGGAAATCGAGAGATTCATGGTGAAATAGAACCTATATAAGTGAAAAGAGTTGCATGCAATCCTAGATATAGACGACATAAATCTTCCGGATTAGGGTCAAACCTAATATGGGAATTCACAAATCATTATAATCTTTGTCTTGGGGGTTTTAACTAGAAAGAGATTTCAGTTAATCAACTTGAGATTAGAAGTTATTTCGCTCGATATAGGGTTTAACTTAAATCGGGAATTTCTACGGTCCATGAAACATGAGATTTTACTAAAAGAGGTTGGTTTTTGCTTAAGGGATTATGATTGTATTTTTATCTTGTTAAATCACAAAAACATTCTAGAGGGATTTACATTCAAACACATTTCTAGCTCTTGATTTCTTAATTCTACAATCTATTTTTATTTGATTTTTTTAAGTTGCAATTATTTTAAAATTCTCTATTTTTCATTTTCATTAAACAAACAAAACTCGAAAATTGCTAGATTAAATAACAAAAAGACGGTAATTATTAGTACTTACAATCCTCGTGGGAATGACACTCGGTACTCAATAATCTATACTACAAAACGATAGGTGCACTTTATGGTTTTCTAGAGTAGCTTTTGAGCCATCGATCTTTTGGTGTATAATTGACTAACAATTAATATATATTCTAAATGAGTCAAGAATTAAATCAAGTTTAAAGTTTTTTAAAAATTAATAAATAATTGATCTCTAATAAATTTTACAAAACTAGAAATGTAAAATTCGTCATAATTTTAATGACACTAATTTTCAAATGCGTCGCGATTTTAAAGACGCTCAACAGCGTCCCTAAATTTAACAACGCTTTTTGCGTCAGAAAAACTTCATTTAAAATATATTAATTTTTAGTAATTGTGATGGAAAATAGCGTCACCACATAATGACGAACTTGGTAAAAGCGTCGGAAATGGATTTTACCTACGCATAGACCTTGTGTCACAAATATTTTCGTGACATCAAATTTAACAACGCAACTCATGACGCTTTTAGAAGCGTAGGTAATGTACCTTGTGATGCTAATAAGCGTCACCATGTGAAAATTTTAGCGTCACTAAACACGGTTTATTTTGTAGTATATGAGAGTACAAGTGCCACGTACTCTATGACACGAGACGAGATAGTTTGCCATCGGATGAAAGAAAATTGTATTGCTATATAATACGAAATTATGATTCAATCACCGAAAGTAGAGCAAGTTAATTTAGGCCCAGGTCAATTGGCTGATTATAAGGCCAAGTTGGGCCAAGAATTTTTGAGCCTAGATAGGATCGTGCCTATTTAGCTCGACCTTATGGGCTCATCGTCATAGCCGCCCAAGGTAAAATGCACTACACATGCAGAATTATGGCCTTGAAAAATTGGCTCAATGAAATTTCACCAATAGGGCCCTACTGGTTGCCACCTCTACCCGAAAGTCAAAAAAATGAAAGGAAGAAAAACCCTAAACAAATCAGAAATCGAAAAGGAAACAAAAACCAAATTATTAACTAGGAAACTTAAATAGGCCAAAAACCGGATGTGATCCTCTATTTCAAAATCGTGTTTCATCATATCTCTTATTTCACCACACTAATGATTTGTCATGTGTATAACACTTGCCATAGAAAACTCCCTACAATTTATGCTTAATTTAAGCTTGAAAATTACTATGGTAAGTGTTATACAAATAACAAGCATAAGCGAATGAGTTTTGGGCCCGAACACCTTATGTCAACAGGGAAAGCTTTCGATTTTGAGCAATCTAGTCATTTCCTTCCCAGAAATTGGGTCTTAATATAATATGTGACAACGTTTCGTAAAATTATGCCCTTTACAATTTTACCGATGTGCTTTTTTATTTTAGTCGCATTTCAATTATACTTATCCTCAATTGTTCCACGCCACTCTAACTCGTTACATAGCGAAGATACAAAGACTACTACACTCCTTAAGAATAAAAAATTATAATCGATCATAAAAACTATTTTAAATTTAATAAAGATAAAAAACATCAAATTCAACATACGATAGAGATCACTTGAATGTTTAGGATCTCTATTCCATCCATTTATAAATAAGGAACTTAATGATGAAGGCAAGGGCAAAACAGTCATTTACACAGTAAGAGACATTCCTATCTAGGCCTTTAAATACTATATTGCACCCTTGATGTGGACTAGTGTGTAGTCCAAGTGCATATTCTCTTCATCGATTTTTTCACCCTTTAATTTACCAAAACATGGAAGACCAAGCACAACCCACCAACTCACGGCGAAGCCACGGCGGCGCCGAACAAGAACAAAGAACCGAGCCGGTCCGGTCACGGTGGACACCCAAACCGGAGCAAATCCTCATACTCGAATCCATCTTCAACAGCGGCATGGTAAACCCTCCAAAAGACGAGACCGTCAGAATCCGAAAGCTCCTCGAGAAATTCGGCTCCGTCGGCGACGCCAACGTCTTCTACTGGTTCCAGAACCGCCGCTCCAGGTCCCGCCGCAGGCAGCGCCAGATACAGGCCAGCCTCAGCGGCGGCGGTTCTGGAGGGGAGCAGCCGCAAGCGCCCCCGCCCCGCGGGGGAGCTTGCGGAATTCAGTATGAGAATTTTGTGGGTGGTGGTGGTGGTTTTGCGCTCAATACGATGTCGTACCCTATGATGGGCTCTTCATCTTCTTCTTCGTCTTGTGGGGTTGATGGGAATACTCATGATTGTAATAATAATAATTCGGATGATTTCTTCTCGTTTTCGGGTCATCCGGGTTTGGTTCAGGGATATGAACAAAACCCGGTTTTTTGCTCAGCTGATGGTTCAGGATTGAACTATCAACCTACTGGTAAGTTTTTTTGAATTTCACATTTTCTTGGCATGTTTCATTTTACACTTATTAAACCCCTAAATTTTCTGATCATAGAAATGAATTTCAATTAGTCATCTCCAATTATGTTCTGAATGCATTTTATTGAAAAAATAAGCTGCAATTGTTTACGCACACATCTTCTTCGTGTTTTAATTGGGATGAGATATCTTGTTCCACTGCCTATTCCATATATTAGATTATTGACACGTTTGTACAAGTGTGACATTATTTTGTACACGTGTCATCCATCCGATATAATGAAATAGAGTGAAATAAGGAAAGTAGAATATGAAATCTCAATCCATTTTAATTTAGAGCCCTAAATTTTCTGATCACATAAATGAATTTTCAATTAATCATCTATACTCACATGTCTAATACACGCGCGTGTATAACTATGATCTGAATGCATGCTTTTGAAAGAAAAAAAAAAGCAAAAATGTAATTTTTTTTTTAAATTTCTTAATTTATTTTGGACAATTGGTATAGAGGTGATTACGGTGTTTATCAATGGAGTAGCAACAGAGGTGGGACGAGGACCGTTGGATATGAAAGCGATGTTTGGTGGAGATTTTGTGTTGTTTCATTCGTCGGGAGTGCCAGTTCAGGTGAATGAATTTGGATTTCTGGTGCAGAGTCTCCAGCATGGTGAAAGCTATTTTCTGGTAAACAATATATTAATATTATAATAATAATAATATACTCAAATCCTGGAAATTTTGCATTGGAAATTGCATGCCTGAAAACGTCAGCCCTGATTTTAATCCCATCTTTTCTTTGCACTGAATTCCATTGTTGTTGTCATCACTTGCTGCCTTTACTATGGGGAAAAAAACATTTTTATGAAGAAAAATAAAACACACACACAATCCAGAGACTACAAATTTACTATGGACAAATTTTTTATTTTTGTGCAATTTTGGTCATATAAGTTCTAATTTTGTACAATTATGGTCTTGAAAGTGTGAAATATTAATATTGAATTACCTATTCAGGATCAAAATTACACAAAATCAGAACTTATGAGACCAAAATTGTAAAAATATCAAAATTTACGGGATTGAAATTAATTGTTACGTAGGATACTTATAGGATCAAATTAATATGCTACTCCTTTATATTTAAGGAACCAAAATTGCGCAAAAACTAAAAATTATGGAACTAAAATTGCTAGATTAAATACTTGTAGGACCAAATATGCCACCCACATATACAGGACCCAAATATGCCACCCATATATACAGGACCCAAATTACAATTAAGCCACGTATTATTTTCTATTGAATTCTTTTTTTAAATTTGAGTTTTATTAATTTTTAATTGATTTAGTAGGAGTTGAATATGTAAATAAATGGTTCCGAAATTATGTTGATGCAAGAACCATGATTTGACTATAATCTTGCCTTTTACAGTTCACTATTCGTTCTAATTCTCTTATTAATTTTTATTTCCTTTTAATTTTATCTCTTTCGATTATGTGGCAGATATATATGTACCTGACCATGTGTATATATGATTGTTTTTAAGTATGATTGCCTTTTTAATCAAGAATGAGAAAAAAGGCAAAAACTAGAAACTTTTTATGAATCTTTTTTGTGGTTCACCAAATTAAAAAGTGCCTATCTAATTTTGTTCTAATTATTTTCAGGTCCCAAAACATTCTTGATTTTGAGTTCAAGTCAGCTGCCTGTGGGAGCTTGGTCTTTCTTACGTAAAGCAAAATTAATTTGTTATTGGGTTTAGAATAAATGTTGTCATTCTTTTTTTTTTTTTCCTTCTCTCTTTTTCCATTATTTCCCTTCTCTTGCTTTGTGGAAATCAATATTGTTCAAGTAATAAAATCTAGATATATATTCTACTGAATTTCGCAGCTTGAACTCCCTCTCAGCCTTCTAGATTTTGAACTTATAATCGAAAAAATTACATTTTCAATTTTTCTCATATTACAATTTTATCATTGATAGATACATGTAAATTACAATTTATATTAATCGGAATCGTATCACATAAAACCATAACTATATGTATAAGTCTAATTCTGGAATAATATATCCACAACATCCAAAGTTATCATCTAATACAAACCTTCTAAATATTTTCTCTAACTTTATCAAACATAATCCTCGTTATAATAACGGAAATTAATTTATCAAATTAAATAAGCATTGAAATAGGGTCTTCTTGTTCTAACTTCTAATTATTTATATGTACGGGATATGAAAAGTCATCTGTCCGTTAATTAAGAATATTAGTCAATCTTGTTCTTAAAAAGTATGTCTCTATTTTTCTTGAAAAGTACTTCACTTGCATAAACGAGTTGAAGTTAATGAGAGATGTAGTTTAATTTATAACTTTAATAATTTAATCAAGAATATATAATAAGTTGAGTTTTATTAATTTCTAATTGATTTCGTAGGAGTTGAATATGTGAAGATATTGTTCCGAAATAAAAGGCACATTGGTTAAAGTAGTAGCCTTTAATAATTTAATCAGCTAATATAAGTAGCCATATTTAATGTAATAATTAAATGATATTACTAGTAATTACTTTTAAACAATATATATTATAGCGATAAATATGAAAACTTTCGGGGTTGTATGGTTTTCGTTCACCAGAAAAGTGATTTTTCCTTCCATTTAAGATAAACTTTAAACCTTTTATTGGAATTTGTGTAAAAGTGAAAAAATATGTTTGGCTATAAAAGATTTGATGAAGAATTTATATATATGGTGAGAATTCGAGAATTGGTTTAGATGTTTGTTTGAATTTTTTTTATTGAAAATCGATAAGATGATAATTTATATATAGGAGGTAAATGGTGAGATACGCTTAAGTGATATTATTGGAAAAATAATAATATATAACTGGATAAAATTGATAGTAGTGTTGGGGTCTACTTTGAAATTCTAATTTGGAAATAATAATTTATGTAGATGAGGGTGGTGATAGTGAGTCCCACTTAATGTAATATAAGACTAAGATTGAGTATGTGTTGTTTGTAGTGTGGCTCATTGATGAATTTTGACAATAATTATATAGTTGTGAGAATTGAGAACATAGAGTTGAGCATGGAAAGTAAAAAGTTGAAATTTGATATATTCAATGAGATTTAGTAAAACAAACATGATTTATATATCTCAAACAGTAAAAAGTGGGAAAAAAACACTCAATGAGATGAAAATCATGCATGCCCTTTCTTTTTACTTTTCTAAATTCCGGGCCCTCCAACACTCCATAAGGAATGAAAAGTCAAAATTTTAGGATCAACGGATTGTATATTTTATAATGGTAGAGTTAGGATGGTTTAATACCATATTCGATGCTAGCTAGAGCTGCAAATGAACTAATCCACTCGTGAACTATTCAGAACTTAACTGGATAAAAACTCATTTGAGCTCGTTTAATGAGGCTCGTTAAATAAATGAACTAACCTCAAGTTTAGAAATATTCAACTCGTTAGCTCGTGAGCATGCTCGTGAGTTAGCTCGTATTTAGTTTTAATTTTTATAAATTTACTTATGATAAATATAAAAGCATGTAAATAAACTTATTCATTTAGGTAAAATCATAGATTTTAGTAGATATATTTAGCATTTTAGAAACATATAATTTAATTATTGTAATAAATTGAAAAATAATTTAATTTATAATTGATACTCACTAAGCTCCTTTAGACTCGATTAATCTCGAAAAAACTCGTGAACCATCAATATATTCGATAAAATAAGCTCAAGTTTGACTCGATAATAAACAAGTCAAACTCAATCTCTCAAAAGTTCGGCTCAGTTCGATTTGGTCAATCCTAGCTGGTTGGGTGTATTGCATTAAAAATACCGTACATTATAAAAATAGAGAAAGTATATTCCAAGCGCCTATTCGCTTACAAACTTTTCAGTTCACTCATAACATGATCCTTTTGATGCTCAAAAGGAATATAATCCTTTGAAACTATTTATCCTTCATTTTTCGTAAAAATTTAGTCTACTCTTTTTAATAAAGTAATAAAATACGTTCTCAACATTAAATCAACTTATATTTTCAAAAACGAACCTTCGACTTTAATTTACAAAAAAAAAAATCTTAATTTGAATTTGCTATTTGACAATACTCGTGACAATCTAATTTGAAATTAAAAACCCCAAGGTACAATGCGCATAGAACATCTTTTAGAGGCATGCATAGGGATGACAATGGGGCGGGTTTTGCATTAAACCCGTCCCGAAGGTGCTCAGACCCGGATAAATGGGTCCTGGGGCGGGTCCCGGGTCTAAGGTTGCAAAACCCGTCCGGGTCCGGGGCGGGTCCCGGGTCCTATAGGACCCGCCCCGCATGTTAATTTTTATTAAATATATATTAAAATATTTTTGCATTATCTACTTTTAAATTTGAGTGTTATATGTTTAAAAATATTAATTGAGTACTATTATAATATTATTTACTTTTAAAGTTTAATTTACTAATATAATATCTTGTAATATTTTACTTTGAATATTTATTTTAAGTATTAGTTGAGTACTATGTAGTATACTAATAGTATTTGTTTTTAAAAAAAAATCTTAATAGTAGCCAATTCTAAAAAAAATAGTTATAATAAGTTGCATAATTATATTTATTTATTTTTTAATCTAATGACATTTGATTACTTTTGAAAATTTGGCCACAAATAAAAAAATATAAATTATTATAATTTTAAAAATATATTTGGTGGGTCTAGCGGGTCTAGACCCGCCTCGGCGGGGCGGGTCTTGAGGCGGGGTGAGGCGGGTCCTGGGTCTTACTTCTCGCTTGGCGTGGCGGGTCCCGGGTTTGGCCAAACCCGCCCGTTGCCATCCCAGGCATGCATGCTAAAATAGTGGTACATTGAAATACGATGTCGTACTTGTCCCTTTTTAAAAGCAATCAGCTGCTTTTCGATCAACATTTTTTAATTAATTTAACTAGTACTTATTTTTAATTTGTAAGCGGCTCCGTAGTACTAGAAATTCTGAATATTTTCTAAGTCTCTTTTCCATTTCAAAGCACAATTAATAAAACAAAAAATTGTTTCCGAGAACTCGTGTTTTTTCTCTTTTTGAGTACAATAGGAAATAGTAGTAAAAGAGATATACACACTCTGAATTCTGTTCTAAGTTTTGCCTTAACACAAAATAAAGAATAAGAGCTCTTGTGTTTACATAAATTACCAAAAAAAAAAAACATTGAGATTTCATTTTCCTCATGATAAATCAAAAATATTTTAAAAACCCAATTGATATTTATAGAAATATTATGGTTACCCTCTTAAATTAAGACAATCAAACCCGATGGTGCTTTTTGTAAATTTGAACTTCTTTGAATATTTTTTTGTAATTAGCCCAAACCTTGGATTTTTTTGTAGTTATTCCTAAAAAATTTTAAAATAATAAACATAATATTACAAATGTAATTTAAACGTTATTTTTCTGTTTTGCAAGAAAAAAAAAGAGTTAAGAGATAGAGTCATAGAGAAGGCAAAAAAGAAGTCACTATGAGGCCCAATTCTTAAACTTTGATATTTTGTTTTGCCCAAAAAAATGAATAAACATTGTTATTTTTGTTTTGCAAAATACAAAAGAAAAAAAAACAATTTAGAGTTGTCACTGATTTTGTAGTTACCACGAATCGAACTGATAACGTCCAAAACCAGGAACAACATCTCAGCCATGTACAACTTTCTATTAATTTAATTATATAGCATTATATATGTATATATATGCTAAAAAACGCTCGGGGGCTCTTGCCGGTGGGGGGCTCTGTGCGGCGGTACCACTTCGACCACCCCAAGGCCGCTCCTAACGCAGTCGTATGAGGTTGAATCCCAATCAATCAAACTGATAATACAAGTCTCTATCAATAGAGCACAATCTAATAATTCAAATCTTCAGGAATCATTGTAGAGGAGGCCAATAATCAAAGTCGCACGATTAAATATTTCCTTAATATGCTTAATAACAAAATTTATATTATTATACTTGTGTCGAATTTTTTTCTTAATTTGCTAAAATTTTAAAACATCTATATCTTGCCGAAAAATTATTTAACAAGTAAAGGGTTCAAAAATTTTTACTATAGGACTAACAATTCAATTAGAATTGATCCTCCAACATACAATTCAAAACGTACTCTCTTTAATTTAATCTAAGAAAAATACTTTTATATAATCAATAACGTTATTGCTAGGTTAACCTATTAAAAGCAAAAATAGATTACCAATGCAAAATAAAAACACGCATAAATAGTTATTTATTCAACAAGTTCATCCAAAAGAGAAACAAAGGAAAAAGTTGGACAATGGTTATTTCACGAACAACTGAATGGATGTGCCCGTTCATTATCCCTTCAAGTTGAAAAACAATCACAACTCGTCATACTTAATATTTAATATATTTAAGCTTAAAAACTTTTCTAAATTGGAGACATCTATTCAAACTTGGAAAAACTTTTCATTAAATTGAAGATTTTTCCAATTCACCCCATATATTCAAACATATTCGACATATATATATATATATATATATATATATATATATATATATATATAAAATAAAACAAATAAAACACTAGGTCGAAGCGAACTAGTTATAGTGGTGGTGACTGATATAGTATTTTGATACGATCTCACATCGGATCCACAAGCAATTATGGATTGGTACTTAAAGTTGGGGTCAAACATCCACTCATGAGCTAGCTTTTGTGGTGGAGTTAGGGCATTGGCCTTGAGGGACTATCATTGGTGCTTTCGTTGAGAGTCGGTGCGCTGCGGAAAAGGGCTACCTGGTGCTTGATAAGGTCCGGAGTGAAGCCGTTGTTCGCCTTATTTTTAGCTTCACCGCAAGTGTACGGTGTAGTTTATAGAATAGGGTAAGCAAGGTCGTATCCACGGAGACTAATAAATTAATGCGCTAAGTATTGAACTAAGATAGCCTTATTTTTATTTAGACGATCGAAATTGAATGATTGTTGTGGAAGAAAAGATAAGAATAACCACAAAAACACAAGATGAAAATAATAGTGGAATTACCAAGGGAAATGAAATGGATTCCCGGGTTATGGTTTCAATTAATATTCCTCTTGTTTTACGATTTAATCAAAGCCAAGTTATTATCAATACACCTATAAGACGATCACAACGGTATTTTATCCTCCCTCTTGAGATGTATATAAAGTGTAGATTGAAATATCTATGCTAGTATCTCTACTCAACATAAGATACACAACTCCCAAATGCACAAAAGATCAAATATCCTCACAAATATTCACAAACCTCTCGATTATGCAAATATTCATGTCAAGTACTCAAGATCTAATATTGAAACTCATCTCTCGAATTATGAATCAATATATCAAACATGCTAAATCATTGGCTAAATGATAAAACAAGAATAAGAACAAAGTACTCAAATAGGCTTCAAGATAATAACTTCAATTAAGATTAAAACAATCAACAAGAGTTCAATTAATCTACTTCCAAAACCCCGGAAATCACAAGAAGTTTAGCTACCCATTATAAATAAACAACTCATAGACAAATTGTTCATCTTCATAAGAAGCTAAAATGAAAGATTAAAGCACAAAGAATGAGAAAACTTAGGGAAATGGATAATCTCTCGATTAATCTTCAATCCTCAAGCTCCAATTCGACCCGATTCTTCCCTTGATTCTTCCTTGATGAAATTGATGTGTTTCTTGTGTTCTTGGGTGTATTCCCAGCCTTTCCTCCATACCCTAGATCAAGGCTCCCAACTCGTGTTTTTTCTCTTTTTGAGTACAATAGGGAATAGTATAGATTATTGAGTACCGAGTGTCATTCCCACGAGGATTGTAAGTACTAATAATTACCGTCTTTTTGTTATTTAATCTAACAATTTTCAGAGTTTTTGTTTGATGAAAAAGGAAAACAAATTATAAATTGTAAAAATGAAGTAAAATTTGTAGAATAAGAAATCAAGAGATAGAAGTGTGTTTGAATGTAAATCCCTCTCGAATGTTTTTGTGATTTGACAAGTTAAAAGATTCAACCATAAGCCCTTAAACAAAAACCAACCTCTTTTAATAAAATCTCATGCTATGTGGACCGTAGAAATTCCCGATTTAAGTTAATCCCTTTCTCAAGGCGAAAAACTCCTAATCTCAAGTTGATTAATGAAATCTCTTTCTAGTTAAAACCCCAAGATTGCATTATAACGATTTATGAATTCCCATATTAGGTTTGACCTAATCCAGAAGATTTATGTCGTCCTATATCTAGGATTGCATGCAACTCTTTTCACTTATACAATTTCTTTTTCACCATAAATCTTTCGATTACCCGATGAAGAAAAGATATCAAATTAATATACCGGAAATATTAACTCGAATGAGATAAGCATGATATAAGTGAATCACACAAGACATGAGAATTTTATTAAAAACATACAAACCTTAATCACAAATCCATTCTAGAGTTCAATACACTCAAACACTAAGATTTTAGCTACTCATGATTTTGACAAAAGAGTCAATTACACAAGAAGATTTAAGTATTGTAGACATGGTGTACTTATCTTTCTTAAAACCTCAATGGACTTCTTCCTTGATTGATGATGTTGTTCCAAGCCTTCTTCTCCAATATTGCCCCAAGCTTTCTTCTCCAAGACCTCTTGATCCCAATTCTAATTAATGAAGTGAATACAATGAATATTTCCTGAGTATCTAATGAATGAATCTCCCAATTTCAACCCTTGGCTTTTATAGGCAACCAATACATTGATAGTACTCTCTTTTATTAAACAATCACCCCTATTTTCCTTGTTGGTTGGTGAAGTCTTGTATTCAAGTGATGAGGGAGGGGACATGGAGACATGTTTCAGCAAAATAGGGTGTTAAAAGTGTACAAAAGTGGCCAAAATGGGTTGGTTGGTGAGTTTTCCCAAATTCCGCAAAGAAAAGTTGTAAAAAGAGGTCCTGACACGCCCGTGTTAGGCAAAGACGGCCAGCCGTCTTTGCAATAAAATTGCCAAGACACGCCCGACACGGCAGTGTTACGACACGGCCAGGCCGTGTTTGGGCCTATTTTGTGCGGTTTTTCCTCCTCTTTTGATCCCTTCAACATGGCCGTGTTCGGTGACACGGTTTGGCCGCTTTGGACCCTTTTTCCAATTTTTATCCAATTTATTTCCTTCTTTTTTTGAACATGGCCATGTTACTTGACACCCCAAGTCATGTTGAGTGATTTTCTTGCCTTTTTCAATTAATATTGGCTTCACATTGTTCCAAATTGCTCCACCTATAATGTTAAACACATCACACGATGAAATGCTACTTTAAATACTTGAGAAACTATGATTTTTCTAACAAAACAATTCAAAAACTATTGAATTAATAATACAAAATATGTACAAAATGACACTTATCAAACCGCCTCCAACTTGGAAATTTTGCTTGTCCTCAAGCAATTTTTTAAAACAAAGAGATGGGTTGAAAACAAAAAGAGATATCTATTTTCACAATTTCGTCATGATTGAAGTGAACTGCTAACATGTTCCTTCCCAATTAAGCCAATCCATCCGTTTTTTTCAAATCAACCAATTTGTTAAAAAGAGAGTGACTTCAATAATTGGAATCGTTCAAAACATCACAGTTGTCATATCACGAAAAATTTGTCGTTCATATGCTTAGATCAAATACAAAAATGTAATGATAAAAGGAGAAGTCCAAAACTCGGGTCGTTTCAATTATAAAATCAGGACATTTTTTAGGCAAACTTCCACTAGGTTTAAATTTTGAATGTCTTTTCAAAAACTCCTGTGGTGGTGTCCCATATTCATATTTGTGTCGCCGTTTTACGTAAGAGACAAACATGGGGCTCATGAATGCTCCTAGTTACTAAGCAACAACAGAGGAATATAACCTCGATTTGTCCCTTTATATAACAGTATTAGCACATTTTTTTTAAACCCGAGTTATGGTTTCTCTAGTGATCATGACACAAAGTATCTAGATTTAAGCAAAGTGTCCAAGCTAACTTCATGACATTAAACTCTTTTGGCCAAATTCATCCTTTTACTAGAGTCACGCAGTTTAAAAACATTTTGGCAATTTGAGTTTTCAAAAAGATGACTTTTTCGGGATAAAAATGATCATAACCAATCCACAACCAACTTATCTAATTGTAAAAAAAATTACCTCATTTTTTGTTTGCAAGAAATTGATGAAGTGCATAAAAAGAAAACGAAATATCCACACAAAGATAGCTAAAATACGCAAAGCTAAAGGAATTAGTTCAAATCCAAGCGTTCTAACAAATCTCACCACCCCCAACTTCAAGGGTCACATTGTCCCCAATGTGAAGAAGGGATGTGATACAAAATGGAGCAAAAGAAACGAGAACTAAGACAAAGACAAATACGACCTTATGACGGTGGCGGGAAGTGCCCTTGAGAGAGGTGCCATTGGTGGAGTTGGGAGAAAAGGGCATTTTGTTGTTGTTGCTCCTCTCGAATGTCCCGAATGACGCCAAATTGCTGCTCCATCATTTGTTGTTGGCGATCAAACATATTCTGCTGGCGTTCGAGCATCGTTTGTTGATAAGATAACATGTCTCTTTGGTGTTGTTGCTCCCTGTGAGAATAGCTTGAAAATTAACTTGTTCATGCGGTGGTGGTGGTGGTGGTGGGTGAGATGAAGGAGTATGGGGTGGTGAACCCTTGGAGGGATGGTGGTTCGGGAGCATCATCCCCTATGGGGTAGAGTGAGGCGGAGTCATCCGGGTCTCCGGATTGTGTCGCATACCCATCAACCAATTGTCACGATTACGAATTGTAGTTCGTGCCGGGTCGGGAAGTAATAGGCGTTGGGGTGTATGTCGAAAAAGCAAGCAAAATTGATCATTGACTCTTTCAATTAATTTTATAGCAGTACATACCTCGAGATCAATACGCGTGCTTCCTCGCGCTTGTTGTAAATCCGTTAAGTCATACTCAAAGTGAAGAGCAATTGGGGTAATGAGGCCTCCAACAAGAATTTTACTACATTCGCCCCGCCCGACTTTCTGAAAATGGCGTGCTAAGTGAGACCCTGTGTCGAGGTGTTTGCCGTAAACCATAGCCCACAAAAACAATAGTTCGTCCTTCCTCAAATTCCCATCACTTTCCCCTACCGAACAAAGCAGGCTTTGCCATCACACGATGCATATAATTTAAAAAAACAGGATTTATTACGCGTGATACTTTAGCACGGGAAGCAACATACTGACATGAAGGGGCTATTTCATTCCAAAAACGCTGGGCATTAAAGTCGGTAGGAAAACGTCTGTCACCGCCAATTGGAAGACCATATATTTGGTTGAAGTCGGCAAGAGTCAATGTATATTCTTGATTGAACAAGCGGAAAGAGATGAGGCCATCCTGAGCATGACTTCCCGTTAGAATTTCGGTGTTAAATGAGCTAAGGAATTCCAGTGTGACGCGCTCATAGGTTGGTGATTTCGCACCCATGAATTGTTCCCAACCAACTTGCTCAAACATCCAATCAATATCTTCTTGTAGCCCAAGGGTCTCCAATGTCATGGTGTCCGGATACCTGGTGTTGTGCAATGGTTTATCCAACAATTGTTGATAGCGGGTAGCTTGTTCATCATCCCGTAATAGAATGCCGTGACGATTACTTGGCGGATTAGCCCGAGCGGGACGGCGGGGCCGAGGGTCCCCGGCATCCTCGAAGGAGCAAGAGAACGGCCTGCGTTTTGACATAGTAATCCTGAAAAAGAAACTTCAATAACAGACAAGGATAAACCCATGATAGCCACAACAAAGAAATGATTGCTACAGATATGTTTATGAAACTCGAGTAGCAAAGTTCGCGGGAATGACCAACAAATGCAACAACCAAGTATGCCTCAATGGTAATTATCACACTCTTAAATCAACATGGCCAACATTCCATAAGGACGTGTATCCATATATGGGCATAATATGATTCCATCAAGTAAGCAATGACAATCCTTATATGAATAAGATCACCAATTTCGACCATCAATAGACAAGGCATGAATTTGATTACAACAACGAGAATGTCTATCGAATAAAATTATAGCCACAAATTCCCTCAAAATTCGCATTTCATCTATTCAAGAATTAATTAGTGAAATTCATATGAGAAATGTCCAATGAGCCAAATTCATCATAGAAATTCAATAAGCATCCTTAATTGTAACACAAAAACAATTAGACACATAAACCCCTAAAAAAAATTCTAAATTAAATTGAAATCACAAAACCCTAAATAAGAGAAATTACACACATGCATGAATAAGTTGAAATCACAAGAACAATAATTAAGAAGAAAACGAAAAAAAATTAAAAGCAAATTCATACCTTAGATAAAGACCCACAAGAGAGATGTCAAAACCCACAAAATTCCCAAATTTTTTTGAGAAATCAATCGGTAGAAGTGTTTGTAATGAAGACAAGATGGTGTTTTTGTGGAATAATCTTAGTCTAAAGGAAGATAGAGGTGAATTTGGGGGAAAGTTTGGTGAAGAAAAGGGGTTTTTTACTGGCCGGGACGGCCGTGTCGGGCGACACTACCGGCCGTGTTTCGGCTCGTTTGCGACATATTTTTTTTGGGTCCGAACACGGGCGCGCGACACGGCCCGGCCGTGTTCGGGCCAATTTTCAAATTTTTTTTTAAATATAAAAGGGAAAATTGGGGAATTTTGACACGGCCATCGGCAGAGCAGACACGGCCAAAGGTGTGTTGGGCTGTAATTTTTTTAAATAAATATCATCCCGAGTAAAAAAAAATGAATCCTAAGTAAAAATTGGAAACAAATTGACACAAAAATCATCGGGTTGCCTCCCGGGTAGCGCTTCTTTAGTGTCGATATACCGGACTCGATTCACCTCTAATTGTGTGATGTATTTCGGGATCCTCAAGCTTGAGGGAATCTCTATAATTATCATCGATGGTGCCCCCAAAATAAAGCTTCAGACGGTGTCCGTTTATTTAAAGGTGCCCATTTCCTTGTGCGTAATTTCGATAGTCCCGTAAAGGAAACACTTGAGTAATGAATGGGTAGGACCACCTGGATTTTAACTTACCCTAAATAGGCGAAGTCGGGAATTGAATAGTAACACTTGATCACCCGGTTGAATTCCTCGTGTGCTTAATGTGCTTGTCATGCCATTGTTTCGTTCATTCTTTGTAAATTTTCGAATTCTCGTATGCCGAATTTCGCCATTCTTCGAGCTCGTTAATCTATAATAAACGGTTATTTCCTCGCACTTGACAAATCATAATTAAGCATTTTAATAGCCCAAAAGGCTTTATGTTCAAGCTCAACCGGCAAATGATATGCTTTACCATAGACGAGTCGGTATGGGGTAGTCCCTATTGGCGTTTTGAAAGTCGTTCTATAAGCCCAAAGGGGGGAAAATAAGATTTTTAGTCCTGTAAGTTGGACATGTTTTAGAATTAGTCCTCTAAATTGTCACATTCATTTTTTAGTCCTTTAACTTTCAAATTTCTAGATATTCAGTCCTTTAACTTAACAATTTTATTTTTGGTCCTATAACGTAACATATTTCAGAAATTTGGTCCTATAACTTAACATATTTTAGAAATTTGGTCCTGTAACCTTTTTTAGGGAATTTAGTAATATAACTTAACAATAGTTAAATTTAATTAATTTATTAAAAGGTTATTTCTAAATTAATTTTATTTTTAAAATCGAATGATTTTAATTAACAATTAATTTTTTAAAAAATAATTAATCATTTTTTAATTTAATTAATTTTTTAAAAAAATATTTAAGCATTAATTTTTTAAACCTTTTGAATTAAATGCATCTTGTACAGTAGTCTACAATTACATTTCTTGGAGATAATTATCCTCACCAAAGGTTAATTCCATAAATATGACAAATTATTCTTAAGTTACTAATTTGATGTAATTATTTTAATTTTCCTAGAATTCATTAATTATTTTAGAAATTTCTATTTATTCAAACTTTTTATTAATCAAATTAATTTAATTTTAATTATTTTTATAATTTAATTAGTTTCCAAACATTGAAATTTAATTATTTTATATTTGGTCCTATAAAATAGTTAAATTTAACTATTGCTAAGTTATAGGACTAAATTTCTAAAATATATTAAGTTATAGGACCAAATTTCAGAAATATGTTAAGTTTTAGGACCAAAAATAAAATTGTTAAGTTAAAGGACTGAATATCTAGAAATTTGAAAGTTAAAGGACTAAAAAATGAATGTGACAATTTAGAGGACTAAATCTAAAACATGTCCAACTTACAGGACTAAAAATCTTATTTTCCCGCCCAAAGGGCATCATCGAGTTTGAGGGACCAATCCTTGCGAGAGTGCCCAACCGTTTTTTCCAAAATTCGTTTTAATTCGCGGTTGGACACTTCGACTTGACCACTAGTTTGGGGATGATAAGCGGTCGCGACTCGGTGTGTGACACCATAACGCTTTAAAACCTTGTCAAATTGATTATTACAAAAGTGAGTGCCTCTATCGCTAATGATGGCTCGTGGTGTACCAAACCGGGTAAAAAGTTTTTTGAGAAAATGCACCACCACTCGAGCATCATTTTTAGGTAAAGCTTGAGCCTCTACCCACTTAGACACGTAGTCAACGGCTACCAAAATATATTTATTGCCAAACGACGACGGAAAAGGTCCCATAAAATCAATACCCCAAACATCAAAAATTTCACAAACAAGTATATCGTTTTGGGGCATTTCATTTCTTCGAGAAATATTCCCTGCTCGTTGACAACTATCACAAGTTTCAACATACCGTTTTTGCGTCTTTGAAAAGTGTAGCCAATAAAAACCCGACTCAAGGACCTTGCGTGTCGTAGTATTTGCTTGAATATGTCCACCAAAAGAGGTCCTTTGTGACAATGATTCAAAATGGAGATTGTTTCGGGAAGTGCAACACACCTTAGTATGATTTGATCCGCACAAACTCGGAAGAGGTGGGGATCGTCCCAAATATAATACTTGAGGTCCGAAAAAGAATTTCTTCTTTTGTTGATGGGTCATCCCTTTTGGGAGAACTTTTCCGCAAGATAATTAGCTAAATCGCAAACCAAGGAATATCAATTGAAATTGAGTTGAGGACAAAGAGTTGCTCATCCGGGAAAGAATCGTTGATATGTCCATTGTGTTGCTCATCGGTCTTGCCGGAGTGCTCAAGCCGAGATAGGTGGTCGGCGGCAAGATTTTCGGCACCCTCGCTTATCTTTGATCTCCACATCGAATTCTTGGAGTAAGAGAACCTATCAATTAGTCGTGGTTTTGCGTCATTTTTGTTGAGCAAATAGCGTAAAGCGCAGTGATACGTATAAACAATGACTTTGGATAGAATCAAGTATGAGCGAAATTTGTCAAAGGCGAAAACCACTGCAAGTAGTTACTTTTCAGTAGTTGTATAGTGGGATTGAGCAGATTCAAAGTCTTACTTGCATAGTAAATTGGCCGGAAATGTTTATCTTTTCGTTGCCCAAGTACAGCTCCTACCGCATGATAGCCACTAGCATCACACATGAGTTCGAACGGTTGAGACCAATCCGAGCCACCATGATGGGAGAAATGGTGAGTTTTTCTTTCAAAGTGTTGAATGCTTGGAGACATTCATCGTTGATATCAAAAACTGCATCCTTTTCTAAAAGGCGAGTAAGCGGCCGGGCGATTTTTGAAAAATCTTTGATAAAGCGCCTATAAAACCCGGCGTGCCCCAAAAAACTTCGGATAGCCTTCACCGAGGCGGGCGGTGGCAATTTGGAAATTGTATCAACTTTTGCTTTGTCAACTTCAATTCCCCTGCAAGAAATTTTATGCCCCAAAACAATTCCTTCTTGTACCATGAAGTGGCATTTTTCCCGATTAATACCAGGTTAGTCTCTTCGCAACGAACAAGGACTTTTTAAGATTTGCAAGACAAAGATCAAATGAATCCCCAAAAACCGAAAAGTCATCCATGAAGACTTCCATGATTTCTTCTACAAGCTCGTCGAATATGGCAAGCATACAGCGTTGAAAAGTTGCCGGTGCGTTGCACAACCCAAAAGGCATGCGTCTATAGGCGAAAGTACCGTAGGGACAAGTGAAAGTGGTTTTTTCTTGGTCCTCCGGCACGGTCTTTATCGGATCTGAAAATAACCTGACATGCCATCAAGGAAGCAATAATAGAGGTGACCAGATAAACGTTCAAGCATTTGATCAATAAAAGGTAAGGGAAAATGGTCCTTGCGAGTAGCATCGTTAAGTCATCGGTAATCGATGCAAACTCGCCAACCTGTTACCGTTCGCATCGGAATAAGTTCATTATTTTCATTTGGTACCACCGTCATCCCACCTTTCTTTGGGACCACTTGAACTGGACTTACCCACCATGTCCGAGATTGGATAGATGAGCCCAACATATAGTAGTTTGATTACCCGCTTTAACTACCTCTTTCATGTTTGGATTTAAGCGACGCCGAGGTAGAACAACCGCTTGAAATTTTCCTCCATCAGAATCTTGTGAGTGCAAAAGGAAGGATTGATCCCTCGAATGTCGGAGATTTTCCAAGCGATGGCCTTTTTTATGTTCCGTAATATTGCCAACAATCTATCCTTTTGATGAGAAGATAAATTGGAGGAAATAATTACGGGAAGTTTGGCGTTCTAGCTAGAAATGCATATTCCAAGTGTTCGGGTAACTCCTTCGGCTCCAACAAGTGGTGGATCCTCAATGGATGGTTTGATATGCCCCACCTGTGAGTTTTCAATTTTTTCGAACTCTTTCGCTGCTCGTTGGTTCGTTTTCCTCCAATGCGAGTCCGATTCCCTAAGATAGGGGTTTTCATCCGATACACCTACACTTTGAATAATACAAGTCTCCAAGAATTCGTTAGAAATCATGCTTGGTAGAGAGTTGGTTATCTCCATATCGATAAGATCAATAGCAAAACAGAGTCATCTTTATCTATCGTATTTTTCATTGATGTAGCGATTTTAAAAATGACTTGTTCATCTTCGACTCTTAAAATTAGTTTGCCATCATGCACGTCAATGATTGCCTTAGCAAAAGAGCTAAAAATGGACGCCCCAGATCAATGGGACTTCGACATCCAGATGCATATCAAGAATTACAAAATCGATAGAAATAAAAACTTATCGACTTTGACCAAAACATCTTCAACAATGCCTCAGGATATTTAATAGATCCGTCACCAATGCGGACTCATCCTAGTTGGTTTTGGCTCCCCTGACCCATTTGTTTGAATAAATCATAAGACATCAAATTAATGCTAGCCCCTAGATCGGCCAATGCCCGATCAAACGGTCAAATTACCGACATGACAAGGAATAGTGAAACTCCCCGGATCTTTGATTTTTCGAGGTAACTTGTTTTGAAAAATTGCCGAGCATTCCTCATTTAATTGCACCATGGATATTTCTTCAAGCTTCTTCTTATTTGAAAGAAGATCTTTTAGGAACTTGGCATATTTTGGCATCCGTGAAAGGGCTTCAACAAAAGGAATATTGATGTGCAATTGTTTAAATAAATCCAAGAATTTACCAAATTGGTCGTCATGTTTGTCCTTACGCAATCGACTTGGATACGGAATAGGTGGTTGGAATTCAGCACCATTTTCTTTGTTTCCTGGATACCGTCGTCTTTTTTGTTGTATGGGTGTGGGTTCGCCCTCCCGGCATCCGTATTTCATCTAGCTTTGTTCCACTCCTTAGAGTAATTGCTTTTACCCGTTTCTCTTCGATTTGGCCCGGTGTTGCAGTAAGCTCCCTTGTGGCCTTTCGTGAGATCATTTTGGCAATTTGACCAATTTGATTTTCCAAGTTGCGAATGGATGCTTTGGTTCCTTAAGGATGTTTCGGTGGCCGTGAAACGGGTTTCCGTTGTTTGACGAATTTGGACAAGAAGTCCTCCAAGCTTGGTTTTCGAAGCTTGAAACCGGAGGTGCAAACGAATGGGGAGTGCGTTTGGATTAGCTTTAACCTTGATTTCCCCAACTAAAGTTCGGGTGTTGACGCCAACCTGGATTATGTTGTTTTGAAAGGATTATTTTGAAAGGGTTGGGATTGATTACCTAGATAATCCACTTATTCATGCGCGGTATCGCGTGAGGGCAATCTTGGTGGTTGTGCGATCCTCCACAAGTCTCGCATGAGAAGGCTTGTTGTGGTGGTGGTTTTGGAGCCGCCAACCCGTCGATTTTCCTCGAAAGTTAGAGCTTCGACTGTGCGGCTGCTAGTGTCACCACCGCGTCCGCATTATATACTCCCACCGACTGTTGGTCTTTCCTCGCACGGATTGCCATTGATAGCCATTCATGGCCATTCCTTCTATGAGATCTTGGGCGGTTTCGAGTGTTTTATTGTTCAATGTCTCCCCCGCCGCCGCATCAATCATCTGCCTTGTCGATGAGAGCAACCCATTGTAAAATGTTTGGACTTGCATCCAAATGGGAAGACTATGATGTGGGCATTTTCGCAGCAATTCTTTGAATCTCTACCAAGTGTCGTACAAGGTTTCATCATCCTCTTGAGTGAATGAAGAGATCTCATTCCTCAATCGTATGTTTTAGCGGGTGGGAAATACTTTAGAAGGAATTTTTCCGCCATAATGCTCCATGTTGTGATTGTTCCCTTTGGTAAAGTGTTTAGCCATTGTTTAGCCCGTCCCCAAGAGTAAATGGGAACAAGCATAAACGGATGGCATCGTCGGAGACTCCATTTATTTTGAAAGATCGCAAATTTCGAGAAAATTCGCGATATGATTATTGGATCTTCGTCCGGAGTCAGTCGAATTGAACAAATTGTTGCACCATTTGAATGACATTCGGTTTGATTTCGAAAATTATTGGTCGCAACAATGGCCTTACGATACTAGACGACGCACCGTCCATAGATGGCTTGGCGTAGTCGCATATGGTTCTTTGTTGTTCATCCGCCATATCGGGATCCTTGCTTTCGTTAGTATCTTCCTCGTGGTCCGTACACTAATACTTTCCTCCGTGTTGCTACCGGCGGTTTCGCGCTTCCAAATTCGACGACGAGTAGGCATGCACTGTGGTAAACAAGGAGGATTAGTATAATCCAAGACTTACAAAGATAGATACCTAGAAAGACAATTGATGAAAATAAAAAAATGATTAAATTAACAAAAATAAGGTGTTCTTAATATTACAATCCCCGGCAACGGCGCCAAAAACTTGATGGTTCAAAAGCTACCTTTAAAACCGTAGGCAAGTGCACCTATCGTTTTATAGTATAGATTATTGAGTACCGAGTGTCATTCCCACGAGGATTGTAAGTACTAATAATTACCGTCTTTTTGTTATTTAATCTAACAATTTTCGAGTTTTTGTTTGATGAAAAAGGAAAACAAATTATAAATTGTAAAAATGAAGTAAAATTTGTAGAATAAGAAATCAAGAGATAGAAGTGTGTTTGAATGTAAATCCCTCTCGAATGTTTTTGTGATTTGACAAGTTAAAAGATTCAACCATAAGCCCTTAAACAAAAACCAACCTCTTTTAATAAAATCTCATGCTATGTGGACCGTAGAAATTCCCGATTTAAGTTAATCCCTTTCTCAAGGCGAAAAACTCCTAATCTCAAGTTGATTAACTGAAATCTCTTTCTAGTTAAAACCCCAAGATTGCATTATAACGATTTATGAATTCCCATATTAGGTTTGACCCTAATCCGTAAGATTTATGCCGCCCCTATATCTAGGATTGCATGCAACTCTTTTCACTTATACAATTTCTTTTTCACCATAAATCTTTCGATTACCCGATGAAGAAAAGATATCAAATTAATATACCGGAAATATTAACTCGAATGAGATAAGCATGATATAAGTGAATCACACAAGACATGAGAATTTTATTAAAAACATACAAACCTTAATCACAAATCCATTCTAGAGTTCATTACACTCAAACACTAAGATTTTAGCTACTCATGATTTTGACAAAAGAGTCAATTACACAAGAAGATTTAAGTATTGTAGACATGGTGTACTTATCTTTCTCAAAACCTCAATGGACTTCTTCCTTGATTGATGATGTTGTTCCAAGCCTTCTTCTCCAATATTGCCCCAAGCTTTCTTCTCCGAGACCTCTTGATCCCAATTCTACTTAATGAAGTGAATACAATGAATATTTCCGAGTATCTAATGAATGAATCTCCCAATTTCAACCCTTGGCTTTTATAGCAACCAATACATTGATAGTACTCTCTTTTATTAAACAATCACCCCATTTTCCTTGTTGGTTGGTGAATTCTTGTATTCAAGTGATGAGGGAGGGGACATGGAGACATGTTTCAGCAAAATAGGGTGTTAAAATGGTACAAAAGTGGCCAAAATGGGTTGGTTGGTGAGTTTTCCCCAAATTCCGCAAAGAAAAGTTGTAAAAAGAGGTCCCGAACACGCCTGTGTTGGGCAAAGACGGCCAGCCGTCCGCAATAAAATTGCTGAAGACACGCCTGACACGGCCGTGTTGGACAACACGGCCAGGCCGTGTTCGGGCCTGTTTTGTGCGGTTTTTCCTCCTCTTTTGATCCCCTTCAACATGGCCGTGTTCGGTGACACGGTTTGGCCGTTTTGGACCCTTTTTCCAATTTTTATCCAATTTATTTCCTTCTTTTTTGAACATGGCCATGTTACTTGACACCCCAAGTCATGTTGAGTGATTTTCTTGCCTTTTTTCAATTAATATTGGCTTCACATTGTTCCAAATTGCTCCACCTATAATGTTAAACACATCACACGATGAAATGCTACAGAAATACTTGAGAAACTATGATTTTTCTAACAAAACAATTCAAAAACTATTGAATTAATAATACAAAATATGTACAAAATGACACTTATCAAGATTGTTCCTTTGAGTTGGCTTCAGCGGTGCTTAAAAATTGGCTCTTTTGATGTTGCCCACCAACTATTGTAACTAATTGGCCTATTTGAGTCTCGAGATTTTTCAATTATGAATCCATAGTATTGGCCAATTGTGTCAATTGCAACTTCATCTTGTCCATCTTTGCTTCGTTTTTGGTAAAGCTATTTCTCATTTCCCTCATGAATAAATTTATTTGACTCATAAATGAAGTCGTTTGATTCATGAATGAAATGAGGGCGTCTTCCAAAGATGGTTTTGCCTCTTCCATCCGAATAGGTGCACCTATACCAATTCAAAGAAACAAATCAAGCATTGTAGAAGTAGAATTTACAAAAGAAAAATGAAAAAAATAAAAAAATATCTAAATTAAGAATAATTCTATCTATCGCAATATTAGCACCAAAAATTGTATTAGTCCCCGACAACGACGCCAAAAACTTGTTCGCCTTATTTTTAGCTTCACCGCAAGTGTACTGTGTAGTTTATAGAATAGGGTAAGCAAGGTCATATCCACGGAGACTAATAAATTAATGCGCTAAGTATTGAACTAAGATAGCCTTATTTTTATTTAGACGATCGAAATTGAATGATTGTTGTGGAAGAAAAGATAAGAATAACCACAAAAACACAAGATGAAAATAATAGTGGAATTACCAAGGAAATGAAATGGATTCGGGTTATGGTTTCAATTAATATTCCTCTTGTTTTACGATTTAATCAAAGCCAAAGTTATTATCAATACACCTATAAGACGATCACAACGGTATTTTATCCTCCCTCTTGAGATGTATATAAAGTGTAGATTGAAATATCTATGCTAGTATCTCTACTCAACATAAGATACACAACTCTCAAATGCACAAAAGATCAAATATCCTCACAAATATTCACAAACCTCTCGATTATGCAAATATTCATGTCAAGTACTCTAGATCTAATATTGAAACTCATCTCTCGAATTATGAATCAATATATCAAACATGCTAAATCATTGGCTAAATGATAAAACAAGAATAAGAACAAAGTACTCAAATAGGCTTCAAGACAATAACTTCAATTAAGATTAAAACAATCAACAAGAGTTCAATTAATCTACTTCCAAAACCCGGAAATCACAAGAAGTTTAGCTACCCATTATAAATAAACAACTCATAGACAAATTGTTCATCTTCATAAGAAGCTAAAATGAAAGATTAAAGCACAAAGAATGAGAAAACTTAGGGAAATGAATAATCTCTCGATTAATCTTCAATCCTCAAGCTCCGATTCGACCCGATTCTTCCCTTGATTCTTCCTTGATGAAATTGATGTGTTTCTTGTGTTCTTGGGTGTATTCCCAGTCTTTCCTCCATACCCTAGATCAAGGCTCCCAACTCGTGTTTTTTCTCTTTTTGAGTACAATAGGGAATAGTAGTAAAAGAGATATACACATTGAGCTGGTTCTAAGTTTTGAGGGGCCTAGAACAAAATAAAGAATAAGAGCTCTTGTGTTTACATAAATTACCAAAAAAAAAAACATTGAGATTTCATTTTCCTCATGATAAGTCAAAAATATTTTAAAAACCCCATTGATATTTATAGAAACATTATGGTTACCCTCTTAAATTAAGACAATCAAACCCGATGGTGCTTTTTGTAAATTTGAACTTCTTTGAATATTTTTTGTAATTAGCCCAAACCTTGGACTTTTTTGTAGTTATTCCTAAAAAAATTTCAAATAATAAACATAATATTACAAATGTAATTTAAACATTATTTTTTTGTTTTGCAAGAAAAAAAAGAGAGTTAAGAGATAGAGTCATAGAGAAGGCAAAAAAGAAGTCACTATGAGGCCCAATTCTTAAACTTTGATATTTTGTTTTGCCCAAAAAAATGAATAAACATTGTTGTTTTTGTTTTGCAAAATACAAAAGAAAAAAAAAACAATTTAGAGTTGTCACTGATTTTGTAGTTACCACGAATCGAACTGATAATTTTGTACAACTTTCTATTAATTTAATTATATAGCATTATATATGTATATATATGCTAAAAACGCTCGGGGGCTCTT
This sequence comes from Rehmannia glutinosa, assembly GCA_016081115.2. Taxonomy (NCBI): domain Eukaryota; kingdom Viridiplantae; phylum Streptophyta; class Magnoliopsida; order Lamiales; family Orobanchaceae; genus Rehmannia; species Rehmannia glutinosa. The sequence continues at coordinate 479,403 of JABTTQ020001908.1, forward strand.
GCCGGTGGGGGGCTCTGTGCGGCGGCACCACTTCGACCACCCCAAGGCCGCTCCTAACGCAGTCGTATGAGGTTGAATCCCAATCAATCAAACTGATAATACAAGTCTCTATCAATAGAACACAATCTAATAATTCAAATCTTCAGGAATCATTGTAGAGGGGGCCAATAATCAAAGTCGCACGATTAAATATTTCCTAAATATGATTAATAACAAAATTTATATTATTATACTTGTGTCGAATTTTTTTCTTAATTTGCTAAAATTTTAAAACATCTATATCTTGCCGGAAAATTATTTAACAAGTAAAGGGTTCAAAATTTTTTACTGTAGGACTAAGAATTCAATTAGAATTGATCCTCCAACATATAATTCAAAACGTACTCTCTTTAATTTAATCTAAGAAAAATACTTTTATATAATCAATAACGTTATTGCTAGGTTAACCTATTAAAAGCAAAAATAGATTACCAATGCAAAATAAAAACAGGCATAAATAGTTATTTATGTTAGATTAATTGGTACACATGAACATGATAGAGAAATGGAGAAGAAGAATTGAAGAAGTTCAAGTAATATTAATGAAAACAATACAATACAAATGGGGAGGGAGGCTACTAATATATAGATAAAACCCTAGCTATCAACTAAGAAGGGAAAATACAAAAATATCCCCATAGAAATATAACTCTAACATCCCCCCACAAACTCATGACGATGTAGTAGAAATCATCGAGAGTTTGCCAACCAAAAAACGAAAGCGCGGAAGCGGATGCGACTTGGTGAAAAGATCCGCAATCAGAAAGATGATGAGATGAATGGTAAGTCGAGGTCCCATGTTGCAAGTGATGACGAGTGACATGACAATCAATCTCAATATGCTTTGTTCTTTCGTGGAAAAGCGAGTTGTGAGCAATCGAATAGACTTTGGTTATCACAATGCATGGGAGTAGGTGAGGACAAATGAACACCCATATCTACAAGAAGCCAACGTAACCAAACTATTTCGGGTTGTAGTAGAAGCCATTGCCCGATACTCGCCTGTGGAGGATCGAGACACAACATTTTGTTTCTTACTCTTCCAAGAAATAAGTGAGTCTCCAAGAAAAATACAAAACCAAGTAGTGGATTTTTTCGATCGAGGATCACCGCCCAATCTCGCATCGAATATGCCTCAACTCTAATGAAGATGTAGATGGAAACAAAAGACTCTCGAAAAGAGTGCCACGGAGGTATCGCAAGATACGAGTAACTGCAGCCCAATGAACTGTAGTGGGGCAAGTGACAAACTGACTCACAATATGAACAACATATGCAAGATCGGACGCGCAGAATGGTTAGATAAACCAAACTTCCAACAATAGTGCGATATAAGGTAGGATCGCATACAATAGGGTGCCATCGGAAGGAGAATATCGAACATTAAGTTCAAGAGGCGTATCAACTGTCCGAGTATCAGTAAGACGAGCTCGATCAAGTATGTCAGCAATGTACTTAGACTGTGAAAGAAGATAACCTCGAGGGGAGCGGGCTACCTCAATACCCAAGAAATATCGCAAAGGTCCCAAATCTTTCATTTCAAAGCGGTTAAGCTAACTCGATTTCAACAATGCAATCCCATCAACATCATCACCGGTGATGATCATGTCATCAACATATAAGGAAAGAAGAATAATACCAAAGACATGTACGCTTGAAGAAAAGCGAGCGTAATCATGGTTACCGGAACTAAAACCAAGTGAAGTAAGCACGACAGAGAATTTTTCGAACCAAGCCCGTGGAGCCCTGTTTGAGACCATACAATGCTTTCTTAAGCTTGCAAACTTCGCCCCGATTATGAGGAACTCCGGTGGTGGGATCATGTAAACTTCTTCTTGAAGATCACCATTCAAGAAGGCATTTTTGACATCCAATTGAGATATGTGCGATTTGGACGGAAGAAAGAAACAAAGAATAAGAGTACGTAACAAAGTAGTCATCTTTGCAACAGGGCAAATATTTCCGATAATCCATACCATCTTTTGTTGTGAATAACCTTTAGCAACCAATCGTGCTTTATATCGCTCAATGAACCATCGATTTGGTTTTAATTTTATAAACCCAACGCGAACCAATTGCTCGTTTACAGGTGGTAAAGATACCAAATCCCAAGTATTTGTTTTATGCAAAGCGTAAAGTTCTCGATCATAGCATCGCCATAAAGGATCAAGAATCGCTCTTTATAGGAGCGTGGTTCAGAAATTTGGTGAATAGAGGACAAAAATGAAGCAAAGGCGGGAGAATAAGAAGAATAAACAAAGTCGTAATCGAGTGGACTTACGTGTACGTTGGGGATATCGAGGAGGCAAACGATCCACAATTTCGGGAAGCGATTGGGGTGCCGTAGGTGTAGACGGAGCAAGAGATTCGATGAGTCTCTATCTCGTGTTATCCGAGAATGGATCAATATGAACAAGATCAGTTTGGAGATGCTATGAGGACTAGAGGAATAGAGAAGAATGGAATATGCTCAAGAAAAATACATGACGAGACACATATAATTTTTGAGCAACAGGATCAAAGCAACGGTATCCCTTTCCGACCTTCTCCATATCCTAAGAAAACACAAATAGTGAACGAGAAGATAATTTGCTGCGTTCAACATGGGGACGAAGGACAAAACATGCACAACCAAAGACTCGTAAAGACGAATAACTAGGGGTGGAACCATAAAGTCTCCGAAATGGTGATAAATTAGATGTAATGGATGAAGGAATCCTATTTATACAACGGACCGGCAAGAACGGCTTCCCCCCGTAATTCACTTGAACTCGAACTAGATAGTAAAAGTGAGCGGCGGTTTCAATGATATGCCTATGTTTTCTTTCAAAGAATACCATTTTGTTCGGGAGTATCGTGTGCAAGAAGTTTAATGTAAAGTCCCATCCAAAGCAAGCAATTCACGAAAATTATTAGATGTGTATTCCCACCCAAGTCACATCTAAAGCATTTTATGATAGCAGAGAATTGAGTTTTTACAAAAGCGCGAAAGGAAGTATATATACTCAGAAAATCAGAACGATGCTTCATAAAATAAATCCAACAATAACGAGAATAATCATCAATAAAAGAGACATAATATCGAGAACCCCCCTTTGTGGAAATGGGAGCAGGTCCCCACACATCAGAATGAACCAAATCAAATGGTGCAGTAGAAGAAGAAACACTCCTATTAAAAGGTAAAGCGGAAAATTTTGCCAGTTTACAACCACTACAATCAGAAATATCATGAGATGACAATTTTCCTAATGAACCTGTAGAAACCAAAAATCTTAAACGTGAAGACGAAACATGACCCAAACGAGAATGCCACAAATAAAAGCTAGACGATGAAGGACTCAAACGAAAAGAAGACAAATCAACAGTAGAAGCTGCGATAGAGGGTACTCTGAGCTCATCCAAAATGTATAACTCTTCGTGCCTACGGCCTGTCCCAATCAGCTTCCGGGAATTTGGATCCTGCACACAACAAGAAGTAGGAGAGAATGATACTAAGTAACCTGAATCACACAATTGGCTATTAAAACAAGATTTAATGCAAGTTTGGGAATATGGTAGACATGTGGAAGAGACAATTGAGGTGTGGCTACAGATCAATTCTGCTAAGGGTAACAAAGTACCATCGCCAAAGAACAACAGTCTAGCATATGTGGGTGAAATGGAAGTAAAACATGATATATCGGGGGACATATGATGAAAAGCTCCAATCTAATACCCAAAAGAGGAAGATATACCGACGAGCTCGGAGTTGACAAACCCGAGTGAGACAAAACATGAGATGAGGCAAGAAATTTCGAAATTGTTCGCAATTGTATCCATAGAAGGCTGACTGGAGGTAAGAGTTCCAGACATCACAGAATCTGATGAGGGTACAGGTGCAGCAACACGAGTCGGTGGGGGCGGCCTAAAACCACGTTGATTTGGATGGACAAACTGATGTTGGGGAGGTCGTGGATTTTTCTGTTGAAAACGTTGTTTGCCACCTTTATTCAACTCAGGACATTGAGCCTTCCAATGTCCTGGTTGTTTACTGAGAACTACACTCATTATCAAAGAACCTTTGGGTGAGGTCTGAAAGGAACAGAAGGTGGACGATGGGGCACAACAAGAACGGATGAAGGAGGAACATGAAGAACTCCTTTCCCCGCCTGAGACTTGAGGCGTAATTCCTCTGCTAACAATTCACTTACAACAGAATCAACCGATGGTAGAGGAAGACGGTGCAATATATTCCCACGAAGGGACTCAAAATCATCCCGAAGAGCCATCAAAATCGAACCAATCGTTGCTCCTCTCTCTACGAGCAATATAGGGGCAAATGCGCGAAGTTCACTAGATTGATGGGCTAATTGATCCCAAAGATCGGTCATAGCAGAATAAAATTCTTGGGAGTCATATCTTTTTCTTGAAGAGATCGAATATCTATTTCCAATCGGGCATCTTGTTTAGCAAAATTCGATTGAGTATACAACCGTTCCAAATGTTCCCAAACTTCTTTAGCAGTATCATATTTAGCCAATTGCATACCAATAGAGTTCTCCACAGAATTGTTAACCCAAGTGATAATTTTCGAATTGTTCACTTCCCAAACCTCTAATTCCTCAACATATTTAGTATTATCTTTCTCAACAAGGTTGCTTTTGTGTTCCAGAAATATAACTCCACAATTTTTTTCCTCTCAAAAAATTTCTCATGACATAATTCCAATATGAATAATTCTTTCCATTCAAGCGTACACTAATCGATTGCAACGAATCATCTCTTTCACCAGCCATAATGAATAATGACAGAAAATCAAACAGAAATACCAACCAAACAACTAGATAGATCGATGCAAATATCCAACAAATCAAGCCAACTCTACCAACAAAACTATTGCAAATAATCTGATTCTTGAGGCAAAAAAGATAGCAACCCCAACAAGTGCTAACAGATCGGAAATCGAATGAAAATAACACAAAGTTGCAACATACTCACTGTGTAATCGCGATATACCCACCGGATCCGCGAAGTCGATGATGCTTTTAAAACCTTGCTCTTGATACCATGTTAGATTAATTGGTACACATGAACATGATAGAGAAATGGAGAAGAAGAATTGAAGAAGTTCAAGTAATATTAATGAAAACAATACAATACAAATGGGGAGGGAGGCTACTAATATATAGATAAAACCCTAGCTATCAACTAAGAAGGGAAAATACAAAAATACCCCCATAGAAATATAACTCTAACAATTTATTCAACAAGTTCATCCAAAAGAGAAACAAAGGAAAAAATTGGACAATGGTTATTTCACGAACTGAATGGATGTGCCCGTTCATTATCCCTTCAAGTTGAAAAACAATCACAACTCGTCATACTTAATATTTAATATATTTAAGCTTAAAAACTTTTCTAAATTGGAGAAATCTATTCAAACTTGAAAAACTTTTCATTAAATTGAAGATTTTTCCAACTCACCCCATATATTCAAACATATTCGACATCTATATATATATATATATATATATATATAACAAATAAAACACTAGATCGAAGCGAACTAGTTATAGTGGTGCTGACTGATATAGTATTTTGATACGATCTCACATCGGATCCACAAGCAATTATGGATTGATACTTAAAGTTGGGGTCAAACCTCCACTCACGAGCTAGCTTTTGTGGTGGAGTTAGGGCCTTGGCCTTGAGGGCCTATCATTGGTGCTTTCGTTGAGAGTCGGTGCGCTGTGGAAAAGGGCTACCTGGTGCTTGATAAGGTCCGGAGTGAAGCCGTCCAAGGGAAAAGGGCTACCTGGTGCCGCGAAGAGTCCGGAGTGTGAGCCGTCCATGGACGTCCGACTTGTCAAGGGGACGACAATGATACAATCCCACACCGGATCCACAAGCAATTGTGGATTGGTACATAAAGTTGGGGTTAAACCTCCACTCATGAGCTAGCTTTTGTGGTGGAGATAGAGCCTTGGCCTTGAGGGCCTATCATATTTTCTTTTCAATTTCTTGATCTTTCGAAAGTATTTTAGAGATAAAACAATAAACCCCTAAATTATGTGATTTTATTTGAAAAACCATAAAAAAAAAAAATAGGTGATTCAATATGGAACATTACCAAATTAATGATGTCGATGGAAATGGTAATTCAAATGATCCTCTTATGAGCATATTTTATTTAAACTAGATTAAACAAATACCAAAAAATACTTTACCTCATAAGTCATAAGTGCGATTGAGAATTAATTAAAGCTTGAAAGTTCACCAAATCTATGATGAATGGGTACGGTGCATTGTCTGCGCAAACTTTAAAAAATGGTCCTCAATTCAATGGAAAGATTCCTAACTTGGCTTTGCAGCACCTGATCACTACTCTAACTAATTTTAAAAGCTGGCAGGATTTTAATTTGTTTTTTTCATTTATAGGCCACAATTAGAACCACATTATTATTTTTTACGATCCACAGTATTCTACACCAGCTAGAGACACATACCCCATATTTTCTTAGGACTAACATCCGTTCTTTCCAATAATTATCCTAATCTCTGGGGAGAATAAATAGCCCCAACCTCATACTCCATGATAGTTAGAATTTGAACTAAGGGCCTGGTAGTTACAAATGCAACTCCAGACCGCTAGACCAACCTGGAGATTGGCATGATTTAAGAACACAAACTTTGTCTTGAAATTTAATCCCATTTAGTTTCATTTTCTTCAAACTCACTTTTATGTTTTGTTTAGCATTAAAGTGAATTTCTCTTATAAAAAAATATAGAGCAAGCTATACCCTCAACTCTAAGGCTTCATTTTTTCCTTAAAAAAAAACTCTAAGGCTTCATTTGTATTGATGGATTTGAAGTTAAAGATTTTAAATAATTAACAATAAACTCATTGAGGTTTTTTGGATAAACTTCTTTTGCAATGGATTTCAAATCCTTTTAAACTATTTTTAGAGTCATTTTCGTGAATTTCAAATATTTCTTATTTGAAGTCATTTGAGATTCTTCCGCCAAATTCTGTCCCCAAATCAAAATCATCCATCCAAATGCAATCTAATCCATGTGGATTGATGAATTTGAAACTGTGGATTTTAAATCCATAATAAAAACTTCATTGAGGTTGTTTAGATGATATTATTTACGTATTTCAAATCTTAATTAGCTCCTATTTTGTGTTATTTTTCTGAGTTATATATTGTGGAGAACTTTAAATTCATCCCATTTGGATTTATTTGAATTTTTTTCGTAAATCCTCCCCTTAAATCCAAATTCATCCATCAAATGGAGCCTAAGGCATTTGTTGGCTGATCTATAAAACATATTCACTCCATTCAATTGAGATTTATCAAATCACGTCTTTGTATAACGTACCCGTTTTCTCCAAAACAAGTAAAATAACCAACTAAAGAAACAAGGATATCTTGTTTACTAAGAACAATAGGAAACATTATAATCATGATGCAGTAGTTCCATTGGTTGGATGTCAAGGAAAATTAAAAAAGAAAAAAGATGAGCAAGTGTTAATTACTTGTGTAATAAAGATGTTACCCTAATTTTTAGGCTTTCATTATAATGAAGCACTTACTTGTGTTTTAATTTATTGATTAAATTTGAGGGATCTCTATAATGAGAAGTCAGAAGAAGCGGAAAGGTCAAAGGTGTGTGCACACTTGTACAGGACTCATTATCTTTTTGCACAAAACATTTGAAGGTTTTGGATTTGAGATTTTGGTATCCATTTGTTTGGCAAATCTACATATGTATTTTTCTTATAAATACTCCCTGTTATTCAAAATAAGTGACGTTCTGGCATAATTGTTTTTCAAAAAGAATGACATTTTCGAAGCTGGTAAGAATTTTTTTTTCCCAAATTACATTTAATGTATCATTTTTCAATTAACACCAAGGACATCTCCAACTCAACTCTATAACCACCGGCGGACACAGGGAGGGGACAAGGGGGGGCTGCTGCCACCCCAAAATTTTCCAAAATTATCTTTTCCCCCCTAAAAGTTTTTTAAATTACTTTTTTATAGCTAAAATAAAGATTTTTTTTTTACAATTACCCCCCAAAACTTTGATAAAAAACTTCAAATAGTTGTGTTTTACAATTGCCCCCCAATTTTTTTTCTCATAGTTTAAATATATGAACTAGGTCCGTTTTTCGCCCCCCTCAAAGCCGGAATCCTACGTCCGCCACTGTCTATAACCAACACTATTACACCTAATATGCAAAAATCTCTCTCCAACCCAACTCTAAACCTTATACTAAATTTGGTGTAAGTGGTGTAACATTATTCATTTGCACCAAGTTGGTGTAATAGAATATCCCCTATTTGCCCTGCAATTCTCTTCTATTTTAAATTTAAATTCCAATTGTATCCTCATTTTATATATAATTAATTTATATAACATGGTTTTAATAATTAATTAATCTTTTCTATAAATAATAATCATTAACAAATGATTATAATTTAAACCAAAATAGATACTAATATAATTGTAATATTTATTTTTTTAATAATTAATTAATGTAATATTTATTAAATGTAGATGTTTAGTTAATTACACTAATAGTAATAAGATATACGTAAATAAAATAATTGTATAAATAATTAAATTTGTTTACTATAAAATAAAATTGAGTTATTATTTAGACTGATAAGACATTTTTTTAGAGCGATTGATAAGACATTCAAGTAATTATTTCATCCATATAGTTGGGACGTGCGGCCGGCAAGGCTTTTAAGTCAAGTGGGAATCCCTACACATCATATGTACATACATTGATTGATTTTAAATTGTGTCCAGATGACACGAATCAATGATCAATAAAATCACTTAGGGAACAAGTCTTTTGTGAGACGGTTTCATGGATCTAAATTCGTGAGACGGACCTTCTAAGGGTTCCGTCTTGAGAACATGAATCATGAAAATAAATTTAAAAATAATAATGAACCATGAAAAAATAAAAATAAACCCTAAAAACATGAACTATGAAGAATAAACCCGAAAAACAAAAATAAACCCAAAAAATAAAAAATAAACTCTAAAAATACTAAAAATCCTAAAAACTCAAATCAACTAAAAATTAACCCAAGAAACAAAATACCCCCCTAAAAAAACAAATATAAATCCTAAGAAAATTAAAATCTGAAAAATAAAAAAAAAAACCTTTAAAATTTTGTGTAAGGGCTCCGTCTCATGGATCTAAATCCATGAGACCGTCTCACGCAAGTTTTTGCCTCACATAAGTATAAAATTTTGCGCTATATTTGGGATGGATGAAGAGATGGCAAATCAAATTCATCGCATACTTGGCACTTTTATATCCAACTAGAATAACACTCGTGTGTTACACGGGATTTATCAGAAAATAAAATATTGATGTGTAAATTTATTTTTGATTGCCACAACAGTTTAAAAACACTAATTAGAAACACTAAAAAATCAAAATTTGGAAGAGTGTGGTATAAATCTTCACTTCAAATTCCAAAAAACTTCTTCATAAATTATATTATTTGTTCTATTTCCAAGTGTACCTGCATTATTTTTGGCATTTAAAGAACCACTTAATTAATCGTTATAATTTTATTAATCAAAAGTCTTCAATAAAAAATATTTATTATTTTTAATTTCTATAAGATTTAAATAGGTGAACATATACCATTTGCACACAATGTAGCTTGGTAAATCAAGCCAATTTAATTCCACATGATATTTAATAAGTTTTATTTTGTGTATTTGCTTGTCAAAATGACGCAATTATTTAATTATTTAATTATATTATTACAACTATTTTTACATTAATGTTTTATTAATTAACTGAATAATACAATGGTTGATATATAGGTTTTTGGCATTTAAAAATCACTTAGTTAATTCTGCTAATTTTATTAACAAATAATTTTCAGTTTTATTAAGGAATTAATTTGCAACATGAGTATCCTTGATTTTTGGGATTATTGTTTATTTTGTAGATTTCCTAATTTATAGTTGATAGTTATATACGGTAAATCAATTTATCTTGAGTTATGGAAAGAAATCTATTTATAATTAAAAGTTGATTAATTATTCTTTTATATATGGAAATACATACATATATGATGTATTACTATGTGTATTTGTGTATATATGTCTTTCCAATTTGTCAATCTTTCTAAGCCAGATGTCAATCTTCAAATTAGTATTTAATTAGTAGTTATATACGGAAAATCAATTTATCCACAAAAATTCCAATTTATAATTGGAAGAATAAGGTGTTGACATGGTTTTCCACGTGGATAAATGTGAAGCCGACATGTGGATTTGGAAGAATGCGGTGTTGACATGTGTACCAAATTACAGAGGTGATAACATGTGGCAACATGTTTTTTCTTTTAGTATATAAGGTTGATGTGCTCTTAATATTTATTTATATGTTCTTATATAGTTAATTATTTTCTAATACTTTTTTTCTTTTTGCTAATTTTCTAGTGTTTTTCATGCAAATATAATTTGAATTTTGTTGGAATTGGTCTTGATAAATGGGGTGGTGACCCGATTTTGACCAATTAATTATGTGGTTTCCATTTGTGAAAAATAGAATTAAATTATTTGTAAAAATTCTACTAAAAGAGTGGATGAGAATAGCATTTGGAATTTCTCAAAACCGATTCCGGGTGAATGAGAAATTAATGCTAGAAGTTAGCCACTTAATACAAATAAATGGTATGAAAAATGGAAAATGTGGGGGAGGAGAGATGCTCCATCCCACATAGGAAAAAGGATGTAAAGTTGCACACTTTATTTATCCTAAGTTGACAAATGGGTTTGGCCCGGGGGGCACCCAAGTTTTTAAAGGGGAGAGGACCTACATGCTTGTGGGTTTGGTCAGCACACACACGCGCCGCCGCGCCCCGCCGGCCCGGTCCAGTGGTCTTGGTTCGTGGCCTCGGGCCTCGGGCTTGGGCTTGGAGGCCCTTATTCTTTTTGGACCAAAAACCTTTAAAAAATTAAATAGATTTAATTAATTAAATAGATTTAATTAATTTTCGTAATTAATTAAAAGAGCGAGCACGGCCCGTGCGGTCGGGTCGTGCTACCTGCCGAGAGTCTGCGCCTACACGCACGGGTAGGCGCACGCCCGTGCGTCTGGGTCGTGCTGGGTGCCGAAGGTCTGAGCCTGCACGCCTGTGCGTCTAGGACGTGCTCTCATGCGAAGGTGCGTCTGTTCAGCGAAAATGTACCTTTTCGAGCCTACAGACGCGATTTTCCGTACGGGCTTTTCGTTGCCTATATTAGTGGAGCCCCTACTGATGAAATAAGATACGAAATTAATCAAAAAACATAAAATCGAGCATTGCATTTTGCATCTTGCCCATTTTCCTCCTTGAAAGCTTGAAAGTACTCGAACACTTTGCTTGTTATTTGTTGTTCGGTTTTTCTTTGTCGGCCGCTAACTTAGGAATATTAATTAAAGTCATTGTATCTTAGAGGCGTAGCGGAACCGTAAGCACTAGTATACGGGCGTTTTCGTCTTGCGGAGACAGAATCTAATTCTGGCCTCGACTTAAGCCCATACACTATCCCAACCATTTTCTTCAAAGAGAAACCTTTCACCATAATTTACCCAACAATTGCAAGACGAAATTTTTTTTATATACTCTTCCTCTGTTTCTGTTGAAGACGATGGCGTCCAGTTCGATCTTGTTCACACCCATGGCTGCTGCTCCCGCTCACGGCGAAAAGCCGCACAAGTTTTCTGGTGCCGACTTCAAACGTTGGCAACAGAAGATGCTGTTCTACCTCACTACTTTGGGGTTGGCTCGTTTCCTAAAAGACGACCCTCCTACTGCCGTTGAAGAAGACGAAGTTGACAACAACCGGAGAATCGTTGTGGATGCTTGGCATAACAACGATTTTCTATGTCGCAACTAAGTCTTGAACGGGCTAGACGACACTCTATACAACGTCTATAGAACGTTCAAGACGTCCAAGGAATTATGGCAGTCCTTGGAGAAGAAATACAAGACGGAAGATGCCGGCACAAAGAAATTTGTTGTCGGCAAATTCCTGGAGATCATCCAAGTTCAGGAGATTCAAATCATCCTTCACGACTTAGTGTCTGAAGGGATGCTTTTGAATGAATCTTTTCAAGTGGCTGCAATTATCAAAAAATTGCCGTCATTGTGGAAGGATTTCAAAAACTACCTCAAGCACAAGTGCAAAGAGATGGGGCTTGAGGATCGATTGTTCGGCCGTGATCGAAGAAGACAACCAGAAATCGATGTTAAAACCAAGAATGCGGAATGGAGGCTAAGGCCAATCTTGCCGAGTCGAGCACTAGCAAGAAACGTAAGCACTTTGGGAAGGAGAAAGGCAAGGGCAAAAGTTCAAGGGAATTGCTACAATTGTGGCAAACCGAACCACATGGCGAAGGATTGCCGACACCCAAAGAAGGGCAATCAAGGTGGCAACCAACAAGCGATGTGACGGAGGACAAGTCGGTTCAATAGACTTGCATGGGAGCTCGATCTCTCCGCCGTTGTGTTTGAAGCCAATATGGTGGATAACCCAATGGAGTCTTGGATAGATCGAGGCTACTCGTCACATTTGTGCCGATAAGGACATGTTCTCCTCCTACACTCCGATCAATGGAAGAAAGTTGTTCATGGGGAACTCTCGACTTCCAACATCGTTGGGCTTAGAAAGGTGGCGCTCAAGATGACTTAGGGAAGGAGCTTACGCTTGTAGATGTCCGCATGTCCCGGACATCCGCAAGAACTTGGTTTCTCGGTCCGTTGCTTAGCAAGGCCGGATTTAGGCTAGTGTTTGAGTCAATTAAGTTTGTAATGACCAAGAATGGTCGATTTTTATGTAAAGGTTACCTTGATAAGGGCCATTTTAAAATGTCAGTAATATCGTTTTCCGCCAAGAGGCGAAGAATAAAAACGTTACTTCATTTTACTTGTTGGATTGTTCTAATTTATGGCATGATAGATTAGGACACGTAAACTTCAACACAATTAAAAGGTTAGTGAATCTGGAATTAATACCTACGTTTAAAACCGATTTACAAGACAAATGCGAAATTTGTGTTGAAGCAAAATTGGCCAAGGCACCATTTCATTCGGTAACGAGAAGTACCAAACCACTCGAGTTAATTCATACAGATGTGTGTGACTTAAAACTTGTGCAAACCCGAGGTGGGAAAAAGTACTTCATTACGTTTATAGACGATTGCACAAGATATTGTTATGTTTATCTTTTGAAAAGCAAAGATGAAGCTTTTGTAGCTTTTAAGACTTATAAGAATAAAGTCGAAAATCAGCTTAATTTGAAAATTAAGATGATTCGAAGTGATAGAGGCGGAGAGTATGTGGCTCCGTTTGAGGAATTTTGCTCGGAATCGGGTATAATTCATCAAACGACTGCACCTTACTCACCTCAATCAAATGGAGTTGCAGAACACAAAAATCGTACTCTTAAGGAGATGATGAATGCGATGTTGTTAAGTTCTGGCTTACCCCAAAACTTGTGGGGGGAAGCCATACTTTCTGCAAACTACATTCTTAATAAGATCCCACACAAAGGTAAAAACGAAACTCCATATGAGTTATGGAAGGGACGTAAACCGTCATATAAATACCTTAAAGTGTGGGGGTGTTTGGCTAAAGTCGAAGTACCTAAGCCGAAACAAGTAAGAATCGGTCCGAAGACGATCGATTGTGCTTTCATTGGATATGCTAACAATAGTAGTGCATATCGCTTTTTAGTGCACAAGTCAGCTATTCCTGATATAAATGAAGGTATGATCATTGAATCAAGGAATGTTGTATTCTTCGAGAATATTTTTCCGAACAAAGAACGGAAAGAAGAAAGTTCGAGTAAACGGACTTATTAAACTGTAAGGTTACCTCAAAGTGATGATGAAGAGGAACCAAGACGCAGTAAAAGGACAAAAATAGCTAAGTCATTTGGTCCTGATTTTCTAACTTATATGTTAGAAAACGAACCCCGAACTATTCAAGAAGCATTGTCTAGTCCAGAAGCTCCTCTCTGGAAAGAAGCTATCAATAATGAGATAGATTCCATCATGTAAAATCACACTTGGGAGTTGGTCGATCCCCCACCGGGTTGCAAGCCTTTGGGATGCAAGTGGATCCTTAAAAGGAAGTATAAAGCAGATGGATCTATTGACAAGTATAAAGCCCGATTGGTAGCTAAAGGGTTTAGACAAAAGGAGGGATATGACTTCTTCGATACATATTCTCCTGTCACGAGGATTACGTCCATTCGTGTTCTCATTGCTATTGCAGCTTTGCATAACCTTGAGATACATCAAATGGACGTTAAGACTGCCTTCTTGAATGGGGAACTTGAAGAGGAGATTTATATGGAACAACCCGAGGGGTACATTGCACCCGGTCAAGAACGAAAGGTGTGTAAACTTGTTAAGTCACTTTATGGACTAAAACAAGCACCTAAGCAATGACACGAAAAATTTGACTCGACTATGAAGTCAAACGGTTTCAAGATCAACGAATGTGACAAGTGTGTCTACATTAAAGGTACTACAAATGATTACGTCATAGTATGCCTTTATGTAGATGATATGTTGATTATGGGAAGTAGTCATGATTTAATCATGAAGACTAAGAACATGTTAAAGAAGAACTTTGACATGAAATATATGGGATTATCTGATGTTATATTAGGGATTAAAATCTCTAGAACTTCAGATGGAATTGTCTTGTCACAGTCCCATTATGTCGAGAGCATACTCAGAAGGTTTAATGCTTTGACAAAGCGCTCCGGCTAAGACACTTGTAGATCTAAGTCTACACTTGACAAGCATAAAGTCGAACAGTTTCTCGGTGGAATATGCAAGGGTAATTGGCGATCGATGTACTTAACGAATCGTACACGCCCGGACATTGTATATTGATGAGTAAACTAAGTAGGTTCACAAGTAACCTAAGTACGGATCACTGGAAAACCATGACAAAGGTACTTAGATATTTAAAGTATACCATGAACTATGGAATACTTTATACAAGATATCCGCAAAGATATTAGAAGGATCTTTGTGATGCCAATGGATATCGACACAAAAGACTCCAAGTCCACAAGTGGATTTGTTTTCACAATAGGTGGAGGAGCGGTGTCGTGGAAGTCTTCTAAGCGCAGACGTGCATAGCTCGATCCACTATGGAATCCGAGTTCTTTGCTTTGGATAAAGTGGAGAAGAAGCAAAATAGCTTAGAAACTTCTTAGAGGATATTCCTTGTTGGAATAAGCATGTGCCTCTTTGTTTTGATACATCGTGATAGTCAATCAAAGAATCGGAAGGGCACAAAGCAAGATGTATAATGGTAAGTCAGACATATACGTCGGAGACACAATACCATTAGACAGTTGATTTCGAATGGGGTTATTTCGGTTGACTACGTGAAGTCAAAGGAAAACCTTGCGGATCCGCTTACAAAAGGCATAAATCGAGATCAGTTGTATAAACTGTTAAGGGGAATGGGTTTAAAATCCACAACTTAAAGAATGTTCATAGCGGTAACTCCAACCTTGTGAATTGGAGATCCCAAGACCTTGGTTCAATGGGACAACTAAGTTATGAATGTTTGGTGAACACTTGGAAAATGTGTTAACTCATTCTCGATACATCCAAGTGTATTTAAACCTGCTGAATGTGGTGAGGTTAAGTTTAAGACTTTTAATGATTCCTCTACCGAAAACTGGAGAATTGCATGATACTCTTCAATAGGAGATCACCTATATAAGTGAGAAGTAATGGCCGCTTCAAATGAAACACTTATGAATCTAAGATATGGTCCAGGGGCGAAATGGACACAACGTGAGAACAACAAGTGTTAGAATTGTTATTGTGTAAATCTTGTTGTCTTGGTTTTACACAAACGGTGAGTAGTTCAAGACATCGCGTCACTAAGCAGCTAGTAAATCCGATAGTACCTTACTAAGGAAGGTTCAAAGCCACAAACTACCTATCCTGATGCAATAACGATTCACCGAGACTTTCAAGCGAATCTACATACATGCATGCATTAATTTCATTCATGTGGGGGATTATTGGAATTGGTCTTGATAAATGGGGTGTTGACCTGATTTTGACCAATTAATTAAGTGGTTTCCATTTGTGAAAAATGGAATTAAATTATTTGTAAAAATTCTACTAAGAGAGTAGATGAGAATATCATTTGGAATTTCTCAAAACCGATTCCGGGTGAATGAGAAATTAATGCTAGAAGTTAGCCACTTAATACAAATAAATGGTATGGAAAATGGAAAATGTGGGGGAGGAGAGATGCTCCATCCCACATAGGAAAAAGGAGGTAAAGTTGCACACTTTATTTATCCTAAGTTGGACAAATGGGTTTGGGCCCTTGGGGGCACCCAAGTTTTTAAAGGGGATAGGACCTACATGCTTGTGGGTTTGGTCAAAGCACACACGCTTACCTGCAGCGCGCCGGCCGCGCCCGGCCCGGTCGTGGGCCTCGGGTTTGGGCTTGAGCTTGGGCTTCAAGGCCCTTGTTCATTGTTGTTCGATTTTTCTTTGTGCTCGGCGCCGGCGTAAGACTAGTATACGGGCGTTTTCATCTTGCGGAGACAAAATCTAATTACGCCTCGACTTAAGCCCATACACTATCCCAGCAATTTTCTTCAAACAGAAACCTTTCACCATAATTTACCCAACAAATTTGTGTGAGGTAATGGAACATGAAAGCTCTTATAAGAATTTCCTCTCATTGTTTTCATATTGATCGCCTTTACCACGAAACAGAAGTGGTATCACTAACCCTTTGTAAGGTGTTGACCGGGGTTCGAATCCTATATGTTTCAGTTTCTTTGGAGTTTATCCCATCCTCACCAACCACTACTCCCAACTTATTAAAAAAAATCATATCGATAGCCTTCTCCTTATCATAGTTAAAAATGGTAATCAAATTGATCATTTCTTAGATTATGTATAAAATTTGTAATATGTAATAATTGTTCATCATTTTATCATTCGGCAAAAGGTGCAAACTTGACGACTTGAGAATTTTTAATATATGGAAAAATTATTGTCTTTTTATATGTTATTGGATTGTGTAATATATCAAATAATGGTCTGATTCCACCCTTTAAGTGTTATAGTTTATTTATTTTTGTGAATGCATTTATATTAAATAATACTATTTTGTTACACGAGATTTCTCAGAAGACAAATTTTTTGTGTAATTTGTGACTACTGATATAGCACAAAAAGTTATTAAGTCTACTATGTTGTAACTTGTGATTTAAATCTTATTAAAAAGTTCCATAAAGTATTTTTAAAATAAAATATAATATCCTGTAACATAGTTTAAATAAAATTAGTCAAACACAATTTCACTCAAAAGTAAATCTGGATCGGATCATTGTGTTTTAGCCTTTGAGGGTTATGCATACGATTAAGAAAAAGTTAAAAATAAAATTTTGACTTGTTCATTCTGATGATTGTTAAATGGTTGGGCCTTTACAAAATCAGAATCTTCACTCAGCCTTTCACTTGGCCCAAGTTTTAAACGCCCATTGTCGTCGCACACACATCTTCTGCCTATATATAATGAAATTAAAAGGTTAAGAGAGAAAGAAGTTGGGCCTAATGCCCATGTTGGAATTATTAAGACATAACAAACTGGGTTATGGTTTTTATAAAACAGTACTTTGAAGTCTGGGCCTGTTTTTTGGTTACTTATTAGTCCTATTTCAATCATTTGAAAATCCGCATTAAATCCTGTAATTGGAAATGTCAATTAACAAGGAGAATTTATTGATTCTATTTGCGCATATGAGCCATCATTACAGAATTGACAAAATTAAGTTCGATGTATTTTGTGTCTATATCTTTTTCAAAATTAAGGCCGCGAGGATGTCAATGAGAATTCATTTTCGTTCTGCTGGAGAAATTTTTTGACCAAATATGCCGACTGTTTATGAAAATTTTCAAAAAATATAATATTCCTTCACTTTCACTTTTTCTCTTATCAATCATATCTACACATTTTTTCATAAAAAACTAATCATTATTACACATTCTCCCACAAATTTCACTATTCACTTACTCACACATTTCTAACTATCAATCATATTCAATCATTATTTTACTCTTTTTAAATCAAATCAACTCTCATCATTATTTTTTCATCTCACATCCAATCATATTCTCAAAATTCAATTTTTTTTTTCCCAAATTTTTTTTCACCACTATTCTCTAGCAAAATGAAAATTTTCAAAATGAAACTATATCCAATCGCGCCCTAAGTCTCTTAGATTTTCATGTGATATATATTGACAAAGGTACATAATGAATTAAATTTTACATATATCATGTTATACGTCGCGGAGGGGAGATGATTTGAGAAGTTTCAAACCAATAAAATGTAGAACGATATTATAAAATAAAATATTGACACCAATATATCAAAATCTGGATCGAATAATTAACGTCGAATCCACTTTTAGTAAGAAAGAAAATTAAGGGAAATTAAAAAGACTAGGCATAAAATCCATTGTTATCAAACTCTTGTAGGGGGTGGTGGATCATGATCATGATCATGATTTGCTCCTGGCCCTGGATAATCTACTATTTCCACATTCATTCTTCCTTTCACCGTTTCCTAAACATGAACAAAAAAGACATGATTAGGCATAATTGTCCATAACCAAACATAGAGTTGTCAAAATGGGTCTATAGGCCGAAAAAAATGGATTCGACATTTTTTTATAAAATACAACATTAGGCGACGCGAGGAGGATCAGCCCGCCATTTCAGTGAGCTGGAAAAACCCCTACTCACCTTGGGTTATGAGTTAGGCTGGACAACCCACCAAAAATTAAAAATATATATTTTAAAAATAATATATTATTCATTAAATCTAATTAAATGGCTTGATAAGCAATAACATTAATGTAAGAAATTAAGAGTGCATGATATTAAATATAAAATATAAATAACAAATATATAATACAAATTTCCAAAATATAATTTAACTATCCCATTCATATTATATTCTTCTTCTCCATCTCATTCCTCTTATATATCCCCATCAATATTACCTAAAATATTTCACATCACAAAGGTTTTTTCTAATACTTGTACTATCTTCATTGTCTATATATAAAATACACAAAGACAAAGATAGCTAAAATTAAAATCACAATAAACCAATATATTATATTTTTAATTTTTTAATAATTGAAGGATCAACCCAACCCACCCGATTCACTTCAATCCATAACCCTACTTTTGTTGACCCAATTCCAAATGGGTTGTAAAATTCTAACTCAACCCACAATCTTTGCATCACTGGTTAGACTAACTAGACGAGCCTAGTCCATTTTGACAAAGATATTTTTTATTCATGTTTTCTATATGACTATATGTCTGAAATAGATTGATAACTGAAAAGATAAGCTATTAATTGTCAAACCTTTCCAGGGGGTGGTGGATCATGATCATGATTTGCTCCTGTTCCTGGATAATCTTCTACTTCCAAATTCATTCTTCCTTCCACCAATCCTTCCATTTTTAGGAGGCCTCCATCCTTGTCTGTCTGTTTTACTTCCTTCAAGGTTTAAAGAACACAGAAAAATTAACTATATCCCTAATAAAAATTTCATTTATTTTATTTGTATATAGTGGCATATCCGGCACCCAAAAGTAGGGTGAGACGGATGGAAAACACCAAAAAATTCATATAAACTATAATTTTCTTTTTAATTTCTTGATGAAATTAGGTAAAACTAAAAAAAAAAAAAAGAGATTGACTATTCTATATTTTCTATTTTGTCAATATACCTTGTGAATGTCACATGTTTAATAGTGATAAGTGATAACATGCATGCCATACACGTGGCACTTATATGGCAAATTGAATCTTCAAATTAAACATATAAAAATAGGAAATTTCATATTAATAATAATAGAAAAATAAGGAATGGACATTTATTTCACAATGAATTTGAGTTTTTAGTGTCAAAAGGTAATATCCTTGTAAATATTCCCTGGTGCCTGGTGGTATATTTATCTTGTACTTCATTTTATGTAAGGAAATCTTGTGATATAAATACACACACACACACACACAGAGAGAGAGAGAGAGAGAGAGAGAGAGAGAGAGAGAGAGAGAGAGAGAGAGAGAGAGAGAGAGAGAGAGAGAGAGAGAGAGAGAGAGAGAGAGAGAGAGTACCTGAGAGAGGAAATTACCAACTGATGCTTGATATTGGACTGCCTTAAAGCTCCCTGTTAGCCAAAACAGAGTTCATATTCAAATGATCAAAAAATAACTTGATTTATATATCATTAACATGAACTTATGGGATTTCTACATGATCTGTGAATAAATTGTGCAATATCTCTTAAGGGGATGGCTATACCATTGTGTGGACAATATAAGTGCGCACTCAATTACCACAATTACATTAAAATCTTATAAGAAATTCTCAATTGGCAATAGGTTTAAAGGAATGAAATTGGACAAAAATAATATAAATATAGAAATGAAACAATGGTATAAGTATAATATTTTTATATTTGGTATTACCAAGAAACGGAATATGGATGAATTTTGCCTAGTCTTATTTGAGTAAATCTCGTATGTGATAATTATGGTAGGATAAAATTATTTTAAATGACCAAATTATTCTTTTAATGAAATAACCTAAAATAATATTTTTGTTCAATATTTTGTGCATTAAAGAGTCGGCTATGATTTTAGCAGGGGGTATTGTAGATGCTAATCTTAGAGAAATGCATTAAATTTAGTATCTACCATAAATTTATATACAATACATTCGGGATTGTGTGATTATGTGTGAATATTTACGCACCTATAATAAATCTATGATTATTAGAGTACTCCTTCGGATGCTATAAACTTTTTTGGCGCATCATCTAAAAGTTCAATACAAGCCGGACTCGAACTCAATTTATTAAGATATTATATATTTTTAATAGTTGTATACAACTTATGTGATGTAAATTTTTATATGAACCTTATATAATAAAAGATAAAACTGTAAGGACACGTATCAATACCTTACTATTCTGAGGAATGTGACAACTCCTCATTCTCTCACTTACACGGTTTCACATTTATCCATGATTAATTATTTTTTCCATTTCCATATATAATCTAAAAGATAAAAGATAATATAAATGATAAAAACTAATCTAAACAATCAATATTATATAGTTTAAATAATTAAAATACTCCAAAAAATAGTTCGTACTTTTAATTAATAAAATTAACATAATTAACTAAGTGATTCATTAAACACACAAAAAAAATCAGCCAAATGGAAAACACAAACAAATTAAATATTTGTCACTGCAATATACTCTTCTAAATATAGATTTTTTTAATATTTATAATTAGTATTTTTTTTAGAATTATAATTAGTATTTTGGATCTTATATAACTATCACAAATAAATTTGTGACACCAAGATTTTTGTCTTTTGAAAATCCCCTGTAATATATGGGTGTTGTCCTTATATGCAAATACATATATAATAATCTGTATGGGGCATACTCACTTTTGTAATATACATATAATATTTTTATAAATTAAAAAGATTCGTAAGATTTAAGTAACTAAATATATGAAATTAATAAATATATTTGAAATTATTAATTCTCTAAATATTAAAACAAGTACATATAAAAATAATTAGTTCTTTGTTAATAACATTATTTTATCATATTTAAAATTAATTATAATTATATTCTATTAAAGTACATAACTTTAAAATTATAGCATAGGTCTAAATCCAATGGATTTAACCCATCGGGTCTCGATCGATTTGGGTCGGCTTGCATAAAAATCTTGATGGATGGCTTTGCGTTTTTGCAAACTTGATCCAATCTGCAGTCCTCTTTAAATTTTATCAAGCAATTTTGTGAAGCTTACGAGGATGGATATTTTAATCAAAGCTCATATTCGAAACCTGAATCTTTCAAGTTTTTTGATATATCCTCTCCTCTCAATCCTCCGAATTTATTAAGAAAATATAGATATATCTAAACTAATTAATTGAAATAGCTACATTCATGTGGGAGAAAAAAAAATTAATATATAACCCTATATTTTTGGCAAATTGTAATTTACAAGCCTTACTCGATATTGGAACCGCGGCGGCGGACGCCACCAGGAAGAGGAGGAGCAACACCATGACCTGTCGCTGTTCCGAAGCCATGAACCACAAGAAAAAGTACCCAAAAAAAAAAGATAAAAAGAAATTGGATTTTGTATCTATTATATATTTATATATATAGGGGTGTGTGTGTGTGTGTGTGTGGGGATGTGTGGATGTGTTTGTACGTTAATATTATGCAATTCAATTGAAATAGCGTATTAAATATAGGTGGATTTTGGATTGCAAAACAAATTTTATTGTATTTGTTTATGGTAATATATTAATTACCATTCCATATATATTTTATAGAAAAATGTCACATCAGGAATAAAATCATGTGTGCTGTAGAATATTAAAGTGGAGTTAATATTTTCTTTTGTATGTCAATTTTTTCGGATGAAATCTTCCATTTCAAGTATTTCAAGATTATGTTTCATCTCTTATTTTACAGCTGGAAGATTGACACGTGCAAGGCGGAGGGAGTGGGGCCACTCCGGGCCCCGGGCCCCCCATTTTTTAAAAAATTAATTTTTTACCCTAGAATTTTTTTTTTAAAAAAAAAATTTAATTATAATTTATATGATTTTCGTGTATCGGCCCACCCTATTTTCGTGTATCGGCCCACTCCTTTTTTATTCCTGGCTCCGCCCTTGGACACGTGTATAGAACTTTCCATATTAGAAAATTTCAAATAGAAATTATATACACGTGTCAATCATCCATGAGGTGGAATATGAGATGAAACACAATATTAAATTAGAAGATTACATCCGCAACTCTATGTACCAAACTAAAGAGAGGGAAATACAGTTCACATGATCATACACTAGTGAATAAGAGAGCTTTGTTAGAATTTCTCAACAAGAATGTTGTAGTATTACTATCTTAATGACAATGATTTTCACTTGGCAAAAAGTTACCTTTGGTTAGAATCTTAATTTAGTGCAATTTGTAATCTATATATTAAGGTCAACTTGAACTCTTATTAATTAATAGTGTTCAAGATGCTATTACTTCCTTTAAAAAATGTCTAGAAAGCTTTTAATAAATTCAAATAGTTATAGGTATTAATTTTGGAGACAATCATGTACAATCATTACAGGATTGTAAAACAAAAGTTTAATAATTCTAATCTGCATTAGTTCGTATACAATTTGTTAAAAACAATTAAAGTATATGTGACATGAATCCGATACATGATCATATGACGTATTTTGTCTAAGAATATAACGGGTGAGCATGTAATAAAATTTAAAACAAACTACTTTGTCATATATAACTTAGATAACCGGATAGTGATCGAGATGTTAAAATTCTCAAGTCCAAACCATAGGTCTAGTGTTTGATTCTCATTTCTCCTTTCCTCCCATGAATATGTACTAGAAAAGGTGAAACTTAATAATCCACAATTCCAATACATGTCATCTCATAAGCCAGT
Source organism: Rehmannia glutinosa (assembly GCA_016081115.2). Lineage (NCBI taxonomy): Eukaryota > Viridiplantae > Streptophyta > Magnoliopsida > Lamiales > Orobanchaceae > Rehmannia > Rehmannia glutinosa. Next base: position 503,047 of record JABTTQ020001908.1, read on the forward strand.
TATTAATATTAGAGTTGTCAAATGGGCATGCCCAATGCTGGCTTGTTAGAGCAAAGAGAAAATTCGGATCGGTCTAAAATTCCATTAAGCCACTATTATTCAGATCTAATGAATCGGTCCCAAATAGGTTCAATTCCTTTCGGCCGGCCTATAAAAATACAGCCGAATCGGGTCGAACTGATTTTGAGACCTGTAATAAATATTATTGAACCACTTTTTTGTAATGAAGAAATTAAGGTCAAATGAATCCTATTGCTGCTAAAACTTTTACAATTAAAAGAAAACAATGAATAAAAATATAATACATTCCAAGAAATTAACTCCAACGCAAATGGGTGCACACACAAGTACATAAAGTGAAAAAATAAAAAACTTCACAAATTGCAATAATGTTTTTTGGACTGACAAAGTTGGAATTTAAGAAACAGGACATGATTAGGGCAGAAGAAGTACACAACCAAACATGGCATAATGATTTCATGTTTTGTATTTTGTCTGAAATTAATACATTGATCATATCAATTCCTTCCAGGGGTTCTTGGATCATGATTACGGTTAGCTCCAGTCCCTGGATAATCTGCTAGTCCCAGATTCATTCTTCCTTCCACCAACTCCAGCTCATCATCCTTGTCTATCTCTTTAACATCCTTCAATTATGCACAAATACTTGTGTGAGACGGTCTCATGGATATAATCCATGAGACAGATCTTATATTTAAATAGAATTTCGACTCAAATCCATATCCATGAAAAGAATTCATATTTGGCAAAACCTTGTATGAGACGGTCTAATGGGCATTTTCCATTAGACGGATCATATATGTAAATAAGATTTGAACCCAAACCCAAATCCAAATCATGAAAAAGACCCATGTTTTTTGTGTATTGTAAGATCCGTCTCACGGAATTTAAGTCCATGAGACGGTCTCTGATAAGACCACCTCTCAAGTTAAACAACATAATAATAATAATTATTATTATTATTATGGATGAGTGCTACCATGAAATTTTGGATAAGTACCAGCAAAGGAGATGACTATTTATATACCCACCAAATGAGTGGACTAATTCCAAGTCAACCATAGGTTATCTTTGTAAGATCACTTTTTCCATATAATGAATTTGAGTTTTGAGTCTAAAAAATTCTCCGATCAAAATTATTGAGTAATTGTGTTTGGATTTTGTATTGTAGCGAGGGAAAGGCAAATATATATAAATATATACAAATATAACACTACAAGAAAGATCAGTTTACCTACAGAAAATCTGACAGTAAATTGAAAAATTGTCCTTAATTTGTCAGTATAATTTGAGGAAAAATAATATTTTTATTTCGTAATTATTCTCAGTAGAATCGTAAAATTTTAGTGACAAAACCATTTCTGTCGGTAAATTTTATCGATAAACTGCAATTTTCTTGTAGCTATAACACCTAAAATACAAGATTATATTATCCAAAAAAAAAAAAGGTCTTTTTTCTTTAAATTTCCTCTCACTAAAATCAAAAAGCGAAAATCGAACCAATATAAAAATACTTTATGTATGCAAATCATGTGATATAGTAGAAATCTCATTGGGAAACAATGTGATAGCCATAAATGTCACATCTTCTGGAAAACTTTTGTAAAGGTACATTATTCAACGAATTAGAAAATAGTCAAAAAATTCAACTTTTGAATCTCAAGTACCAACCTACAAATATGGAGCTAATTCTGAAAATCTTTTTTGGAACGTGCTTAGCATCTCTAGTAATTACTATATTATATATCTTTCGAACTAAATTTCATCTCCTTGATGACAAGCAATTGGACCAATTAAGTCATAGAAATAAGTAGTTCCATTAATTCCAACACGTTGAAAAGGAAAACAAAAAGGCAATAAAAATAATTAAGAAAACATTACCACATACACATATATATAAATTAAATTTTAAGAATAAAAAAAAAGAGGTCATATAGAGTACCTGAGAATTGAAATTACCAACTGATACTTCTTTCTTGACTGTCTTAAGGCTCCCTGTTAGCCAAAAGAGAGATAATCGAAAATTATTCTCGTTTTTTTTTAAGAAAAAAATTATTCTTGTTTATATTTGTCCTCATCAACAATAACGGGATGATTAAATTTTGCAATATATCTAAATGGGATAGATTTATCATGCATGAACAATAAATATTCAATCATATATCAAAATTTCATAAAAACTGTTACATTCTTAACAAACGAAATCTTAATTTGATCATATATACTCATATATTGTACTTTATATAAGCCTTACTCGAAATCGGAACCGCCGTGGAGGACACCACGAGGAAGAAGAGGAGGAGCAACACCACTAGCCGCCGCTGTCCAAACGCCATGAACCACCGCCGCCGGAAAAGGGGTCTTAATTAATTAATTATGATATTTCTTTTCGAATAATGAAATTAAAGAAGAGGGTGAGCTAGCTATGTTGGTGAAAGATTAGAATTGCCTAAAAAGTGTTGCCCATGTTGGTGTTTAAAAAGGCATCAAACAAACAAGTATGAAAGGAATTATGAGTACGTACAGCCAAAAACCCAAAAATAAAAAAAGTCAACTTCTCATTTACTTTATTTTTTCTGGTGAGTTCCCACAACATACAAATATATACAAATGGTGGTATAGGAAAAATTCCCACTTGCCTGACTTTCATCATTTTTAGGAATAATTACAAGAATTACCCCTAAGATTTGGGATAATTATAAAAACAACCCATAAAAGTCTAAAAATTATAGAAACCCCTATAAGTTTGATTTTGTCTTGCTTTTTATTTACCCAACCTCACTGAATTTGTTGACGTTATCAAATATCTTGCAATTACATATGTACCTCAACTTTTTAGATGTTACAAATAGCACGAACTTTTTTCTGATTATTTGTAATATTTGGAAAAATTGAGGATAACAATTGTAAAATATAAGAAGAAAAGTTGGGACTAGCTACTTGTAATATTTAGAAAGTTGATCAAAGATATAATTATAAAATTTTGATGAAATAGGCAAATCATGTCGGTTCAACTAATAATAAAAATATGAGATATAATTAGCAAATTTCAATAAAGTTTTTGTACTATTAAAACTTCTGAGGATTTTATTCTAAGAGGTAATTACACTAAACTCCCGTGCTATTTGTGGTTCAGATTTTACCATATAAGCTATTTTTTATTACACTTTATCATATAAACCACGTATTTTTTTGCACTTTGCCCTATATGGACAATTTTACTCCCTAAAATTTATTTTTCTTGAAATAATAATAGTGCATTACGATCATATTCAACCCATCATGTTTCCACATAAAAAATTGATAATCTCTTAAATTCATACATTGTTTGACTGGAATGTAATTGGATATTCATGTTTAGTAACTAATACTTTCATTGCTAACTGACTAAAATTATATATATATATATAATTGGTTAATGAAGAATACTTAAAATTGGTCTCGCTAATATCTAAAGTTAGTGGAAATTTTATTTTGCTGCAATTTTTTGTTTTCTTTTTGTCGTACGTACTATTCTGATACCTGTTAAAGTTGAGTATAAGGAGCGGTCGTAAAATTGTACATGTGAAGAGCAACCCAAAAATCAACTAAGAATACCTAGCTACATTTCATTAAAATAAGGTATGAATTTATGGAAATATTAATTTTATATACGATAACATGATAGGTCTGGTGACCATAATGCACTATATTCATTATTCTAAAAAAAATAAAATTTTAGGGGCAAAATTGTCTATATAGGGCAAAGTGCAAAATTTTATATAGTTCATAGGGTAAAGTGTAATAAAAAATAGTTAATATAGTAAAATGTAAAATACGAAAGTACTGGAATTTAGTATAATTTCCTCTTATTGTAGTTACCCAAATATGAGGGTTGGTTTTTGTAGTTATCCCCTAGTTACTTTCATATGAATAGTTTTAAGTCATCATAATGGAAAGGACAATTTTTTTTCCACAGAAAGCAAGGCATGAACAAGACTGCATGCTTGTCACGAGAGATGATAGAAAAATAGGTGGTCAATTCAATTGTGATGCCTACTGTGCTTTGGAATTTATTACATCATATCCCACTAAAGTCATGATATGTCCTTTCCCTATGAACATTATATATCTCTGCTGGATAACCATTCCCTACTAATCAATACAAGATGTTGGGTTGGTGTATATTATATTATAAGATCTTGGGAATCATTGTTACCTCAAGATACCTAATTGGGTTGGATCTCTAAAATCATGTCGATTTAAACCTCTTTAATTAATTTATATCGATTAGATATGGATCAAATGGAGTACGACTTGAGTTCAGAAGACCTGCAAGACGAATTCGAACGTATTAAGACCTTTTGATGCTTAAATCAAATCGATATTTAAAGGTCATTAAGATCAGATTAAAGGACTGGGTGATAAAAAATACCAGTTATCTCATAATGAGCCTATTTATAAATATTGAGGCCTGGAAATGATTTCCTCTCATTATAATTTGTAGATGATATTAGAGGCATAATATAAAAATGTCACATGTCAACAGTCTGTCTGGGTCGAACCTAACCTAGCTCTGTCGATGGGCCAGGACTCATAATTAAGAAATATGTGAATCTTGTCCTAATAGGTTGGCCATCGTTAAGGATAATGGGGAGTTTTGGACTTGTTATGTATTGTACCACGTCTGATGTGTACAAACCGAAAAATGGTTAAGCAAAGTCCATTCCTCGGAACACCGACCAGAACCGATCATCCAGGAAATATGGGTCCGAACATCCGGCCATAGCATATTGTCGTACCACGCGAAATGATTCAGAAGACTTGTGACAACGGGACATTTAACAGGGGGTCAGATTAAATGCATAATCAAATCCCTCTCAAATCACGTACATGACACCCCCTTTTAAGGACTAGGGGAATTGTAGGAAAACCCATCCTAGTGACGATTAAACCTACACTTAGTAGCCTGACATGTATAAGATATTGGTTCTTATATATACCTCGTTTATGATTGAGAAAGTATTATCATTTATTTATTCAAAACATTTAAAGCTCGGAGTTAACAGAATACACATGCGACCAATTCAAATCGTATTCAACATGTATTTATTGTTTTCTTAACTTATTAAATATGTTTTCTTATTTCACACCGACTGCTACTACTCAATACAACAAGGTCCATTTAATTGTTTTACACATAGAGACGTGAAGTTCGACGTCAATGTGTGATGGATATCAGTTGGGTACAACACATAAGATGATATAACAATAGAAGATACAATGAGATTTACTAAAGAAAATGACTTTTTTTGTGTCAGAATGAATATCATTCATTTAACAGAAGAAACTTACAATTGAGTACAACATCAAATGTAAAATAATTGCAAGCCTACAAATCATAGATCTAAAACAAACATTAAACCTAACAGATCTAATAAATCCATAGATTCAGAACTTCGCACAAAGGTGCTGGACAAACCGCGTACCAAAGGATTTGATCTCATTTTTGTCACATATAATCGGTTTAAAGCACATCTGAGTCTTCTGAGCAACTTCCACAAATTGGACAAAACAAGCCACTTATTGGGACAAAAAAACCACCTGACAGGGAAAGTTAAGAGAACACTAAAACCACCTTCAAAACCACAACCACCACTGACAACCGAAAACACACAAAAAACACCAAAACCATAAACAAAATCAGCACAACCCTAAAAACCAAACTCTCTAGAAAAAGACAACTCGAACAAGAGAAGGAAAACCTCTTCTCCTCTCGATATGCCGCCTTCGCCGCTCACCACCACATCCACCTTGAGTCATGGTTGGACTGTCGCTGCCCGCTTCCACGAGATTCTCCCTAATCTCGGATCTGAACACACAAATCAAAGAGTAAAGACCAATCGGATCTACAATAAAAGGACATCTCATGGCTGGAACCGACCTGACAAGCGACAAGGAGTCGCTGGTCATCCAAACCATGGCCAGCAAGAATATTGGTGGGGAGGGAAAGGTTTTAGATGGAGATGGAGAGGGAGAGAGAGGGCGGCGGATGGGTTTTAGGTTTGGGAGAGTTTTTTAGAGAGAGAAAACTTTGCACAGAAGAAAATGATATATTTGTGTCAAGAAAGATGTAGACATGAATGACCATTTGCTATATCTTAATAAAAGAGTTTAGTACATTTATAGCCTCATATTTATCACTAGCTAGTCCAGTTTATCACTCCTGTAAGGATCCTACGTGACCCAATTGGCAATATATTACACAAGAAAATTTGATATGATTTTATTTTTGCTAATCCATAAATCTTGTGTAGAATGTATTTTATTGATTCTACAAGATAACTTAAGATATTTTACTAATTAGGATTGTATCTTAAATTATCTTGTGGAGATATGCAACAAATCTTGAAGATTTACAAAATAAGATTGTATTGTTCTCTTAGCCAAAAAAAATACAAGTCTTCTTAGATTGAGAGCAACTCATCACACGTGTTCTATAGTTTTTTGGAAAAAGAATTCTTTAAAAGGCTTTCGGGAAAAGGTCACTCTCATGTCTAAAAGGATTTCAGTGTTTTAAGGGAATTCTACAGTGCAGGCACATAGTTGAGCGAGCTAGCTGGATAATTCCTAATAATGTATATATAACTTGAATTAGTAAAATTTTAATTTGCAGATAGTGACCTCGTGTAGCAGAGTAAATTTGTACTTGAAGCACGTGAACATTTGTGTGTCATTTACTTTTTGTTATATTTGTTGCAATATATGTTACAACATATTCAATTTGACGAATAAATATGTTTTTGGAGATGTCTTTGCTAATCTTAAGAAAGTTGAGTCTAAAGTTGAGATTGTTGAACACATCTTTGATTCCTCCCCCACTCCTTCCCATAGGACTAATCTTCATAGAGCTGTTGTTGAGCTTACTCTTCCCACCAAGATTGAGGAGGACTTTTGGCATCAAAAGTCTGCTTGTAAATGGATTGTTGAGGGAGAAACAAATACCAAATTTTTGCATAATTTTGGTCAAGCTTAAGAGAGGGCAAACTCGGATTCACAACATTCATGAAGGGGCTTCCATTATCACTGAAGATAATGCCTTTCAGAAATCTGTTGCTAAGTATTTTTCTAAATTTCTATCCAATGACACCCAATGTCTCCCTTTTGATGAGGGTGATGATATCTGTTGGGAAATTTATTTTTAGATTTTGATGAATGCCATGTAAAACTTAGACTAGAAAGTTGGCACCCATTTTCTTTGTAATTTGCATTGTAATAGATAATTCGCCGAGTGAGTTAAGTCGCCTATGCCTAAATATGCAAAGAAGATAATCGGAGACTAGAATGAAGACTCATTGTGGAGGCGGTGAGTATGGCAAGGAAGAGAAGACAAGAACTCGATCGAGAAGTATCAAGCGAGATGCAGTTGTGAGAAGTGTCATCAAGTCAACCCAAGATAGCAAGTCTCAAGTTGAAGTGATGGATGAGTCATCCAATGATTGGAAAGGTTCGACTCAAGTCAATGGGAAGTTAAAGAAGCGATAAGTCAAGACAATGAAAAGGATCATTGCATAGAAGTCAAGAAAGTTACTTAAACAAGTAATACTTCCATCTTCGCCTTTCTTAAAGTGCTCACCCCGAGTAAGCGTGCAAAAGGAATAAACCAATGGGGAGCACTCGCACTGTGTCGAACTCAAAAGTGAAGGTTCATTCAATACGAGGAAATGTCAATTTCAAGGATCGCAACAAGACAAGCTAACGACCCACAAGTGTCTTTTGAAAATTAGCTTTATCTCTTCAACGGGCAGATTTTCAAAAGAACACTATAAAAGGCCGAGGAATCAATTTGAGAAAAAGAGAGGTACCTTGACTACGAACATTAAAGCTATCAATTAAGTCAGAACCTACAAAATATTCTCAAATCATTCAAGCTAATCCTCGGACCAAAAACTTCAAAGGAAACCAATCCAACACCTACCCGTGAAGGAAAGACGACCTTAATCAGTTGAAGATGAAATATTTAAAGAATCAATGGGGTCTAAAATCCACAGAGGATTGTAGAAAGGTTCAAGGTCGAACCAGTCTTAAGTTATTGGATTGCTTCGTGATCAAATCCAAGAAGCTTGAGCAAGTGAGATGTAGTAGCGCAAGCGCCCTGCGTGAAGAAGCCGAGTCGGACGAAGCCAGTGTGTGACCAAGCGCATCTCCAGGATCGAGTCCCAAAAGATCAAGTCATTTGTGTGATCAAGACTTGCATCCGACCGATAACCACTTTGTACTCGATCAATACTTAGTGGATTCCTCCAGGAGTTGGAGAAGAGAAGATTAGAAGAGTTACCCTATCTTCGAACCTCTATAAAATTTATTGTGTCATTTACATTTCAACACTTCAATTCTGCATATTATTTTATATCTGCTGATAAATTTGCTATCCAATTGATATTTAACAAAGTGTTAAAACCAAGTGTTAAAACAAACTTAAACCAAATTCAAGGGTGTTAAGTCTTCCATTGAAAACATATCACAAGTTGAGTTAAGCTTTAGACTTAGCGGTGAGTTATTCTATCAACAGCTCAGTCAAGTCTGTTGAGTGGCTAACTCTGCTGGTTAACTAACTTAGCTGTCCATCAAGGACTTAGCTGTGAAGTATTAACTCTGAACTTTTTAAAAGGACTAAATCGAAAAGTTGGTAAGGTTTATTCAACCCCCTTCTAAACCTTACTCACACCCCTTGGGACCTACAAGTGGTATCGAGCGGTTGGTTCATTGAGCCTTCCCGCACCGGTTATCGAACTAGATCTCCAATCTTTCAAAGCTTGCTTTAGCACTTGATCTTTCAAAACTCTTTTATTCAGCAAAGTTATTATCATAGAAGCAAATTTGACACGCATCCCTATGTTCACAATTGAGGAATTTGATGATTGGAAAATTCGTATGCAAGCTCATCTATCAGCATTACACGATGAAATGTGGATAGTAATAGAAGATGGGCCACTGCAAATTTTAAAAGTGAACACAGCTGCAAGGAGTGCTGCAGCTGAAGGAGAAGAGGATGTGGCTCCCATACCAGCTATGGTTGAAAAACCAAGAGTTGAATGGACAAATGATGACAGAAAAAGATACAACTTGGACAACGTGGCCAAGGACATTCTTTACAAAACTCTGGACAAAGCCATGTTCAACAAAGTCAAATCATGCAAGACTGCAAAAGAAATCTGGGATAAGCTAACTTTGATTTGTGAAGGCTCTGAGCAAATCAAGGAAAAAAGCCTATGAATTTGAGCTGAGAAGAAAAGATCAAGAAGAGACAGTTGTGCCCAAAACAACTACTCTTATAGTCAAGGATGGGAAGAGAGCTAAAGTCAAAGAAGTCATTGACCAAGAAGAGATTGACCTGATGGTTAAAAGGTTCAACAAATTCTTCAACAAGAACTACAAAAGAGGCAAAGGTGAATCTTCCAGAAGATACTCAGCTCCCTCCAAGTCAAGGGAAGATAGGCCACCCAAGAGAGCAGAGCATCAAAAGATCGAATACCAAAGAACGACAATCCAAGAATGGAAACGGTGATCAAAAAGTTGAGAGTCTATCTTTGAACCTGCAGCAACCCGGTCACTATGCCATTGATTGCCCATATCCTGTAGTGAACAAATACATTAATGAAGAGGAAAGAAAAGTCTTCAGAGAAAGAAGACAAGAAAAGAAAAAGGCAATGTTAGCTGCAGAGATTGCTGAGACAGCCAAGTCAAAAGACACATCAGACTCGGAGAGTAGTGAATCTGACTACTCAAGTGACTCCAAAGAAGAAGCCTTGATATGTTTAATGGCCAAAGAACAAGACCGAACTGACCAAGAAGACGAGGTACATTCTAACTCATCTCACTTAGATTCTAGTGATAGTGATTGTGACACACACACACTTCATCACCCACTAATTTTTATGATTCATTAGGCAAAATGATGAAAGACTTTGAGCACATTAAGTCCTCACACACACTACTAAATGAGGAGAACAACCAACTCAAAAGCCAAAACTCACGGTGACTAAGGAGCCGAGTACTCGAGTCACATACCGATGAGAATAAAGAAATAAAAGCCGAAAATGCTAAGTTAATAAAGCAGAGATAGTCTGCTATAGAAAAGAGGGAAAATGACCTCAAAAATGTGATTGCCTCATTCACTAAGGCATCTAAATCTTTGGATGATCTTATTATGAGCCAAAGAGAATGTGGAGATAAGACAGGCTTAGGATTTAATTCCTTTATGCTAAGTCAAGCTCCGAAAGTGATTTCATACATTTGTTTTCTTCTGCAATTTTTGGTTGGATTATAGTAGAAAACATCTTTTATTCCGTTATGTATGTGTGCACAATTATGTTAATAGATGAAATTTTTTATGGTTAGATACCTCCCTAGAAGAGTAATAGTCATTGGAACCTACGTATGCACTTATGTTTACTAATAGTCATGTCTTATTAAAGGCAATTCCGATCGTAGTTTATACCATGGCTATTTAAGGAATAACTTCTCCCCAAGAACCATGAGAGTGTCTCTTAAGAACTGACCTCTTATCTAATATTTTATGACATCTTATTAAGAGCATTTGCATATTGAACAAAATCAGGTCAAACAAAGTCTGGAATTTGTGTCAATAATATTGTAGATGTAGAAGTCTTATTATTGAGATACAGAACTACTGGCTAATGTTCACAAACTAACGTTGCAAATGTAGAAAACCTAATATTCAGATAGAGAACTTGTGGCCAATGTTCACAACAATTAACTGAAAAAGTAGGATGTATGCATGCCTTACAAAATACAAACTAATTTTTGGACTTCAGAACATACCAATGCCTCTGTACTAAAATAAATCGTTGTATTAGGTCTTAATGTCGAGTCTTTTTGCTTCAAATTTGGGCTTTTAATTATTCTTGATTCTTGACGAGTTTTTATATGTATTTTTATAATTACAGCATATTAATTTAGTTTCTACATTTTTTATGTTTCATTTTGTATTATTTTGTTCCTAGCCAAATGTTGAGTTTATAAAAGAAAAAGTATTTCTCTGTAGTAAAATAAGTAATGGAGTAAATACGATGACAATTTTAGAAATTGAAAATAGTTTTAGTAGATGATTGTTGATTTGCACTTTTCAACTGGATACACACATTTCAATGCATGTATTTATAGGAAAAGATGCAAACAAACTCACATGTATGACATTATTTTCTCGGTAATCGCTCTCTACGCTTGTCCAATATTCACAAGATGAGGGATAAAGTCGAGAGCCGAGCACATGACAAATTATCCAAATATGATTCAAGTGATTAGGCTTGTGCCCTGCTACTCCAGCTTTAGCCGAACTTATTCCATCCTCTATTTGTATGGCAATGGTCAATTTTTCTGGTGAGAAGAAATGTATCGGTTTGTTGAAAATATTTTAACTCCTAATGAGTGTGATTTGATATATATATGGAGTTTTTTGAAATTAGGCTACGCAAAGTGGTAGTATTTACGTTGTTTTTAATCAAAAAAAACAAAAGTTTACCTTTGTAATGTAGCAACCGAGCAATATTCGGATCTAAGAAGTATTTCTAAGTTTCATTGTTAATGAATATTGGTAATCGATATGAAGATATAAGTCCTAGGATTATATAGTCACATTATAGGATCCCATAAAGCTGTTTTTATTTCTTCGTACATTGTCGTTACGTATGAATTTCTCTAGGAAGAGCACTTTCAAATATATATATATATATATATATATATATATATTCCACCCTTTAATAGTAATAGGGGAAGAAAGAAAGAGCTCCATGTCAGGCACCCCATAAATGATTGGACACTCATCGGCTATGGAACATTATTTAGTTCGCCTCATGTTGGAGCAATTGCATCATTGTAATGAGATTGATAAGGCATTTGGTGAGAAAGCTTAGGCCTACATGACTATTGTTTAATGAAAAACTTGGTGAATAGAATGAGCAACATATTCGAGAAAATCATTATTTGAGCTTGATGAAACAGTATATTGAGATCAACAACATCCTCCATCAAGAAGAATTCTTGTGGAACGAAGCTTCATAGTCAGTTGTTGCTGACAATGATACGTGGGATTTGGGAATATTATGTTATGGTAAATAGTTGTGTATTGCATAGGAGAGTGTTTGAAAGTACCTAAAGAAATTGATAGTCACTTTTGGAATAAAAAGATCAACTCTGCTTTGGATTCTATAAAACAACAATTTCTACTTAAAGTACCAATTTTGTCGTGCCTTAACGCTTCAAAATTGTGAGTTGATTCCATTTTCACATCTTTTGTCAATTATACACTCTGTTTATTGTTCTATAGATTAAAAGTTAGAGAAATATATGTTATCCGGTAAAAAGGCTAGAATATCTAATTTTTCCCAAACTTTAGATTCGTTAATTAGCCAAAAACAATCTAATTTCTCGCACATATGACTAAATAGGTTTTGAAGGTGATGATATTTGATATTGAAGAAAACAAAGCAAATGTGGGATGATATGCTTAAATGGAGGAAGGACTTTGGTGTGCTTTTCTCCATTATGGAGTATTTGTGATACAATATCTTTGTAAAAATATTATTTTAAATAGCTAAATCATTCAATGTTTTGAAAATCCAATCCGTGTGGTGTGCATAAGAATTTTATTTTGTTTTTCATGTATTATTTCTAGGACTTTGATTTCAAGAAAAAAATGACGCCTTTAAATACTATCCACATGGGCATGGTACAAAAAGAGCAGACATCTTTACATTGAAAGACTTGGTCATGTTGATCCAAATAAGTTCATGTGCAAGTCACTATATTGGATCACTATCTTAAATATCATGTCCAAGAGTTTGAGAGGACTTTCAATGACAAGCTTCCACCGCTTCGATTCGATTAAAAGAAAAGACATATTGACCATAGCACAACCATTTTGGATGTCCAAGGTGTAGTATGTAGTGGCATTCTTCGTAATTAAATCTCGGTTTGTGACTACTCTTTCCAAACCTAGGAATCCTGGATGCATTCTAACATAAGAAATTTTCTGGTTTTATTTTTAAGCAAATAAGAAGATTATGCATGTGCTTGATGTGAAAATAGATTTTAGTAGAGGATGTTATCCTTCAGTGGTGCATGAGGGATTATATTACAAAATATATGTAGTCCAAGATGATTCGTAATGGTTAATCTTTTATCTATATTCATTACTTACTCTAATAAGAAGTATGAATATCTATATAAAGGTAAATTAGACTAAAACACCTTATTAATTTTAATGGCAAAAAAGTAATTCACAATTTTGGATAACTTTTAGAGGTACACCAATTGCTAATGGGATAGCTAAAGATATTTGAACAACGGTGTAGTGAATAAATATTCTACATAACTAAAATATTTGAAGACCATAAATTAATTACAACAGTAAAGTTTCAATTAAATTTAATTAATTAATAAATTTTTTAATTATTTTTTTTTAAAAATATATATGACTCACGTGCAACGCACGTGCACCTTACTAGTCCCTTAAAATACCCCCACCCCCACCATTGGAAGAATTAGATTTCTTAGCCCCATCGATATTTAGTTTGTATTGCCCAACAATTGGTTTTTGCCAAGTAACAGGGATATATACTGTGACTCTGAAATGAATACCAAAGAGAACAATAACATCCCAATACCCCTTCCAAGTAGCTTTTTGAAAAAGTTCACTAGATTTGAGAAGGTACAAATGATGTTCAACCCTCCCAATTATCCTATGTGCAGAGAACACACTCTTCTCATGTTTGCTTTTATTTCTTTCAAGCTATATAAACCACATGATGACACAAGGAATGATGAAAGAAATATGTGTAGTGTGTGCAAATGGAGTTAAATATTTCCATGAAGCAATCAAAAGATTCAAATTATCAGTGACATGTAAAGTGTGATGTAACATGTTAGCAAAATGTATCCAGACCTTGTGAGAGTGTGCATTGTGAAGAAATAAATAACTGAGAGATTTAGTGGTGAAAGTAGGGATGAGCACAAATTGAGAAGTAAGAGGAGAGGAGCAGCACCAACACTTGAAGGCTAGAGAAACCCCTCTATCAATCAGCTTTTGATCCACAAACAACCGATTTTTGACCAGTCTCCGCATAAAAATGGACATGAAGGGTGTAAAAAAATTAGACCAAAGGGCTGTAAATAAGGGTTATGAGGGGATGTGACCTTAATAACTTGCCAAGCAGAAGTTAAGGAAAAATTACCATTCTCAGCAGGTATCCACCTAGCAAAATCAAACTGAAAGATAGGGATTTGGCAAATTTGGGCAGCCCACATAGGACCAACAATGTTATTGAGTCTATTAAAATACCATTGTTTATTAGTCCATATATGGCCAGAGATATCAAGATTAATCAACTCAGAAAGGTATTATTAGTGAACCATTTATCATAACAAAAACTGAGATGACCATGACCCAGGGTCCAAAAAATGTGGTTATTGGCCCGACTTCTAACTTTGCAGAGCCTTTTCCAAATAAGGCTTATCAGTAATGTGAGGAGGGGAGATGACAGTAACACTACCCCCACATATTTAACTTGCATAAAAGAGGCCCAAAGGGATGAGTGTTCCCTAAATCTCCACTAGAGTTTGAAGGAAAAAAACATTGATATTGTCAGAGATCTTTTTGAGGCCAAGACCGCCCTCAGAATAGGAGAACATACCTGATCCCTAGCAATCCAATGAATGGCCTTTTGAGATTCAATGGAATCCCAAAAGAACCTTTCCATTATTAGCTCAAGCTTGTGGATGATGTATTTAGGAGGTTTAATTCACTTGAATCAAGTGAAGAAACATAGAACTTAAAGTGCTTTTGATCAGGGTAAGTCTTCCTCAATAATACATGTGCCTCCAACCCCAACCTTTGATCTCGTGATGCATTTTCAGGATGAGGTTATTAAACAGATCACCTTTGTTGTGGCCCTTGTCAATAGGGGCACAAAAGTAGGTGAAAAGAAGGGATTCAGGTCTAAAACTAGTGAGATTAGCTACATGAGAAAAGAAATGAGAATCCACAGTAGGGCTCATGATGATAGAACTTTTGGAAACATTAAGTGTTTGGCCAGACATAGCCCCATAATGTTTTAGGAAAGAATGATTCTATGAAGGGAATCATGCTGGTTATTGGAAACTATGAGGATATCATCAGCATAAGAAAAGCGAGAGATGGGAACATCTCCATGTGAATTAAAATACATGGAGGGATGTTTTTTAAACAGATTATCCAGGACCCTAGAAGTACTCAACAACAAGAATAAAAAAGGAAGGGGATAAGGGGTCTCCTTGCCTTAAGCCTCTACCAGACTTAAAATAACCAGAAGAAGCTCCATTGACAAAGATAGAGAAACACCAATTATTAATGTTGTTCTGAATAAATTATATGCATCTATCGGGAAATCCATTTTCTTAAGCATTTGAAGGTGGAAAGGCCATTGCACTCTGTCATATGCTTTGGCCATATCCAGCTTCAAGCAACATTAAGAATTCCCATTGAATTCAGAGAGTGGATAAGCTCTTGTGCTAACAAAATGTTATCACTAATAAGCCTACCATTGATGAAGCCACTTTGGGCAGGTGAGATAAGAAGGGGAAGGATGGGAGCAAGCCTAGAGTTAAGAATCTTAGTAATGATCATGTCAGTAACATTGCAAAGGCTTATAGGTCTATAATCACTCCAAAATTTTGGGTGAGAGACCTTAGGAAGAAGAACAACAGTGGTGGAAAAGAAGGATTTAGGCAGAGGGTACCCATGAAAAAAATCATTGACAACCTCAAGGACATCCTGAGAAATGATATCCCAACAATGCTGGAAAAAGTGAGCAGTGAAGCCATCAGGCCCTGCAACACTATTCACATCAATTGAGAAAACATCACTTTTAACTTCATCAAAAGATGGGTGTTGATAGAGCAAGGTTCCATCAACAGATGGGGGGAGAGTAGGGATATTGTAGGTCCCAAGGGGTGTGAGAGTAAGGTTTATAAGGGGGGGTTGAATAAACCTTACCAACTTTTTGATTTAGTCCTTTTAAAAAATTCAGAGTTAATACTTCACAAACCTAAGTCCTTGATGGACAAGCTAAGTTAGTTAACCCCAGAGAGTTAGCCACTCAATGCACTTGACAGAGTTGTTGATAGAATAACTCACCGCTTAGTATAAGTGCTTAACTCTTTCGTGATATGTTTTCACGGAAGACATAACACCCTTGAATTTGGTTTAAGTTTGTTTTAACACTTGGTTTTAGCACTTTGTTAAATATCAATTGACAAAGAAATTTATCAGCAGATATAAAATAATATGCAGAATTGAAGTGTCAAAATGTAAATGACACAATAAATTTTATAGAGGTTCAAGATGGGGTAATTATTCTAATCCTCTCTTCTCCAACTCCTGGAGGAATCCACTAAGTATTGATCAGTACAAAGTGGTTATCACCCGGATGCAAGTCTTGATCACACAGCTGACTTGATCCTTTGGGACTCAGTCTGGAGATGCCTTGGTCACACAGCTGGCTTCTCGTCCGACTACTACAGCTCACTTGCTCAAGCTTCTTGGATTTGATCACGAAGCCCTCCAATAACTTGAGACTGGCTCGACCTTGAACCTTTCTACAATCCTCTGTGGAATTTAGACCCCTTTGATTCTTCAAATATTTCATCTTCAACTGATTAAGGTCGTCTTTCCTTCACAGGTAGGTGTTGGATTGATTTCCTTTGAAGTTTTTGGTCTGAGAATTAAGCTTGAATGATTTGAGAATATTTTGTAGGTTACAACTTAATTGATAGCTTGAATGTTCGTAGTCAAGGTAACCTCTCTCTTTTTCTCAAATTGATTCCTCAGCCTTTTATAGTGTTCTTTTGAAAATCTGGCCATTGAAGAGATAAGCTAATTTTCAAAAGACACTTGTGGTCGTTGGCTTGTCTTGTTGCAGTCCTTGAAATTGACATTCCTCGTATTGAATGAACCTTCAACTTTTCGTAGTCGACAGTGCGATCTTCCCATTGATTTATTCCTTTTGCACGCTCGGGATCGAGCACTTTAAGAAAGGCAAGATGGAAGTATTACTTGTTTAAGTAACTTTCTTGACTTCGGCAACGGGTCCTTTTCGATTGTTTTGACTTGATCGCAGATTCTTTAACTTTCCGGATGACTTGAGTCGCCTTCCAATCATTGGATGACTCATCTGTCACTTCAACTTGAGACTTGGCTATCTTGGGTTGACTTGATCGACACTTCTCACATGTTGCATCTCGGTTGATACTTCTCCAATCGAGTTCTTGTCTTCTCTTTCTTGCCATACTCACCGCCTCACAATGTGAGTCTTCATTCTAGTCTCCATTGTCTTCTTGCATATTTAGGCATAGTTGACTTAACTCAGCTCGAGCAGCCCTATCTATTACAATGCAAATTACAAAGAAAATGGGGTGCCAACTTTCTAGTCTAAGTTTTACATGGCATTCATCAAAATCTAAAAATAAATTTCCTAACAATTTCCCCCTTTTTGATGATGCCAAAACTTAAAGCATACATACAAAATGTAAATGTCAAAGATACATACAGATAGTGCAGTAACAGAGAATGTATGGGTAGAATCAATCTGTTTATTGATCATAACATTCTTGTCCTTTACACAACTGTTTACAAAGTGTATCAGAACAACCATCTATGTCTACGCTAAAAAATAGAGAAATTACATATTTCTTATTCAATTTACAGAAGACTTACATACTTATGTATTTAAAAAAGTAAATTACATGAAGGGATGGACATCAACACTTCATCTCATTCGCTGTCTCCTTCTTTCCTCATCAGCTCTGTCTTCTTCTGACCTTTTTCTCTTCTTCATCTGCTTTCTTTTTCTCATATGATTTTCTGGCAGCTTCATCTCTTCTTTTTCTTTCTTGTCTTTCTTCCCACAGCTGAGTTTGTCTTTTATTCTATTCCTCGATTCTCTTTACATACTCAACATTGTTCTTGGCCACTTGCAAGTTGGCTACTTCACAAACCCACCTCAATAGATCCCTCATTTCTTCCCGAATCTATGTATTCTATATTTTGGGTAGAGGTCTGGTCCGAAACCTCTTCCTCCATCGCTTCTTCCTCTTCCTTTGGGTGTGTATTGTACGGGGCCTTCTTCTTCCCACCGGTGAGTGATCGCGGAGAGCGATCGCCGCAGTCCGCCTCGTCGCCTTCTTCACATAGCTTGAGGCCTTTTTCCCAATACAAGTCCGTGCTGGGCCATGGTCATGTTCACGAAGATCCCTCGGATGCGAGCGTCTTGAATTCATCAACAGATCTTCGCCTCGATTCCGACGCGTTTGAAATGGCATCGTGTCTCTTCCTAGGAATGCCTCCATATTGTTTCAAAGATATCCACCACTCGGGCATCCATCTTTTCTTCCACCTCCTTCATCCATGCTTCTACTATTTTTTCGCCACCATGGGTATCCGGAGTGTTGGAGGCAGAGTCATCGAGTTTGTCGATGATATCCAGAATGACAAATCCTTGTTGAGGGGTTTTATCAATCATCAATGTCATATCTTTCGAACCTTCCCCCTCAACAGATTTTCCCTTCTTTTCTCTTTTCCGTTCTTCAGCTGTCTTTTCCTTCACAGATGTGTCATTCTTCTCAGCTTCATCTCCTTTTAACGCCTTTAGGTATTCCTCTTCCCCCTTTTTGGCATCATCAAAGGAGAGAGGAACCCCTGGAAACATGCCAGCAATCATGAAGTCCAAGCGATTGATAGATGAGTTATGTTTTGAATCTGCTGCGGAGTATGCTATACGGAATTCGGAGTGAGTGGCTTTCGATTCAGCTGCCACCTGCTTCAGTTCAGCCGAGAGGTGGCTGAATTTCTTCTCCATGTTCTCATCCACGCTCAGAAGCTCTTTGGGATGAAATTTATGCAGCAGTTCCATTTCTGTGGTATGGGAGGTATGCATTCTGTCAATATTTTCTTGGATCCTCCTTTTCATGTAAACATTATCAGCGTTCCAGACTAGCATTTTATTGAACAATGTTCTGAAGTAGCGAACTTGCTCCACGCGTATTGTCTGCTGTTGTTGCCACCATTCCCGGATCCTGACAATTATTCCTTGCAGATCGGTAGTAAGATTGGCGTCTCGGTTATCCAGTCTCATGTCTAGTGAGGCCTGGTGCCTTTCCATATTCTCTATCTCCGCCAATATGGCCTTGAAATCTTCTCGCACTACCTCTGTCACCCTCTCTCGGTGGCGGCTGCAACGTCAAAGTCGAAATCTGCTGGGACGATGGTGTCTGTTGGAATGACGGGATCAGGTTTATAGAATCATTGTCAATCTGTAGCTGATTATTCAAGAAGATCAGGTAGCTCTAGAGATAAAGGGAACGATTCTTCGAACGGATCATCATGGACAACGGGAATATGTTCAATGGTAACTCATGCCCGTGATGTGCCCGGTTATGCCGATTCCGCTGCAGCTTTGGGAGCTGCGCATTGATCGTGGTTCAGTGGGTCTCTGTTGTGGTATAGACCCAGCTGGCTGATCCTCAATTGTCTCAACAGCTTCGTCGGTCTTGGCTGGTGCTTCCTATTGAGCTGTCTGGTCCTCGGCCGTATCAGTGGTGTCATCAGAAGATGATGAGATTTGGAGAGGTGGCTCATCATCGAAATTGAACTTTTGACAAGCAGCCTTGAATTCTGGCTTACTCGTACTGGGAAGAACGTCCTCAACTGAGTCGGTTGGATTTGCAATGGGGGATGACTCACCTTCATCTTCACCTTCGGATCCCAAAAATGTTACATCAGGATTGTCTTGGGAATCGTGAAGAGCACTTATCTCCTTCTCAGATAGATCAATGATAGTAGGAGGGATGTGATGTGTTTCTGTCTCTTTACCCGAGGAAGTCTCAACCTCCCGTTGGCCTTCACTACCTCCCGCAATCTCAACTGCAGCGAGGCCTCGACAATCCCTTCGACAAACTCAATCGCTTAGGGTCTCGAGGTGGCATCCACGGAGTCTCAACTCCATGGATTGCACTTTCATCGCCCAGTGTTAACTCCCAAGCGCAGATCCTCTCCCGTGCCTCTTCTCGTCAAAGATCGTCATTGGCCTTCAAAGCGGTTGGGACTTGACTAAGACAGTCTCAATCGTCGAGCCTCTTCAAATGACAACTTGTTGTGTATCTGTTTGTGTTTCCGTTTCCACTTCACCTCCGAGATTCGTTGTGGAGTCAGCTGCATCATTCTCTGACCTAACTGCAGTGGAGAGAGTTTCCCCCTCAGCCGGCACACCAGTTGAGTGACTTAGATTGGGGTCACTCGTCTCCAGACTCCCGGCTATTCCCTTTGAGTATTCAGCCGTTGGGGTAGGTGGTAAGATACCTTCATTAGGGGTTGGCTCGACTGGGGTCCCCAAGTTCCCAGTTTCATCGCGCTCTTTAATGCCTTCATCGAGTGAGCAGGAAGTGGTGGTAGCAACAACGGTTGCAATTACCGCACCACTCCCACAGATCAATCTCCAGTGTGATTTGGAAGATTCCCCTGGTCCTTCCATTAACCGTTGCTCATGTAGGACCCTAAATTCCCGCATGGCTTGCTGCATTTCCAATTCTTATGTAGCAGTAGCAGGGTCCAGATCCTCATCACTCTGTGAGAGGATGTCAAGATGAGGATGTATATGATCAGTAGTTCGATGGGGACAAATGTCGGCCTTCTCACGAGCCGCCTTCCTCTCGCGCCGCTTCTCCTTCTCTTTGAAGATCTGCAAGATATCTGTGCAGTTTTCTTCATCCAGTGCTTGGACCACAGTGGTTAACCCGAGATAATTCAATAGTTCTTCTTCTTCAATAAACTCCGGTCTTTGGAACTGTTCCCTGGATCGACTCAGCTTCCACTTCATCCATTCTCGCAAACAATTTTGGATGTCGGATATGGTGGGGATAGGATCGTCACATCATCATCTTCTTTATCATCATCTCCTGTTGCCCTTCCTTTTCGTGAATAGAAGACAACATACTGGCCGCTCAACTCCTTCAAAGAAAGATCGTGACAGTGGAGATATAGTCTGTCGGAGGAGAGTCCACTTGTCTCGATTGCTCCTTGTTCTTGATTTGTCCCGTCTGTTTGGGTCTTCGACTTGCCTCTCGTTGATCGACTTCCAGACTTGGCGATTGCAGATCAATAATCTCTAGAGACTCTACTTCTCCAAATTGTTTCGCGATCTGTTCGGTGAGTGGCAGACTAATCGTTTTCTCAAGCTCGACCGCTTGAAGAGTCTTCTCCTTTTGGTCCTTACCGAGGAATTTACGGTTCGGATGCAGTTTCCTCCGAGTCCTGTCGGTGGGGGCCGGTGCTATTATCTTTTCTGAGGAGATGTCCTTCTAGGCTTATCAGTCCTCCTTTTCTTAATAACTAGAGAAGGCATTTGGGAATCCTTCTCCACTGCGGATTTCTTTTTCTTTGATGCAGGGGCAGCAGTCTTCTTTGCAGCTGTAGGGGCAGTCTTCTTCTGGGGAGAGGATGAGACAGTTGTTTCTTCAGGGCCAGCTGATTCTCCCTCACTTGTATCAGCCCTCTTGGCGTACACTCTCTTCTGTGCTCCAGAAAGGTTCGATCGGAACATTTTCTTGTTTACATGGAACGTCTTTCTATGTCGAAGAGGGACACCCTTCACTTCCATCATCCGGCCAATCACCAGGCCATATCCCAAAGATCCTCCAAACGAACCATCCTCCTTGAAGGATTTATTCCCAATATTCTAGCAGAGTCTGTTGTATACAAACTCAGACCAGTTCACCTTCTTCTCCTCCATGATCGCAGCCATCACGATCAACTTGGTTTTGGACAGCTGATTAAGGCTTCCAAACTTGATATCTATGCATTTGGCAACAATGTCTAACAACTTGTGGTAATCCTCCTTCAGCAGCTTCTTATCAGCTGTGTAAACAACCTTTGCAGCATAGTCAGGTTTGGCTACTTCCTTCCATGCAGCAGCCATATTTACATCCACTTCATAGATCTCCGGCACTCCTTCAGCCGGTAGCAAGCAATGCTCTGCCAAATCCTTGGCAGTGATTTTGACTTCTTTCCCGTGAACAGAGGACTTGATGCCCTCGTCGTGAACTTCGGCATTCACATAGAACTGCGCGACCTCTTCCATGTAGGTCATTTGAAACTCCATCATGAGAAAAGGTTTTGGTCGCATTTTTCCAACTTCTCTCGCTATTTCCTTCACAAGGGTTTCGTCGACCCTTGTTTGATTAGACTTCAAATCCACAAAGAGACCTGTGTGGATTTGTTTTCCCATCTTGACAAAATCGTAAGTAGATGCCATTTCTTGAAGATTTACCGAACGAGACTTTGAAAATAAATTTTGAAGGTTTGTAAGGTTTTGAGAGAAAAACTTCTTTCTTTGCTTTTGAGAGATGAACAGTTTTGGTAAAGTGAGAGAAAATCAGACGAAATGGTATATGTATGGGTTATGAAAGGGCGTGCGGACGGTTTTGAAATTTGATCAAGATCAATGGCTCAGATTTTGCACGCCGATTAACATTTAATGCAGCAGCATTTATATCCAATCATAAGCTTGGTATGCAGCTTTTGACTATACACGTCATAATTATGCTGACGTCATTCTTAAAAACATTCCCGCTTAGTAGAAACGACTGCGTTTTTTGTCACTTTGCTCATAACCGACTCAGCTTGCTTCTTAGCTGATTCAACTCTTCTTCTCTCCATTCACATCGTGACTCAGCTATCAGCCAACTCGTTGTAGCTGACTTTCCGATGTGGCTGATTCACTTAGCTGTTTCAAGAGATCCGTTATTTTCCCATCTTTTCATGTTCCATCTCTTTTTCTTTGAGTCTTCTGAGTGTCAACTCAGCTCAATTAACCCTAAGTCATGCTTGAGTTCTTCAAATCTTGATTCACATAATGGTTTTGTGAATATATCAGCTAACTGCTTATCAGTTGAGATGTATTTCAAAGTGATGTCCTTCTTTTCAACATGGTCTCTTATGAAATGGTATCTGACATCAATGTGCTTTGTTCTTGAGTGTAACACAGGATTTTTGTGATTGCAATTGCACTTGTGTTATCACACATGATTGGAATTTCCTTTTCTTCAACTTCGTAGTCTCTCACCATTTCTTTGTCTCATCCATAAGACTTGAGCACAACAAACACCGCCGCAGCCTATGTATTCTCGCTTCACGGTTTGTGGATGTGGCTATTGAGTTTTGCTTCTTTGAACCAGGAAATTAACCTATTTCCAAGCATTTGACATGTACCCAAGTACTTTTCCTCTGTCAACTCTACATCCAAAGATAGTCGAATCAATAACCAATTAGCTTGAATCCACCTTCATTTGGATACCATAAGCCAACTTCTTGGCATCCCTTTAAATATCTCAATATTCTCTTGGTCTTTAATCATGTGGCTTTCTTTAGGAGTGATTGAAATCTTGCACATACACCTACAACAAAGGTGATGTCCGCCTACTTGTCTTTGTGAGATAGAGCGGTGATCCAATGAGTGCTCAGATCTTATTTAATCCACAGCTTGCCATATGTATCCATATCCATTTTGATCGATGTATTCATTGGTATTTTCACGTAAGACTTCTCTTCCATACCAAATTTCTTCATTAATTCTCCGGTGTACTTTGTCCGACTTATGAAGGTTCCATCCTTCTTGTTTTTACTTGAAGTCCTAGGAAGAATGTCGCCTCTCCCATCATGCTCATTTCAAATTTGCTTTGCATGAGGTTTGAGAATTTATCACACATGACTCTTTGTTTGTGGAACAAAAATAATGTCATCCACATATATTTGAACAAGCAAAGATACTCTCTTCCCATCTTGAATTCTCAAGAGTGTTCTATCTACTTTGTCTTTTGTGAATCCGTTCTCGCCAGAATTGTAATAATGTATCATACCATGCTCTTGGTGCCTGTTTCAATCCATATAGAGCTTTCTTGAGCTTGTACACTTTGTCTCCAAGAGTCTTTCCGCTCAAATCCTGGAGGTTGTTCAACATAGACTTCTTCTTCCAATAATCCATTCAGGAATGCACTTTTTACATCCATTTGATATACAATGAAATTCTTGTGTGCAACATAGGCAAGAAACATCCTTATTGCTTCTAATCTTGCAACATGGGCAAAAGTTTCATCAAGATCCATTCCTTCTTCTTGGCAATACCCTTTGGCTACCAATCTTGCTTTGTTTCTTACCACAGAACCTTCTTCATTCAATTTGTTTCTGAAAACCCACCTGGTACCAATAACATTTTGATGGGTTGGTCTTTGAACCAATTCCCATACCTTGTTCCTTTCAAACTGATTCAGCTCTTCTTGCATGGCTTGAATCCAGTGTGTGTCATCCAATGCTTGTGACACATCTTTTAGTTTTATTTGAGATATAAAACAAGTGAACATGGCTTCTTGTTGAGGTCTGGATGTGGTTCTTACACCTTCTCTTACATCTCCAATGATTAGGTCTGGTGGATGGTCTCTCAGCTATCTCACATCAGGTTGGAGTAAGTTAGCTGGATTGATCGTCTTGCCTTGGTTTGTGTTATCTTGAGCAGCTCTCTCTCATTATCACTTAGTCAGCAGATTGTCCAGTTGTCTTTGAGATTCAGCTATCTCTTCTTCATCTCGGTTAATTGCTCCAACTTCAGCTTCAACATAGGGACTCTTCTGCATGGTTGGCTGATTCAGCTTGTCAGTTAACTCTTCAATGTCTTCTTCATTTACCTTGGGTTCATCAAACACCACATGGATGGACTCTTCTGTAACCATTGTCCTCTTGTTGAGTACTCTATAGGCTTTACTTTCAGCTGAGTATCCCAAGAAGATACCTTCATCAGCTTTAGCATCAAAAGCCTTTAAATTGTCTTTGCCATTATTGTGGATGAAGCATTTACATCCAAATATTTTAAAATATGCAACATTTGGCTTTCTCCCTGTCCAAATCTCATTGGGAGTCTTTGTCAGCTGTCTGTTTATCATGTATCTATTTTGAGTATAGCATGTTGTGTTTATTGCTTGACCACCAAAATCTTTTAGCAAACCCTACTTGACTAACATGGTCCTTGCCGCTTCTTTGAGAGTTATGTTTTCTTTCTCGCAACTCCATTCTCTTTGTGGAGTCCTTGCTGCAGATAGTTCATGAGCAATACCATTTTCAATACAATGCGAGTTATTATTCCATTGACAAACTCGGTTCCTCTATCAGATCTAATCTTGATAATGGTTTGACTCTTCTCATTTTGAATTCTCTTCATCATTTGTGGCGGCTCTCGCAAGGTTTCTTTCTTCTTACACATGAAAATTGTCCATGTATATCTTGAGTAATCATCTACTACCACCAATGTGTATTTCTTTCCGCTTTATGCTACTTTGATTCAATGGACCAAATAGATCCATATGTAACAGTGCAATATTCTTGTTGAAGATGTATATGTCTTTTCTTTGAATGATGATTTGATCTGTTTTCCCATCTGGCATGCATCACATACACTCTCATTCCTGTATACTGGGTCTGGAAGTCCTTTTACAAGATTACTTCTTGCAAGTTTGTTAATAGTTTTGAAATTCAGGTGACTCAGCTTCTTGTGCCACAACCAACTTGATATGGTTGTGCTCTTTGCTAGTAGACAAGTGCTTGGTGTTGCAGTTGATCAATCCACCACATACATGTTCTTTTGTCTGCATCCTTGTAGCACTACTTCATTAGATTCAGTGTTCTTGATTTGGCACACTCCCATATTGAATCCAACATTATAGCCCTTGTCACAAAGTTGACTTATGCTTAGTAAGTTGAAATTGAGGCCTTCAACATATGCAACATCTGTAATTTCTAATCCATTTTTCTTGATGGATCCAATGCCTCTTATTTTTCCGAGCTTCATTCCCTCCAAATATAACTTTTGCACCTCTAACTTCCTTGAATTTTGATAGATTTTTCTTGTTTCCTGTCATGTGTCTGGAACAGCCACTATTGTACCAGGTTCCTTGGCACTCTGTTGTTCCTTGAACCTGCAATCAAGGAAATTAGGTTTTAGGTACCCATACTTGTCTGGGTCCTGAGGGGTTAGTATTGTAAGATGATCCAACCAACCTATAGCCAAATGATTTGACTCTAAGAGGTTGCCATCTATCCGTGCCATAATCATAATTTACTTTGGCAAATTGCTTGGGGGTTTTGGGTTCATACAACTGTTTCTTTTGTCTGTATGCATATGTGTGTGTTTTAGCAATTACCTTCCTTGGGTAGTTGTGATACCTCTGTGTGTAGTGTTTGGGTGCATATGTGTCGAGGATAGCTCTTTTACCTTTGGAATGGCCTTTCTTTGAGTTCCAGGCCTTTGCCATCTAGGCATGTATTCCATAGATCTTTGCTGATTTTCCACATTGTATCAATCAGCTTGGCTTGGGTAATTTCTACCATTCCCATCATATGTGTTCCTTTTATAGAATTTCTGGGATTTTTGGTAACTCTATTTTTCTTTCTGCAGTACTTTTCTGTTTGGAATTTTTGAGAAACTCTGGATTTCTTCTCGTTGTCCACTCAAAGACACTCAATCGGTCATTTTCCTTTTCCTTTATAACCAAGGACATTTTGGTTGTGATTGTGCTTTGGAATGAATGTGTGTGCACCATTTGGAGTTTTGGATTTTTGAGATGCTTCATTGCTTGAAGATCCTTTTTCCAAACTATTAAGAAAAGATAGTACAATTCCATCTGGAGATTTAAAATGTCGCATCTTATAGTGTAATGGTTATTTTGAATACATTTTCCTTTTCAATATGTTGCTTCTAATGGGTTATTTCCACTTCCTTCTGATGCTGAGCACAAAAAACAACACTGAACTTAGTTATAACGTCAACACAGATTCACTTTTAAAGTAAAATCAACTTTCTGAAGTACTATGCAATATCACAGGAAATAATTAAGTAGAAATTCATTTTCTTTAATAAACTCAATATTTGGACAAATGTAAATCCAAGATACTTCAATGGTATTCATTTATGTACTCCAGTAATTCATTTTTGTTGGGATCGATGTGTCTGATACTTGAAAATATGACCAAAAAAATAATCAAAAGATAAATTCAATGGAGTTTACATGCAATTTTTGCATTCATGTTATCTATAGTAGGTAATAAGCCGACATTGTTAAATCTCTCATGAAATTGGTGTTCTTCTTCACTCCTTGATAAAAAATTATGCCCTTCAAATAGATCACACTTATGTCAATCATGAATGAGAAACAACTCTATCAATCTGCTTAGAAAATTAAATTTATCCAAGCCAAACCCAACCGAGAAAAGAACAAATATCTTAGTTGCACCAAAAAAAGAGCAGCAGACAATGGTATAAACTAACATTTTTATATAGTTGGATACTTCAGCAAAGTAGAGCATCAACAAAACAAGATTAAGTTTTAACTACTCATACGCTCTAATTTCATATCTTAAAATTTCCACTTTGTATAAATTTCGAACTAAATTGTGTCATTTGAGGAACTAACCATTGGGTAATTCAGAATAACGCTTTAGTAGTATGAAATAGCCCTTGGGTAATGCAGATTGATGAATATTGAGTACCAATTGAGTGTAATTGAATCCAAATTCAGAAAAGTCGAAGCAGGGAATGACTGTAACACCCTTACCCTGTAACATATACACTTAAAATACAAATACCAACTTAAATGCATTACAACTGCTTTACTTATCAGAGTGCGCACATTAATTATTATTGCAAACATATTATACAAACACAAACATTGTTCCCAAATGAAAAGGTTTTCAACACTCATACACACATACATGATTTATATTACAAACCATTATAGACCACATTCTTATAAACAAGATCCTAAGATGATATGCAAATGATGAGCTGAGGAAGAAGGACTGAAAATCAGTCGTCCAACCTTGGATCCATACTTCAACTTGTACAAAAGCTTCACATGTCACTTCATCTACATAATCTAAAAATAGTCAACATTGCAATTGGTGAGTTGCAAGCTCAATAAGTATAATCAAGTAACAAGTCATTTAACATCACACAAGCACATCATCAACACAAGCACAACATCAATACAAGTACGTCATCAATACATCTTACACATTCGATTTATTTCATTAATAAATCCACAAATGCATATGCTTAGTCATATTCTTTTACTGTTATGGACCATCCATATCCAAGAATAAATCGTGATCACGAATATGGCCATGACACTCTGTAATACATAACATATATATTTGAGTTCTAAGAACTCGAGGTGGCCGTACGGTACTCTGTATTCAGAAAATTCTGAAAATCTATAACACATGATTTAAGGATATTGGTGGCCATAACAGAATCCTTTTATCTATGATGAATGCATATTTCATATCACATAATTCATATCCATATCAGTATCATGAACACATTTCATATATCGCGATTCCATATCAATATCATCAATACATTTCGCATTTCTCACATTCATATCGACAGCATCATAATATCACCAAAACAACCATATAATTCACATTTAGAACACATTGAATTCATATTCACAAATTCAACACATATGGAATTCATTCAAAAACATCAATCATACAATTACATAAGATTCAAATAATAAATTACAAGATTATATTCACAAGATGAAGTCCTTATCCCGATTCGTCTAATCAACCTTATTCGCTTCTTTATCGAGATTTTGACCTATGAATATATCAAAAATACACAACCAAATTTAATATCATATACGAAGTACTAATTAAATCATGTATGTATGCCATGTATGCATTTTAACTAATCACAATTGACAAAACTTAGAAAATATTCAACTAAAATATCTGAAAATTTCACTCTGGCAGCCTTAAGTATTTTCAACATAACTTTCTGTAGGAAAATGATATAAAGATGATTCAAGTTGGACTGAAACGATAATCCAATTTCCTACAACTTTCATGTTTTACAAAACTCCAAATTCGGAAAGCAAATCGGTCGAAATAGAGCAATATAAGAAAACGCATTGGGATGTAAAACAGGATCATGTTGTCACCTTATAGTTCATGTAGATTTTCACACCTCTTAATGTATTCAATCACTCCCAAATTTATACCACAATAAACTAACATGTATAAAAATATAATCTTGCCTTCAAATAATTAAAACTCATGATTTTAGACCTTCAAATGCAACTTTCTCTACAACATAGTAAAATAGATTTTTATACTATAGCAACTTTGTGTTTATCTTGTTCTTTCTTGTTTTACAAACCCTAAATCTGATTTTTGACTTATTAAAACTCAGAAACATAAACTAAAATCATGTATAACACTCTTATGAACATATATTTAAGATTTCTAAACAAAAAACCAAGAGAAAAGTTGGAAAGAACCTTGGATTTTTGATGAAAAATGATCTTACGGTAAGTTTTTCTTCCTTTCTCCTTATTTCTTTGATTTGATTTCTTTTTTCCTTATTTCCTTTGAAACTTCCAGACCCTCAATGATGATAACATGGCTGTCATCTAGTCTTACTAAAGAGCAATAATGCAAAGTTTCCAAAAATTGCACTTTAGCCCCTAAAGTGTGTTTAAAGTGCATGTTGACCCCTCAACTTATGATTAACAATTAATTACATATACATATATTTAAAAATATATACTCAACATATATTTGTACTTTATACACTCAAATAAATCAATTGATGTAATAAAATAAAGCTCAAATTATTTATTACCCGATTTCTTTAAATAGTGCGCAAGTAGTAACCTAGCATAATTAAACTAAAAATTGACATATCAAGATTATCCATGTATTCTAATATCAATATGAAATATTAAAATGCATGAAATTATGTTTGTGAATGATATAAATTATGCAAATAAATATGAAAAGTTTTGGGTTATGACAATTCTCCCTCCCTTAAAAATTTCGTCCTCGAAATTTATACATGTATTGGTGAATACCCATAGATAATGTTCTCTCATGTATTGTTATGTTTCCTATGTAGCTTCTTGACTAGAATGATTCTTCCATAACACTTTTACCAATGGAATCACTCGGTTTCTAAGTTGTTTCTCTTTGTATCCCACTATTCGAACTGGTTCCTCAACATAAGTCAAATTATCAGCAACTTCAACTAGGTCATTTTGGAAAATATGTGATGGATCTGATCTGTATCGGCGAAGCATGCTAACATGAAACACATTATGAATCTGAGACAACTCAGGGGGCAAGACAAGTCGATATGCCAATGGTCCAATCTTTTCAAGTATTTCATATGGCCCAATGTAACGAGGACTTAGTTTACCTTTCTTTCCAAATCTGAGGATACCTTTCCATGGAGAAACACGAAGAAATACTTTCTCTCCAACTTCATATTCAATTTCCTGTATATGTTGATCAACATAACTCTTTTGTCCATCTTGCGCCGCTTTTAATCTACTTTTAACTATTTTTACTTTTTCAATGATATCCTGAATCAAATCCGGACCTTCTAACAACCTTATTCCCTCTTCATCCCAACATACTGGACTCCTACATTTTCTGCCATATAATACTTCATAAGGCGCCATGCTAATGCTATTGTGATGTTGATTATTATACGCAAATTCCATCAATGCAATATATTCATCCCAAGAGCCTTTAAATTCAAGAACACATGCACGGAGCATATCTTCTAAAGTCTGAATAGTTCTCTCTGACTGACCATCTGTTTGTGGATGAAATGTTGTACTAAAATGTAATTTAATACCCAAAGCCTGTTGTAAGCTACCCCAAAATCTCGACGTAAAACGAGGATCTCGATCTAAAATAATAGATATAGGTACAACGTGTAATTTAACAATCTCATTAACATACCTTTTTGCCAAATTTTCGAGAGTAGAACCCCATCTAAATGGTAAAAAGTGAGCTGACTTTGTTAATCGATCAACAATTACCCAAACTGCATCATTTTTCCTTGGTGTCATTGGTAAACCGTAAAGAAAATCCATAGTAATACGCTCCTATTTCCAAATGGGAATAGGTAGTGGATGCAACTTAGCTACTGATGCCTGATGCTCTGCTTTAATCTGTTGACAAGTCAAGCATTTTGAAACATATTCGGCTACATCTTTCTTCATTCTGGGCCACCAATAATAATTTTTCAAGGTTTGGTATATTTTCGTACTACATGGATGCATAGCATATGGTGCAGTATGAGCTTCTTCCATTATCTCATGTCTTAGGCCATCAATATCAAGAACACAAAGTCGATTATTGATTATCAAACTACCATCACTGTTCAAAACAAATGTGTTCTTGTTTCACTTTCTCTGCAATACTGGTTAGTTTATCATCAAGAAATTGAGCTAGTTTAATTCTTTCAAACATCACAGGACGTAAGTGAAT
Organism: Rehmannia glutinosa; assembly: GCA_016081115.2. Lineage (NCBI taxonomy): Eukaryota > Viridiplantae > Streptophyta > Magnoliopsida > Lamiales > Orobanchaceae > Rehmannia > Rehmannia glutinosa. Next base: position 534,485 of record JABTTQ020001908.1, read on the forward strand.
CGAAGCACATATAACACCCATATCATTTACATTCATTTCAACATTCATCTTTCTCAGATCAATCAAATACGGTAAAGAATGCACTGACATATATGAAACAGTACCATAAGATTTTCGGCTTAAAGCATCAACAACAACATTAGCCTTCCCTGGATGATATTCTATAGTGCAATCATAATCCTTCAACAACTCAAGCCATCTTCTCTGTCGCATATTCAATTCTTTCTGACTCAATAAGTATTTTAAACTTTTATGATCAGTGAAAATTTGAAATGTGGGACCATATAAATAATGTCTCCATATCTTTAAGGAAAAAACAATTGTGGCAAGTTCAAGATCATATGTAGGATAAGACATCTCATATGGTTTAAGTTGGCGAGAAGCGTAAGCAATGACTTTACCATGTTGCATTAAAACACATCCCAAACCTTGATAGGAAGCATCACTATAAACAACAAAACCATCAGTACCTGAAGGAATTGTCAACACTGGAACCGTTGTAAGCCTTTTCTTCAACTCATCAAAACTCTTCTGGCAACTGTCTGTCCATTTGAAACAAACATCCTTTCGCAATAATTTCGTCAATGGAGACGCATTGAGAGAAAAATTCTCAACAAACCTTCTATAATACCCGGCTAAACCCAGAAAACTACGGACTTCTGAAATATTTTTTGGGCTTTCCCATTTAGTCACTGCTTCAACTTTATTTGGATCAACTTTAATACCATCACCAGAAACAACATGTCCCAAAAAGATAACTTGATCTAACCAAAATTCACATTTACTGAGTTTTGCATACAATTGTTTCTCTCGTAAAGTTTGCAACACGATTCTCAGATGTTGTTCATGTTCCTCGGTAGATTTGAGTATATCAGAATATCATCAATAAAGACAATCACAAATTTATCCAAGTATGGCCTGAACACATTATTCATCAATGCCATAAACACGGCAGGTGCATTAGTCAATCCAAAAGGCATCACTAAAAATTCATAATGATCATATCTGGTTCTAAAAGTTGTTTTTGGTATATCATTCTCTGCAATTTTCAACTGATGATACCCTGACATCAGATCAATCTTTGAGAAAACTCTAGCACCCTGCAACTGATCAAATAAATCATCAATCCTGGGTAAAGGATATTTATTCTTCATCGTCACTCGATTCAACTGTCGATAATCTATACACAATCTCAAAGTGCCATCCTTCTTTTTAATAAACAATACTAATGCGCCCCATGGTGAAACACTTGGTCTAATGTATCCTTTATCAAGCAGCTCTTGTAATTGTTTCTTTAATTCTTGTAACTCAATGGGTGCCATTCTATAAGGAGGAATAGAAATTGGTGTTGTACCCGGTTGTAATTCGATTGTAAACTCTATATCTCTATCTGGAGGTAACCCTGACAATCATTTGGAAACACATTCGGATATTCTCTAACTATTGAAATGTCTTCAATTTTCAAACCATATAATCTAGTGTCTACAACATGAGCTAAGTAGCATTCACAACCTTTCTTAATCATTTTGAATGATGTAGATGCAGATATTATACAAGCAGACAAAACTTCCATTTCCCATTTAAATATTATATGTGTCTGATTCGGTAGTTCCAACACTATGTCTTTAGTAAAACAATCCGATTTACCCGATATTGATTAACGATCCATACGAGAATCACATCAAAATCCTTTAACGACATAGCAAGTAATGTAGCATGTAATTCAGAATTCCCAATCAAAAGTTCACAATCACGAAATACAGGATTTACAATAGTGACACCGCCACTCGGAGTTCGAACAAGTAAATCATAGTCCAAAATTTCGGTTTATAATCCAGTGTGATGCAAATGATTGTGATACAATGAATCCGCTGCTCATGGGTCAAATAAAACATAAGTATTTATACTAGAAATGGAAAGATTACCGATTATCACGGTTGGAGTAACTTTAGCGTCTTCCTTTGTTATAGCAAAACTCGAGCCGAGTTTGTTGTCCGCTACCTTGGCTTTCATCTCGCACTCATTCTCTGCCTGTACCAAATCTTCCACGACCTCGACCTCTGTTAGGATTAAAACCACCAGATCTAGTTTGTTCAACTGTGTTTTCTTCACGTGGTTTTGGGCAGTTCCTTACGATGTGATCAGGTTCCCCGCATCTAAAACATTTCCCAGTAAGCAGTGTACACTCTCCATAATAATTTTTCCCACAATGAACACAAGTGACAATTGATGATGAAGAACCAGAACCCTTACTAGCTGATGTCATGCCTCCGAAATTGCCACCTTTAGAACTATTGGAGAAACTCTTTTGTGTAGATTGAGTAAACTCTTTTTTTGTTTTTGAATCCTCTAGTTTCATCACCCTGTCTCTTCTTATTGTTGAAAGTTTTGTTTTGATTCAGCTTTCAATTTTTTAGCACGTATCGCTGCAGCTTTCAACTTACTATAAGACTCCAAATTTGAAAGTATAATACAGTTTCGAATACCAAATCAAAGTCCAACCTCAAATCTATTGCATTTCTTCTTTTCTGTAGCTATCATATGTGGGGCATAATGAGAAAGCTGATTAAACAATACTTCATACTCTGCAACTGATCGATTCCCCTGTTTGAGCTCAAGAATTTTTTTTTCTTTCTGATCCCTGTAAACCTCTGGCAGATATGCATCATGAAATTCCCGCAGAAAATCATCCCAAGTCAATACAAGAGGTTGTGTAGTGCTATTAGGTATAGTCTCCCACCAATCATAAGCATCTCCCTGAAGAAGTGACACTGCATAATCAAAGTTTTCATCTGGAGTACATTTCATCAAATTCAGAACCCTCTCAGTCCGTTTCAACCAAGTTTCTGCCACCGCTGGATCTGTGGTGTCGATAAAATCAACAGCTCCCATTTTTCTTAGCTTATCATACCTTCGTTCACGTGGTTCGGGAGGGTTTACAGGTTGATATTGTGGATACATAAAATGAGCAGGTATTCCATGTGCATGATGTTGAGATGGATGAGATGAATGTGACCCTGGCTCGGCTGTTCCTTCTCCTCCATGAACACTTTGCTCATCATTTTCAACATGTGGTTCTTGATGTATATTCATTTGCCTAAATGCAACATAATTATAACTTATACCAACATATAATATAAAATGAAAATGCACATGTCATTTCATGACCTACAGAACCCCTATCTGGGCTCTGATACCACTAAATTGTAACACCCTTACCTTGTAACATATACACTTAATATACAAATACCAACTTAAATGCATTACAATTGCTTTACTTATCAGAGTGCGCACATTTGTTATTATTGCAAACATGTTGTACAAACACAAACATTGTTCCCAAATGAAAAAGTTTTCAACACCCATACACACATACATAATTTATATTACAAACCATTATAGACCACATTATTATAAACAAGATCCTAAGATGATATGCAAATGATGAGCTGAGGAAGGAGGACTGAAAATCAGTCGGCCGACCTTGGATCCATGCTTCAACTTGTACAAAAGCTTCACATGTCACTTCATCTATATAATCTAAATATAGTCAACATTGCAATTGGTGAGTTGCAAGCTCAATAAGTATAATCAAGTAACAAGTTATTTAACATCACATAAGCACATCATCAACACAAGTACAACATCAATACAAGTACATCATCAATACATCTTACACATTTGATTTATATCATTAATAAATCCACAAATGCATATGCTTAGTCATATTCTTTTACTGTTATGGACCATCCATATTCAAGAATAAATCGTGATCACGAATATGGCCATGACACTCTGTAATACAAAACACATATATTTGAGTTCCAAGAACTCGGGGTTGCCATATGGTACTCTGTATTCAAAAAATTCTGAAAATCTATAACACATGATTCAAGGATATTGGTGGTCATAACAGAATCCTTTTATCTCTGATGAATGCATATTTCATATCACATAATTTATATCCATATCAGTATCATCAACACATTTCATATATCTCGATTCCATATCAATATCATCAATACATTTCACATTTCTCACATTCATATCGACATCATCATAATATCACCAAAATAACCATGTAAATAGATATGAAAAGTTTCGGGTTATGACAATAACTGAGAGCTGACTTGATATAAGAAAGTCAATCAATAAGTCGACAATTCTAATCACAGGTCACACACGCAGGTAAAAGAGCGAAAGAGAGAGAAAAGGGGAAAAATGAAATAAAATATAGCTCTTAAGTATATGGATATTTTGGCATGGCAAATTTTATAACAGGCAAACTTACTACGAAACCTTACTCCAAGTAGCTTGTCCCCCAAAAAAAAAAATTCATATCAATGGCCCTAATCATTCGTAAGACCCAACAGTAAACTTGAGAGTCAACGAAAAATCAAATTAATATCATCACTCACAAAAAACTAAAGGTAAAAACTGAGAAACATTTATATTAACAACACCTTGAAGAAAGCTATGCATCATTCTATTCATTTAAAAAGTACAAATCAAAGCTTACATTTAGATGAAATTTGAAAAAACATGTGAGCATCTTGAAACCACTCAGAAATAACCCCTGCATTACACTTAGATCTTGTAACAAAAAATATACACGTAGAAATGAAAACTTTAATCCAAGTAGTGTACTTTATCGCATTGATCCACATGCATAGACTTTTGTATATGTATTTATACTAAAATATATATAATTTCAAAGGTATCATTCCACACTACGATGATGTAATTGTCCTCATGATGATCGTGGAATATGTAGTATCAAGACAAAAATCTCAAGCTTTGCAATGATAATAAAATTAAAAATAGCATTAGCTAATGGAATACCATATTGATATATAAGAGAGAATAAAAGAAAAATGGTCTTACATAAGCATGATCTGACGTGACAAAACTTATAAAAATAGAACAACAAAAATTTGACACAATCACACAATAAGGGGGAATTCGGAAAATGAGTATTTTAGAGGTCCAAATTTTTTAGCCATATTAATTCACCTAGTATTTGCCTAAAAATTGTTCTCCACAAAAATAATGTAAAAGAATTCAAAAAAGCAAAAGTAGAGAAATTAATGAGAATTGATCCAAGAAAAGTGAAAGGGTCAACTTTCTACTCAAAATGATAATGAAGAGTCAAAATAAGGAAAGAAATCCTAATGCTTATACGAAAAGTTCTGAGAGAGAAAACAATAAAAGTAAAAGAATTAAGATATTTGAACATCCTTATTATGAATCCTCAAATCTTTAACTAAGAACCCTCATGATATAAATAGGATGAAACCAAAACGAATTAAAAAAAAAAAGGAGATAACATCACCATCATATCATACATTTTTATCTTTGACGGAATAAAAACCAATTACGCTACATATCAATATACATTTGAACCAAGATATACATTTGAACCAAGATTAGGACCAACAACCAGGGGACAAACCCAATATCCTTAAACTATTTGTGCTCCAGAATACTTCTGGCAGTAATTCTTTTGTTGGAATCTGAGCAGAGCATTTTTTGAAAGAGAAAAAATGTGAACTTGCAATGAAATATCAGTGTATGAGACAATGTTTAAACTGATGCATAAAGGTATTACTTAAAAAATACAAGATCAAAGCAAGGAAAATATAGCAGAGTATAAGAATGTAATTAAGATCCCCGTCACTTGGTTTATTCATTTTCTGTAGGTCCCAAGGGGTGTGAGTGTAAGGTTTAGAAGGGGGGTTGAATAAACCTTACCAACTTTTCAAATTAGTCCTTTCAGATATTCAGAGTTAATACTTCACAGTTGTGTCCCTGATGGACAGCTAAGTTAGTTAATCAGCAGAGTTAGTCACTCAACAGACTCGACTAAAGTGTTGATAGAATAACTCAGTTGTTTTGACTAAAGACTTAACTTGACTGTGATTTGTTTTCAGCGGAAGACTTAACACCCTTGAATTTGGTTAAGTTTGTTTTAATACTTGGTTTTAGCACTCGAGTTGATTATCAATTGGATAGCAAATTTATCGTGAGATATAAAAATAAGATCTGAGAAATTAAAGTCTTTGAAATGTAAATGACACGGTAAGTTTTTATAGAGGTTCGAAGATGGGGTAATTCTTCTACTCCTCTCTTCTCCAACTCTTGGAGGAATCCACTAAGTATTGATCAATATACGAGTGGTTAACGGTCCCGATACAAGTCTTGATCACACCTGGTGACTTGATCCTTTAGGACTCGGTCTCTGAGATATCGTGGTCACACGGTGGCTTAAATACGACTCGGCCTTCTTCATAGAGCAATTGTCTTGCTACTGACCCACTTGCTTAAGTTCCTTGGATTTGATCACGAAGCCCTCCAAATAGCTTAAGCTTGGTTCGACCTTGAACCTTTCTACAATCATTCGTGGAATGTAGACCCCTTGATTCTTCAAATGATTCCTCTTCAACTGATTGAAGTTGTCTTTCCTTCACAGGTGAGTGTTTGATTGATTTCCTTCGTAATGTAGACTTGAGGATTAATCTTGAATGACTTGAGAATATTTTTGGTTACAGTTCAAATGTTAGCTTGAATGTTCGTGGTTCGAGTAACCTTCTCTCGAGTGATTCCTCGGCCTTTTATAGTGATCTTTCAAAAAATTTCCGTTGAAGAGATAGGCTTATTTTTAAAAGACACTTGTGGTCTTTGGCTTGTTTTGTTGCAGTCCTTGGAATTGTCATTTCCTCGTATGAATGATTCTTCAGCTTTTCAGTGTTCTGACACAGATGCAGTGTTTCCCATTTGGTTTATTCCTTTTGCACGCTTCTGGGAATCGAGCACTTCAAGAAACGATATGGGAGTATTACTTGTTTAAGTAATTCTCTTGATTTTCGTACAACGAATCTCTTTCAGTTATCTCGACTTGACTGCATTTCCTTGACTTCCCCAGGCAACTTCGAGTCAGCTTCCAATCATTGGATGACTCTTCTGTCACTTCAACTTGAGACATGGCTGTCTTGAGTTGACTTGACTGATACTTCACTCAGCTGTATCTCAACTGCACCTTCAGTCGAGTTCCTATCTTCTCTTCTTTGTCATACTCAGCTGCTTCACAGCAGAGTCTTCCTTCTAGTCTCCAGTTGTCTTCTTGCATGTTTAGGCATAGCTGACTTAACTCAGCTCGGTCAGCCCTATCTATTACAATGCAATTTACAACAAAAATGGGGTGCCAACTTCCTATTCTAAGTTTTGCATGGCATTCATCAAAATTTACAAAATAATTTCCCAACATTTTCATATGACTTGCTTCAATGTAAAAGTTGTCTCAAATATCATGAAGCAAGCAACAAAAGAAGTTGATTGTATCTCACCATAAACCGTGTTGATCCAGGATCCCATTGTCTCCATATTCTGCCTTGGAGCTATTCCAGCAAATGATATCATGAGTCGTGAAAGATCACAAGCTAATAAAATAATAAATACAACATGACACATAACACCATACGAAATGAATGGATAGAAGGGGGAAGTGGTGAAAAAATAGAAAAGAAAGAGAATTTCATTTACAATATCTTAATTAACACACATACAACTTCTATTCTACATTACTTCTATTACCGACTTCAATATTAAACTAACACCTCACAACACAAAATCCGTTGGTTAACACAGAAACATGTTTAAAAATTTTAAGCACCAAACACCAAGTGTTCTTGAATATTACGCCTCAATTAAGAATCGTAGATTGAGGAATATCATCTTAGCATTCAATATTAAGTAAGAACTCCATTCCATAAAACTCGACCAAACAAAGAACTCATCTGGTTATCAATCCTCCTAGACTGATGTAAATTAATCTCATTTCACTTCAGATGATGTAACTAAATAAACGAATATTTATGCAAAATTGGATAGCCTATCTTAATAACTCATAAAATTACACTTCAAAATAAAATAATAATTTATAAAGGCATATAAAAATAAAATCTAAAATTTGTCATAACTCGAAATATTTATGTTACAAAAGACATATACGTCTAATATAGGTAAAAGTAATTTAACAATTGATTCACACATGAAAAATATTTGAATTTTAATATTACATTTCACAAGTCCTAGCTTCACAGCAAAGTAGATTTTTTCACTAATACGTGAGATAACTTTAGCTAGAGAAGGGTCAAGACATCGCCTGGAAAAAACTAAGTATTGTGAAACGATTGAGAAAATTTCATGCCCAAACTTTTTTTTTTAACTTTTGAATAGGATGAACTCTTTTGGTTACAGGGGAATTGTATTTTTCCTCCAAACCTATGGATTCGACTCAAGCTCGATCATACTATAGCCAATGTTCTTTTATAGATAGATTCTCTCGCTTGATTTCACCATCGTACACTCATTCATTGACCTCTTTCTTCATATACGTCAAACAACAAAGATAATAGCATGTTCAAAATAAAGAAAGAAAACCTAGAAGAACAATAAAGAAACCGAGGATAAAACCTGGAAATGAACCACTCTTTAATTTTTTTCTTCTTTATTTTTAATGATCGAGATAAAAATAAAAATTAATAGCAACAGATGAATCCTCTACCATATTATGTATAAAGAAGCAGCACATCACATTACTCAAATATTTTCACACAACCCACTTTAGAATTACAAATACATTGACTGAATCCAAAAGAAAAAATTAACCATACAATCGAAAGAGCGTCGGAAAGAAAGAAGAAAAATTTACCCGGAAATTCCGATCTTCGGGTCCATCAAACCGATTACAAGAATTATAAAAATAAACCAATGTGTCTGTGTTTCCTTACCCTTGGAACGTGAAGATTTTTTGGCTTTTGAGTTTAATAAAAAAAAGAAATTGATCTACTCAGTTTACTTACTAAGCAGATTTTGTGACTCTTGGAATTGAAAATAGGGGAGTTTTCAATTTCCTTACTGTGCAAATTTTGACTCTTGAGTGGCCTTTTGTATATTATTACAATTTTACCATTCAACTAATTGAATATAGGGGTGTTTTCAGTTTCCTTATTATGCAAATTTGTGACTCTTGAGTGTCCATTTGTATATTACAATTTTACCATTCAAATTAATCTAATATAGGGGTGTTTTAGTCCGGTCATATTTTGACAGAAATATTCACACTTTTAAGGTAGAGAGAAGAAGAGAAGAGATTGTCATGGTAATATCATCATGCCTTATGTTGACTTCTTACTTGAGTGTGCAGATAGTACATATGCTGAGGTATATTCCCTATATAAGGGTCTATCTTTGTTGGATACTGTTGGGAAATTTATTGTTTAGATTTTGATGAATGCTTTATGTAAAACTTAGAATAGGAAGTTGGCACCCCAATTTTTGTTGTAAACTGCATTGTAATAAATAGGGTTGGTCAAGCTGAGTTAAGTCAACTATGCCCAAACATGCAAGAAGACAACTGGAGACTAGAAGGAAGACTCCGTTGCGAGACAGTGAGTATGGCAAAAGAGAAGACGAGAACTCGATGAAGGAGCAGCTAAGATGCACTGAGAGGAGTATCGGTCAAGTCAACTCAAGATAAGCCAAGTCTCAAGTTGGAGTGTGGAAGAGTCATCCATGATTGGAAGCCGACTAAGTCACCTGGGGAAAGCAAGGAAATGCGGTAAGTCGAGATAATCGAAAAAGATCCGTTGCACAGAAATCAAGAGAATTACTTAAACAAGTAATATCTCCATGATACCTTTCTCGAAGTGCTCGATCCCTTAAGCGTGCAAAAGGAATAAACCAATGGGAAGCACTACACCGTGTCGAACTCGAAAAGTCAAGAACAATTCATAAGAGGAAATGGCAATTCCAAGGATCGCAACAAGACAAGCCACGACCACAAGTGACTTTCAAAAATAAGCCTATCTCTTCAACGGGCGATTTTTTGAAAGATCACTATAAAAGGTTGAGGAATAACTCGAGAAAAGGTTACGTATGTTACAGAGGTTACCTTGACCATACAAGCAAGAAAGAAACATTTTGTAACCTGAAATATTCTCAAGTTATTAAACGCTCAATCATCAAGCCTACACTACGAAGAACATCAATCCAACACTCACCTTGTGAAGGAAAGATAACTTCAATCGGTTGAAGAGGAAAACATGAAGAATCAAGGGGTCTACATTCCATGAAGGATTGTAGGAAGGTTCAAGGTTGAACCAAGTCTTGAGCTTTTGGAGGGCTTCGTGATCAAATCCAAAGAGCTTAAGCAAAGTGGTCAGGTAGTAGCAAGCGGCATTGCCTGTGAAGAAGTCGAGTCGACGAGAAGCCAACCGAGTGATCAAGGCGTCTCGATCGAGTCCCAAAGGATCAAGTCATTTGTGTGATCAAGACTTGTATCCGGATTGTTACCACTTTGTATCGATCAATACCTAGTGGATTCCTCCAGGAGTTGGAGAAGAGAGGAGTAGAAGAATTACCCCATCTTCGAACCTCTATAAAAACTTATCGTGTCATTTACATTTCAAAGACTTTAAATTCCCGCATCTTATTTGCTTAACTTTGCTGATAAATTTGTTATCCAACTGATAATTTCTAAGTACTAAATCAGGCCTTATATCTCTGCTTAACCATAATTAAGGGTGTTAAGTCTTCCGCTGAAAACAAACCACAGTTGAGCTAATTCAGTCTTAACAGCTGAGTTATTCTATCAACAACTCGAGTCAGTGTTGAGTGACTAACTCTACTGATTAACTAAATTGGCTGTCCACCAAGGACACAGCTGTGTAGTATCAACTCTGAACCTTTAAAAGGACTAAATCGAAAAATTTGGTAAGGTTTATTCAACCCCCCCTTCTAAACCTTATACTCACACCCCTTGGGACCTACAGATACTTCAACTTACCATAACTTGTGGGTGGAGAGTGGAGACTGACTCAATCCTCTTGTTTCATCTCGTCACTCGAAAGACTGGGGGTAAATGGTCATACCAGCACCTCCTTAATCAAATTCAGGTGCATCAACGGTCTTTCAACATGAAGGTGACGCACTTTTTTAGATAAGGTAATCAAGTTATGGATAAGCTAGCTAAAATTGGTGTTATATCTCAAAATTGTATGAGATTTTCTGTAAATAATATCCCTAGACTGATTAGAGGTTTGGCTCGGATCGGATGAGATTTTGTATTCTAGGATGGTGTTTCATCTTCTATTCCACCGCACGGATGATTGACACGTGTTTAAAAGTTGTCATATTAATTTTGGAGCATAAATCAATGCTAAATTATGGGGTTTGAATATAGTAATTTTTAAACACATGTCAATCATCCGTGCGGTGGAATAGGAGATAAAACGCCATCCTGGAATAGAAGATCCCATCCGGGCTTGGATTGATCAGTTAGCAATTCCTACTTTCCGAAGAAAGAATTGTAATTAGGTGTAATTGGCTTTTTTGATTCCTTTATTCACATTTGTATCCAAAAATTCTTTGTAATCTCATTTTTACAGTAATAAAATCTGGTTGAGGGATCCTAAAACTTTCCACCCCAAAAAAAAAAAAACAGATCATATGTATATTAGGCCATCCCCAGCAATGCTCCACTTTGGAGCCAGACGCTACTTTTTGGACCCAGCAGTGCGCTACTTCCTTGCGCTATTTTGGAGAATGTACAGTGCATCGCCATTTCTGGCGTTGCACTGTTTGAGCGCCACTTTTTTTTTTGTTTTCTTAATTTTAATTTCATCTAAAAATGTATTTTTATTAATTTAAAATTAGTGAAAAATAGTATTCTTATGTTTCTATATTATTATGAATTTTAATTTTAATTTTTTCCATTAATTTCCTTATATTTTACATTTTTTTAATTTGATTATTTTGAAGACAAAATTTAATAAATTTTATATAAATAAATTACTTATATAATATTTTTTTATCAATTATAAAGTAATAAAAATTAATAAAAGAAGAAATCTTATGGAATATTCTTTTTTAGTGCAGAAAATAGTGTAAGCTAGAGATTAAGTGCAGATTCTACACCAAAGTAGTGCAGCATATGCACTAAAGTAGTGCAAACTACTGGAGATGGTCTTAAAATGCACTAAGTCAGGTCTTACAAGTCATAAATTATAAAATTAGTTCTTTGATTTTTCAGTTTTAAATGTGGTGCGTGGGGGCAGAAATGTTCTTTTATTATTAATATATAATTCGATTTATATATTGATTTAATCCCATTAATTACCTATTAATTAATGGCTACATATGGAATAACCCGGCCCACGGGGTCCAGATCCGCCCACGAGTCATTTTCTCCTACGCGGCCCATAAGCCCACCACCCAAGTATATAAGGTCCATCATCTTCATTTGTAAGTCATAATCTCCATAACTCTATGATTCTCATAATCTCAGTTAGTTAATATTCGACATTCGTTTATTGTCTTATATTCTCTCTCGTTCACCATATTGAATTAAGGTCGGAGGAGTCTCCCTGAGACAACCCCAAGCCCATCTAAGATTTGAGTGTAATGCAGACAAGTTCCTAATAGAAGATTTCCATCTTTGAAAAAAGAAGATTTGGACATATTCAAAACTTTAAATTGGGGTGATCTGCCCTAAAAACGCATCATCAAAATAAAAATGAAAATGGAACTGAGGTTTGAAAAGAACTTCCCACATTTTTACTCATTAAACTTGACAACAAGATACATGCATGCACTGGCGGAGACAGTGGGCGATGGGCCCTGGCCCATTTTTTTTTCAAAAAAAATTTAGTGAGGATTTTAAAAAAAAATTAGTTATAATTTGTATTAATTTTCTTGGATTTTCTATCCCAGCCCACCCCATTTTCGTCAGTCGGCCCACACCCCAGTAAGCGTCGCTCCTGGCTCCGCCCTTGCATGCATGCACTCAGTAAATAAATATTATAATTAGATATTGGGCATTCTCATGTGTGAATCCAATCAATTAATAGCATCCAATTTTTATAGAATATGAAGTGGACTTTTATGAGGGCCATGTTGAAATAGTGTTTTCAAAGGCAATGATGAAGAATAATGAAAGAAAGCAAAAAAATAAAAATCAAATACACGATCCCTATTTTAATGTTGCTCATGTCGACAAGATTAAGACTTGTATAAATGTGGAAAGACAACATGTGTAAGTATAGTAAACGCAATAAACTCTTGTAGCATATCATTTGACTAAATTAAGCCTTCCATAATTATGACATCAATGGAAGATGGATGAAGCGTCCTGATTAGGTAAGAGTGTACCAGTACGTAATTATTCCTTTCCACTTTGATCCAGAAAAAGACAAAACATATCTGCTTTATTTTGGAGTTGGAGGGTATTAGTTATAGATTGTTTAATTTTTATAAAATAATTGATGTTTTAAAATATATTTGACTATTTGTTTCCCCAAAATTATATAATAGGATTTTATAAGCATCTTTAAGAAGAAGAAAAAAAGGTAAGAACATTTCAATCAGTCATGGAGTTGGACCGAACCGATCAATTCGATTGTGAACCAATAGTTGGACCGGTCTAATTACACCCGTAAAAATTATTTTTTCAGCTTGAACATGTCAAAATCTTTTTTTTTTTCTAAAGTTATGGATACTTAATACTTTAAATTTGGTATTCTATTACATTTATGCGGTTACTTGAGTCTTTGGCTATGCTAGGTATTCTTTCAGTTGATTTCCTCACCAATTAAACCATGAATCGGGAGCAAGACCACTTTGCTAACTGATTTGGTTTTTAAAACACTGGTTTAGACTAAGACTGAAGAGTTTTGATTAATCAAGGAAACAAATTTTCACATTATGACCATACTTAGCAAGAAATTCAAAAATAATTTATTAACAAGTTTGACATCTATACTTAGAAGTGTCAAAACCAGCCACCCCTAATGATACTCTAGGTCGGATTGTATTTTATTTGTCTTTTTGAAATACAGCGGGAATGGGCTCCAAAAATAGCGGCTGGAAGAATTTTAAGCATGTTCCAATTCGGCCCCTTTTTTTTTTGGCCTAGCGAGCTAGCACCAGCCCGGTCCACCCAGCCCATTTGGCAGTTCTATCTATACTACCTCAAAATCTATCCAAAAAAGTGTTTCGAACTCATTAACTTTAGTGCTTGGTTTATTTCGTATCCAATTAAAATTCTTACCACCAAAAGATTGTATATACCAGAAAACATAAAATTTTCATATCGAATTGAGGGGTCGAAATCGTTGCCGTCCTGCCAAAATACAAGGTCAAGTTGGAGACGACAAATTGAGTGCATTAAACAAAACTAGATGATACAATAATTAAGGACACCATAGTTTTGTCACAAGTTACAATTAAAATAATATAAACAGCATATATGATTAACAAATATGTCTTTTTAATGTTTTTTATATACAGAAATTAATTGTGTTCCACCAGAAATGAAAAGATTCTGCATTGTCCAAACTCGCAAGACGGCAACACCACTTCCTGCAAAAATGCAAAATTGGTCCTGTATATAAGGAGGTTGTCAAATTAAGACCTATTCAATTTTAAAAATTCAGTTTAACTAAGTAACTAATTAAAAGAAAAAACTTAAATTGAATCCACATTTCGCCGGCAGAACTTTGAAAACTCGCCAAAAATAGTTATTTATTCTGGTCATTTCTGTTTATGTTGATGATATAGAGCTCATATGGTCATACATAATCACAGGCCTGATTTTAGATTATATGGGTGACAACTTTTGACACGATAAGAAACATCAATACAAACTTAACATGTTATAAACGGGTTACAATTGAGGCTTGGCGGGTTATGATCAGTATTGAGTCGGGCTCTAATTAGACGAACAATAAATAGGTTGAGCTGGGGTTGACTTGAAATGACACGATCAAACTCGTTTGACCAGATTGTGTTGTTTTTATATCGACTTTTGCAATATTTTTGATTGATTGAATACATTGTTCGTATAATTACTGAATTTTAAAAAGTAACATATTTATTTTAATATATTTTTCAAATTAAAATTAACCCATACGAGCTATAAAACTTATATAATCCATATAAATAGCAAGTTGTTTAATTTTTTCAAAAATACAGATCATTTCGAGTCTATCCGGAAAACACAAATGATAAACATTTATTGCACAAATGAAATTTATTAATTCAAAGTTCGTCAGTATTATTAGTATTAGACATTCTAATCCAATATACATATATGTGGATTGGCAGTTATAGATATAATTTAACGTAATCAAAAGTTCAACAATATTACATGACAAGGAATAAATAGGTTGATTCTTTTCAAATATGCAATTTCTACATCTTGTAGCAGTTTTAAATTTCATCAGGATAGATAGATTTGAAAAATTAACGGCATGATTGGTATGTGGGAATGGGGTAGGAATGGAATGAGTATTCTTTGTTTCATTCCCACTCACACGCATCAGTATGCTTAAGAATTTAATACTTCATTCTCATGGGAATCCCTATTCCCAAAAGTAAGGGAATGATCATTCCTCCTCTCCCTCATGGGTTTAGCTATTCCCAATCATCAAGAATGACTCAAATTTTAGTTTTAATAAAATTATATTTCTATAAATGACTAAAAATGTTGGATATAATCTATATTTTCGAAAAATAGTGTTATAAATAAAACAATTATTTATAATTTAAATATAAGTTATATTTAATATTTTAATAAATCATAGTCAATTTCTATCAATCAATATTCAATAGTTAAATCAAAATTTTGATATAGAATTCTTTTGTTGATTTTCTATATTTTCTTATAAAAAATAGATATAATTACAAAAATACCCCTGAGGTTTGGGATAATTACATAAAAACCCAAAGATTTTTTAAAATTATAAAAAACCCCTTGAGGTTTGATTCTTCCTTATATTTTTCCCCTTCATACGCAAAAAATATCAAAACCCCCCTTGATATTTATAAAATACTATAGTTACCCCTTAAATTTAACACATAATCAAACCTGATGGAGTTTTTTTTTTTTTGTAATTTTAAAACATCTCTGGATTTTTTTTTGTAATTAGCCCAAATCTCAGGGGTGTTTTTGTAATTATCCCTAAAAATATTATATAAAATAATATATATATATATATTATTTAGCACACATTAAAATAATCTTATATCAATTTACGAATAACATATTTAATAAAATTTATTTAAAAAAATCTTTTTTTAAGAGAATTTGATACTTTAAAATTATTTTTTTCAATTACTATCATTAATTTATAATTACCAATCAAGATATTTAAATCAAGTAAAAAATCGTCATCTATTCATTTCTCCATTCCTTGTATATACCAATCATAGGAATAGTAATACTACATCATTCCATTCCTAATGTTATTCCATTCCTTAATTCATTCCATTCCAACCTAATTCCATTCATTCATACCAATCATGCCGTAAGGGTTACAAATCCATTTGAGCTTGTTTGGATAATCTTCAAATAGAACTTCAAATCTTAAGCTCCTATTTTAGGTTACTTTTTCAAGCATACCAAAAATCCAAATCTTTCAATCCAAATACAACCTCGACATAGAGAATCTTCAAGGTTAGACGAACTTATAGATAAGATAGAGAAGTGAAAATGGATTAATGGAGGCAACTCTCTCTTATGCATTCTATAACATTTCATCATGTCGTGTACGACGATATCGAACCAGATCAGATGGATCCAACTGATGTAGTGTGCGGTTGGAAAATACGCAAAAAATCGACGGCCATACTATATTCAGAATGGAGGAAAATGTTGTACATGAAACACAACGGATCGACTGAGAGCAGCAAAGCATGTTTACTTTGATCTCTTCCCCTCTTTTTTCTTTATAACTTCATCGATGTACATTATTCCTTTGCCTTTGTAAACTTCAGGAGGCTTACAACTACGAACGGCAGCAGCAAATTGATGGACCCTCTCCTTGTCGATTCCAGTGCAGCACACCACATTGTTTTTGAAGCAAAAGACACGAACCGCTGGCGGTACAGTCAATTCAACCTCATGGCTATAACCGAGTTTGAGGTACAAGAGACGGCCTTCTGATTCTGCCCTAGCTTTGAAACCAACTCCAACAATCTTAAGAAATCGAAAGAATTTGGCTTCCATCGTAAGGAAAATATATCGATCACCTGCATTCAGGGAGGAATACAGCCAAGTCAAGAGTATGCATAAAAGAGCATATACCGAAGAAATATAATTAAACAAAGGGATATTTACACCCCCTTCCAAGGGTTTTGGTAATTACAAAAAATTCAAATATGTTTCAAAATTACAAAATACTCCCTTATATTTGATTGTCTTAAATTAAAGGAGTAAGTGTAGTATTTCTGTAAATGTTAAGGGGATTTTTGAAATGTTTTTTTGCTTATGAAGTGGTAAATGTAAGACGGAATCAAACCTCAAGGAGTTTTTTGCAATTTTCAAAAATATCAGGATTTTGTTGTAATCAGACTGAACCTCAGGGTTTTCTTTTTGTAATTATCCCTTAAACAAATTGGAATTTCTGCTAGGACAAGAGCAATTTGAATGAAGCAGCTTTCAAGGATAATCTGGTGAAAAATAAATTAAGAGACTACCGACATTCGAATTTGATACAGTCAAGAACTGCAAAACAAAATGATGATATCTCGGATAAAAAATAACACTTCCTTAATCACTCTTGATCTTTTTCAAATATACATCCCCAACTTACATCTCAAATTCCTTTACCAAACTTCATTTGATATCTTTGACATGCAGAAACGAAAAGAGAATCGAAGATGCTATAAATATGCATACAACAGATTGAAATAAGCAACATTTCATAATTTTCATTATCACAGGGGTCTTAAAAGAAGAAGAAAGCCGGGATTTCATGGTCAATCACAAAGCATCACTAATCTACTGTAATCAACCTGATGATCTCAGTTGTTACATCTTAATGGCATGTTAAGTTGCAAAGGCACAATAAAATATGTGTAAGAATATCAAGCTACTCAAGCTCGATTCGTGTTCGGCTCGACTAAATCTCTTTCGAACTCGATTCAATTAATAATCAAACCAAGCTCAAACACTATTTTGAAGCTCGATTAAAATTCACACAAGCTTGAATCGTACTATGTTTGGCTCGACTCGTTTACACAGTAAATAATACCAAATTTTGGAATACAAAACCCTCGCATACAAAATTCATCAAAACAAAGATGATAACTAGTTTTCACGAAATTAAATTCCAAAATTAAAAAGTAAAAATCATCAATTTGAGCTACTTGAATCAATTCCAAAATTAAATTAAAAAGAACGTTCTGCAAATTCCAGTTAATCAAAGAAATATCCAATGAAGTTAAGCTTATTCTCTGAAAATTTTAATCAATTTCAGCATATCAATGTTACAGAAAATTCCAGCAACAATTAGCATATTCAAATTAAACTCAGCAAATTCCATAAATTCAACACTAAATTACAAAAAGAAAAAAAAATTAGACGCTTCGCACACTGATAAATCCGATTCACGCTACATCTAACAAGATTTCGGGGTTTTAATTGTAATACGCATGACTTTGTTGGATGAAAATAGAACATTAGAGCTTCGAATAGTATACCTTTCTCCTGAACGGCCGAAACTAGGGTTCAATCTCGTTCTTCTTCATGTGAAGCATTTTTGTTGAGTTCTAAGTGCAGCAGGGACAAATGGTTCAATCTGGAATGGTTTTGAAGGGCATAAGTGACAATTCGAAAGAGATGATTCCATTTCCAGTGGACCATATAATATTACTTGGTGGGCCTTAATACAAATTACAAAATACTTGAATTGGGCTGATTATCTCCTTCTCCTGGCTTCTTCACAACGCCCCATCCACCCCTAAACGAGGAATTAGCCAAAATGACACACATGTTCGTTCAGACGAAAACGAATTAAACTATTCAATATTCTAGATCATTTATTAAAAGATCGTTTGAGCTTAGTTCATAAACATAACAAATCAGACTTGAATACAGTTTCTCATTCTATAAGATATAAATTTCGGCTTGAACTCAACTCTATTAGTAAAAAAAGAATAAAATATGTGTAAAAATATTAAGTTATTCGAGTTCGATTTGTACTCAGCTCGACTAAAGCTCGTTTGCTCAATTAGATTAAAAATTCAAATAAGTTTGAACACTACTATATTCGGCTCGACTCGATTCGTTTACATCCTTGTCAGCATATTAACTAAAGTCGCGCTTCTCTTTTTTTTCTTTTTTACATTTGTTGGCTCACTAGGAGATACTATAGGAAAAATTAACCGGAGACATAGTTGAAACGTCAAACGTTAACCACGAGGAATGAACGAACAAAGGAATAATCATACCTCCAAGTCCTCGAACAATAAATCACTAACTAATTTTGAGTTCGAAAAATCAAAAATTGGAATAAACGAAAACAATCCGAAGCTTTTGCCCTCCAAATTTCAGTTCTTCCACTTTAATCTCTACAATATGGAATGTGCTCTGAAAATGGCGCCTTCATCAATCTGCTCTTTGCCCAAGATTTCCCCATCCCATTATCAATCGCGTCGAAACCCTAGGTTTCTTCCTTATACGAGCTACGAAAATCGCACGAACGAAATGGGCTCGGCCTCTTCTACTTGTTCATGCTCCCCTCTGGTTACTGCTTCTAATTCGCGTCTGCTGCTCTGTTTATCGTTGTTTTTTTTGCACTGATTTAATGCGTATCTGATTGTAGAAATATATTTTTTTTCTCCTGAAATAATATATTATATGTTCAACCTATAATTTTCCAAGTGTTGTATCTTTAAGTGCAAGAATCTCAAAGATGGTAACTATGCGAATTTGATTGCTGTATTTCTAATTGATTAGAAAATTAGGAACATGAGAAAAAAATGAGGGTGGATTAAGAACTGAAATCGTGTCATTATTGAAATGTAGTTAGCTGGGAGTTGGTACATTTGGTGAAATTAAGGTTGCCTAATCGCATTACTCAACCCGTTTTTAAGAGATTGTAGCACGGCCGTATGTATGATCAATTCTAGTGGCTGTTTGATTCTTGAAATAGCAGTGCTTGTCGTGTACGTTCCATAGTGATTTATTATATAACATGATTAAACATAATAGTGTGTGTTATAGCTGATCCTTCATCAACGGAAGATAAATTGCGTTCTTCGACATTTTCATCGATGTGCTTTTCACTGAACAAATGGCCTGTACTGGAAAAGAAATTGTTCCCCAATGTTTTGGTATAATACTTGAACAGAATGTTGTTATTGTTTGATCAGTGGAGAAAGTGGACTAGTGGAAATTTTCAGATTCTGACAATGCAATTTCTAGACATGCACTAGTATATGCAAAATAATTGTGTTTTTGCAAGGTTCGAATTCTATTTTCAGTAACTAATTCTTACAAGACGTTAGGTTAGGAGGGACCTAGATGCTAAAGCTTCCGCTATTTGTTGATGACTCACTGTGGTACTGCAGAAGCTGATTAGATCTCTTTCGTGTAGGTAAATCCTTCATTTACAAAATAGGCACCATAAGAAATGTGCAAAGATGCATCAAGCAATATACAAATCAGTAAAATATGATGATTAAAGAGATGATGATGGTGTTAAGTTTCATGTAATAGATATTTGGATTCTTGTGCATGTTTATGTGTTCTTACTAGCACATCCTGTTACTTTGTCTTTTTGAGCTTGTTGTCATCCATTTCTAAGTTATTTTGCATTCTGCTCTATTTTCTTGGGGAATGGTATGTAGAGATTACCATAGTACATAGGTCATATTTTGGAACGAGGTAATAAACCAGGAATCTATTATTATTCCTTCTGTATTTGTACTAGGTTATGTTTTATTATTCACAATTTAACATGCTGAGAGGATATGTTGTGATGTTGTAGTTTGTGCCATGTGCGGTTGGGAATGTGCACCAGCAAAGAAGTAGCCTTGAATCTCTTTTTTGTTATGATAAACCTGTTCGAGAGGAAATAATTGAGACGCCCGTTGGGATATCTTTGGCTGTGAAAAATGTCGGAGATAATCCTCGTTGTCCAAGTTGTCAAGCTAAAGGAGCTATTCTCTGCACCACTTGCTCCGGATCAGGCTTATATGTAGACTCTATCTTGGAGAGCCAAGGAATCATTGTAAAAGTTCGTTGTTTAGGTAATGTTTTAATATTTTTTTCTTGAAAGAAGTTTCGTTTTAATTTTTTAAGGGATTATAATCACAACACATGCAGAGTTGCACGCACATGTGTGACTCTAAGGATTGGTTCTGGTTATGAATATACTGCTTTTGTATTATGATTGGCGTACAACTCGCTATTGAAAAGCATGAGCTTAGAATATGGAGTTCTGTTTCTTAAAAAAAAAAAAAGAATATGGAGTTGCTATATTAGTCGGCTTAAGTATCTGGTTAAAATAGTTGGTGAGATTGAAAATTCGAAATGCTTCGACCGGAGGTGAATACAGAGTTTCTGCTTCCATGGGTCAGACTCATTAGCATAATTTTAGAAGTTTCTGTTTTTCGTTAATGGGGGAAATTTTGAAAATTTAATTAATTCTTTCAAATTTCTCATTATGTATTAGGAAATCAATTGTGCTACATCCTACTACTGGTTTCTATCATTTGATATTTAGCTTTTATAATATGTATATGGGATAATTACAAATGCGACCCTGAGGTTTAGCCTAATTATAAAAAACTTCAATTATCTTTCGAAATTGCAAATACCCCTTTAAGGTGTTACAAACACACCCTTCATGTTTACATTTACCTTAGGGATGGCAATGGGTGGGGAGGGGGTTGGTATGAGACATACCATCCCCATTCCCAAATCCCATTTCAAATACCATCCACGTATCATTCCCCGTTTTGGGCATCTGGTACGAGGATGGGGAACCCCCGTTCGGGGAACGGGGTCCCCGTTTTGTATTTATTAATAAAAAAATATTTTTTTTTACTTAAAATAGTTAATAATTAAAATAGATAAAATATCATGAATCACTAGCTAATCTTACAATATCTCCACAATATAAAATATTTTAACAAATTGAGTTAAATACAACAATTTTCAAACTACAAAGTCTTGTAATTTTAAAAGTTAAAAATCATTACAATATAAAACACATAATTTTTAGGGTTTAATTTTACAATTTAATAAAATAAAAAATTATAAACATAATTAATATTATAAATATATATATATATATATATATTTCGATGAACGGGGACGAGGACGGGGAATCCCTGTTTCATCTAATCGGGGGCGGGGACGGGGATGGGACGGGGGATATAAATACCATCCCCGTCCCATCCTCTATTTCAAAAAAGCGGGGAATTCTCATCCCCGCTCCCATCCCCGAATTAATCGGGGATTCCCCGTCCCAATTTATTCCGGTACCAACGGGGATGGTTCCCCGCGGGGATTTTGCCATCCCTAATTTACCTAATAAATACCCCCGTTCGAGGTTGCAATTTGTAAAATAGAAAAATATGCAATGAGATATTTGTACTTTTGAAAGATAACTCGGCCTTTTTGTAATTAGGCTAAACCTCAGGGGTAGTTTTTGTGATTATCCCTAAGTTTATTTAATCTGTATTAATTTCTCAAAAGATAATATGTGGCTTTGAGTTTGACGGATTTGTTTAGTTGAGTGGATTAGAATATAGCGGTGATGGTTCTTGATGCCTCTTCTTTTACCTCGCAGGTTGTGGTGGAACTGGGAATACTATGTGTTCGGAGTGTGGTGGCAGGGGTCACATTTGACTTGCCTGATATACAAGGTTCACTTCTTGTTACAGTTCCTCATGATACTGCTTGATGTTAAGTTTTCGTAGTTGTTCGAGAAATATGAGCTTTTCTATTTGATTTTTCTGTCGTATTGCGTGATTATTGAAGCAAACATTATTAAGTCATGACTTCTTGAAATGTAAGTAGTTCTTAATTAGAATTTTCCTTTACTGCCAGAATTGCTGTTTGAAATTCTTCCCCAGCTTCTTTTTTTTTCTTTGGATTGACATGTTTGCAGTTTGCCAACTCTTTTCCCAGTTAAGACAAATAGGAACAAAATCCATAGCTGATTTACCATACATTGTAAATATTGTGATTTCTGGCCCTTAGGCTTTATTTGGATGGATGGATTTGAAGTTGAGATAATCAAATCCATAATAACAAATCCACTGTTTTGTTTCTACACAAATGGATTTCAAATCATTAGGCCTCTACTTTGAACTATTTTTTGAGTCATTTTGGTGGATTTCAAATCCACTCTATAGAGTCATTTGAAATTCTTCCATATAATCCCACCTCAAATTCAAATTCTCCCATCCAAATGCAACCTTAGAGAATTTTTCTTCAGTTGACATGGGATTTTGTCTTTTGTCCCTTTAAGAGCATTTACTTAACCCGGACAGCATTTCACATGCATGAATGTGGGATAGCACTGTCAAATTGCTGGCTGTGTAAGTTTTCTGCATAAGCAACATAATATTGCTGCAATGGCTCGTATCCATTTATAGAAATCGGTTTCATATATTTGACCCATTTTGCCTTTTACACAATTGGACTTGTGTGAAACTGTATACTTTTTTTTGTTGGGTTGTGTAGTAACTAGTACCTAGGGATGGCAATGGTACGGGTTTCAAACCCGGACACGTAGTGAATCCGCCCCGCTCAGGGCGGGTCTAGATCCGGTCGAGCGGGTAACATGTCTAGTTTTTCCAGACCCATCCGGGTCCAGGGGGTGATGGGTCTAGTTTTTCCGGACCCACCCCGTATAAATTTAATATATTAAAAATTATGATATAATTTGTATAACTTGGAGACTAGATCTTCTTTTCTCTTTGGCGGCAAATCTCACTTTTCACTTCTCAAAATTCATTGACAACCCTTCTTCCTTGTCCATCAGCTTCATCCGGCGTCTCGTCGCAAAATGACAAGACTGGCATTATCGTAGCAAATTGCATATAGAACTACCATTGTTGGGTGAGTTTTGTTAGACAAGTGCTTCATTTACCATCCTTCTGAAGTTAGAAATTGATATGGTTCACACATTCCATTTTCCCTAAATCTTGCTTGTGTTTATGTAAATGTATTAGGAATTCCATTTAAATCTAGGCTCTGGCAGTGTCTGCACCATGTAAAATTGTATTTTGGCGGGACCAAAATGGGGTAGGACGGGTGGGTCTTGAAACGGGATCGGGGTCCCGGATTTGGTCAAACCCGTCTCAGGCCCACCCTGTTGCCATCCCTAGTAGTACCAACTCATCTTTTAGTTGGTACAAGACTGGCCCTTTACTCTTGGGGTTGTTGGGCATATGAATCTAGTTAATTTTCGGGCCTTTTTTCTCTACATTAATGGTCCATTTGTTTAATTTTTTTAACTTTAAAGTCAAAAGCCAAAATTTGAAGTTTTGATGGCCTATTTCGAATTCAAAATAGATCTGAAATACATCAAACATTTTTCTTTTTTAATAATTAGAGGAAAAACTTCATTAATTGAGCAGATCGAAGTGCAAATTTTTACCGATAAAGATGGGAGGAACATATCTCCACTCTTTGACATCAGACATAGAATTTGCTGTTCTAACTAACACATAGGCAACAACATTCGCTGACCTCTTAATAAAACCATAAGACACATTTTGCTTATCCACAAGCAAGCTTCTATATTCATTAACTTTATCAAAGAAAGTAAGAATTTTCCAAATTGTCTGCTCCCTCTCAAAGCCTTAATAATCGAGGAGAATTAGTTTCCGAGTAATGAGGGAGCCGTCCCAATCTTTCTTCAACTAGCCGAGAGTTTCACGAATACCAAGTGCCTCGGCCTACCTCTAGATCAACGGGCCTCTCATATAACTATGGATAAAGCGACCAAAATTTTCCCTCCCAATCTCTAAGAACACCCCAAAACCAAGTTGTCTAGAATCGCAAACAACGCAAAGATCCACATTGCGCTTAAACATTCCTTGCCTTGGTTTTTGCCACTTTACCGCACCATCAGAAGGATAAATATGTCAATCCCCAACCTCAACAACTTGTGCCACCTGCCATAGGAAGAGCATTGAACTAGCAAAGTTGATAATTTGGGAAGGTGGCCTGAATTTCTCATTCCAAACAATATCATTTCTATTACTCCATAAAGCCCATAGCAACATGACAATTCATCTCATTCGAAACATTATCCCATATGTTGTTGAGGCAATGATAGCAGATCCCAGCATCTTTTTGCAAAGGGGCAGAAGAAAAAGACATGAGAAAGAGTTTCACTTCCAATATTTCAAATAGGGCATAAGGGAGATACCGAACTGTCTTGATATAAGCCTTTCCTTCGTTGGTAATGAGTTATGACATGCTCTCCGCACTGCATTTTTCACCTTATTTGGAACTTTCGGACCCCATAAACTCTTCCAATCAAAAAACGAGAGAAGTTAAATTGAGAAACCAAATTATCACAAAAATTTGGTATCCGATTTAATCGAATAAATCCCCTTCTTATTACTTGTCCACACCCAGCCTATCACAAGTATGACCATCATTGAGTGGTATACTTAGAATTAATTGTTGATCCTCGAGTTGAAAAGATCCATGATAATATCCACATCCCACTGCGCAGTGAATCCGTTTTCATCAAATTATGAATGTAAATAGAACCCAATTTTGATGGAGGGGAAGAAACAAAAGCATTTTTATCCGGAGCCAAGGATCTCCCCATACGTAAAATGTGTTTCCCATCACCTACCTTCTTTATATAGTTCCGACAACAACCTCCCCCATGACAGAATACTACGCCAAACAAAACTAGGATTGGATCCTAGTTTTGCATTAATCAAGTTTGAAGAAGGGAAATATTTTGCTTTAAATAAGCGAGCTACAAAAGAATTATGATCGGATAATAAGCGCCAAAACCTGTTTTCCCAATAAATTCAAATTAAATTCATGTAAACGTCTAAAACTAAGCCCCTCGACTTTTATGAACACATAGTTTATCCCAAGATAACTTGATTAATACCTCCTCTTGAAGAGTCATCTCCTTTACCCCACCAAAAGGAATTCATCATTCTTTCCAAATCGAGCACAATTCAAGTGGCATAAGAAATATGCTCATAAAGATATATAAGCACCGCTGAGCAATGGTTTTCAAAAGGATTTCTTATCCGCCCTCGATAAGAGCTTTTTCTTCCAGCCTTGCAATCTATTCCAAACATTTTCTTTGATGAAAGCAATTTTTTTTTATTACGCCCAACCAAAGACGGGAGACCAAGGTAAGAACTGTGATTGTAACATTGAGCTGGCTGCATATCCCCTGAATCTCATCTGAACAAGTATTTTTGCTGAAAGAAATGAAGGACTTCTGATAGCTAAATAACTGACCTGAGGCTTGAGAATACAAATCAAAGCAAGTCTGAATTCTTGAACACTCTTCACGATTAGCTCTAAAGAACAGGAAACTATCATTCGCAAAGAACAAATGAGACACTTGGCACGTTTCTAGCAATTCGACAACCATGAATCTAACCCCTTTTTTCGAACTTCTGGATAATTGTCGAAAGCCCCTGAGCTCACAGAATGAATAGATAAGGTGATAAGGGATCACCTTGTCTTAATCCACGTTCTAGGATTAAATATTTTGATTCAAACTTCCCGTGAATGATTTTATACCTTACTGTCGAAACACATAACTTCATGAGATCAACCCACCTTGTATGAAAACCTAACTTGATTAACATAGCCTTTAGATAAGGCCATTCAATGCGATCATAGGCCTTACTCATATCGATCTTAAGCACAACCACTCCATGTTTACCATGTCGCTTTCTTTTGAGGAAATGGTTGATCTCAAATGCAACCATAATATCATCAAAAATAAGTCTCCGGGGCACAAAATCATTTTATAACCATAATACCCTCTTCTACCGATTTGCAAGTACGTTAGAAATCATTTTATAAACCACATTACAAAGGACAATTGGTCTTAAATCTGAAATAGACTCTGGATTGTTCTTCTTGGGAATAAGAACAATGTTTGTATCATTGAACCCCTCTGGGAATGAACACGAGTTCTTGAAAGAGAGACATGAAGAAGTCACTTCGGGCCCGGCAATATCCCAGAATTTTTGAAAGGATGCCGGATTCATTTCGTCTGGCCCAGGCAATTCATCGGGGTGCATTGAAAATAAAGCCTCTTTAATCTCCATTTTTGTAAAAGGTTCCATAAGCCCTGCATTCTGATTCTCTGTTATTTTAGACTCAACACAATCAATAATAGGATCACAAGCACAACCTGAAGATGAGAAGATATTCACAAAATAGTTGATGATGTGATTTCCTAATCCATTGTCCCTTGTTAACCAAGAACCGCCCCCAGCTTTAAGTTGGGAAATCGAATTGTGTCTCTTCCTAGTAGAAGCCACGGTATGAAAATATTTTGAATTCACATCCCCTCCTTTATGCCAAAAGAGTTTTGCTCGTTGCTTCCTAAAATCCTCCTGTTGGGCCAATAACAGATTGTATTGGTGTTGAGCCTTTTGAAACTCTTCTATGGAGTGTAGTCTCTGCCACCAGGAAAAACCCTCATCTTTTTCTTAGCCTCACTGATTCTGTTATGGAAAGATTTCCTCAATAAATCACCCCATTTAAATAAATCTGAAATACATTATGCATATTACTGGTCCAAAGGCATTTTCTTGGTCATAAAATGTATAGCTGAGATCCATACACCACACGTATATCTTGATTTAGTGGTTCTTGCAAAGAAATCGCTTTAATTTCGTGTCATTATTCTTATTAATAATTAAAATGATTATTATTACTTATTTCTTTGACAACAAAATCTTTGTGTTACTACAAATTAAATAAAAATTGCAGCAAAGCCTGTTAATGAACAAAAGAGTCAAAGTTCAATACTTTTCCACTTAATTTAAATTAGGGATAACTACAAAAATTACCCGAGAGGTTTGGATTATTTACAAAAAAAAAAAAAAACAGATTTTTGAAAAGTACAAAAAAAAAATCCCGCGAGGTTTGATTATATATTATACATTACCCCAAAAATATTTTTGAACACAGTCTTAAATTTGTAAAACATTGCATTACCCTCTTACGTTTAACGGGCGATCAAACATCATGAAGGGAGTTTTTGTAATTTTCAAATATCTTAAACTAAAACCTCATGGGTAGTTGTTATAATTATCCCTTTAGAGTATTAGTGAGGTGATTGATCATAATTTGATTGTGATACGAATCTTTAATTCTCTGATACATAAAATGGAGAATCTGCACCATTTTTGGAATCCCAAAATTCGATGATTCGATTCAGTGACGAGGACCTATTAATCTTTTTTAAAACTCTTGTGTAATAAAATATCATTTGACTTAATATGAATACATATACTATAAACATGTCCAATAGTAGGCGAAACCACACTTCATCGGTGCTTTCTTTTCACTGCCTTATATAGGTCAAAAGGTCCCATTTAGAAATATATAGTAGTATCAGTATGTATTTTACTATATTTAAGTCTATATTATGTATAACTTCATTAAAGTTTAAATTTTCTCCTTTAGAGAAGCTAATTATCCTTCATCATTATAAAAACTAAGAAAATTCCGATGGAAAAATGTTGAAATGTGGCCAATTTCTATTGAATTATCGATTCCAATGACAAAGGCAACATTGGTTAAACGGCCTTCAATGAAAATTCTAATGGTACTTGCAATCGTATTTATCCGTTTAAATATTCAATTGTTGGGAAAAAACTCCAACGATAATTCCAACAAGATATCCGTTGAAATATATATAATCGTTAGGGAAAAAAACTCTAACGTACAGTTATTCTAACCATCATAAATTTGTTTCAAGTCAAGCACATTTAACTATGTAATTTCAATATCATAAGCTCCAGAAAAGATGTATTTAGTGGATATGGATAATACTCTCAAATATTCTAACTTCTATTGAAATTTTCCAAACTGTATTAAAATCTGATTGAATTTTCCAACATCATATTGTAGCGTTAAAATTTTGAAAACTCCAATGGAAATTTTAATGATTTATTCCAATAATTTTGTTTAGTTTACTGTTAGAATTTCTATTTGAATTTTCCAATAGTATGTTCTAGCGATGGAATTTCTGTTAGAATTTTTTAAATTCTAACAGTATTTCCAATGGTTTATTCCAATAGTTTTATTACTGTTGGAATTTTCCAACCATTTGTTATGGTGTTGCCATTGGAATTTTAATTTTCATCATCTAATCTGATTCAGATTTCAATTTCAATTTTCTTGTTCCATCGATCATCCAGATGATGACATGAGTAGATGTATTAAAATAATCAACATTAAATGACACGTGTTATTCAAGGACATAAAGTGGAACAAGAAATCTGGTCCCCATAGATGTAAGCCGGAAAATTATTGGTACTTCAATAGGGAGAGCAACCCTAAACTCCAAAAAAATAGGGTTAATTGAAATACCAAGAAAAATCGAACTAACAACGCAATATTTACAAGTTATTTACAAACCAAATTCTACTTCAAACTAATTAGAACATAAATTAAATGTTTCTTACCATAAATATAAGTTTCTTGGGAAAGAAATAAGAAAACGTGTGATTCAAAGAACAAGTAATCGTGTATTTGACTAAATAATGCACCTGTCAATCCAGGAGGTTTAAGTTGAGACTTTAAGGCTTATTTAACGGGAATTATGCCATTAATTACTTCATGTAGAGAAAAACTACTCCTTCAATCTCAAGCTTTTCAAAAATAAATAAAACAGGTCACTTAGCAAATATGTTAACTGTTTCCGTGTTAAGCTGTGGTCCTTATATTTCTTTATTGTGTTTCCTCCTTTGCTTCAGCCAATAGCATCCTCAGATTTTTAAGTTGGCATTTGACAAACCCTTTAGTTTAATTTAATTTTCTCACAAGTCAAACAAATTAAAAACTGATATTCCCAATTTTGCCATTTACTAATTTTGGCTAGTGAAATTTTCTGGTGATGAGTGTAAAAAGACATTATATGAGACCTATATGTAATTACATTTGTTTTCTAGATCATTGGTTAATTTTCCTAGGGTTTAGGGTTGAGGGTCTTGGCTGATGGTCTATCATTAGTGTTTTCATTGATATTCGGTGCATAATGGGAAAAGGCTATTTGGTGTTTGATAAGGTCCAGAGTGAAACTGTCCAATTAAGGAAAATGACTAATTGGTGTCAAGACGAGTTCGGAGTACTGAGAGCCGTCCCTGAGCATCCGACCTTTAAGAAAAGATAAATTCCTCCCCTTTCTCAACATTTATTTTATGGCCCTGTACATTAATATGGACTATAATTAATTTCTTTCATAATATGCAGATCATTTTCATAAGTAATTAAAAAAAATGGTAATAGATCAAACTGACCACTTATATTTTGTGAAAATAAAAAATAGTCATATGTTTTCAAAAACATATTTTTAGCTATTTTGACTAAAAACTAACGGTCATACCCTTTGTGTATTCTCTGGTGAGGTACTTGGTCATTTTTCAAAAATTGATGTGATACATAACTCAGTACCTCGGTACCCAAAAATGAAAAAAAGAGTAAAGTGGACATGGAGCTCAAAAATGGTTAAAAATATGTTTTTGAAAAACATAGCTAAAAAGCATTTTTTGCTATGGAGAAAAAGGCCAAAAATCCGATTGACTTTTAAAAATCATCGAAACGGAATCAATCTCGTGTTTTAGTGTTAGAAGCGTATACTTTGAGTAATTGTTCGAGTTTGATCTCATATAAGTGCATCTCGTTCGACTTTTCCCTCCCATAGTGTACCCCAAAAAAATCATGTAAATATATAGATATGTTCCTTTTTAATTAAACCAAATTAATTAGAACACACTCCATGCATGCAATATCACACGCAGCCCAAAGGGCCTTAACCTTTACCACCATTTCCGCGTCAACTCTTCAATCTTCTCATCCTATAAACCCCTACCCTTCCCTTCCATCATTTCCCTTAATCACCAACCATCATTCAACCAACAAAAAAAAAATAATTAAAAAAAAAACCCAAGAAAGAAAAAAAGAACAACTAACCACCAAAAAAAGGAAAACATGAGGGTGATCAAACTCATCTTCTCCATCATCGCCATAGCCATGGCCGTAACCCTACTCCTCACCACCCGAAACCCCAACCACTCCGAACCCGGTTCCCAGTACCCCTCGGAACCGGGTTCTCTCTCCAGAAACCCGGCTGTTGCCAGACGCGTCAGCCGGTTTCTCCAGCAGAACAAGGAGAGAAACCCTAGAGCCGCCGATCACTGCCGCAAGGATAACGACGTTTGTAACTACACCCTTGAAGGCGGCTCCAGAAACGCGACTTGTTGTAACAACAAGTGCATGGATTTGTGGTACGACGATAAGAACTGTGGGGCGTGCAAGAAGAAATGCGCTTTTACGGAAACGTGCTGCAGAGGGGAGTGTGTTGTACTTGCCTACGATAAGAGACACTGCGGTTCGTGCAATAACAAGTGCATGAATGGTGGGTACTGTATATACGGTATGTGTGATTACGCATGATGGCCGGGCCGGGCCGGGCCGGGAGGGAAATTTAATCGAAAATCGGTTGGAATTTATAAGGTTTGTTTTTTTTTAAAAAAATATATATATATTATTATTGCCAATAAATAAAGAAAACCGCGTTTGAATTGGTGGTTTTTCTTTTCGTATTTTATAATTCTCAAGGACTTAAGTATACATATAATATATGTTATGTAATGAGACAGGAATAAGAGTGTGTGAAATTAATAAGTTGTTAATTGTTTATTTTTATTAGCCCACACGATTTTTTTGGTTAGTGTTAGTGGATTTGTATAGCTATATTGTTCAATGCATATGAGAATAAATACTATTGATTGATTGTGATGAGGAATTTATTTTGTTGTTATAGTTTTTATGCCTTATATGTTCTATATAGTGTTAATTCCATATATATAAATCATCATTGACGATATTTATTCAGGAGGAATTTAAATATATTAGACCAAATGACATGCAAGATCAGGATTGAAAAAGAAGTAGAAATTTATTATCATTCATATTCTTCATATCTATCACAAGAAATAAACAGGTTATAAATTAGGATGTAGCCTATCGTCTTTCAGAAAAATAAATTTTTCTATAATTTATTTTGGTATATTAATTAATAATCTATATGCATCCTACATTAAGGAATGTTTTTTACTACTATTTTTTAAACCACTTTTTTCGTTACAGCTAATAATTCATGAATATATTATGATCATGATCACTTGATTCGAATTAATCATCACTAGCTTGTAGCTCAAGTGGTATCACTAACCCTTTATAAAGATGTTGACTAGGGTTCGAACCCTGTATCTTTCGGTTTATTTGGAATTTATCTCCTCTCTCCAACCAGTACTCCCAACTAGAGGTGTCAAAAGACCGGGCCGTACCGGCCCGGCCCGAGCCCACCGGGCTTTTTCGAGAAATTGGGCTGGGCCGGGCCAAACAGTACCCCGGGCCACACAATTGGGGAACCAAGCCCGGCCTAAAAACGAAAAATACACTGCAAAAGTCGGGATTTTCGGGCTAGCCCGCCGGGCCGGGCCGATTGGTCCGGGCTTTGAAGCCCGACTTGTTTCGGGCCTTGAAAATTAGAGTCAAGGCCACTAGAAAATCGGGCTGGTTCGGGCCGGCCCGTCGGGCCGGATCGGAATTGGCAGCTCTACTCCCAACTCATTAAAAAAATTGATTCGAATTAATCAATAATGTATATAAAACTTAATTACATATATATGTTGGAAATTAAGTACTGCTGTGCTCATATAAGTTGAAATCTTGCACTCAATCCTTAGACTAATTTTAAATTCTTTTATCGAAATATTTCGCGTTGATTTCTTGAAAAAGAGAAATCAGTGATAGTATATATATATATTTTCCAATTTCTTGTAGTATCTATACAATTTGCTAAAAGTTAGAGGAATGTGGATGATTTTTCATAAATATATAGTCATGAATTAAATCCCAATTACATGAGTTCGCAAACCTAAATACTTGTTAGTTTGTGGTCACTAAAAAACATACATTGATCTTCCACCAAATTGATTGGATTAATATTAGCCATTTATATCAAGAAAGACGTTATTTGATTTGTTTTTATTCTTCTTCCTTTTTTGTGGGGGGTGGGGGTGTCTTTCCTCAATATAAAATCATGATAATATTCTTGACACGGGATTGATAGTGATTATTGGCTATGTGGTTATTTTGCAATGAATTTTCATGATCTTGGCTAAAATAATATCTTAAATATAAAAAAGAAAAAAAAAGCCTTAAGTTAAATCTAAGACTAGGGACCAATTGTAAAGTCAAAGTCTATATAGCTAGCTAGTAGCCTTATAGACTAGGTTAGTCGTTTAATACACAACTTAATTGAATGTACAATTTATAAAAAGAGCTTCAAGTTGATTTGCAAGCAAAGTGGAGCCATGATTATTGATTATTTAATTTAGTTCCCTCTAAAAATAAATTGCTTCACAATTACAATAAGAATATGGCCTTCTTGTTGACGTTCACATCAGGGTTAAGGCCCATATCATATGATATCACCACCAAAAATGGACCTTTACGTGTTATGGGTGTTATCACCACATGAAATAAAACGTAAATTAGTTGTGTAATTTAACTATTGATTTATTTAAGTAAAATGTTGGCGATATCATTCTGAATTTATAGTTTAATGACTCGCATATTTATTTGGAAAAACTAGTCCAATGGGTAAAACATGATATTTCCTTTTTTGGGGTGGTAGTAAATGTTGTTCCCTTTGAAGAAAAACACCCAACATGATTAGACGGCTCGCGCTTCTCAATTGCATGACTTGAGGGCAATGTTTTTAAATGAATAATTGGTCAATAGACCGCTGGTTAAACAAGTTAAAACCACTATTCTAAAAATCATCGTCTAGTTCCGATTAGTCCCCGCATAGGCGCTAGACCTTCTTTGTCCGCTTACGTTATTTTTTCGATTTATAAGCCCTACTTGACCCCGCCCACGTCCCGCCTTTCCCGCCTGTGCTCCGCAGGCGCTGACGCCCCAATTTGTACTCGACGAAGACTAGCACCTAGCACTTTTTAGAACACTGGTTAAAACTTAAGCCATTGTTAAAAAATCAGTTCACTCGTATATACTTATATATGTGTGTGTGTGTGTGCACGCATATTACAAGTATAAATATAAAAAAAAACAAATAAAAGCTAAATTAAAAAATTAAATACCCAAATAAGTATGTAAATCGAATATATGAAAAAATTATATGCACATTTACTAAACATAAATTTTTTCAATTTTTGAAATAAAACAAAAAAAATTATTTACTGAAAGAACTTTGAAAAAATTTCCTTCCAAGTTAATAGGATCATCTGTTTCCGAATTTGACCAGGTGGCAATGGTTTTTTAGCACCCAATTTTATTACAAAATCAGACCAGTCACATGACCCTTTCGCGGTTAACCCGGTCGAACCGGTCGGTCCAGTCTGGTTTAAACATTATTGCTTGAGGGTACAAATGTTTCTAATGACCCCTATTTCAATGGGATAATTGCAACGTATTGAACATTAGTTGATTAATAAATATTCTTCAATTGGAACAAATAGTCTAATAGGTGTAACAACTAACATTATTGAAGTTAGAAATGGAAATGGGGTGGATTTGTGGCGGGTTCCATCAAAGTTTGTAAGGACCTCAACTTTGATACCATAGGTTAAAGTCTTCTTTTTTTCCAACGATAAGAATATATATTCCACCTAAATCATCAAGAACACAAACATTGTCAACTAACAACAATCCATCCCGAACCGCAATTGGATCCGAGAATGGAATAGGGTGAAGCCATTCCCGATTAATTTCACCTCAATAGCAAAATAAGCTAATCTATAACGGATTCAAAAGTAATACAACTTCTAGAAGAAAAACTACGAAATTGAGATTACGTTTACAAATGTAAAAATGTCATCCACAATAATCTTGTGTCAAGATCAAAATCTGTCTCCTTGTTCGGTTTAATGTTAAGATTTCG
Source organism: Rehmannia glutinosa (assembly GCA_016081115.2). Classification (NCBI taxonomy): domain Eukaryota; kingdom Viridiplantae; phylum Streptophyta; class Magnoliopsida; order Lamiales; family Orobanchaceae; genus Rehmannia; species Rehmannia glutinosa. Next base: position 569,494 of record JABTTQ020001908.1, read on the forward strand.
ATCCTTAATCAGACTTCCAAACAATTCCAACCCCAAACCCGAGCTTGAATCGAGCCTCCCGGACAACTAACAATGATGCTCCCACCGGATTTGAAATACAATCCCTATAGTTACACCAAGCTAGCAAAATCTTCTTCTCTTTGCTCAAGACAATTCCTCCAAACCCCGTCAATCCACTCTTAGAAATTCTAAAGACCGACCATAATCAAATTATGTCCGACCTCGATTCTCTTATGCGGTGGGGAAGGAGTATCCCTATTAGGAGGCTTAGGAAGAATGGTTATTGCATGTTTAGCCAGACCGGCCACACTCCTTAAATTCCATCCACTCATTCCAGGCAAGGTCCCCAACTTCTTTCTCCCCTATTCTCGCCTTCTTTTTTTTTGAAAGGGAAATGAAATTATATTAAGAGTGCTGGAAAAGGTCCAGCGCCGATTGAGACAAAAAGTCCGGGGGGTGGAACCATGAATTTGTTGTACAGAGGGTGTGTTTTGCAAAGTGCGCAAATTCGTGGGCCATAATGTTTTCCAATCTAGGAATCCAAAATAAGCCAACATGGGGGTAACAATCCAAGAGATTAACAACATCCAACATCATAGAAGCACAATCCGGGGGGGAATCAGAAACGCCTTTCGCAGCAGAGATAAGAAACATGGAATCGCCAAGGAAAGACGCATTTGTGAGAGGTAAAGATGAAGCCAGCGATATTGCCTCTCTAAACGCAAGGGCTTCAGCAATGATGGGGTTGGTAATGCCATGGAAGCTCTTGGAGAAGCCCCGTATAAAATTTCCATTTTCATCAAGGACACATACACCAATGCCTGCAGCCTGATTTTGATTCGAAATAGCCCCGTCAAAAAATATGTGTGAGCCCGGGGGGGTCTTTCAGTCAACTCTGTTACAGTAAGCACATGTGACGGTCTTTCAGGCCAAAACTTGGATGTTCGGTACGTCAAGAGCATGTGTTTAGTGGAAGTAACAATAGCATGAGGCGAGAATGGTTGATTTTCGAAATATTTTAAATTCAGCCCATACCAAATAGAGGAGCAGAGGGTGAGGACAATAGCAGCCACATGTTCAGGGGAGTTGAGCAATATTTCCCTTGCCCAAAGGACGCCGCAAGGCTGTTGGAAAGTAGAAACCAACTCCAAAAGACCAGCAAGAAACCAAACCTGGGAGACAACAGAGCAAAGGAAGAAGGTGTGAGCCATGTCCACTACTGGTTGTTCACATAACGGACAGCTGACTCGGTGGGAAAGATGTCTCCTCTCCAAGTTTTCGGGGCAAGGAAGCGTGTATGACAGCAGACGCCAAGCAAAATGGAGAATGCGAGTTGGTAGTTGGATTTGCCACAACGATTTCCAAAAGGGAGAGGCTGTTGCGCTGGAAGAGACCGTAGGGCCGCTGATAGAAAAATCCGCTGGATTATCGAGCACGACTTTGTAGGCTGAACGAACCGAACATTTTTTATTCTTGCTTGGATACCAGCACCAGGTGTCCCGCTGGTCAGTGGCGCTGAGAGGAATGGAGATTATAGCTCGGGCTTTATCAGCAGGGAAAATGTCGCGAATGAGTTCGAAATTACACCAGTTTGTTTGAGGGTCGATAAGCTCCGATACTTTGCTGTCACAAGAAAATCCGTCAGGGGAAGAAGGTGATAAGAGGAACGGGGGATTAGGCAGCCATTTATCCCCCCAAATCTTCGTGTCCCTGCCCGAAAAAATTCTTTGGTAACAGCCATGATTGAGAACTCGCCGACCATCTAAAATACTTCTCCACGTCCATGAGGGTCGATGACCAATACGGGCATCGAGGAAAGTGCACTCTTCGAAATATTTGGCTTTTAGAACTCGGGCAAGAAGCGAACTTGGATTAGAAAGGATGCGCCAATCTTGTTTGGATAGGAGGGCGAGATTAAAGGCTTGAAAAGACTGGAATTCGAGGCCGTCTAGAGATTTGCGACACGCCAAGGAGTTCCAAGAGGACCAATGAATCTTCCGATCGGCCTGAGTACTACCCCACCAAAAAGCAGTGATCATAGATTGAATGTCAAGAAGCACGCTATTAGGGAACTTGAAGCAACTCATGGCATACGTGGGTATCGCCTGAAGCACTGATTTGATAAGTATTTCTTTGCCCGCTTTTGAAAAGTGACTTGTCGACCAACCTTGAATACGTTGCCAGATTTTATCCTTTATAAACCCGGATATCTCTTTCTTATTCCTGCCGATAACACTAGGAAGTCCCAAATATTTTCCGTGGGAGTCCACTTCTTGAAGGCCCATAATGCCCAAAATTTGATTTTTTGTATTTTGGCCCACATCTTTGCTAAAGAGAATTCCCGACTTTTCAAGATTCACCAATTGGCCAGAGACTCTCTCAAAAAGCTTGATAGCAAATCGAAGATGTCTCGCTTCATCAAACGTAGCTTGTCCAAATAATAAAGTATCATCTACAAAGAACAAATGAGAGATACGGGGGGCTGTTCGGCTGATAGCGATGCCATGGATTTTTTGACAGATCTGTAAGTCCTGCAAAATACACAAAAAGATTTCCGAGCAAATGATAAAAATATATGGGGATAAAGGGTCTCCTTGTCGAACCCCTCACTCAGGAATAAGATGGCCAAATTCTGTACCATTAAGAAGAAAGGAAAATGAAGCAGTGGAAACGCAAGACAAAACCAAATCCGTAAAAATAGAATTAAAGCCAAGAGTAAGCATAGTTTTACAGATAAAGACCCATTCAATCCTGTCAAAAGCTTTACTCATATCTAATTTGTTAGACATAAGACCAATATTAGTAGGGGTTTTAATACGCAAAAAATGGTGGATTTCGTGAGCGAGGAGAATGTTATCTGTGATGAGCCGACCGGGGACAAAGACAGATTGGGACTCGGAGATTATATCAGGGAGAACAAACTTGATCCTATTGGCAAGGACTTTCGAGGCAATTTTATAGATAAAATTATAGAGACTAATAGGCCGAAAGTGGGAGACAAGGTCCGGGGATTTAATTTTAGGGATGAGCACAATATGGGTGAAATTAATATCTTTATTAAACGTACGATTATTCAGAAAATTCAGAATGTATTTGACCACATCTGTACCAATTAAATGCCAAAATTTCTGAAAAAATACTGGGTGCATACCATCAGGTCCCGAGGATTTGAAAAGGTGCATGTGTTTAAGAGCTTTGATGATTTCCCCTTCCGTGAAAGTCTCCGTAAGGAACTGACTTTTGGCGCTAGAAATTCTCGGGTTCAGCCTGCCAAGAGCCTTGGAAATATCATCCAAAGACGGAGAGGACGATGCAAAAATACTACCAAAGTGATCGAGAATGAGCTGCTCAATTTTATCTGGTTTAACCTGGAGCTGACCCAAGTGATCTTTCAGGCCAGAAATGTGATTAACTTGTTTCCGCTTGCTGGCTTTATTATCGAAGAAGCGTGTGTTGCGATCGCCTTCCCTATACCAATGAACTTTGGCCCGTTGCTTCCATTTGATATCAAGGAGATCAAGGTACAACTCCAATTTATTTTGGAGAGCAGATATCTCATGTTTGGATGTATCCGAAATGCGACCTGCTCGAAGATAGGATAGCTTGTGTTTTATTTCCGAAATATCATTTTCCAAATTGTCTTTGTAGTGTCTGCCCCAATTTAACAAGCCAATCGAGCAATTTTTGATGTTGTCAAGGACAGAGTGTTCATGAAAGTTCCATGAGTTTTTAATCACGTCCTCGCAATTTGGGGCCCTAATCCAGAGCGCTTAGAATCTGAAAGGTCGTTGCTTCCTTGGTCTTTGGGAGGATGGGTCAAGATTCCGAATTTGGATATGGATGATGGTGTGGTCGGAGAAGAAAGAAGGATAATGATTAACTTTAGACCAAGGAAATAAGTCTCTCCACTGAGAATTAGAGACCGCCCTGTCCAATCTCGCGCATTGAGTGTAGGTGCTGACGGCGAGGCGACTCCAAGTATATTTTGGACCATCAAATCCCATGTCAAACAACCTTAAAAAAGATAGCAAATCTCGGAACAGATCAATTTGCCAATCAACCCGTAAATTGGAGCTTTGGAATTTGTCTTGCGTGAGTACTTCATTAAAATCGCCGCCCATTAACCACGGGGTATTATCTGGCGGACCCAAGTTTTTTAGGTGGTTCCAGTCTTGTCGTCGTAATGAAACATTTGGTTCCCCATAAACGCCAATAAAACGGAACGAGTGCCCTAAAATATCTGTATCAACATCAATAAACCGGTCGGAATAACCCCGGAGAGAGACCAAAACATCTTTGCGCCACAATAGATCTAGACCACCAGAACGACCACGAGCGCCAACCGCAAAGCCAAAGAGATTAAACATATTTTTTTATCTTGTCAACAACTGGGCCAATGCATTTCGTTTCGCTTAAGAACACCAATTGGGGATCTTTGCTACGTATAAACTCACGTAGCTCTTGAATTGTCCGAGGGTTCCCAAGCCCTCGGCAATTCCAACATAGAATACTCATTGTGTTCGGCGGGATTGTTCTTTGCCAATCGCTGTCGTTGGTAGCTGGGAAGAGGAGGAAACTTTGCTTTTTTTTTCCAATCGATATAGTAGGGGGGTCATGCATGGGTTCAAGTAGGGAGAAACTGCTCGGAAGTTTTCTTTTGGAGGATGAACGGCTTTTCGGGGGGAAGAATGGGCTGTATCAATTTTTCGTTTAACAGAGATAAATTTTCTTGCAAGTTTACGAGTCGGGGTATCAAGTTCCATGTTGACATCAACAAGGAAAGGGCTAGATGGAGTGAGAGAGGGAGCGTTCGAGTTAGTGAGGGGGTGCTTGGGAGTGAGGGGACTTTTTTGGGCTGGGGGCGGTGAGATAGAGGGTGCAGCAGCGGTATGTACAGGATTGGGTGATATGAGGCTGGTTGGGGAGATAATATGCGAGGTGGGAGGTTCGTTAAAATTGGTCAGGGGGGGTTGTAAGCTCAATTGTTTATCGAGGGTAGAGTGTGAAAAAGGAGGGGATTCAGAATTGGATGGAATAGCTTCGATATGATTAGAATAGGGACGGGCAATATTGGGATTAGTTGTAGAGCTGGGATTTTGAGTGGGGGGGCAGGCATAGGGTTGTGATTATCTTGAGGAGGTGGTTGATGATTATGGTTGTGGGGTTGAGAGTTATGTTGTGGGGAGTTGGGATAGGTGTTTTTGTAAGATTTGGGGCCGAAAAAAGGGTTGTCGGGAAATGAGGCACGAATCCAAGGGCCGAACATATTTTTCGGGGAGACATGAGATGTGGACAAAATACGGGAGTCGTATTCTTTATCATTGTGACCAATGACGCCACAGTGATAGCAAAAGCTGGGGAGTCGTTCGTATTTTATTGGGAGGGTATAGTCGACACCACGGAGAGAGGTTTTGATAACACGTCGCAAAAGTTTAGAAAGGTTGACATCAGTATGGATACGGATAAAACGGTCGATGGAAGAGCCATCCGAATCAACATCAACAGAAATAAATTTTCCGATAACATTGCCGGCTATTTTCGTAAAGGATCGATTCATCAAGCCCAAAGGGATATCGTGAATTTGTGCCCAGAACGGGCATGAGGACACTTCGAGTTTGGAGCCAATCTGGAGTACGGAGGGTTCCAGAAGAGCAAGTAGCGACTTGTCGAATAACCATGGTGAACCGTTCAAAACTTTCTTGAGGTCAATCAGATTGTGGAATTGAAAGAGTACAGTATTGTCGCCTAAGGGTTTGCAAATGAGGCCGTGTTTAGGGTTCCAAAGGCGCTTGAACATGGACGAGATAGAATCAAAATTTATAGTCCGAGGGGCCATAACTCGACCAACAAGACTTAGTGATGCGTTGATATCGGATGTAAGGATTGAGTCTGCAGGGATCTGAATATGTTCTTCTTCGCTGAGAGTGAGATTGGCATATAGGGATGAGAGATCGTCTTGAATTGGTATTTCCAGAATTTGGCTGGTTGGATCCGTTCAAGTCTGCGTTATTATCAGCCATAGGAGACAAACCCGGGGAAGAAATCTACAAAGGAAACAAACACACGTCAAAACAGGGGAAGAAAAAAGAAGAAGAAAAAAAAAACAGGGAGGAAAGGTTGAGCAAGGAGAAGAATGAGAGATTAAACAGGATCTTTCATGGTAAAACCATGAAAGACCAGACGGATGGGACAAGGCGCCGCTAAGGAGCTCTAGAGAGAGTTCCTAGGACGAAAAGTTTTTTCCAAATAAATTGCAGCAAAGATTTGAAATTTTCCAAATAAGTTGAGCTCTGCTACATTTCAAAAACAAGTGAACTATAGATTATTCCCTATCCCCACAGAAACGGCAAATGGGATCCATAAAGACACCTTTAGTCTTAAGCCTATCACTAGTAGCAATTAAATCATGCCAACATTTCCAAATAAAGTATTTTACTTTACCTTTAACATTCAGCTTCCACGTCTTCCTCCAAACATCTCTGTCATTCAAACTCTTGTCACTTGTTTCGTGGTTGTTTTTCATCAAAATCATCTTGTCCATGGCAGCTTTGTAAGTAATTTTAACAGAAAAGTGACCCTTGGTTTCATGGTGCCCAACCAGCAAATCGTTCTTCCCGGTTAGACTAGTTGGAGTTTTGATGATAACATTTGCATCAGCAACACAAAAAGTTTTACAAACCAAAGGAATATTCCATTTAATGCCATCCTCCACCATAAGCTCTCTCACCCAGACCAAGTCAATCCCCAACTCTGAATTTTTCCAAGGTTTAAAATCAGAGTGATTTATAAGCCAAGGAGAATCCCACATTTAGCATACACAAAAGTCAAATAAATAGGATGAGGCAACAAAGCAGATGTCAACCTACAATGTAATAGTTGTGCATGATCAACAAGAATGTGAAAATGTAAATGAGCAGCAGACATAATCCAGATATGATTAGAACAATTAGATAAGCCATCATCAAAGCCAAATCTACGACAATAGAAACTAAACTCAGGCAAAGTCATAGGTTCTAAAAGCGCAACAAAAGGCAATTTATGACGAGAAATTAACGCATGCAAATGACGTTGGCTACCCGGATTAGCGATACCCCTCACATTCCACGTTAAGAATTTAATCGACATAATTAACAATTAGAATGAGAAGAGGATTTAGAAACACCTGATCGATTTGGAAGTCGTTGCCCGCCTCCTCCCTTGTTGAGGAAATTATGAACCAATTTGCCCGATTTTGTGCTCTTTTTCGCTGACTTCGGAAATTTACCGAGCGCAATTTTTTTTTACTGTTATAACCGGTGATGATTGCAACGAAATCGGGACCGAAGAAACCAACTTTGTATTTTTGTTAGGGAGCCTCTTAATTGTTTCATCTTCAGCGATGGCTTCAGTTAAAAATTTTGGTGGGCTAACGGGCACGCGGGCTAGCAAGATAGAACCACTGGGAGAATCCAAACAAATTTTTTCCGGATCAATAACTTGGAGATCATCTAATTGGGCCGAAAAGTTATCCAATGAACAGGCCTCATAAATACGCGAGTGGGCCTCAGAGCTAGTGTGGAACGTGTTGTGATGATGATGGGCTAAAGTTCCATGCGGTGATGTGTCAAGAGCTGAAGGCTGGTCAACGGAAGTCTCATGATGAAGGGCGGACGTCGAAATAGCAGCGGAGGATAAATCATGGCCTTGGTTAAGGAGACATATAGGCCCAACAGATGAAGGGAACACCTGGGCTGCATCATGTTGCAAATGGGCCGACTGGGAGTGCTGGGCGGGTTCATTAGAGGGGGCGGATGGGCTGGAAAGTACTTGGGCCTCAACAAGGCACCATTTTTGGGCCAACGACGCACGCAACCCATCATCCGCCTGGGGGCGAAGCGGCGGTGAAGGGGAATTGGTGTGGTGGGACCAAGTTAAAGTTGTGTGCTGAAATATTCAAGGGGGGTAAAAAATCATCTGGGCCCACAGGGTTGGTGACCGTTGTGCATGGGAGGGTGTATGGACCATGCTTATTGTTTTTGACAAGAAGCAAAGTTTGTTGGGCATCTTTCACCTTTATTGCATGGAAAGGTGTTGAGGTGGGGTCATGCAAATACCATTTAGTATCAAGTTGGTCAACAAAGCCCTCCAAAGGTGGTACAAAATTCGAAGTAGCAGGGGGAATTTTATCAGAAAAAACACCTGGACCCACATGGCTTGTGGCCGCTGCGCATGCGAAGGGAGGGCTTGGATAATTAATATTGGTTGTGCCAAGAGCCAAAGTGTGTTGGCCATCATTAAGCTTTATTGCATGAAAATATATAGACGTGGGCCCCTGCAAATTTCCATTAGTAGCAATTTGGCCAATGAAACCCTCAAAAGGTATGGTAGATTTCGAAAAAGCAGGGGATATATTTTCAGAAAATGCGCCACCCTTTTCTCCATGAGTCACGCCTGCTGCCAAGTCCGTCGAATTGTGACCATGCGTATATTTATTCTTCTCAAAAGAAGATAAAGATGGAATAGAATTATCATTTGCCATACTTTCATCCTTCCTGCCATTCGAATTTTTAGCAACTGCCTCGTCCTTTGATATATCATTTTCCAGAGTTGCAGTGTCATCTTGAGCGTCCAATTTTAAATCAATAACCTCATCTCGACCCTTGATTAATTGTGGCAATTCATCCAACGGCTCAAATACTCCATTTTGTAACATGGAAAATCGATTAGTGCCAGAGCCTTCCTTATTTGAATGACTACCCTCAAAATATGTGTGCTTCGACAGTTTAGCGAGATTCAAAAATTCCTTAGAAACTAACCCCGTTTCTCTTGGCCCTTTTTTATTCACCATAATCCATGCCTGTTTTTTTGTAGCAGCCTGATTAATCCCTGTATTCAAAATAGTATTTTCTGTATTTAAAAACTTGTAGTTATCCATTGTACCCCTTAACTTCTCAATATTTCCATTACGCCCCTTCGCGGCTTGACCATCAGGAGCAGCTTTTGGGGTGGGACGCCTAACCGGTGGTGGTGGTCGAGCTTTATTACCGTTCATATAACAACCCTCAATAGTATGTCCAATATGTTTGCAATGCATACAGTAATCTGGAATCCGTTCATACACAATCTTTTGAACGTTCGTTGTGCCATCGAACTCAAGAATAACCTCTTCAATTATTTCTTTCAATAAATCCAATTCAACACAAATTCGTGCCATTGATAATCGAGTTCGAGATGATGTCGGGGAGTCCACTTGAAGAGGTGTACCTATGATTTTGCTGATAGCAAATAAAGCATTATGATCGAAAAAATGTATAGGCAATACTGGTGTTCTATTGCTTCTGCTAAAAAAAAAGATTTTTGGCAAGAAAGACTTCAGCTTTCTACTTATTTACTTTGGTGGTTGTGGAAAACTAGAAATAGTTGGATTTTTGAAGGTATCTTGATTTCTCCTAAAGATGCTGTTGCAGGTGCCTTGTCTGAATGGATTGAATTTGGAGAAGGCTGTCAATTACATCTTTAGCCTTTGCCTTCTTGTTGTTCTTTGATATATCTTTGTTGTGGTGAAGAAGGATTATACTAGGGACTTTATGTTCAGTGGTTACCCCCTCTTGCTTTTTCTCAAGCTTGGTTGATTGGAGCTCTGCCCGGGTGTTTTTTGTCTTATGATGGCTTTAGATATTCATTGAACTATTGGCCTGTAATATCTATATTCATCATACTCTTATGTTTTATGCCCGGTACTCCGTATTTTTTGGGGCCTTGTCGGCCTGTTTATGTTGTCATTTTTCTGGCCATCTGGTAGATGGTGTTTGCTCTCCCAGTTCTAATGTTTTACTTGGGAGTTGATTTGTAGCCAGTGGGCTAGGTGTAATTCTTGATACTGGTATTAGTAATATATTCTTACCGTTTGGAAAAAAAAAAAAGGTGACAACCACGCTAGCAGTTCAGGCGTTTTTTCTTGAATGTCCCTCCCAAAATTGTCCTAAATGTGATTATTTCTTCAAATTAAAATCCCAAATTGTAAATTTGAAGAAAATAAATCCCTATAATGCCATCACCCCAAAGTTACATGATCAATTTTGCAACTAACCCTAAAACAATTATCATAAAATAGCTATATAAAATAATTATCATAAAATAAGTACTTCCATTTCAACGAAAAAAAGAAAAAAGAATAAAAATTTGGCAAGAAGGACCTTCCAAAATGTATATCATTTACAATACAGGGAAGATTACATTTACCTTGCAGTAAAAAAAAAGTGACCATAACCAATCAGAGTCCGCTTCTGCAGGTGCCTCCTTTTTTTACGCTGCTTAAAGATTTGGAAGCAACAAAAAATTTCCAATCTTTTTCTACAAGAAAAAAACAGGGAGCAAATGACAGTAAAGAAAAGAATGAGCCCGTAATATAATAATTTCACATTTACAAAACACTCTTTTTTTTTGGTACTGCTTTCCCTTTCATTACCCTTTCTCTCTCTAAATCGCTATCTACATTTAAATCGCATATTTATTGTGTTGTTTTCTTGAATTTTTTTGCTGGGTTGATAATCTGATATCATAACCCATCTGGGTTTTAATTCTTGGCATTTTTGTTTATGTGAAAAAGAACTATTTCCCCCCCAATATATATTAACCCTTTCTATCTCCAGTTGGGTTTGCGTATATCAGATTTAGTATTATGTTGGGTTATCTTATCTCAACGCATGCAAGCTAATTTATAGCTTAAAAATGGAGAAATCGTGAAAAATGTACGATTTTCGGGGGAATTGTTCATTAACTTGGGTATATTTTGGTATTTTCTCAATGGGTGGTTTTTCGTTTTTTATTCCTTTTTCTATCCTGAAGGGCAAATCTTGAATCATGTCCAAGAATTCAAAAGGGTAATGTTATACCTTACTCACACTTCTTATTGAATGATTTTTTTTAATAAATAAATAATAGTTTTGTTGTGTTAGAATGTCAAAAATGGGGCTCCGTACTTACAAATCCCTGTTCTGTTGGTTCTTGATGACATCAATATTGTTCATGTTATCTTGGTTTTTAGTGCTGAGATCAACTGGGCTGTCTCATTCTGTTGATTTTGGTATATTACCAAACTCCAAGCTTCTAGGAATTCTAGAAAATGAGAATCTTGATAAAGCCAGAGTAAACTGGAATAAGGATTCAAGAAAATGTGATTCGAATAAGAAACCAATTCTCAAGGTTTATATGTATGACTTGCCCTCAGAGTTTCATTTTGATCTATTGGGCTGGAAAAGTGTTGGCAAGAAAAATGTATGGCCCGATATTCGTGCAGAGGTGCCCGAATACCCGGGTGGGTTAAATTTGCAGCATAGCATAGAATATTGGCTTACTTTAGATCTCTTGAACTCACAATTCACCGAAAATTTGAATTTTCGTAGTGCTATGAGAGTAAATAATTCTAGTGAAGCAGATGTTGTCTTTGTTCCATTTTTTTCGTCCATAAGCTATAACCGGGGCTCGAAGGTGAAGCCTGGCCAGAAAAGGAGTACCAATGTTATATTACAGGAGAAATTGGTTAATTTTTTGACAGCCCGGGAAGAATGGAAGAGGTCCGGTGGAAAAGATCATATAATTGTAGCTCATCATCCAAATAGTCTATTAGATGCGAGGATGAAGCTTTGGCCTGCAATGTTTATTCTGTCGGATTTCGGAAGGTATCCTCCAACCATTGCAAATGTTGAGAAAGATGTGATTGCACCTTACAGGCATGTCATTAGGAGTTATGTGAATGACTCGTCTGATTTTGATAGTCGCCAAACGCTGCTCTATTTTCAGGGTGCTATATATAGAAAAGATGTAAGTTGTCTTTGTGTCTCAAACGTATTTGTTCTTTTTTTTCTGTTGTACTTCTACTATAACAAATATAAATTCTTTGGTTTCTCTGGTGATGATTGTTGAATTCGATACAGTGCTTTGAGTGTTCTACCTGCTTTATATCTGGAACTAGGAAAGTTAGTTATGGACTGAAAAGTTAACTTGGCTCTATTGCCTCCCTCTGAATCGATTCATCCTTGATCTTTGAGTGGCCACATGCTAGTGATGTGATTTAAAGAATAGATGGTTTCAAAAATTTGTCGATAAAGACTAGAATTTGTTATTAATCAGTCGTGTTCATTTCTATAATTTATTTGTATGGCCATATAAATATATGTGTGCATAACGAACAATGTACCGGAAAATTGGAATTGCCTGATGATATTCTTGGTGAACAGATACGGAAATACAAAGCAGAAGCCCATTATCCATTTGCTAGTTATTTATCTTTAATCGAAATACTAGTGGAGAAAGTTTGGAATACTTGAGACTTGTATTTTTGACCTGGACAGAACAATAGTTCGTCCTGCAAAGCCAAAAGACATCTATAGTCTAGATGGCTCGCTTGGCATACTGTTTCCATTTATGGGGAATGCAAGGCCTACATAGTGGTTTAAAAGTAGAGCTTAGATGAATATATTAACTATTCAGATACCAAATGGAAACATAGACTATAAAGTGTCTTGGCCACTTTCTTAGCATCTCTGATTCATGTGCATGCTCATTCAATTCTTCTCAAATTTATGTGGTTTAGAGATGTTAAATTTGGTACTTAGCTTACTCTTTTTCACTCTGCTTTACCCAATAGGTTCACCCTTTTTGCCTCGTAGTTGTCTTTATTTATTGTGGGGTGGTGAGATTCTCAGTTTTCAATGTCTTTATTTAATGTTACCACCAGCATGTAGCACAAGTGGTATTGCGCTCCCTTTGTAGGGGTGTTGACCAAGGTTCGGTTATCTTTCAATTTCCTTGAAATTTATTCCCTCCCCTTCAACCACTACTCCCAACTTATTAAAAAAAATGTCTTTATTTAATGTTTTCTCTTTTCTATCATCTGTTGGTAATCATGTGTAATTAGTGTGACTTCCCAAAGAAATACACACACACACACACATATTATGGTGGAGACATCCTGTGTATAAGCTTGTATAAAGACATCTTATGTTGCTTTTATGCTTCATAGCTTTATATCCAGATAAACATTTGAATTAATTTTGTTCAGAAAGCTCTTTTTCCATCTCAAAGCTCTAAAGTTCTCTTGTTTGTTGGCTAGTTTTTATATTTTTTTTGGTAATATTTCCTGCCTAGTATGCATAAACTGTGCTCGAGAATTCCAGACTTATCTTCTGTATGATGATTTTATTTTTCAAATCAACTGGGCCATTGTCCTCTCAGGAATTTTATTCTTGGACGTGCCAATCACTACATTGGTTTTCCGACAAATTTCTTTCCCTGAAAGACTTGAAAATTCAACCGAGTCATTAGTCATTTTAAACTTGTGATATGAACAGCCTGAATGGATTGGATGACATGAGAGCACGATGATAACGTCATTGTTGTGATTATAGATTCCAGTAATTTTAGCGTTTCCGCCAATATATATATGTATATATTATATGTTTATGTTGTATGCTGTATGCTGTTTGCCCATGAAGTGGAAGTCAACGTATGCTATTACAATTTAGGGTTAATTACAAAAAATGCCCTTGAGGTTTAGTCTCATTATCAAACAAACAACTATCTTTCAAAACTACAAGTACCCTTTGATATTTGTTTCTGTTTTACAAACTACACCTCAGTAGGGGGGTATTTGTTAAGAAAAATACAAATCTCAAAGGGTTTAGTTTGACAGTATTTAATTTTTCTGTAATTGTGCAAAACCTCAATGGTAGGTTTTGTAATTATCCCTAATTTATTGTACCTATGAAATTGAGGTTCAAAAGAAAAAGGAGGGCCGGTTTAATCAGTCTTTTTTTTTTTTTTTTTATCAGTCTTGTAACTCTTTCTTGGTTTCTCTTCGCAGGGCGGAATAATTCGACAAGAACTATATTACATGCTAAAAAACGAAACGGACGTGCACTTCTCTTTCGGAAATTTCCAGAAGGACGGCGCCAAACAAGCTTCCAAGGGTATGCAGTCATCCAAATTTTGCCTCAACATAGCTGGAGACACACCTTCATCAAATCGCCTTTTCGATGCTATAGCCAGCCATTGTGTACCCGTCATTATTAGTGACGAAATCGAGCTTCCTTACGAAGACGTTCTTGACTATTCCGAGTTCTGCATATTCGTCCGTACATCAGATGCTGTCAAAGATAACTTTCTCTTAAACCTTATCAGGAATATTGGCAAAGAAGAATGGACCAGAATGTGGAGAAGGCTAAAAGAAATTGAGCACTTCTATGAGTTTCAATATCCGTCACAAGAGAACGATGCTGTTCAGATGATTTGGCAGGCTATTTCTCGGAAAGTTTTTGCTGTTAAAAGGGAAATTCATAGAGTTAGACGTTTTTCTCGAACAAGCTTTCCTAGAGAACGAGCTCTTAGGTCAGTTTCTGTGCCGAGAAATTTTGTTGATAGCTCGTTCGAACCTTAAAATTTCCGGATTGGAGACACGAGCTTTTTTTTCCTTTGAAGGAAGCTCCATATGATCAATGCAAGTTTTATGGAGATGCAATGATTATGATGAAGAGAAATGGAGAAATGGAAGTTTGGGTTTGAAAGATTTTGTTATCTGAACAGACTTTAGTTGATTATCAATTTGTTCATTCATTTTAGCCATTTTGAGCTGCTCAGTTTTGTTGGCTTTCACCTCAGTTTTTTCTGTAGTTTTAGTGTTTTAGATGTATTTTAGTTGGGTTGAAAACTATAAGCTGTATATTACACTGTATACCTTCAATCATCTTATTTCACCTTTTAGCTTGAAATTGTCAGTGGCACAATTTACTTCATCTTTTGGATATACTCAGGCAAAGTTTCATCTTTTAGTGATATAAATCCCATAATAAGAACTATTTACTATACTACCTGGCTTTACAGGCTATAAAGTTGACATTTTACTTAAAATTTAACTTGTCAAAAAGCCAAGAGTTACAAGTATTCTGCTCATAATACATTTGAGTTTGAGATAACACAATTAACCTAAATTGATTAATATTGCTACTTTTGAGCTTCTTGTATACCCAGAAAAGCCCAAAAAAAGAAAAATATGTGCTTTTTTTCTGATGAAAAATGCCTCTGAGCAATTCATGTTTTCTACAATAGAGATATATATCTGGGATTTGTTTGTTTGGGCATAATAGAAGGGATATCAGTTATTTTTCTAATATTTCACTCTTATTATATTATTTGGTTCACACATCTATGGCCCTGGAAATAAGCATGACCCGGTTCTTTATCCTTCTCATTGAGGTAAAGTATCCCACCCCCTAGGTGGGATGAAGAATACATCCCAATATCCTGCTATTACAAATTACCTACATACCCCCACTTACAGCTGTCCTTGTAGTTGTGTAGGGTAATATAGGAATATGAATTATAATTTAAGGGCAATAAGGTAATTCAATACTTATTGGGCTATTACTATCTCTTTTGAACCAAATAATTTAACAGACAATCCTTACAATCCAACAACCCAATCACTCAAACAAACACATTATTGGACCTTAATAAATCCATGAGAAAAGACCAATAAAGCTGGTGGGAAATAATCAAACTCAATCCTATTGTTGAAACAAACGAAGCCCTGGCATAAAGGATAATAACTAAAATATTACAATTCAGTTGCCAACCAAGTGTAAATATAAATATATCAAACTGAATTCAATGAAAGAACAAGTATTCAGTTCAAGAATCCTATGCACTACAATATATATTTACCTATAAATATAACGTGTCACGTTATAAGAATAAATTGGGCATAGTATGCCACTTTAAAGGTAAATATCGTCATCAAAATGTACCTATATATATTTGCATATAATTATCTTGCAGACACTCTCACCATACTGGGAATTCAAATAAAATAATAATGTACAAGATAATTATATGTGCCTGAAACTTCTAGAAATCCTCATCAAAATGGTTATAACTATCGTCATAATCAAACTCTTCTACATTCTCAGGGTAGGTATCTTCAGTGTACTCTATTTCAGGATCTTCTTTGCTATTATTGTTCAGGTAGTCGTCATCGCGATCGGACTCTGGCTCCGTTCGGCTTTTCTTGGTGATCACTGGGTCTTCCTGCTCCTAAAACAAGAGAACAAAGATAGGGGTTACAATTTTAAGATAAGGCAAACCGGTGAATGGCGCAGTAAAACTCCTTTGATCTATATTCTTGTAAATCCAAAACCACTTATGATTGGCAATAACAAAGACAGGTTGATAATTACAAATAAAACCCTGAGGTTCACGCTAATTACAAAATACTGATGTTATATAAACGGTGACTAATGAGGCAATAACAACAACTAATAATATCTGTTTGTATAAGAGCTGTGCTTTCATTCCGCATACTTCAAATTAAATTAAAATTATTATAATAAAGAGTTATAGTATAACACTCAAAGATTGGAAAACCGATAGATCAAACTTCAACCCTCTCCTCACTCTGTTATCTTGTGTACAATATTATTACTTGTCTCATGGAAATCCAGAGGCCGATGATGACTACTACCAATTGGCCTTTTGGTACACAAATTCATGATCCTTTTGCTGTTGTTGATCATATATCATCACAAGATCACATCCCACAAGATGATAATAACCACCCTCATTATTATCTTGGACTTTCAAACACCTTATGGGTTGACAAACCCAAACTCTACAATCAGATCCCTCAAACGGATTATGCATCATTGCTGGCTGAAATGAATGAAATCACCAAATTAGGTACTAATTATTATCACTTTACTTTCAAACCTGTTCAAGTTCAACTACTTTCGCAGCCATCATCAGTACAAACTAAACACGACCTTGGTTCCTTGAATTTCCCCCAAGAAACGTACGTACTTCGTGATAAAGCCAACATGGGAAATAATATTCATGGTTCAAATATTGCACCTCATGAGATATGCATAGACATCTGGAATGAAATAAACCATGATTTTGCTGATCTAATAGCTGATCAGGCCTGGAAAAACCACATAAATCAAAAATCAGGGCCCGACAACAATTCAATAATGATTATGAGTGAGACTACTCTAGCTCTCGCTGGACAGGCTATTGGTGCTGTTATGGCTAATGCATTAACCAGCTCTACTTCTGCTTCTTCGCCATGGGATGTGTACTTGGTGGAGTTTGCTATAAAGACGTACATGTAGTTTGGTTCTACTCAATATAAAGAAACCCCTGCAACACCATTGCTGTGTAACTAGTTTGCAGCAACAGTACTAAAATGATGGTATTCCACTTGCAACTCAAGAAGGGCACTCATTAATAATCAATTCTCTAATGCAATAACTGAACGTATAATTCCTAGAATTGGAAGTGGATATGCAACTAAGAAAATGCTTTTTCATTAATATATTTCGTCTTGTTCCACTCCACTAAGTCTCAAGTGTCCAACTAAAAGTTATACGAGTGAAAGAACGGCAGCTACTCTTAAATACAGCAGTCTTATGATTCATTAGAACCCATTTTCAGTTTCTAGGTAAATGCCAATTAGGAATAAAACTTCATCAAATTGCACCGTCGTTGCCACATGAAATTCAGATAGAGAATAATTGCCACAAGCGAGGAAAAAAATTAAACATTTGTAGAAACAAGCACTTACAGAGTCTTCAAAAAGCTTCTTCAGAACATCAATTCTGATTTTATTACTACTCATCCCCTGTATCAAAATCATTCTC
The DNA here is from genome assembly GCA_016081115.2 of Rehmannia glutinosa. Taxonomy (NCBI): domain Eukaryota; kingdom Viridiplantae; phylum Streptophyta; class Magnoliopsida; order Lamiales; family Orobanchaceae; genus Rehmannia; species Rehmannia glutinosa. The sequence continues at coordinate 587,163 of JABTTQ020001908.1, forward strand.
AAGTATCAATGACAGATCAGAATTAACAATGTAGCAAAAGGGAAAACAAAAATAGTTTTTTCATTAGATTTAAAAGAATGCATATAAGTAAATTATGAGCATGATAATGGGGACATCTTACATAACGGGCTGTGGTAATAAGTTAATTGCTGTTAGACTAGACTACTGTAATATGTGCAATCTAGCAAATAGTTGGTACCACTTTATTCTTTGGCTTAGCCTTTTTCTTCTCATAAAATATTTTCACGTTATTTATATTCAAATTCCAAGATTTCGAATTTATATGATAACCTTGTTTTATTTTTATTTTTAAATTCGGCCCCTGTCATTGTAGAGTCTCGAGCCTGGGCCTCTTCACTGAATGGTAATATACTCGTATCCACTGGGCAAACCCCAGTAGTTATCTATGATAACCTTGTTAAACTGTAAGTTTCACTTTACAAGTGCCTTAATATTAAAAGGGTGTCCGAATATCCATTTAGCAGATTAAAATATGGAAGTCCATAAGTGAAAAGGTTAAGTGTTTTCTCTGAAATCCATTTTGAAAATGTGCAAATTTGTGGCTTTTGAATCACTTATTTATTTTATTTTTGTTGCTTCTATTGGATGGACATTAATGCGCCTGTCAATCAAACATTGACACAACTCACAAGAAATTTTCTAAAAACATCATATCAAAAGGCTCAACCTAGACATAGATTTTCATTCCAGAAGTGCTCACAAACATGCAGTGACAACATTAATAATTCGGCTAATAATTTTTTTAAAACTATTGACATGCTATACTTAGAATATGATTGCTTTGACAAATTTTTTTGTAAAGTTTCCACTACGGAATTTTTTTTGTGTCAACATATGATTCATCTGATTGCTTGTGAAACTTTTTCAACAAATATGTTATTCACTCACTCATGTTTTTCAATCATTAATCACATGCATCATAATTTCACTAAAAAAACATTAATCAAACCATCATCATAACACTTTCGTATAACAAATACACTATTCACTCATCTTACTTTTTCAATCACCGATCAATGATCACATCCAATCACCGTTTTACTAAAAAGATCATCACATCAATTGTCATCATTATATTTTCATCTCACACTCAAAATTCATTCTTATTTCTCCAAATATATTTTCACACCATTCTCTCCAATCTCCAAAAATATAAAAGAACGGAACAGAAGGTCAATCAATCACACCCTTATTTTTTATCATTTGTAATACTTCCATATTCTACTCCCTCCTACCAATATACTCTCTTATGTTATTATGATCAGATTCGAGTAGGATATATTTAGATTCCTTCACAACATTGGTCTTACCGATCTCTGGTATCTAAAACAAATAAATTCCATTCGGATATTTATTTCCGAATTCATTTTGCCAAGTTGTTAACACATTTCTTAGTTTTGCGCATACATTCTTACATTCATCAAAACATATAAAATATGACCATTCGTGTCCATAACAAGAAAAAATTACTGCTACCAACAGAAGCACTTCAAAAAAGGCTTCTTTAACAGCATGTTTTCAAAAACATCTTCAAATGGAAGCTCTCAAAAGGCCATTTCATGAGAGTATGCTGCTCTGAAAATGCTTATTCACAAGAGATTTCAAAATTGAGCTTCTACATGAAAGTTTTCTCTAAAGGGATTCCTCAAACCAAGAAGGCTTCTCTGAGAAGCACTTACTCAGAAGTGATCCTCCAAGAAGGAAATTACTTAAACGAATCCAACTTTTACCATTACTTTTATGTAGCTCTCATGCATATTGGTTCAATTCTATCAAGGCTCTACATAATAATTATGCGTTTCGGATTTACTTGTTCTATGTACTTCAGATTCACTATTATAATCCACTGCAGCAGACAGAGACAATACCCAATATACTTCCACATTAATTGCAGTTTTTATAATAGAAGACAACAGAAGCTGAGAAGTAGAGTTCTTTTCTGGAGTTGTACCTTTTTATCGAACATTCGCATTGCTGCTTCAGCAGCAGTTTGAGCAGGGCCAGAATTTTTCTCCTCTGCAGCGCGCTTCTGTTGTCTTTCCTGCAAATTGAAGTTCATCCAACAGCATAATTAGACATTTGTTCTAAAGAAATCAAAACAAAAGAAGCATGGATATTTCCTGAACTTAAGAAATGACAGCAAATGCAGAAGTTAAGGTATTAGTTTAACAATATTCTAACATGTATTTTAACAATACATCACTGAAAGGTAAACCCCAGACATATATGGCTAATAAACCAGAGCCAAAGACAGATGCCTTCACATCCTAAGCTGTAAGACCAGATTTCCCCTCAGTGCTTCAAATAGATTGCAAAAATTAGTCCTCAAACCAGTATCTGATTCTGAAAGGAACATTTGAGAACAGCATCTCAATTAACTTATAAAAGAATGATGGTAAGTTTCTTGTTTGTTAGACTGGTTTGTTAACTGCATCTGTTTTCGTATCTTGATACATTTCCTTCAGAAGGATGTGTTTCTTCATCTATTTAGAAAAATAAATAAAATGCATCCTTCCAGTAAAGAATAGAAAATGAGATAACCATCTTCTGTTATTTAAAGAGGGCAATGTCAGCCACTTCCTAAAAAACACAATTAATTTGATGCTTAAAGTGTACCGACATCAACTGAACATGTCAAAACACATTAGATATTAGACGTTTTGGTAAAACTTAATCTATATTACATTAGTTGGTTAGGCAATCACAATCAGAGCCAGGCAAAGGATTTAGGTTCAAGTCTCACCATCATCCACCCATTAGAAATTTCACGTGCTTGGGCTCAGAAAAAAAAACATCCTACCAACAAGTGAGGGAAGTCTAAAGACATTAAATGTTTTCCCTCTGAACAGCTTAACCATTTTTAACCTTTTAGACGAGGTAATCATTCAGAGTTAACAAATAGTATTATCAGGACGCACCTTCCTTGACTTCGCAACAGCTGCTGCAGCTGCTGCAGAAAGCTTTTGTGCGGCTTGTACATCCCCTGAGCAGTTCGATAAATTGGCCTCATAAGCTTTCTTTGCGGCTATGGCAGCAGCTTCTTTAGCTGCCTGCTCCTGTGAGTTTGGAAACATAGATAGAGTTTATATCTCAATCATAAGCATAATAAATAGCATCACTAATATCATCCATTACCTCAATCAATCTCACAATTCCTCATGACCCTCAGTAGAGAAAACACTAAATTGGACTTGTTTGGCTAAACTTGTGAGTGAAAACAGCCATGATACATACCCAAGTCTTATATTATCATTTAAAATCAAGGAGATGATTATTTTGTGTGAGTGTAATCGGCATTGAGTAATACCTAGTTCATTGATAATTATTTTCTTGGTCATTATACAGGCAAAGGATTTGGACGTTGCTCTGCTTGTCTCTTGTGGTTCTTATTAGGTTCCAAAGGACACGAAATATTAAAGCTTCGTGAAAAGGGAAAAGACTTTGGATTCTCTATTTTCAAACTAAGAAATACTTATCTGCAGTTACATTCTTTTGCTCACTTCGCACATAATATATAAACATTTACGGATAGAAAATCTTTTAGCTGTATACAGGAAGCACCCCCTTGAAGCACCTAATGACGCATTTTACCTTTAAGTTTTCACACACACAAACACACACATCTCATGCATCCACATCCTAAAAGATCTAACAGAACCCTAGGCATAATCCAATTTTATCCTTCAAATGAGAAAGAAAGCATTACTAGGTCAGGTAATGCTGCCCCTTTTGAGTCAACTTAATAAAAAATGTTTCAATACCTCAAGATATTCTTTGTTCATTTCCTCCCAGATAATTTTCTTAAATTTCTTCTCCTCCTCGCTGTGAAGATAGAACTCCACCTGCCAGTGTTTTCATTGTAATTCAACAGTCAATGAAAGAGAAACTAGTCAATGGTTTATCAAAGAGACGTAGAGAAAAATAAAAGTTGAGGATAGTACACTGTACACAGAGCCATGTAAGATATTAAGTAACTTCGAATTCCAAGTTTCAGTAATAACTAAACAATACTGAATGCAGCTTGTGCACCCCCACTTCCAAAGAAAAAAATAATAATAAAAAAAAAGAGACTACGAACAAAATACATCAAAAGAAAATAAACCCATCTGTTGATGTCCAGTAACCAGTGATTAAATATATGCAAAAGTGGGCCCATACAAAGCTCAAACTGAGATAACAAAGAAAAAGGAAAAAAAAGGAAAATTCCTGAAGCAAACAGGTAAAAGAAAACATTTAATAGTCAAAAATAAGAAGCCAGCCGGTCATTACCAGATAAATAAAAGCAAGGGCCTGGAACACAGTTAAATGTGCAATAGGATTTTTTAGGATTTCGAGCAAATAAAATAAGTCAAACGAACCATCATTTAACTTTCCCAAATTAATACCCACTCTGATATCCTATCATTATTTTGAACAAAAACTAGCAGAAGGAACACTAAAACAACACCAATCAATTATTTTCAAGTACAAATGAAGTAATGAACGAAAAATCTACAAACCTCAAAGTCATCAATGTCGGATAAACTATCTGATTCCTCAAAAGTAGCATCAGCTGCGTGAATTCTGTCATTACTGGAATCATGAATGATTTTATGTTGTACGGTAGCTCCTGTGATTATTCATTAAAATAAGAGTTTCTCAGAAATATACGGCATACGGTGATGAGGCATTGTAAGACTCGTAGTGTATATAAAGATAAAATCATCATGCCTGTTGAGTCAGACTCTGCTGGTTGTAAAACTTCATTTTCACTCATATTCTTGATTCTCCTTTGTTCATCAGACTAATTCATATAAAGAAACAAACATATCATGATATTAGGAAGAGAGAAAGGCTTCATAGAAAATGAGAAAGTGCACAAACCATAATTTATCAACTGAAAATTTAACAAGAAAACAGAGATTAACAGTTTAAAGATATTTAAATGCACAAACTATGGCAAGAACTTCAATGGTTTTCAACCAGTGATGTTCAGAAAAATCAAATAAGACCATCAGCACTTGCAACCGAAATGAACATTTACTATTGTACAAAAGGTAGTAAGTATAAGTAATAGAAAAAAATTAAGGCCGTTATCATACTTAATGTGACAATATAGCCATTGAATATTTCAACTTGCAGCTTTCCAATAACTTGGAGATAGGAAGCTTTGCAAGTTCCATAATTATTCAGACCTACAACATACTCTTTCCCAGAAATTCATTTTAGAGAACTCACAGCCATTTTCTCCAAAGAATTTATCAGCAATATTTGCCTCTTTGTGAAATGATAACTAACCAATTAACAAGCAGTCAAATACTCTTCTGGAAATATTTACGTGTAAGAATTTTACATTCCACATTCCACCATTCTGCAGTATTCCAAAATTTAGCAGTGCTAGGGAATCCTTGTACTAAAAACTAATGGCGCTGATACTTGATTTTTCATGCAGTCTTTAATGTACCTATAACTACAAACGAAGTCTAAAATATTAGGATAGCAAGATAAATTCATCTGATCATTACATGCTTTAGGATGTATATTCCAGACAGCTGTAAATTAAAACTACAATCATCATTCTGTCAGCAAATAACTTGATGTAGAAGAATGAAGCATAGACTCGCACCTTTTCCAGTTCCTTAGGAGAGAAAAGTGATAATATTGAATTAAAAAAAGCACAAGGGAAGGATTAACTTATTAAAGTGCATCAGAAGAACAAAATAAGAACAAGTCATTCTGGACAAATTAAAACAAATTTTAAAAGGTTCAAAAAGGGGAAAAATGAAAAAAAAAAAATAATTTGACAATGGGTCAAAAAGGGAATGAATGCAACAACAGGACAAGAAGGGGCTAATGACCTCCCGAAAATCTAAAAACAAGTTTTCTCTAGATCTCATACCACCAGAGAGAGGGGAAATGGGGGCAGGCATTGACAGAGTATCAGAAAATACATTAAAAAGACTCCAGTTTTCTTCTTGTCCAGGCAAAGTTGAGGAATCCAAGTTCTTAGAGCTCTCAGCAGCAGCTTCCATTGCCATTATTCTTTCCCTCTCTGCACGTTGGAAAGCTGGAGGCTCCGACCCACCGTTAAGGCCTCCAGAAAGTTTTATAAACTGCACCAACCAGCACAAGCACTAATAACAGACACAACAATAAAGCTGCAACACACAAACATTACGTGACTGGACCAGAAAATTTACATCTTCATAGCAGCTTTCACAAAGACCGTGAGCAAAAGGAGGCTTCCCACTACCCTTGTGCTCACAGAGAAGTTCACTGATCCCAGATGCTTTCAACCCTGTATTGAGCGATGTGATTAGCCTCTCTTTTTTTTCAAGCTCAGCCGCTTTCATGTTGAACTCCTCAATCTAGTCAGATATAAAAATCTCTTTTACAATCTCGTTAAAGTGAAACATATCTCACCATTTCAAGACTAGCATTCAACAGATCAATAAAATAGAGGTGCGTGATCAAATATGTCAATCTCTTGTTAAGAAAACATAGAGTTATTTGACTAGTAGTAGCAACAGAACTAAAAGCAACAAAAAATATTATTGAAAATTAACACTTATATTCCAGTACAATTATCATGCAAGGAAATAACCATGTTGACTCTTAACATCAGATAAGAATTCAAATTCTATTGAGAGCACATACCGTCAAACCTCCTGACTCAGTATTCTCAAATTCAATCAAACGCTTCGTCAGAGTTGCTTCACAGATGTGGACAACTTTAATCTGACAACAACAAAAAAAATGTGCATTAAATAAAGCTGGCAGCCTGGCAAGGATATACCAGAACAAATGATAGGATTTCTACACAATGAAGCTAAAACCAGGGAAACAACACACATGCTATTGGGAGAAGCCTGAAACTGTGTTTGCAGAGTTACTGGGACTTCAATTAACAATATAAAACTCCATTTTCATTTGTTGTATCAAACCTTTCATAGAAGTGAATTATACAGAAGCACTTCAGCATGGTGAAAAGGAAAAAAAGAAGATTGCAGGATAGCAATTGAATTATAGGAGTTGCATCATCACAAGAAATTATAGGCTCAGTCAATCAAAGAAAACTGATGACAGCAATATTTCCATGTCCACGCCAGTACATAACATCCCACTTGATTAATATTCTAAATCTTTTAGGGCATAATCTATCCACCACATCATTCAGCCAGATAACTATGATACTAGAATTTATTTGATAAATGTCTAACATACGCATTTCTAGTACATATATTATGCTCCATGAGGCTTCCTATGTCCATTTCTGACCATACAGACATTATGCTTTATTTTGTCCATTGCCGAAATTTTTTCACTAACTCCTATTTAAAACAAAACGTTGCTCCAGTTGAACTGTATAGCGATTCAATAATAGCTCAATCACTTCCCGGGAAAGTTTTTTGTGAACTCCAATACCATAAAACTGGAATAGCAGCCCATTGTGAAGCAGGAGTGCTGGAATGCCTTAAGTGAACCCAACAGCAGATGAACTAAACTATCATCTTTTAGACTATACAAGATTCACTTGCTATTGGGTAATAACAGAAGCAACATGATATCAAATGGCAGACATTAAGGCTAGAAGGGTAAAATGATTTGGCACGATTACACGAACTGGAATTTTATTGAAACCAAGAAACACGAAACTCTCATTTCCATGTAAAACAAATCAATTTAAACCCTGATTTACTTCCAGCATATAGAAATAGCCTGACATCCACTGGTTTTATGAAGAAAAAAAATAAGACTGAGCAAGTATCTTCCCCAGTCCCCACTGCATAAATGTGGCGACTATCTAAACATGAGTTAATTATGTGAAACTACACTCACAATCTCAGACTTTGAACACTTGAGACCATGCGAAAGAGCAGATATATAAATAGCAGCTCCACATAGCCCACTTGGTTTTCTCCCAGTCTGCAAGCAATTTAAAGGTAATTGGCAAATGAGAAAAATTGGAATCCCTCTCTCTCTCTCTCTCTCTCGAACCTGCATCCAATCTCGCTTCATGCTAGCAAGAATATGAAGTGCAGATTTGGAAACACTTGAGTATCTGTCACCCAACAGACCTACAAAGAATATTTAAGTTATGTTAACAAACCACGAAAACAGATGGGACTCATAACGATGAAGATAATTTAACAGACTTCAGATCTCGACCAAGAAAGATGAATATTTATTAAGTTTAAGCCAGATAAAAAAATGTACAGTATTCAATTAATTCTGTTGATCTAATATGTTAAGTGCTCTATGCTTCAGGAGTAAGAAATGCAGTATTCATTAAAACTGAAAACTACAGCGTAGTTTGGTCAATTGCCTATACCAGAGGTAAATTGCCCAAAGTGATATAACACTTGTGTTGTTTTCTCTTGATTTGATATTACAATGAACACCTATTTCCAAATAAATAGGTAAGTTAGACTTTTTTTAAGAAATAATAAAACAAATTTTAGATACAATATCCCAAAATGGTATGTTATTCATAATCAACTCTGTTCTCATTTGATTTGGATTTTCAACAATCATTCAGAATTTGAGCCCACAGGATCGCCTTTAACAATCTTAAGATCAGGAGATTTTCTGTTATGGTACAGTTTCGCATATCAACATAATTCTCATATGCAAAGAATATATACTCAGATCAATTATTTTTAAGAAATGTTAAAACAGAGCAAAAATAAAAAACACAAAAACATCAAACAAGTACGTATCGGAAATCATAGCACCAGATATAAACAGCTACAGATCAGGACAAGTACTTACGATCAGTAAACCTGTGCATGAAAAGGCTAGGATCCACAGGTTTTTGAATAATTGGATGCTCTTCAAGGCTTAAAAGTTTGCAAAGCTGCAAAAATACTGCCCCTAGCACATAACTGAAATAGTTGCAACAATAAGATAAAAAGAAATCTGCATCATCCCAAACAAATAAAACATTTATCGCTCTAAACACTGGAAGAAACTAAATGACCACTCTCTGATATGGTCTAAATGAAACGAGACCTACAAATCCATAGGATAATCATGCTCTGACAACTTCACGTAAGTCAAAGAGTGCTTAATGGGTATAAAAAAGTTGAAAAGTTGATCGACAATCACCCTTAGTCTCAATCAACAGAAACCTATATGAGTCTCCTCATACAGTTCCTTGATCAGTTCTTTCAAATTCATCAGATATTTCTCAGCATTTGAGAGGGATTTCTTTCTTCCAGTGTCCAAAAGAGTAATAATTTAGTTATCCCTACTATGGGTAGTACTGGAAATTGTATGAGCAAATGGCAGACTATGTCACCTTGAACACCTGTCCTTCTTAATACCTATGTAGGGTTTCATAGAATTAACATTCTGTACTTGAATAAAGTTAAAATACATTGCTCATTCATTTCACGCATTAACAAACTGGTTTTGTTGTATTTGACACTTGCACCAATATCCAAATATAAATGGAACAAAGATCTCTATATGAATTAAGATTTGCACTTGTCCTTATTTTAACTATTTCCCATTTCACAGCCTTATTATTTTCATCAAAACAACTTTAGCAAATCTTGGAGGTGCTTCTCCTCCTTTCTTACATCTTTCTTGAAGAATTACCACATGGTCCAAATATAAGTCCTCAATTGTCTCCACCAGGATCCCCCCCCTCCCCGGGAAATATATATATGTATATAGATGTACTATCCACCACAAAGAATGTAATCACCTAAAATACCCTGTCAAACACCCAGAACTTGAGAAAAAGCAGACTTCAACGACATGGAATGTGTAGTTGTCAATGACTTTTGTATGCGAAGAATACAGACGAAGGAAGGTGGTTAGAATACAGACGAGGTAGAGAAGAATTCAGCACGTATCCGCAGACAATATTGGGCAACAAAAAGAGTCAAACTGACTAGTGCAGCACATCACAGAACCAAACTTAACTAGATTCTCACCAAAGAGAAGCAATCAATAATAATAACAGACCCCAATCTTCTTTGGCAAAGTTATACAACATATAGCAAATATGCAACACAATTTTGAATTCTCAACTATAGGAATTAATACCTTAGAACTTCTTATGTTGTTAATACCATTCGATTATTTATGCCTATAACTTGGTTGATGCTGGAAAACTTATCTTATGGGTTGAATTTTGACATAGTTTCTAACATAAAGCATGCCCCGTTCCACTCAGATGCCTTTTCAAGAGTAATGACTTCACTTAACCAAGTCTCAAACACCTTAGCAAAAAAACTAACGCATCTCTCTCATACCTCATAATAAGACCACATGAATTAGAAACCAACACATGAACATTCTCAAGAAAAAAATAATTCACATACACATTTATCCTTAGATGTTCTGAAAAATCAATAAGAAGAAACGGCTTTTTGTTCTCCCTGCAAAAAAAAAAGAAGAGAGATAAGAAAAATCAAAGCTCTATGTTTCCTATTGTACAATGAATAAGGCAATGATATATAAGCAGATGCAAAAAATCGCACAAAAATACATATGATGTTTGCATATATGTAAGTTTGAGGAATATCCTTCCGCTCTTCTCTGCACAATGCGTAATAATATGGCTTATGTGTCATTGATAGTTCCCCCTTTTATAATCATTTGGCTTCAATTTTTGGCTCACAATTTAATCCATTGATAATATTCACAAACATGGTCATGGCAAGGATTGTATAGTGATAAACACAACTCCTCCATCAGAAGATCTTTACCTCCAAAAAAACCATATTAGCTTCAAATTTGTGTCTACAGTTTACAAGCTAGTAGAAAGAAGATAAAAGAGAGAACAGCCTCAATATACATGCACCATGATCTTTTATATGGAAAAAGAAACAAAGTTCAAAAACTAACTAAGATATAAATACTATTGTACAACTCAAACAAATGCAACTATTCCAACCATATAGCCACTTTTTTGGGCAATTGTTATTACAACGCATTGTTTTTTATAATGCCAATGCAGTATTTCAGATTACTAGGGTTTAAATTTTTACGTCTCTCCCTTTGATTTTTTTTTTTTTTTGTTTCTAGGAGGCTAATTATGCATTTTGTTGATTGAAAAATAGTATCAAAATCCTAACAGCGGTGTCATTTGTTGATTGAAGTAAATTCTACCATTCAGAATCTAATGATAAAATCACAAAATTTTAACACATCACATATTACTCTGCTAATCTGAAACAGCAATAATATGATCGTGTAAGTTAATAAGACTAAAGGTGCCCGCTATTCAAATAAATTGTCAGTGGAGACCGGTGCACCTGGAAACCCAACTTGGAGATTAGCAACGTGACAATGGAAGCACCATTTTATTGCAACCTAACGCATAGTTCAAGATCCAGAAAACTATCGCGATAGCTGGTCATGCAGATGTCCCAAGCTTCTCATCTAACTCTCATCCCATAAAGCGAAGCGCAAAAAAAGAAAAACTTATCATGGAAGGCACGTATGAGAAATAAGGGAGAAGAGGTGTCCACTGCTTTAAGGTGTATGATAGAGGAAGAAAGATGAGTTAAGATTTTTACTTATTCTTATTTAACAATTCTCCCATCCAGTTCCTGTCATGATCGACCTAGGATGTTACCTTGTTTAGTAGAATGTAGCTTTTAAAAGAATCATGAATAGCTGGCAGCAGGTTACAGGGTACTGGGTAAGCAGGTCACATGACCTATAGCCTATAGAATTTTGATGTGGAGTAAAAAAGCAAAACCGCTAGGTAAAGCATTTGGATAGCATCAATGCATGTCTAGGCTTCAAAAGCAATCCCAGACAGTGTTTGAAAACCAAAATGTGTTTCTCTTATGGTTTTCCAAGCTTGAATGTGGCAAGCTTCAAGAAACGAACCAAGGCATGTTTTTTTTTTTTTTTGAGGGGTAATCAAGGCATGTTTTGAATTAAATGAAAAGCAGGATTAAGTTGACCACTAGAGTCACACGTGGTAAAAATCAACATGCGGAACTGGTCGGAATATGAAAGCCCCTTTAAAAGAAAATTTCTTAATCCGAATCCTAGTGAATTTTCGTATTTATTAAAAATAATAATTCAAAAACTATAAATTAACATATCTAAAAATAATGACAAAGATTCTTTTTCAACAAGCAATACTAATGTAAAACAAGATCTATCCAATAGTTTCATTTCAAAAGACATTTGAACAATTAATGAGCAAACACCCTAAACCAACTCTATAATACTCAATTTTTTATCTCTTGGAAATAAATTTCCATAAAATGGGTTGCCGAATGGCAATAACATTACAGCGTAAGTTTGATGTATAGATGTATATTCTCTATGGAGATTCTGGTTTTATATTAGTCTTCAAAATATTGATTATCTTGCACGCTTCGTAAGTTCCATTTAGTCCCTAGGAGTAGGGGCACAAGTATGTAAAGAAATTTTGCAGGAAAAAAATAGGTGTGCAAATCTTAAAATACTTTGTACGGAGAATTAACAATTACAACAAGATTTCTTTAGCACTGCTTGCAGGCAAAGAGAAGCAACTTTTAACAAGTATTCTGTATCATACTTATGAGCATCCTCACACTGTTGCCTAACTATAACTAGGAACAATCACCTAAATAAATGGTACTTTCTTATGAAATGCGACCACAGACACCATTAAAGATGCCCGACACTCTATACTCACTAATGAGAGCAGTCATAGTCAACGTCTTTGGTGTTGAAGCATTAAGTCTAAGAGGACCAGTCAGAAAATCAAAGCCAAGAAAGGTACGTGATTAGTTTTAATTTGTGAATAATTGTATCATTGCAATTGCAAATTAAATATTTTTGAACTTGCAGTGGAAACAAGTCTCAGATTATCAAGGAT